>OY390722.1:297672-897672 GCA_959613375.1 Heteropelma amictum
GTCTCGATCGTCTATATAATCATACAATTTGTAGCAGCGTAAAGCAAAGGGCGTAAGTCGGACGATTCAATAGGCACTTTCGTATCGAACATCGACTTTAACCATCTACAATTTGAGATAAATACTTTACACGGTTTGCGTCTGATGTATATACACGCGGAGGATACTCGTGTAGCTCCGAACTTGATGGATGATTTTTCTCTCAACCGTCCGTCCGCCTGTCATCCATCGATATGCTTTGCTATCATTTTTCGTTTCTCCTTTTTCTCAAATAAAAAAAAACATCCCTCCAAGATGAATAATACGCATTAAAATGAGTTTTCTCCGCGCGATCGCGGCTCAAATCGCGTTTAATAATACAGCACGTTATTATAAATATCCGGTCAACACTTGTCGCTTTTTCTCTCTCCCTCTATTATTTCCTTACTTTTTCCAATCGCCAATTGGGGAAAAAATGTTTGTTTAAACAATTCGTTTAATTAAAATATACGGGAGGACGTTTTTGTTTCCTTTGATCGGGATGGTACCTGGGGAAATTCCTCAATCGTGTTCACTCGGAGAGCCGAGAGTCCCAAGGTGTGCGGAAGAGGCGAGAGCCCGTGAAGCGGATGAGAGCGAGAGGAGGAAGATCGAGGGAGGCTGCGAGAGAAGAATCACTCTCGAAAGGACATCCGAGATGTATATATGTGTTTTATATGTCTTACTTGGTGGCAAAGGGATGAGGGAAGGGAAAGAGGGTAGCAGAGAGACACAAGAGGGTGCGGAAGCTGCGGAGGGTAGTTTAGATAGAGGATGGAGGGTGTGTGTGTTTGTGCGTGTGTGTCGTCATGGCTACGCAGCGGGGGGGCGGGGCAATCGATACACCCTCGCAACTCCATCGTTTTACTCCGAGATACCTCGCGTACGCACCCCCGTATATCTCAAAACACAAACGTATATAGGATAATATGAATATATATAAGTATATTTTCGTCTCGGTGTAGCGCGTAACTTTTACGCAGGACGGCAATGAGTGCCACGTTTTATTAGCCGGGTTCAACGCTGGAAACAATGCCGAGAGACACTCGGAGCAAAGGTCTCAAGAGCTCGCCCTTAAGGATGGCGCAAGAGGGATGAAAAAGTCCCGGAGGAAGCTCCCGAGATCGCGGATCTTGGTGATTCTTACCCCAGCATCCGCTGGGATTATTATACGTGAAAATGCGGAAGGGATGCAAGAATTTTTGCTCGTTCTTTTTTCATTTTTTCGAAATCTCTGGTGCCAAAGTCTATCGAAACGTGGCCCTTATTGTCATCCTCGAGATTCAAAGTTTCATCGTTTTCTAAATACAAATTTGAAAAGGCAAAAAAAAATGAATAACATTTTCAGAATTCAAGCTCCTCGTCGTATTCACGGTCCGTCGGCTACGTCGGAATCCTCTAATTTTGCAGAATCTCGAGTACCACAGTGTCTTTCGACGACGTTTGCTCCATTTTTTAATCCGTAATTATTTATATGATCCTATATATAGGCAAAAAAAATGGTCCATGCATGTGCACTTTACGTGCACTCTGAGGATCGGAGAAAGAGAGAGAAATCTTCGCTTCTCTCCGACAGTTCAGAGTTTCTCTCGGAGTGTGTATCATTCGGTCGTTTATGAGAGCTCGTAGTCGTTCATCACTCTGGTGGCTCTCGCATCTTCCTCTCTCTCTCCTCCCTCGCGGCGTTTCATCTTCCTCGTTTTCTCTTTCTCGGTCCACAGACGCCGGAGTATTTTTCATCCTCCAGCTGGCGTCCCGTCCCGAGACGAGATGCACTTGAACATTGCGTGTACAAATACATACATGTCGCATTTTATACAGAAAGAGAGAGAGAGAGAGAGAGAGAGGGGGAGAGAGAAAATGGCGAATAATATGGCGCAGGGCACATCGGGCGTGAAATTGCACGAATGCATCGTACACGAAGTGAAATATCGGCCGCGTCAACTTCCATTCCAACGTCGATCTACAGGTGTCCTCTTTTTCTAGCTCTCTCAAACCACCTTTTTCCCTCCGTACTTCACGAGCCTCAATTTAATCGACAGAAGCTCGTTACGTTTTTCATCAATTACGTAAAATCGAGCGTCCCGGAGCATCGAAAATTGATCGATTACGATCGATCGCTAATAATTTATACAGCAGTTTTACTCCATAATTTCCAAAGCCGCGAGACTGTAAATTCATCAATTACACAATTATTCTATGAAGTTAATTGATGATGTGATAAAACGCGTAATGCCAATAACGCTCGAGGCTACACGCTCCTTTTTTTCTCATTATCTCTTTGCTCTTATGTGTTTTTTCATCCTTCGCTTTCTCATATACCGTGCGACGCGCGCGTTCAACGTCCTTCGCGCGCTCGCCGTCCACGAGGAATGCGAAATTCATTTCTTCACGTGAGAAGTGTCAGTACGGGAATTCACGTGGAATATTTCGCCTCGTGTGCGAAACGAACGGCGATTTTGAAAAAATCATTAGTCCAACCGTGAGAGAAACCGAGAGAGATGGAGAGCACGATCTCACTCGGAGGATCCATTTCTGAGGACTGGACCGATTTTGTTAAATTTCCTCTCTCTCTTCGCTCTCTCTCTCTCACTTTGGCTCGTATATAAAAGAGATCGGACGAATTTGCTTGCATACACGTGCGTGTACAAAAATAATAAAACAGACGTGTGCGTGCACCTGTCCAGGTATACAGGCGTAGCCGAAACCGATTCTTCCAGGAATCTTGCTCCAGCCTCCGTGAGAGAGAAAGAGAGAGAGAGAGAGAGGGAGAGAAAGATGACGGGCTCCAGCTTGTCTACCGGAATCAGGATCATCTTCTGCTCATCTTGACCCCAGCATCCCTTTTGTTTAGGTCCATTTCGTGAGGCAACGAATTCACGCTTTTCTCCTCTCCCTCGCATTCTCTTCCTCACCGGGTAGAGATTCAACGAGATTTTCCGAAAAATCCTTCAAAGTTTGTATGTGTTAAGCAGGAAAAAAAAAAAAAAAAAAATTCTCGCCACGAAAAGAATAATCAGAGGGAAACCGAAAACACCCCGCACTTTGCGTCACACTGTGAGATATTCGGCGGTTTGTTTTGTTTTATCTTTCTGGAAAATCTTCTTCCAAAGCCCCCCATTTTTCTCTCGGTTCGATGATTTATCGCGGAAGCACGATTTTCCGAAAATCCCAAAATGGTACGATATAAAATCGGCGACCGGACTCGACGATTTGTTGCAAAATTTTCGTTTCTTTTTTTTTCTTTTATTTTGCATTCGCGAGATCTTTGAGATCTTTTTCGTATATTTAACGAATTCGCAACAGACAACGGATCGCGGATCGTCCGCGAGGGGATGAAGGGGACCAGAGTTTAAAACGGGGTCGCGAGAAACACCTGCATCGGAGCGAATCATGGGAGGAGCGAGAAAGAGCGAGGGAGAGAGAGAAAAAAATGAGAAAAAGCCAAAGGAATATATGCGAGGGTGAGGATGGAGTGACGGATGGTCACATCGCATTTTGCGGCTCCATATCTCCCCGATTTCTCGCGTTTAATTCCCGTAAAGTCGTTTCAAGGGTTCCTCTCGTCCTGATGCGCGAGGCTGCTCTCGCGAGTTCGCATCTTTTGCCTCGCGTCTTTTTTTTTTTTCTTCTCGATGCTCATTTCTTTTTTACACTCGCAGCTCTTCGACTCTGCTCTCTCGCGCAAGCATCTCGATTTTGTCGTAATAAAATAATAAAACAAACGAATAAATAAATGAAGACCCACCAAACCAAAGTGAGAAGCGCGAGTCTGAATTCGGAGCAAGACGAAAATGACTCATTCAAGTTTACGAAAAAAAAAATAGAACATTTTTTCGTTACATCGATAATAACATTTTTATGCAATTCTCCCCTTCTTCCCGAGTAATTTTCGAGAAAAGAGCTGTAGCCGAAGAGGATTTTTTTTCCAGCTGTAACAAATGTTTGTTTCCGAAGGAAGCGCCCTCTCGGGCAACTTTTATCTTTCCAAAAACCAAAAAAAGGGAATGCACGTATATGCTTCCTTCCTACATCCTCGTAATCCCAACAGCAGCAGCAGCAACAGCAGTTGTAACAAGAGAAAAAAATTGAGATAAAAAAAATCACGTGATTAATTACGTTTCTCGGAAGCGAGAGTCTCTCGTTTCTTCCCCCTCCCCCCTCTCTCTCTCTCTCCTCTCATTAACAGAGAGTGTGCTGCGGAATAGAAGGAAAGTAAACGCGATAGCGAGGCGATTCTCGATTGTCCGTCTCCAGCATCTTCTCTCCGTGTTCTTGTTGCTGGTCCAGCAGTCGCACAGGCGGCAGTATACATCCTCCATACATCCCTCTTCTCTTTTCTCCATCTTCATTCCACTTTGTTCCCTTCCCTTCGCATTTGCTCCGAAAGATGCTGCTTCAGCGCCCCCGCATCTATGAGAACGAGAGAGAGATTCATCTCGCGGCTGCTTGTCTCCCTCTCGTTCGCTCTTTGGAACCGAGGATAATCGATCCCGTGCCCAGCATTGTCTCCTTTTTTGTTCAACGTCCGACCACGAAATATTACTCCTCGCCGAACTTTTCTCTCTCCCTTCTTCTCCTCCTCCTCCTCCTCCTCTCCTCCTCCTCTTGATCTCTGTTTCGCTGTTGTTCACATGTTTCTCCAGACGTTTGTATACCTCATCCGTACGTTGTGTTTCCTCCGATCGTAGAAGCTCTCGGAAACACTTTTCGCGGCTCCTCCAAAGTATACATGTATATATATACACCGATGTACAGGGCATTTCACGTATCAGCGTTCTTTTTCAGCACGTTCGGAATTTAAAAAAAAAAATTGGTCAATTAATCGTGCGGATACGAGCATTTGAACAATCAATATTTCAAAAACGACTGGAGAAAGAAAATTCAATGAAATCTCGATAAAGTTTCTTCCAAAATTGGAAATAATTCGGAAATACAATAAATTATCGTCAGAGTGATGTATTTAACCGACAATTATGCGTTTAATTGCAGAAAAGAAACATGAAAATTACGTTTCATCGTACGAAACGGATGCTGTATGTGCCGGAGATAGAGTCTTTTTCATTTTCGTTTGATTTCTCGTGTTTATCCGACGATTATAATCACCCGCAGAGTCACCCCGTCTAGGAGTGAAATCTCGTGTAATTCTCGCTCGATTACAAGCACCGTAGTGTGTATATATGTGTGTGTGTATGTAAGAGAGGTTGCGGAGTACATTTATACGAGTGAAAATGTATAAATACATTCCCAGGCGTAGAGCGGGTTCGTAACTAGGCTCTCGCTGCAGCTTCTGCGGCCAAGAGCTGCTCGTGACACTTTCATCCCCTATTTACCCGCCCCATACACTATAATTCCGGCCTTGCGCGCTCTCCTCGCGATGATGTGTGGCCCCGCCGCAAGTCGCCACGTGGACGGGATAAAACGAAGAGTCATATACAAACGGAATGGTTTTTGCAAATAATTTTCGATATACATATATATACACGTCGTTGTTTATACAGATACGCGGCCAGAGTCATTATTCTTCGACTCCAAAGCCCGTACGCGACATTCGTTACAGTTTTAATTTCACGCGGAAAATCGTTTCATCCTCCCAAGCGCAAAAATATCATTTTCATCAAAAGAAAATGTAATATTTCTTTGGAAAAATACTTTTGTTTTTCATTTCGGTATACTCTTGGAAAAATCGATCGCTCGTGTCAAACTTCTCGCTCTCAAAAAAGTGGAAATAAAAATTTGCCGCTGCGCAAAATTGTACAGGAAAAAAACCAATATTATCCATGTCGAAAAATATAGATTTTCCCCTCGAAGCGTTGAGTTTTAGTAAATTGATATTTTTGAGAGAATACGCCACTTGTGAACATTTTTAAACGCAGATTCGATCTCGGGCCACTATTTGCAGTTTATACAAATACGCCGCTAATTAATTCATCCTCCCAAGCGCAAAAATATCATTTTCATCAAAAGAAAATGTAATATTGCTTTGGAAAAATACTTTTGTTTTTCATTTCGGTATACTCTTGGAAAAATCGATCGCTCGTGTCAAACTTCTCGCTCTCAAAAAAGTGGAAATAAAAATTTGCCGCTGCGCAAAATTGTACAGGAAAAAAACCAATATTATCCATGTCGAAAAATATAGATTTTCCCCTCGAAGCGTTGAGTTTTAGTAAATTGATATTTTTGAGAGAATACGCCACTTGTGAACATTTTTAAACGCAGATTCGATCTCGGGCCACTATTTGCAGTTTATACAAATACGCCGCTAATTAATTCATCCTCCCAAGCGCAAAAATATCATTTTCATCAAAAGAGAATGTAATATTGCTTTGAAAAAATACTTTTGTTTTTCATTTCGGTATACTCTTGGAAAAATCGATCGCTCGTGTCAAACTTCTCGCTCTCAAAAAAGTGGAAATAAAAATTTGCCGCTGCGCAAAATTGTACAGGAAAAAAACCAATATTATCCATGTCGAAAAATATAGATTTTCCCCTCGAAGCGTTGAGTTTTAGTAAATTGATATTTTTGAGAGAATACGCCACTTGTGAACATTTTTAAACGCAGATTCGATCTCGAGCCACTATTTGCAGTTTATACAAAAACGCCGCTAATTAATTCATCCTCCCAAGCGCAAAAATATCATTTTCATCAAAAGAGAATGTAATATTGCTTTGAAAAAATACTTTTGTTTTTCATTTCGGTATACTCTTGGAAAAATCGATCGCTCGTGTCAAACTTCTCGCTCTCAAAAAAGTGGAAATAAAAATTTGCCGCTGCGCAAAATTGTACAGGAAAAAAACCAATATTATCCATGTCGAAAAATATAGATTTTCCCCTCGAAGCGTTGAGTTTTAGTAAATTGATATTTTTGAGAGAATACGCCACTTGTGAACATTTTTAAACGCAGATTCGATCTCGGGCCACTATTTGCAGTTTATACAAATACGCCGCTAATTAATTCATCCTCCCAAGCGCAAAAATATCATTTTCATCAAAAGAGAATGTAATATTGCTTTGAAAAAATACTTTTGTTTTTCATTTCGGTATACTCTTGGAAAAATCGATCGCTCGTGTCAAACTTCTCGCTCTCAAAAAAGTGGAAATAAAAATTTGCCGCTGCGCAAAATTGTACAGGAAAAAAACCAATATTATCCATGTCGAAAAATATAGATTTTCCCCTCGAAGCGTTGAGTTTTAGTAAATTGATATTTTTGAGAGAATACGCCACTTGTGAACATTTTTAAACGCAGATTCGATCTCGAGCCACTATTTGCAGTTTATACAAAAACGCCGCTAATTAATTCATCCTCCCAAGCGCAAAAATATCATTTTCATCAAAAGAAAATGTAATATTGCTTTGAAAAAATACTTTTGTTTTTCATTTCGGTATACTCTTGGAGAAATCGATCGCTCGTGTCAAACTTCTCGCTCTCAAAAAAGTGGAAATAAAAATTTGCCGCTGCGCAAAATTGTACCGAAAGAAAAGCAATATTATATCCATGTCGAAAAATATAGATTTTCCCCTCGATGCGTTGAATTTTCGTAAATTGATATTTTCGCTCGTGAGATACACACGCGACCCTATGCATGTATGTATATTCCTTTTTTTTCCCTCGATGCTTCGGTCGAGTATAATTTTCGATATGTCGCCGAGTCGCGTTTGCGAAGTATCGAATTTCACGACTCGAGCGCACGCCCTTTCTGCATTATCATAAATAATTCAAACAATCGTTTTCTCACTGTACGACACAAAACACACACACACACACACACACACACACGAGCAGGATATATTCTCCGGCCGGATATTTCGCGGCGATGAACAAAGAATCGCCTTTGTATACACGCACATGTATACTCTCGTACATACGCTGGTATATTCGCGCGTTTTATCCCTAAATCATTTCTCGCCCGTTCTCGATAACACACCGATGTGTCTTTCCTTCGAGTTTCCTTTTTTTCCCTTCCTCTTCTCCTCTTTATTCAACCATGGACGGACGGCTAACCAGCGCGGCGTCATTACACACGCTTTTGTACAGCCCCTTCCAATTCGAGAGAAAAACTTCAACAATTTTCCGGAGCGAAAACAAAGAATTTTGAAAAATTAAAAAAAAAACCCTCCCCGAGATAAACATTCTTTTTCACCATCGCGATTTTCCATGTTTGTCCCTTTTCTTGTGGATTTCTCCCTGATTCAAGTGGAACGTTTCGATCTTTATGAATTTCTAGAGTAAACTCGTCGAATATCGAAAAATGACAGAAAAAATCGAAAATCGGCCGAGGATGAAAGGGGCGTTTTTTTTTGGAACTAGAATTTGACTCATCGGACGTTTCACGTTATAAATGTTTATCGTTTCCCTGCCACACTCTTCGCCACCCACCCTCTTGATAAAACCCCATGGGGTGTGTTTACTGTCCCATAGAGATCATCCAGCCGCGGAAACCCCTCGATTATATGTTCCATGCACCCGTGATTCTCTCTCCGATCGATAAATTCGACATTAAACATCGAAAGGAGCGAGCGAGAGTCGTTATCCGGAGACAAAATCCATGGAGATAAATCCTTCTGGCATTGAGCGCGAGATAAAGCGTTCCTCCGCCGTGTACGAGCGTTCTCCAAAGCGTGTCGCTGAGCGACCGGAAGTTCCACGTAAACCGGAATACCGGTATGAGAAGGAGTGAAAAACACTCGATTTATCTCCCTTCTCGTGAAACATCTTCCTCTTGACTCTTTTTTTCTTTCCTCCGCGCGCGGTCCATCGATGACGAACAAAACGTAATCGGCATTTTTCGAATATGAATTTTACGCGGGATTTTTCATCCACGAAATGGCGATATTGCTACACAAATGCTGGGCAAATAAACGTTTTACCACTCTGTAACATTTTTTTACAATAATTTTGGAGCGTAGATAGAAGCGAGGTGATTTTTCATGAATTTTTCGTGTCGAAACGATGTGATTCTTTTTTTTTTCATATATAATTTTGCGGACAGAGAGAAAGCGCGTAATTCGTCAAATATTTATCCTTTGATTGTTTTCTCATCTCCCGACGCATTTTTCTCCGCTGCCATCGACGCAACGAGCGTTGAAAGGTACGCGGATACCAGCAGCCGAGGCGTGCGAGTATTTAATGCTCACTCCGGGAATAAGCGGTAAGACGCGGTTTATTTGCCCAAGTTCGTGCAACAAGACGAGTGAGAAAAAAGGGGAAACGGAGAAAGACGAAAAATCTCGCTCTCGCAACGAGATGAAATTCACGCGTCTGTCTTGCCTCAATTAACCCACCGGATATTTCTGTTTTCCCCAGACTCGAGACTGTAAATAGTGGCCCGAGATCGAATGGGCATTTAAAAATGTTCACAAGTGGCATATTCCCTCAATTTCTTGCTCGTTTCAATCATTTTTCATCAAACGTTCATCCACGTATAATTGCCTTTTGATAACACAATTAAAACGAGTGAAACAAACGTAGTAATGAATAATAAAATGCAATAATAAAAGTAAAAACATTTTTCAGCAACGATCCCCAAAGTGATCATTAAATTTGCGCGAAATCGTGGCGCTTTTGATTTTGAGAAGCGCTAAACGCGTAGATCTACCGTTTTTTTGTGTTTTTTCTTTCCACGTCCGTCTGAAATTCGAGTATTCAACAAATTGGCGATTTTTCTTGCCCCTGCTCGATGCGGGATCGAATCAGCGGTTGTATGCGGTTATTTTCCCTCTTCCTCGTTTCTCTCTCCCTCAGGAGCGGAGCTCGGATGCTGCGCGTACATCCAACATCATTTCTTCAGAGTTATATTCTCTCCGGGCCTTATACACGCTATATATATCCTTTATATTGATGAGATCGTTAATACGTTCGTATCGATCGATCGATCGATCAGTCCGGATGTTTTGTCCCCGTTGTCGCGGGGACCCCGTCTATCCGTCGCGATCGGCGACCACCCGATGTGCCCTGCAGGCGCGCAGCTCTCTTTATTCTCTCGGAAAGATGGAGAAAACGACGGAGAAACAGAGAGAGAGAGAGAGAGAGAGGGGGAGAGGAGAAGAGATCGCGAGGCATCGGTCCATTCAGATGCGGTGTTTTGCCTGGAATCTCTCGAGCGTCAGGTTTAATCCGCACCATTAGCGATCTCCTTAACTGACTCATCATCACGCGCACGTACAACGGGCTCTCTCGATCAAAGTACGTGTTAATCATCATCGTTGCGGTGTATGAAGAAGAAAAAAAAAAAAAAAAAAACATGACAAAGCGAAAGCAATTAAAGAGCCTCGATACCTCGCGGATTCTGCGCGTCCGCCGGAAAAACCGCTCGAAAAATAACGAACAAAATGACAAACGAACAACCTCGATGGTATTTTTCGGAAATTCGTAAAATTCACTTTCGGATTTTCCCGAGTATAATACTCGAAAGCGAAATTCGTAAGAGAGACACAAAGCGGAGAAAAAAGATGAAGGAATTTACGAGTAAATATCCGTCGAAGATGAGGCGGGGTGGGATCAGGGGAGGGTGAAAAAAAAATTGATTTACCGCAAAATGCATGTCCGAAGGAGCGCCTTTGGAGAGTCGAACGGGGAGGCTGGAATAATTGCCTGTATTCGGAATCGTACGTATATCCAATATGCGGAATTTATAATAAACCAGCAGGACAAAGTTATACATCCGCAAAGTCCTGATGGTGCTTCGTTCGCCGTCTCAATAAGGCACAAAAATAATCCCCGGGATGCGAAAGCGCGGATGGGCAAAAGAAATTGTCGAGAGCGCAGCATCCCTCTCTCTCTCTCTCTCGATCGAACGATCGCTCACGCGCGCTTCTATACTATATACATACTATCTCATATACATGTATAGTATACTGTACGACGGTCCTCAGGGAATTCCTTTTTGCCTTTTGTTTTTCTTGTCGCTCCGCAAGATCGGGACGCAAGAAGATGAGAGGACCTCCTCGGATGATCTCTCCTCGATCTTCGGGGCGTTCGCGAGGCATCCTCTCGTATATGTATCGAACGCGCGCGACATTAATATTGCATGGCCATTAGGGCTTGGATAAATAAATAAAATACAAAAATAAAAAATAAACTGGATATTATATACGAGTGTATATTTATTTATGTATCGCATCGCCACGAAAACTACCCCCTCCGAGACACGTTCGTTGATGAATCTCCATACGAGTGCCACCGTCGAAATTTTTCAGCCCTTCCTCCCTCGTCATCAACGACGACCAGCGAAATCTTCATTCCCAGCAGCTTCGATTATTTTTCTACACGCTCCGTCAGCATCCAACGTGTGGGTTTACCTTTCTCCATGTGTGGTTTCCGTCCTTCCTTCCTCTCACGATCCTTGGCGCCGATGAATAACGTATATTCTTTATCAATCGATGCACACTTTTTCTTCGATATCTCATTGGGTCTCGGGCCCCCACGGTACCGTATGATTTTAGCAGAAAGACCGAAGGAGACCGAGCTACGAATGATGGATGTCGATATTGAGATAGAGACGAGAGATCTCCCAAGGAGAAAACCTGACGAGTTCTCTCTGAAAGAAGAGAGAGAGCTCTTCTTTCTTCCTCTTTTTGTTTAATGGTTTTTTTTATCTTTTCAAAATTAATTCCTACACCGTAATTCGATAACGATTTTTTTGAGAATCTTTTTTCTTCTCCTGCAGCCGAACAAAATTCACGAGTACATTTGAACTGGTTTTTTTTTCGATCTATAATTCCCAAGCGCTCGTGATTCTGGGTCCATTTTGGATTTTTTCGACGCTCGAATAGAGGGATAAAAATCGTGAATTCCCGATGGAATTGGTGCCAAGAATTTGGTCATTTTTTTCCGAAGATTGAGTCACGAGGCTTGTGGGAGATGCTTTTGAATACTCATATGGCGCCAGACTCTTCTCCATCTTTCTCTCGTCATCTCGTGCCTCTTCGCCATCTCCTTCCTGCTCTATGTGTGTGTAACGAGCACCGTCCAGTCGCCTCATTTATCTTTTCCAGATCAGGTTACTTGCTTCTCTACTGTCCAACGCATGTACATGTATGTACACGTGAATGGGGGGGGGGGGGGGAGGGAGAAGGATGAGAGAGTGATTGTACAAAATACGTACGTATGTCAGTCTGACGGATACACGAGACCACGCGATTCCACGTCTGCACGATGTTTATCATAATCATAATAACAATCATCATCATCATCATCATCATCCACGTGGTTATAAAGTCGAAGCTCACATTACAGTGTACTTGATTCTTGTAATAAAAAGCTGATGGAGTCGGGAAGTTGATGGGGCTAATCGAAAAAATGTCGTGAGATTGTCGTCGTTTTGTTCGTCCCCCGATTTTGTTTCTGCTCGAATTTGACTGTTTTTTTGCGTTTGCCGTGTAAAATTTCGAGTTCCCGCGAAAAACTTAGTTGAAGTATCGAAAATTGGAAAAAAAAAATTTTCGTCAGTTTTTGCTACTTTTTCAGAATCGTCGAAAAGTCGAAATTTCAAATCGCCATAACTGGGTTTCTATTTGTGCTAGATACATTTGTTGGGGGGGTTTTGGAAAGCCCTCGAGTAGACTTAAAAAATGGTGAAAGGTACATCCCGATAGCTAGATTCCTTCACCCTCAAAATCGATGTCGAAAATCGGCGAAAAAAACGCAAAGGGGTATGTATGGGAAAATTGGCGAAAATCGATCGTCGGACTTAAAAAATCTGCCAAAAATCGAAAAATCAAGATATCTCGATGAACCAAACGGCATTTTAAAGCCTCAACTAGTACGAAGAGAATAAGCACACGTTGGAGCGTCCATCTCAAACGAAAAAAAAATGGCAAACATTTTAGTGAACCAACTAAATCCGGCAAAAAATGGCGAAAAATTTTGGATTTCAAAAATCATTTTTAATGCTCCATATCGACGTATTTTTTCCCGCTGATTACGAAACACACCGGTATTTCATCGAAAAACCAATATTTCGATCCGAAAACGCAATAATACGAATTTTCTCAATTAACCACCATTCCCTCATTGAAATATCGAGTTATCGGGTAAAAGTCGGTGGGTTTCGTAATCAGCGTGAAATTTCCGCTCGGAAGAGCTCCTGAAAGATTGAAAATTTGAAAAAAAAAATTCGACCCATTTTCCGCCACTTTTCCAGAAACCTCAAAAGGTCGAAATTTACCTTTTGCTTTCTGCTGCGATGCGATCTCGCGTGAGAGTGCGAGTACCTATCCCTGGTCGGAATTTCGGAATTCTTGCCTCATCTCGTATTAAATTTTATATACTTTTTTTTAACTGATTTTTTCTCGCATAAAATATAAACACTCGGTGTGCTGCCGGTTTGTACGGCGGGCGCAGCAGCATGGACGAACGTAGAGATTGCCTTTTGCGTTTAATCTTACGGGCACGGAGAGTATAATTTATCCGCGATCTGCAATTACGTCTCGCCACACTTTTTCTCTCTCGAGCCTCGCCGGAGCCGGATGAGTTGCCGATCGATCGACGCGCAGACGAATGAAATTCAATCGCTCGAATGTCCACCTTGTTTTTATGCTCCCTCCGCTCCGCTGCTTTCTCCTCGTTCGCGTCCAACGGTCCTCCGATAAGTACCAACTTTTGCGAGGAAAAAAAAGACTCGCCAAAAATACGAGACACTCATTATTATCCAAAGAATTTCAGATGCGCAAGACGGTATATTTTTCCTTCCTCGAGTTTGGCAAAAAAAAAAATAAATAAATAACGCATATCACTCTAATTTCTCTCACGCTCGTTTCAAAATTCGGTTAGTCGAAAAAAAAAGAAAAAAAATTCGGAAGGATTCGTTATATTTTTTCATCTTCATGAGTGATGAGGAACGTTTTTTTCGTGACTTTTCACGCCCGATCAAAATTCGGTTAATACGAATGGATGGGAGCGAGGTCGCCTTTCGAATATATATGTTGGATATAAATAAATTTTGCAAAAAAAAAAACAAACAGATCGAACGTTATGCCGCTTTTCCATGACAGGTCCAATCAAATGGTGTCAGCAAGACCTGTTATTATTAGTCCCGAATCTGAATAATCTCTCGAGATGTATGCAGTAAGGCGAATGAATATAATATGCTGACAATGGGAATCCTGAGGGCCTGTGGGCGGCGCCTCTCGCAGGATGGACCAAGAGACGTCGAGAGTCCTGCGGCACGCGAGTCGAAATGTGTTCTCACTTGGAATTGGAATATCTTCGTTTGAGAAACGCCATTCAATCGTCGGAATATTCCAAGAACGACGAAATTAATTACCTTTGTGCAGACGACATATATATACAATTGCCGAACCAGCGAGAGCACGAGATATTCGGTACAAAAGATTGTTCAACAAAGAGAAGATTGAAAATTGGATTTTTGAGTAAATCAAAGTGGAAAAGATCCCATCTGCATGAATTATATGCATTTCCATCCCTTTCGTCTTATCGACCAGAGGGATGCTGCGTCTCCATGTTTTTCCCCACATCTTCACGTTCCTGCACAAGATGCATCCTCTGACAAGGCTATGAGCGCTGGATTCGTGAAAAAATCGTCGATAAACCTTGAATTACCATCCCCGAAATCGCAGTTCAATCTTGGCCCATCCGACGAGGTCTCAAAAGCTCCCGCAGGTGGTTAAATATCAGACGAACGTCCAGCTCGTACTTTTCTCGTTTGTTTCATCCATCACCCCGAATACCGCTTTATTCCGACCGACCCGACACAGGGATGCTGCGTCTCGATGTGTCTCCCCAAATTTTCGCATCTTTTCGTATTTGCAACGTGTTCTCGTGTATTTTGCGCATCCCTGATGGCAACTCGCGTTGAGTGAAGCATCGCTCCTGTCCAACAACAATATGTATATGCGCATGTATATTCGCGTACAGATAGACGTACAGTAACGCGGAGCTCAGTGGCAGTGTGATCCTGTCGAGGACAGGACGTCGCCGCCCCCGCGATTACAGATGAGGACGCAAGGACGAGAAACGTCGACATCGAGGAATGGGTAGAGGTGAGGCCATCCCCGGTCTCGTCTCTGCCTGTGACAGCTCGAACCTCCCTTCCTTCCTCCCGAAGCTCGGCGCTCTGGTAATAGCAACAGCAGGAGCTACATCCCTCACTTTCCCTTCTCCCTTTCTCTATCTTCTTCATCATATACGACACACATACACATAAACGTATATATATACTATATATACATGTATACATAGTCGTTCTCCATCATCATCCCTTTATACTCCACTTCGATCCTTATCCTCCCTTATACATGGCACCCCCTGAAAACGCTATTGCATCGACGGAGCAAACAATAATTACACCGAGGACTTTGTCAAAATATACGTATCCGGCAATTGACGAGAAGATCGTGCCACGAAAATTGATGGTCAGTCGAGAACAAGTGGAACATGGCCTCCATTTTTTTTCTCGTTTTTTCTTCACTCTCGCGATGCATGCTCGGCGATGCACGGATGATGTCTCTGGGTGTTCGCAGTCGCAGGAGGGATATATCCCTCGCCCGGGACGCCAAGATTTTTTTGACGGGGGGTCTGTGGCTGAACTTGCATAAATATATGTATCTGCATCTTACACACGTGTGTATATATCAATGTGTACCGAAAGGTTACAGATTGAGAGAGCGAGAGGTTTCGTTAGAGAGGCCTGTGCCTCTGAGATGAAACGAGAGACTGACTACATTAACATTCCGGTGGAACGCACGGATATTATTTATAGCTTCATCCCAGAGTCGGAGATGAGAGAAAGAGAGAGAGAGAGAGAGAGAGAGAGGGAGATTTGGAAACGAAAAAACAGCCTCCGCACCGACGTTTCTCTAATTTCGGATCATTCAAATCGCGGTGTGTCCCACAGCCGCATCCGAGAGACCTTTTGCAATCTACCAAAAGCAGTGTATAAGTATAATACGAAGATACGAGGGTTTGTCTCTGCTGATGCTGGGTTCATCGAGAGCCACGATCCTGGACCATATTCTCGCTCCTGTCGACTGTTTCAGATGTGGGTCCCGCGGCATTTACGCGGGAGAATCACACAACGGATATACAAACGGAAGGGCATTTATTATTTAAGAGAAGAATGATCGTACCTCCTCTCCTCTCCTTTCTACTTTTCGTGAGACTCGACTTTGACGGTTGATTGTAAAAAAAGCTGCGATGCCATTTTGGGGCGCGAAACACTATTTGAAAAGCATTGAAAGGATTGATAATTCCTCAGTTTTATTCGCCGATTTTATCTCCCGCTCCCGCTAAGATGGTGGAAGAGAAGAAAATGGGTTAAAAGTCCATCGATGATGAATGATGATAAAACGGTCCAGCGAGCCTTATTTCGATCGGTCGAGGGATCTCGCGTATGCGGAGAGGAAGAGTATGATAATCCGTCGAAAATGGGAGCAAAAAACGCAAAAGTGGAGAAAAGCAACGGATTTTAAACTGCAAAATCGTCGTGCCTCGATCTCTGCTCTCTTATGGCACGTACGGGGCACACATTTTTATGTACGTATGTTACAACACGCGGTGGGTAATTGGCGGTCAAGATGGATGACGGTACTTATTTGCACTCGGTCTTTGGAATTAAAAGTACCAAGTACGGGGCTCATTAATCGTCGGGGCTGCTGCAGTCGCGAACCGCGCATATGTATAGCACGAAACGGGATGAAAGGGATGCTGTGGAAGAGGATGCTGAGAAGGAAGAGGAGGTAGGAGCGGGGCGGGGGGGTTGAAGGCGAGTAAGAGTTCATCGCGTTATACGCGCATTGGACCTGTAACTCGAGGGATCTCGTCGTAATGGGCGAATGAGTGAAAAGAGGGAACGAAAGAAACGAGATGAAAAAAAAAGGAGAGATGCGAGAAAAAACGATGGAAAAACGTATAAAGGAGAGACTGGAGAGAGTACGTGCGCTACCGAGGCTCAAATGTGTATTATATACGTACAGCATCCCTCTCATCTCTCTCTCTGTTTCTCTCCCCGGGATGTAATCGCCAAACGCGCGGTGAAGCTCCGCGGACAATTTCCATCAACAAGATTTACGCGGTCCGGACGCAATCAGCCTACTCCTTATTCTCTCCCCCGAGTCTTTGCTCTTTTCCTCCTCATCTACCCGTACACGGACGTATGTACCTGTTCAATATTCTCTCGTATACACGTAAATACAGGTACAGTACACATTATTAGGGTGTTTCATTTTCAGACAACGTTTCCTCGCGAGTAGAAGAATCATAATGGGAAAAGCTCAATTCCCATTTGAGCAACGAAACATTTTCTTTGAAATCCGAGCGATTTTTACTCAAATTTCGTTGAAGCGTATCTCGGGAGATGTGTAACTCTCCGAGGATCGGTGATGCGCATATTCGCCGTCGAGGTAATCCTTGCAGAGAATTTTGCAAAAATTTCCATGTGATTTCAACGGGAAATCGAAATTTCCGTTTATCCAAGTTTGTAATCGTGCTGGAACTTTTGATCCCTCGCCGGGGAGGTTTTCTTTCGACATGGTTCTTGAATTTTGCCAATTTGGACGAAAGAAAAATGGTGCCCAAAAATGGTACACACCCTAATATATACGTTGGGAATCGAGTCTCGTCCGCGCGCCCTCTTCCCTCTCCTCTCATCTTGCATCAGCCGGTATAGGAATAACTCGAGGGTATGAAACGTTCCACTCCTCATTATCCTCTCTGGGTGCCCATCTTCGTCTCTGCCTCTGCTCTTCTTCCTTCTCCGTTATTTTCTTTCCTTTTCTCTCCTCTCCCTCCCTCTCTCCCTCTCTCTCTCTCTCTCTCAGTTCCTCCCGGTCTTCCCATCGTCTCATCACCGGGGACTTTTCATTTTCGTATTTTCCCTTTCTCCTCCTTTGATCTCTCATCTCATCCACGGTCGAAAGAAAGCGAGACGGTAGAACGAGAGCCTTGATACACCGCAGCATCCGCAGCATCCAGCCACGACTTCTTCCTCATCCAGCCTACTTTTGCCGTTCCTCATCGCCTCTCAGCCCGTCTCTTTGCTCTCGCATTCGCGCGCGCGGCGCGCGTCATCGTCGTTTTGCTTGCACCCCGCGCTCTATACATCTCGCGGATAAGAGGGAGAGAGAGAGGGAGATGAAAGAGGGATGGAAGAAGAATCGCGAGAGAGGATGCTGCTGTTGCTGCTACTCACCAGCTACCATTTCTCGGGCGGTGATTGGCTCCGCGGGGGGTGGGAAGAGCATTCAGCACGCTCTGCCCACCGTACCGTACGCACACACGGAGAGGCTTGCTTGTATTTGTTTTTTTCATTTTTTTCTTTTCGCCATTTGGAATTCTCTCTCTTTCTCAGTGTACCCCCGTCTCTCTTCTTTTTGGCCATTTGCGGCAAGCGACGCATTAAAATTCCTGATCCTCTCCCTTCGCATTGTACAAAGGCAGGCATTTCGCACTCGTGATGGATCGCCGACGAATTCGCGAAGCGGGAAAAGCCTCCCTCTCTTTCGACTCGTTTTTTCACCCTCGACGATTCGAAAAACGACATTTCGGCAACATGGACCCGTGTCCCGGGAAAGAGGTAGCATTTCTCCCAGTTTTGTTGAATTTTTACCGAAAAGACACGTGACAAGTTCATAAGGGTGAGGAGAGACTTTTGGTCTCGTAAAATCCGCGAGGCTCTCTTGATGCGAGGGCATATTGGCACGACGGGGATGCGGGAGCGATGAGGAACAGCCGCAGCAGCGCAGCACACGCGGGGAAAGCGCAAGAACGAGAGGATCCGAGGAGTCCTCGCGTAGCAAAGGTTACAGCCTCTCTGGTCCATTGCTGGTCCATTGCTTCTGCTGGTACCTCTCCTCTCGGTCCCTCGTCATCTCCGTCTCTTTTTCTCGCCATCAATTTCACTCCTCCTCGCTCTCTCGGTCCATTTGCTCTCGCAGCATCTCTCTCTCTCTCTCTCTCCCTCGATCTCGCCCTCTCTCGCACAAATTTATACACACGTATGTATACGGACACATTGTACATATAGAAGCCATCCTCGCGCCAGTGATTTAATGCCCCTCGAGCTGTGCTCCTTATTTATGCACCGAACATGCATACAACGCTTATATAGGATCGCGAGACGTCCTGGCAACGTTACAGGTCGTCGTCGTCGTCGTCGTCTTCGCGAGAGGACGAGAGAACACTTTTTTTCTTCTCGATCATACAAGTATACACGCGAAAACTACGTTTATGTGCATGGGTATGTTTCGCACACTTTTGCATATATACACAGCCCTCCAGAAGTTGTCGGGAGATCGTCGACGAGGACGTTCCTGGACGAGCGTTTGGCGGCGTGAAAATTCAAAAAATCTGTGCGAATTAACGACTCGTCGGCATTTTAACGCATACGAAAGACCGACGAGAGGCTCTCTTCGCGTCGGAATTTCCTCCTCACGACTGTGACAATTTTCGTCATCGACGTCGACTTCCGGGAGAGCCTGTACGTGCCCGTATTTACGGTACAAAATGAGCCTCGAACGGGCGAGCTCTCGCGCGAAATTCAAGCGAGAGAATAAAACGCGACGAGAGAAATTCGAATTGAAGTCTCTCTCTCTTCCATCTTTCCCATCCTCCTCATCCTTCTTTCGCTCCTCCTCGCGTATTACCGGTGTTCGGTACGGCGATATTTTTCCAGAGGAAATAAATAATAAGAGAAGAAAAAAAAACGATGGAGAACAAGATTTATGAAAAATGAAGACAGAGAGAGAGAGAGATCCTGGGCGAATGAAACAATGAGGGAGAAAAGGAGAAAACCGCGCGACGATGGAGGGAAAAAATGAAGATCTCGCGAGAAAGTTGTTCGCGATCGTATATTTCGCGCGCGAGAGCAGAAATTCGGTGATGCAGCAGCAGCCTCCGTGAGAAGATGAGTACCATCTTTGGCGTCCGGGGAATGGAGCTCGTCTTCGAAATCAGCGACTTTTGTTCTCCGCTCTGCTGCGAATCTCCCAAATTAAGAGAAAGGCGAAATTTTAATCGAAGCTCGAATTATTCTCTCTCGTGCGTGTAATCAAAATGAAAAATCATTGATACAAAGTACGCGCAATTACACGATTGAGAAGAGACCAAAAAATGCTGACCCTCTTAGCGCGATTTTAACGACGTTAATTTATAAATATCGCGTGTTTGAATTTTGCGCGAAAAAAAAAGGAAAATAAATCGCGCGCGCGAACGCGTGCACACACGATCCTCGCCGGGAGACACGACGATGGTATTTCTGGTATGTCACATGTTCCCCGTCTATATTTATGTTGCATGTATGTTGTGGAGTATCCTCGTGAAAGAGAGAGCGAGGGAGAGAGAGAGAGAAGGAGCAGGGAAACAATAAAAAAAAATGAAAAAAAAAGGAAACAGAGGAGAAAAACCGCACGCTGTATACAACAGACTCTGATGGGACGGCAATTAGTTGCCGCGCGTGTTTCTCATTGGCGATCGTCGAAAAATTTACACGCGCTTTATTCATCTCGCTCTCTCTCCCGCCTTTCCTCGTCTCGCTTTCTGCGCTTCCTTCGCAACGACTTTTTCAGAGATAAATTGCATATATGCCTGTTTTTTTTTGTTTCACTCTGAATTTTATCCCTCGGCTATACTCGAAAAGTCCGTTTGGTCCAGTCGAAACTCCCTGCACAAAACCGTAGAATTCGTACCACCTCGGTGCGTTTGAGATATTTCAAAAAACTCTGAAATCTACTCGAAAATCCGACGAATTTCGCACCGTCTTTGAAAATTCAATTTTCCTTGTTTCGTCGCTTCGTTTTGAACACTCGTCGAGGATATCATCATTTTCATTCTGTGCTCATTATGATCGCGTAATTACAAGCCCGGTAGCTTGTAACACCATTTTTCTGATCGCCATGTTGCCCTCGGACTTTTGCAGGGAACATATATTTACCGTACTTGCGTACACTTACGAGGTTAACCGCAATAAAAATGGTGTACAAACGCACACGTGTGAACCTGCACGAGGCGAGCCTCGATGAATTAAACACTTTGCGTCTGTGATACTCGGAGGAAACACACGAGATTCGCTCTCCCTCTCTCTCTCGGTGTAGGATGAGCGAATATATCCTCAGTACGAAAAGATAACTCACGAGCACAGTCGAGGAAACTCGGACTTGCAATTAAGGTACGCAGCTATGTGTACTGCCTGCATTATACATGTATACGAGCTATGTTAATTTTGACCTATATATTTCGTCTGTAAAAATCGTTTCTCGCAGAGCCTAGCGAGTGCGCGCACGTATAAAACAATGTTTTACAAATAAACGTTGCACTCCTTACATCTTCGGCTTTTTTCCCTTTCTCTCTCGCGGTACTCGACCAGATATGGTACGATATGGTTTCTTGCCGAGTATTTATATATATATATTTATTTATATATTTATATATAGACGCCTGTGTGCGCGATCCGAGAGACTAACGACGATCTCAGCCCTGGTGCGTTAACCGCTGCAGGCTTTTATCATCCACCTGCCGCATTCTCCGATATTATACAGGGAGATCCACGCGAAACGAACCATCGAAATGACTTCTCAGGGCTCAATAAAATTCATTTCGAGTGTCACTTTGACAGCGCGAAACTTTTATCATCTTTTTATCAGCGAACTGTCAAAATATAGAACCGTGCCGAAATTCGCTCGGTTGTATATTATTTTCCCGGAAAATCGCGTGAAAAATCCGAGTTTTTTTTCGGGATGTCGGTTGAATTTCATGGGACCGGAATTCGATGCCAATCATCCTTGAATGTTTCAGCCTTAAGGGGACGTCAATTTTTCATTACGATACTCGTAATTTGGCGAATAGGTGCGCGAGTTCGTAGGGACTCGTGGGGCGTTATCGCGCAAAACGGACGTGAATTCACAGCGGAATTGCGGTTACGCAGTCTGGCAACGTACAAACGCGGAAACGACGAGAAAATTACCTACATACGCATGTGGTATTCGAGTTTTTTCGGTTTGCAATCTCGAATCGTGGCGATACATAAGCAATGAGCGCGCGAGCGTAGGAAATTCAAGCGGGTGGTTTTAATTTTCGAGCGTGTGTATTCTTGAAAAAAAAATGAAAAAAAAGACGGGAGAAACGAGGTCACCGGAAGTTGCGTTACACCTCCGACGCTCGAGGCGCTCGTGTATTACGCGGCGAGAAAATTAATCGTTGAAAATTAAGCGGTTTACGTATAGGCAGATATCCGGCACTTGTCGGACGATTGCCGCAATTTTTCCGACGACTCGAGATTTTTCTTGGCGAGCGCGAGTAGGAACTCGCATTCGCGTTTCGTATTTCCGACTTCCGGTCGAACGTCCGCACGATTATTACGCCAATTGCACCTTCTTTTTTTTCGGCTCCTTTGAAAATACGTTTTGTCTATTTTGCTGTCAAAAAAAACTCGAAATTTCGTACAAATTTGATTTTTAATCGCATCGTAAAAATATCTTTTCATCCGTACTCGTTATTTCTGAAAAAACAAACACTCGATGCTCAAAGTGTCGATTGACGAATAAAGATTTGAGGTCAAACGTCTTGTTTAAAAAAAAAAAAAGAAATCGTCAATATCGTCGATCCAACACGACACCTTTTGAAATTCGGACGATTGACGATTCGCCCTCTTTTTTTATTATACCGCGATTCCACGAGTGAAAAAACGATCGTTCCGATGATATACTTGCGCCGTAAATCCATAGAAAAAAAGCAGAAAAAAAATGTGATTGGGTGATTTTTATTTCCTTCACCCCCGCTCGCCTCTCTGCCGCCTCGGGGGCTCGAGATGCAAATCGTTGACCGAATTTCTATCCTTCTCTCGAGCCTCCGCGCGAAAGCGCACCTTGCGCAATTCCACGCGATACATCTCCGTGTGTTTGTTCATTACCGCTGTGTGCTGTATGTAACACAATTGAGCACACATTCACAGCGTCGGAAGTCGCGATGTGATATCCTTCGCGAGGTGCGTCTTCCGGGCGCACGCGTTTTGTATTTACGGAGCACACCGAGCGTGGGTGGACTCGCTGTTGCGCCTCTCAGTCAGCTGTTTGTACGTTCTCTCGCACCTGCTCGGAACTCTTGTGGAGACGCAATGTTTCTTCTTTTCTTACATATATACATGTATAACATGTACATTAGACTGATTCAAAAAAAAACTTTTTTTTTTTTCCTTCGGGATTCTTGTGCCACTGTTGGGCAGTAATAAAAGAAAATTTTCCGTAAAAGATGGGCGTTGTCACTCAATTTTTAGAGGTGGCTATCTCGACTTTTTTGTTTTGAATTTTTTTTAATGAACGTATTGCAGTTAACCATAGTTATGGCTGCGGATTACGGATAAAAATCAGATCCAGCACCGTAACTATTCTATTTCGTAACCAAAAGAAACTCTTACAATTCGAAATGATTGCAATATTCACAATTCTAATCCAGGTAGCTCAATAATGGCATCTATACTACTCTCGTTATTCATATAGATATATTTATACGCATTAACATTTCGTGCTCTGTACGAAAAATTAAATTATAAGCTTTCCTTCATAAATCATGTATTTACATTTTTAAAATGCTACACTTACATTATCTTCAAACTCATTCATATTTCTTCCCAGCTACTGTGCATAACATCGCGCATCCCACTGCGCAGTAAAAATGCACGAAAAATAGTGCAAAATTTAAAAGTAATTAACTATGTCGCTGAAAGGGCGTACCTCTTGTCGAAAATTTCAATAATAGCTCGACAAAAAAAAAGATGAAAAGCAGTACTTGCTGTAAGTGATCCAGCTACATCGACAACGCTTTCCAAAGTGCAATAAAAAACAATCGATTCAAAATTCGGTTCAATAATGAATAGGAAGCGTAAAAGCCTTACCGTTACGTTATGGTTACGTTAATATGATTTTTATTATTTAGTTCATTATTATTATCCATTTTTGTTGAATTATCGATGATAAAATAAGTCGTCATAATAATAAGTTATTATGTTTAATTAAACAGCGTTTAAAATATTGTTTGGGCTAAATTTATTTACCGGTAATATTTTCGATTTTGGTTTTTAGGGATTCAATGTGTGTGCGATATACTTTTCTTTGTCGCAAAACAGCTGTGAAATTTCCTTCATTTATTCTATTTCCGGTGTAATCTATACTATGATCATATTTAATAAATAAAATCATGAAAAAAATAACAAAAAGTCGAGATAGCCACCTCTAAAAATTGAGTGACCGCGCCCATCTTTTTGGAGAAATTTTCTTTTATTAGTGCCCAACAGTAGCACAAGAATCCCGAAGGAAAAAAAAAAAAAGTTTTTTTTTGAATCAGTCTAATGTACATACATATGTATATATATACATACATACATATATATATATATATATATATATATATATATGTAAACATGTATGTATATATTTATGTTTATTATATATGTATATATACCTATATATATATATATATATTTATGTATATGCGTTTGATTCTCCTGCATGATTCTTGCCCTCGCCATCTCTCGTATGCAAACTCACACCCTCCTCTTGTACGCCGCATCTTCAACAATGTACATTTTACGTTTATTTTCAAGACACTCGTGTGTGTGCGTGTACTTTACGCCACCCACCTTTAAGGCTTTTTGTCTCCGCTGTGACGTCTCACTTTCACGCTTTCCGTTCGCCAAGCTCTCGCTACGAGGATCGCACTGCGTTTTGACGTATGCAGCGTACAATTTACCCGATAATTTGGGAATTGTTGTCTTTTTCAGGTTTGACAATTTTATGGAATCACCATAGGGATTATATTAGTCTTTGATTGTATTGGTTTTTTTGGAATTTCGCATTGAATTATCGAGTTTAAGATGAAATATCGGCGTTTTTCGTAATCAGCGGGAAAAAATACATCGATATGGAGCGTTAAAGATCATTTTTGACATCCAACATTTTTCGCCATTTGTTGCCGATTGAGTTGGTTCACTAAAATGCTTGCCATTTTTGTTTCGTTTGAGATGGACGCTCCAACTTGTGGTCATTCTCTTCGCAATTGTTGAGGCTTCGAAATGCCGTTTGGTTCATGTGGATATCTTGATTTTTCGATTTTTGGCGGATTTTTAAAGTGGGACCATCGATTTTCGCCAATTTTCTCATACGTACCCCTTTGCGTTTTTTTCGCGAATTTTCAACATCGATTTTGAGGATGAAGGAATTTAGCTATCGACGTTAAACTTTCACGTTTTTTCGAGTTGAAATATCGATCGGTGGAAAAAAAAGGTGGCGATATGAGAAAAAAGGTAAAATATCGTTAGAATTTCACATTTTATCGCGAAAAAAGTTGTGGAAATAATTTTGGCTTTTTTATTCAATTATTCCGTGACACATGGCCGTGTAGGCCGTCGCCTGTATATTATATTTCTAATGTCGTGCCCGCGAGGTTCGCGGGATATGCATAAATTCGAACGTGAAAATTATTTCATCGAGGAGAACATTATTTTTCGATGAAGAGCTCGGTAATATCTCATAGGAGCTAATATGGAAATAAAAAATCTTGTAATAATATAAATTAGGCGATACGGTGGATGCGAACTTTTATTTTTTTTTTCGATCTCGTCTCAAGGACCTAATCAAACATTGCTTTTTACTAAATTATCTATTTATTATCAATTATTCATTTCGCGAAAATACGAGTTTAAGCTCGTTTTCGCTTTGACTAATCGTTCGATAAATAAACGTATATATATATATATATACATATAAATTTACTGTTATCGATTCGAGCAACGTTATTATATGCTCGAAGTAATGAGACGAAATATCGTGAAATATGCGCGATTTCGAAGCATCTTTTTTGTCTCTCCTCCATACGGAATATTTATTGTTATTTTTTTTTTGTCTCTCTCTCTCTCTCTCTCTCTCTCTCATCTTCCATCGCGCTTTTAACGTCAACTTTTAAGCGTTTTGTCTCCGGGTCTCTTTTCTACGGTCGTGGAAACCCACGCGATTAAAATAATATGACGAGCATTCGTTTCCCCCCCGGGTCATAAAATCATTAGCATAAGAATTCTTATACCTGAAGATCTCGGAGGCGTGTGTGCGCGATTCACAGGGTGGCTTACGGATGAGAAAGAGCGAGAAATATAAGAGAGAGAGAGAGAGAGAGAGAGAGCGAGAGGAAAGGAGACGAAAAGAGGGGAACAAATTTGAACGAATAAAAAAAAAGCACCAAGAAACGTTGAAGAGGAGATGAAGAAGAAGGATGAGAATGGGAATATCCTCTCGAGGATATATAGGTCCTCGTATCGTATCCTCTCTTGTTCTTCGGTTTACATCGTGTTTTACTGCCCGTCCTGTTTCTTTCTGATTTATAAACATATAATGTGACGGGGGAGTGGCCTCGCTACCACATAATGATAGGCCAGCGCTAATTACGTTTACGTCTTCTCGCATAACGACGTGACCACGAGGCCCACCCTCGCAGCACTCTTCATCTTCACCCTCTGCGCGCGCACGCCTATCCGCGCATATACAGGGTGTCCCAAAACCGGATGCTGAAGATTTCACACTCGATTCGGGGATGAAATTCCGAGTCGAAAAGTCCTCGAGCACTTTTCGATCCGAGCGACCCCCGACGACTTGTCGAAGCTCGAAGTTTTCCAACTTTTTTTTTCCGAAAAAAAAAACTTTTTTTTTGGTACACCCTAATGTATATAAATACACCTGTACAGGTAGGTATAATAATAATATTTAGCACGTCCAAACTGCACACCCCTCGGGCGTTTGAAAATCCTGTCCGTTATGGCGTTTTTGAAAGTCAAAAAAAAGATTTGTGCGAAAATCGATGTGTCGGGTGATCGTCGAACAGAATCGTCGAAAAATGGACGAGTGATTTATGGACCGAGCTGAGTAGCCAACTTGGAAAACAAAAAATCGTTTTTGCGGCGATTTTTTTCGAATTTTCTTCATTTCGGGAAAATTCGATGCATCCTGCTGTAGGGAGAAAAAAAAAACGAATTATTTCAACGTTAATAAAAGTGGAGAGACTGTCTCTCGAGCCTTTTTTTTGGAGGAGGGTTGGGAGCAGCGAGGATATCACGGTCGACTTTTGAAATATTGCGTCGGGACTCCCTCCCCTCCTCTCCTTCTTTCCCATATACACCCTTTTCTCTCCCATATGTTAATCGGCGAATTAGCATAATACCGTGATTTTTCATGGATCATTTGGAAATACAAATAAATAATTTGTAATAATAAGAACGGACGCTCTCTCCTTCTCTCTTCGTCATTTTTTTTTCGTCCCCTTTTTTTCTTTCTTCACTCTTTCTCGCTCTCTGTTGTGGCAGCGAGGGTCCATCGGAATGTCGTATATGGTCCATATGTGTATATTATTATCTCCAACGATTGGAATTCATTTTCTTCGATATTTTACCAAACTCGAGGGTCAATGAGGCGAAAAAGAAGGAGCTCTCCCCTTCAAAATTTCGAAAAAACAAAAACTTTTCCAACCAACGCCAGTTTCTACTCCCTTTTTGCAAATCCTTGCAAAATTTCATCTCGAAATTCCGGAAAATTCAGAAAAGATACATATAAACTGTTTTATGGTGGATTCAATTAATCAGCAGCTGATCGTCCGTTCCTTTTCCTCTCCTTCGACAGAGTTTGTCGAAGAAACGAGGAGAAAATATGAGAAGATGGTTAACGAATCGACTTAACGATTTCTCGCGCTACGCCCAACTCTTAAATTGTTCCTGCCGCTCACCGAGTATACAGGGCGACGCAAAAGGTCACGTTAATCGTTTTTCGTGCGGCAAAAATCGGACGTGCGCCCTATCGGTCCGGCTATATCAATTAATAACTCAGAGGGGGTTGGTCGGATCAAAAAGTGCTCCGGGACTTTTCGACGTGAAATTTGATCCCCAATGTAGGATTAAATCATCGGCATCGAGTTTTGGGACACCCTATATGTAGATATACATAAATATATAGAAAATCTCGTGTTTTTTCGTCTTTTGCTCCTCGGCTTCGACTCTAACCAGCCACGAATTTACGCGGACATTTATATCTCGGCTCTACGTCAATTGCCTGCCTCCGAGCGTCTTTTCGCTCTTTTTTGCACCACTTCGCACGCTTTTCTCCCTCTGCCCTCCCCTCCATCCCTCCGCCGTTAGTTTTTTCCGTCTCTCTTAAAATTCTTTCCCTCTCGCTCCTCAGCGTCTCCGTGCGTTCATATTGTCTTTTATTATTTTTTTACCAAGCGTAAAATATCGCCGTTGGCACGATATCTCGTGTAGAAACGCGAGAACGCATTCCCATAAGGATGCGCTGCCTCTCTCTCTCTCTCGCGCTCTTTCTCTCCTCTTCCCTCATGGGTTTATGATACGAGGACGAGTATCTTTTGATGTGTTACGTGTTAATACGACCGTATGGCTTCGAACGTTATCGAAACTCGAGTCGCGAAAAAAAAAACTTAAAAAAAATATTTTCTCTTTTGGAAATTACAATTTACGTCCCAGTTTGTGAAAAAAGTGCTGCAGGGGCTTCGGATATATCGCCTCGAAGGTAAAATCGAGTTTCTTGACTCTCGATGACGTACTCGCGTTCTCGAAAATTGTCAAACGCTTTATAGAGACATTTTTTGATTTTTCATCCTTCGAACACCGATAATGTAGCACACGCTCGCGTCTCTCATTCTCTCTCTCCTTAAAAAAAAATAAAAAACGCCAGTTTCCTTCTTCTTACGGTACTCAAAGTGGCCCGTACAGAGATGCAAGATTATCTTACGTTTCTTACGTAACGGAGGCCATTTGTACGTCGTATATCACGAAACCGAAATTCTTTTTTCCAACGTTGGACGCAGGGCCGAAAAAAGATCGCCTCTACGATCTTGAAATTCGGGAATTTCGGACATTTCTTCTCGAAATTATTTCTCGAAAATGAAAAAGTACTTAAATCCCTGTACGAATTCATATTATTATTATTCCAGTGGAAAATTAAAAGTTATTAAACATTTTTTCATGATATTCAACCAAGCGGAGAGTATCAGAGATACATATTTACGTATATATATATATATAAATATATATAAATATATATATAATCTCGCGATACGTTGTATATCGCTCGAAGGGCCAAAGATTATACGCTCGCGGTCTCCCGGCCGTGCAAGTGCCGCATATTCATGTCGGTCGAAACGATGAGCTCTCCTCCGCTAAAGATTCCTCTCGAGAGCGGGTCCATGGAGCATATCGTGCGCTTCTCGTTCGCTGCTGTTGTAATAATCCCCGTAGATCACGTATATATACATGTATATATGCTCTCGTGGACCAAAACGATCGCCCATATTACATACACGAGAGCTACTCTCGCTCTGCTCTCTTGCGCACACACTTGCAGACTTGCAATACAATATTGCAGGTTGTTCGTCTCGAGAGTCGTTTTTGCCTTTTTTTTCTTATTTTTGTGTCTCTCTCCCTCTCTTTCTCTCGCTCCCTCTTTCATCTTCTTTGAGCAATACTCGTATACTCGTCCAGACTCCTGGTTCTCCGTTCAGACCCCGAAACATCGCCGAGGAAGAGACCGGGAGGCGCACACAGGTGCTGGAGAATCCGCACCCGGGCACTCCCACGTTATTCACCCGAGAAACTCCTGCCAGAAAGTTTTCTCGTATGTATATAAAAGTGTGTGTGTGTGTGCGTGTGGGGGAACGTATTTTAGGGTGTTTCGTTCTCCGGCAACATTCCGTCTGTCTTGTCACATTTTTCACACTCGTTATTTTCCATCTTTCAATTTTGGAAATCATCAAAATTCGTGCAAAAAGCTATACAACACTTTTACGATCGAATGAAAATTTATCAACATTCCGGGGTGACGAATTTCGTCAAAGATGCTGTCGGACGTGTCTTTTTAATTATGAATAATCTTCAATCCGTAACGCAGTGTTTTTGGAATTCCGGATATTTTGAATTTATTTCGAATCATGGAAAAAATATAATCGATGCACCGGAAGAGTGAAAAATCGAATAAAAAATCAAGAAAAATGGTCCAGACCTGCCCGCACGGAATAGCCCATACACGAGAGATGCATTTTCGTTGTATTTTCATGACTCACGATCGACTCTGCATTCTCTCTTTTTTATCGCATTTATTTATGCATACACGTGCGTTATAGGTAACACACGGCACAAGGGACAATATAGTATATCGTAATACCGCGTTGGCTCGCGACGATCACGACAAATTGGAACTTTTACCTTCTCTCGGAATTTCATCACCAAACAGCCTCTCTTTCGCCTCATCTCCCGTTTGCTCTCGCGAAATTCGTCGCACGACGTGAATTTTTCATTAAAAAAAAACGTATTTCCAAGATGAAGAGGATTTAATATTGAAACAAAGCCCGAAATTTTCCGCCATCTTTTGAAAATTCATTAAAACTCGTGTATTACGTGCGTTTGTTATTCGCTAATTAAAAATTCCCGCGAAAAAAGCTCGTGCAAAGAAGAATATTAATTTGAACGGCGCAACCGCGAGCGCCCGTCGTGCTCGTTCGTGAGAGTCCGTCATTTTTTTTTCTTCCCTCTTTCGTTGTTGTTTTTCTTTTTTTTCTTTTTTGGATTCTCCAATCCGGAGACACCCTCGTGATTTTACACACGCGTGTTTCAGCCAGATGGATGGCCAATGATTCGTCAACTCGAGCTTCGTTTTTTCAAAATCTGACACGTGTGTTTGTCGTCGTAATATGCAGGAGAGGCAACACGCGAGGATCCACACGTGACTTCTTAATTGATTGTCCGGAATCAAGCAAAAGCTGCTTTTATCACGTCGCATCTATTTTTGGGGCTACGCACGTCAGGAGAGGAAAAACGGAATCCAGGATCCCATTTTTTTTCCTCCCTCCCCGTTCTGTCTCGGTCGATTTTACAAAAAAAAAAAAAAACGATATCAACGATAAAAAACCTCGAATTTTCGGTTACATATCCTTCGAGATTCTTTTTCTGCTCAAATTTTCGAAAGTCGAGTACAGAAAAATTCGAAAAGAGCCCGTTTGAGCTTCGCGAGAAAGCGTTTTGGAGTTTTTTTTTCGAGATACTTAATCTTTTCTCGAAAAAAGATCGAGAGAAAATGCTCTCTTTTGGCCTTCTTTTTTCGTACAAAAATACCCGCAAAACTCGTATCATATCGCGCGAAGGGGCAAAAAAAACCAGGTAGCGAAAAGCATCCGCCTGGCGGACAACCTTTCACTTCGCCCACGCGACGTTTTCACTCACGGCTGTCGCGCAACTGCACCGAGCAAAAAAGAAAAAAAAAGGAAGGTACAATTTTTCCGATGCACGAGATGCGTCTCCGGATGCTGGAAGTTTTCCTGGACGTTCGAGGCGAGAAGACAAAAAAAAATGAACGAATTTCGCGTCGGGAGATAGACTCGAAAGAGATGATAAAAATTGAGGAACGTTCCCACAGCACGATTCCGCGAAGAATCTCGAGAGAGATGCTGTGGGATCGAGAAGAAAAGAAATGATTTTTCTCGGAAGCGAGACAGCGATCGATCATCGAATCGCGAGAGGATCTTGACGCGTATTACACACGGATATACACGTGTAAAAGATGGTCCATGGATGGCCACTGACGTACGCGAAGCTTCCTCATTATCTATTTATCGCGATCGATATTTATCTCCCTCCGAGTATACGTCTCACTCCTAATCTCGATAGCCACGATGGGCGTGTCATCTCAATTCCGTCTTGGCCCTCTGAGGAATTCCCCTTTCTAGTATACAGTGTGAATCAAAGAAAAGAAGAGCAAATGACAGGGGAAAAAAGCGAGAAGGAACGAGGGAGAGAGAGGGCGCTGGTGTCTGGCTAATAAAATCGTCCCGCGAGAGTCCGCGGTCGAACGACCGGTTCGTCGTTTTCTCGGGTACAAAAGGCCGGGCGCACGAACCGAGAGAGGCTACGGAGGGGCAGGGAGAAAAAATGATAAAAAATGACGTCGGGGTAATAAGAAAAAAAAAGTAGCGTAAAAATGATGTAAAAAAAAAAGGACACGAAATAATAACAACGACAACAACAATAAACGAGCAAAGGAGAAGGAATAAGGAAAGAAATAAAAGAAACTGGTTTATCTGATCGAATAATCTGAATATCGAGCAATAAAACCTACGCGCCCAGCTTCCATGGACGCGCGCAGATGCTATCTCGAAATCTTCTTTTCTTCTCGTCCTCCTACTATCCCTCTCTCTCTCTCTCTTTCTCTTCTTCTTCTTCTTCTGCTTTTTCCTCTTCCTCATCTTCTGCTTCTTCTTCTTCTTCTTCTTCTTCTTCCTCCTCTTCGTCGTCTCCGAGGAGAGCCTAGACGCATCGCGCTCTGCTCTGGCGCCGAGAGACTCTCAAACGTTTCGTATATTATTTACCTCTCTGCCTCTCGTTCGCTTTTTATTTCTTCAGTAAATTTCATGAGGGAAAAAGAGGGCCACGGCACACCGAGTGTACGAGAGGGGGAGCCCGGTCACCGGTCACGTTAATACGAGAAGTTTACTGCTCCTCCTCGTCGTCTTCGTCGTTTCACCGCGTGGCCATATTGTCCGCGAGAATCCTTCGGAGGCAGAGTCTCGAAGATGATCGCGCGAGTGCGGACGAAGAGGGGCGAGAATGGAAAAATCGACAAATCGTCGTTCGTCTTGTCGACTCGCCGATTTTAACTCTCCGGCGAATCGAGATGGAAAATTACCTTGCGGTACGAAGGATCGTCCGTTGATCCTAAAAATTTCAATGATCCTCGTCACTCGAAGGATGCTGCGAGCGAAAGTAAAAAAGTGGAAACTCTCGTAAATTTCCCATCAATTTTCAGGCGCTCTTCGATGGAAATTTCGGAAAGAATACTCGATCAAAAAAATGTACATCTCACACGGGGGTACTCGCATCCGGAGGCTGTACAGCTCAATCGATCGCAACGAGAAATAAATGACAAAAAAAAAAGATTCTCTCGTTTAAACTCTCGTGTAGAAATACGATTGACCGTATATACATCCTGGCAACTATCTATACGTGCTGCCTCGACGTTCTCATCGAGAATCACGAAGATTCGTTTCTCGTGCGTTTCTTCCTCTCCTCTCTCTGTCTCTCCCCTCTCCGCATTTTTATTATCCTACTCGTTCATAAATTTCGCTAAGAGAATAAAATATCTCGACGGACGAGAGCAAGAGAACGAGAGAGGGAGGTAGAGAAAAAGCCTCTCCAATAAAGGATCCGGCGGTTCCCGGGAGTGGTCCTCTCGTGGAAAAAAAGAGAAAAAGATTCCAAAAAAGGAAAAAAAAACACGAAAAAACGTCGACATATAGTCTTTTTCGAAAAAAATATAGATATGTGTATTTATTATAGACACACGCGTTCCACGAAGGATCTTTCGTGAACGAGAGAAAAGGCGGATGCTGCAAAGAGCGAAAGAGCGAGATGAGAGAATTTTTTACTTTTTTTTCTTTTTTCATTTACGGAATAGAGATCGCGGGACGGAGATTGAGCGGAAACGGAATGGGTAATAAATGATTATTAGACAGATTGATTTTTCATCGTGAATGATCTTTCGCGTCGCAAGATATATATTTCGAAACTTTTCTGACAAAACAAATATTCATAATATCGTATGTTACAAACGTCGTTAAAAACAAAAAAAAAAACAAAAAAAAATCATTAAACGACCATCGACGACTTTTACATTATTATTATACACATATATCCTCCATTTAATCGTCATTTCTCCTCACGAGCCTAAGCATATGCACAAGATGATTATTAATTAATAATTACTATCAATATAATAATAATAATAATAATAATAATAAAATAATACTTAATCAATGGTAGATTCTCCGTATGTACAGAATATCACATTAAAAAAAATCGAATTACATATTTTACAGTGAATGTATACATTTTTCTCGAATAATTCTTCATCATTACACACTCTTTTTTTCGCTCTCTCTCTCTCTCTCTCTCTCTCTCTCTCTCTCTCTCTCTCTCTCTCTCTTTTACACAGTCTTGCAATAATATATAACTTACCAATTGTTCACATTCATACGATTTTGTTTGAAATCCTCGTGTTTTATTTACAACCCTCTGTCTCCTCACCCCCTTCCGCGTCCACCCTCCTTAATTTCGCATTTTCATCTCCACTTTGCCGAATTACGCAAAAATATTTTTCACATTTACATTATTCCCATTCGCTCGCTTTTAATTACATACTTTCGCGGGAGAATTCGCCATTCTCGCTCCCCTTTGCGATTTTTTTTCATTTTTTTTTTTTCGATTACGATTATCGCGCTTCGATAATCATTTATTATTTTACGCACGCGGGGAGAACGTTGCTAATCGACGGTTTCGATTTTCATGCAACAGCGGGGAACAAGCCGAAGAGATTTGTCGCAAAAAGAATTATCTTGTTTCTTTTTTTTTTTTTGGTAAGCAAATTTGAGGCACGAACGTGACTGCAGTTTTATGACCGCCGCGATATACATTCTTTGTCTTGTTTTTTTTTTCTTCTCTAATTTCTTCGCTCCTAAATCACATTTATAACGCGAACGGTCCTGGATCATCCACGCTTGCAGGAAACGCGTACTTTTTGTGAAAATTTTCTATGCGTGTTGCGAGAAATATTCGTCGGAGTCTACAGCCGGGGGTGGAATAATTTCGATTAAATTATCCCGGCAGCAATTTTATTTTTCCTACATCAACGGAGTGCGTCGGTGGGAGTGAAAAAAAGTGTCAATTTTTCGCGTCATTTCGGGCAAAAAGTTCAAACGCCTCCGTGGAAAAACCGTCCGAGAAGCGACGGTCGAAATTTCAAGGCGATCGGGCGAGAAATTGCCCCTAAAAATACTGCGGCACTTTGCTCATCATTTTCGGGAAATAACGACGAAAAAAGTGGGGCAAACTTTACCGTTCGGAAAAACGCAACCCCTTCGTTTCCAGCGGCTCCTTGGGTTCGCCCAGCCTCCGCAAACCGGAAGCCAATCTCGGAAGCTTCCTTTTCTCTCTCTCTCTCTCTCTCTCGTGCGTTGACTGCCCTCTAAAGCTCGTGTGTACCAACGTTTCGATCGGTGGCTCGTTGGGAGCATCCCATTGCAAGCTCAGCTGATCTCGAAACAAAAGCATCCCTCGTGGGTGGCTCAATACGCGGTCGCTTGATGATGCATCAGAGGGTTGAAATGATGTCCAAGGTGATGGGGCGGCGGTGGTCCAGGCAGTGGACTGTGCTGGGGTCCCACCGTCGGGGGTTGACAAACGTACCACTCGGTGAGCTCCGGACCCCTCGAGCTCGCGAAATGATGATGATGAAGATGATTGTTGCTGTTGTTGTTACTATTGTTGTTGTTGTTGTTGTTGTTGTTTGGCTGATTCGCCGTCGACGAGGAGTTCGGGGTCGCCGTGACGACCGGCGGAGGCTGCGGAGATTCCGTGTGTCCCGTAACCGACAAACTACCCCCGCTGCTGCTGCTCTCCTCGCCCTCGCTCTCGTAACCTCCGCCCAGTTTGCCCTCGCCCAAGGTCATGCCGTGCACCTGAAATCGAAACGACCAATGACTCGGTTAATTTCGCAACGATGCGGAAAAGCCATGGACCAGCGCGTTGATCGACTTGGAAGCACTTTTTTCGAAGCGCGAAGGTGCATTTTCGGATGGGAAAAGAAGTGATCTCACGCGTGTCCCGCGAGAGGAGACGACGCGTTTTTGCTCGTTATTCACCCGGCGGATCTCGGCGACACCGCGCTTCCGCGAATCTCGCGAGTCGAGAGCAGGAAAGTGGCGAAACACACCGTGTGGGACAAAAGACGAGAGGAGAATCTCAGGATCGAGCCTCAAGGATCCCCATAGAGTTTTTCTTTCTTTTTCTCTCAGCCTCCCGGTGCTGGCCAATCTTATCGTTCACGTATCTCCGGGAGTCGCGAATGCACATCGCAGCCTCCCGTTTTCTGCTCTCCTTTCCTTTCTGTCTTTCTCTCTCCATCTCTCTCTCTCTCTCTCTCTCTCTCTCTCTCTCTCTCTCTCTCTCTCTTTTTTATTTCTCGTACTATGCATATCTCTAGGACTGTTTCTCGTGCCGCGGACCCACATGTAATTTTCTATTAATATTCCAAGCTTGGTCGTGCGTAAACTCTTATTTCTTTCTTGGTATTCGCGGAGCGGCAAGCGGAATTTCTCCCTCTCTCTCTCTCCCTCGCTTTTGCAACATCGTGAATTTAATGCCTCGCAGAATTTTTTCAAAATCAGCATCTCTCTATTCATCTCGTCTCGCGATGATACACCCAATTTTCCAATCGCCGTCTTCAAAAATTTACCACCCAAAGTATCAATCTTTCTCTTACATCCCATGAATCTCGAACGTCCGCGTATTAAATTACCGTCATCTTTGAAACGTACCTTCATGTGTTTGCGCAACGAGCTGGGATGTGTGTACGACTTGTCGCAGCCGGAGACTCGACAATTGTAGGGTTTGTCGGAGGTGTGAACGTGGCTGTGCTTCTTCCGGTCACTGCTGTTGGCGAATCTCCTCTCGCATCCCGAGTACTCGCACTTGAACGGTTTCTCGCCTGGAAAAGACACAGGATTTTCGAATTATGAGAAAACACGAGAAACCATTTTGCTTTTTATTTCGAAAGCGTAAAAAAAAGTGTCGTGAACGTTTTTTGTTTTTGCTGTATATTGAAAAAAAAAAAAAAAAAATGTTTCTCTCTCAACGTGGGGCTTGTCGAGACGAGCGCAACGAGGGTGTCTCCGTCGGGGGTTGGAAAGATATCGAGAGATAAGGTCTCGTGCACACGAATGGCTGAAACGATGGGCCAAAGTGACAAGGGTGGGGGAGGGGTGGGGCTGCCAGGGGGTAGAGAAACAGGGGTTGAAACGACGACGCGACGTCCTGGCTGCTGCTGCTGCTGTGGGACCGGTGGCGTGACTTTATTTATATCAACCGGAAGTTGACTGGAATATATTTCAGCGGTGCACACACCGCCACTCCTTGCTTTCCTTCGCGAGAAGAATTTTCTCCCCTTTTCGCCCTCTCTTTCCTCCCTCTGCGAGGAGGAAAAGGAAAAACGCGGAGGCTCCCAGCATCCACGATGCCGAGAAGGCTTTGCGCGCTAAGGCGCGAAACGGAAGCGCAAAGTTGGCAGATTTTCCTTTTTTTCTCACTTTTTTCCTGGGAAAAATGGCGACAGACTTCCGCCCCGGTGAGCGAGGGGAAAAAAGACGCGGGTCCTTAAAGATTTTCCATTTCTTTTCTCCCAGGACCAACGTTTATTCTTGAAGAATATCGATAATTTCGATGTTTTTGATAATTAATCGTTGGATACTGAAAAATACTTTGGTATTTGTGAGTAAGCGAATGGGAAAGAAGGAAGATTCCATTATTTCAAGAGGGAGGAAAGAAAAACGAGCAGAAGCAGAGGGAAAACTCGCGTAATCTTTCGCCGAGGCTTCGCGCCGCGGTATTTAAATGCGGAGAGTGTCGACGCTGGCCGCTTTGGCCCGTTTATCGACTAATTAATTTTGTACATCCGCGCCTCGCTGGTCTTTCGTATATCTATCTATATACAGTGTGTATCGTGTGCGTATCCCCGATACGCGGTGACTGAAAATGTCATTTACGATGTCTGTACGCTACGTGTACACCCACACGCGTATGCATCCCACAAAACCCGCGAGTGACTCGCGCGAGCGATTATTCGCCATACGCGCTCCTCCCGTACGCGAAAAACCAGCACTCTGTCACCCGATACTCCAGTCGTTGACGAAATTCATCGAGGATTTTCCGCCCCTGACGATAAATTGAAACGTTTTTTTTTTTTAATTATCGAGTTTTTGAAATATTCAGTATTTTGTATCTTCGTACGAACGCCAGTACGTACCGGATGTCTCAAAAAGGGATGCTGACGATTTTATGCTAAACAGGAAATGAAATTTCAGGGCGAAAAGTTCTTGGGCACTTTTCCATCCGACGAATTCTAGCGGAGTTATTAATTAATATAGTCGGACCAATAGGAGGCGCGCGGCGTTCGATTGGCAGAAACTTTGACGACCGATAACTCGCCAGGTTTCGGTCGTACGAAAAAACGGCAAGACACGTTTCCTCTCGGAATTTCATCCTGAATCCAGCCTCGAATGATTGCCATCGAGTTTTGAGACGCCCGGTATACCCTCCTTTCGACAAAATCGAGTCTCGGAGATTCCGAATTAATAACTGGATTAAAAAGATCGAGGGTGATGAATTATACGCGTGGTGACAACTACAATGAACAAATTTTATCGTATTCCATCTTTCTCTCTCTCGCTCCCGCTTCCTCCATATATTATATTCCCGCGAGAAAATATTATCAAAGAGGGGGAGGCGAGGAGAGAAAAAAAAAGAAGAGGAAAAAAAGATTGTCAGTTCCTACCCAAACGAGACGATTAATAACTTTTTTCAAATCCTGTCCCCGACGCGCACACACACACACACACACAAGGGCGCGCGTGCAAACGGTAGCAAATAAATATATAGCGGATAAATAAAATATTTTCATCTCGCTCAGTTCGGTCCATCGCCCTATTCTGTATCCCGCGAGCTCGAGTGTGCAGATGGCAACAATATGCCATGAAATATTGCCCCATACGCTTTATTCTATTATTGCGCTTGTATATATATATATATATCGATTGATTGCGAGGTCGTAACTGCTACGATTTAATCTGTGCACAGTCATGGAAATTACGCCCTTTCCAATGTTACTTTGTCGATGTATCAATACACGTACGTGTGCGGTACCTTATTTCCCCATGTACGAGAGTCAATCTTTTTCCTTTCTCTGTCTGCGACGTGTGCGAGAAAACCATGGTCGAAATCCACTGGGAGGATCGTCTCGGAATGATCTGACACACGCAGACATACGTACAGGGCTCTTCACACGGATAAAGATGGAAAGAGAGAGAGAGAAAGATGCAGCATCCCTGACGACGACTATATAGCATATTTTCGAGTCGGTGTATTCGTGTTATGACTTTCAGAATGGGGAGGCCCCACAATGGTCCAGATCCCGAGACGGGATAAAATAGTTATTATAATCGTTTCAATTCCCTCTCTCCCTCGCTCTCTCTCTCTCTTTTTTTTCTTCTCTCTTTTTCTTGGGCAAGGAAGAGCAGCTCGATTGGCTGCAGCGAGACGATGTAACCCATCCCTAAATTTATATAATCGTATATACATGTATATTCTTTCAGGTAAATTTATTACTTTAAGACGAGAGGACGATAGGACACAAATGACGGGATTAGAAAAGTGTAGATCGCTATCGGACGGTTTTCCCTCTCCTTTTTCTTTCTTCTCTCGCTTGGCACGAGGAAAAAAAAAGGAAACGGCGAGAGGCGAGAAGATCGCGAGTGTGAAAAAATCCGGAGCACTTTTTGTCCGTTTGCCAGCTTCCGTCGCACGAATCCTGCTTCGATCTCTTTTCTCTCGCTCTTCTCCACCGCGTCGTCTCTCGCCTCTTGTCCTCGAGTGCTTTGGAAAAGCGGCGAGAAAAACGTGGCAAAAAGAGAGAGCCGCCAGGAACGAGGGAAATCCTACACGAGAGAAGGAAGTACAGTGGAAGAAAAATGAGAGGGAAAGAAAAAAACACGCGCATTCCTCGGACGAAAAGAAACACGCAAAGTCAAAGATCGTATTTTTTCAGTTCCACGTAAACTGGAATTATCGCTGTATAAATGAGAGAGAGAGAGAGAGAGAGGGGGAGAGGAGAAAGATGCAGAGAGTGCTGGAAAAGCAAAAAAATGCAGACTTTTTGTACGACGCTGGAAAACGAGATTCCGGTTGGAGAAAATGGTTTTGGGGAACCGACCGTCCGGCCAGGGTGTGCAAGGACCACCGGTAGTCTTCTCTCTCTCTCTCTCACTCTCTTTTGCCTCTTATTGCTCGCTCGAAACCTTCCGAGGATTCTCGAGCAGAAGGAGAGCCACTCATTGAACCTACCAGTTTTTCGGAAAATTCAAGCATCGAGTGATATATGAGCGCATCGTCGAGAAAGATGAAAAAAGAGAGAGAGAGAGAGAGAGAGGAAGAGCATTGTCCCGATGACGATCTCTCTCTCTCTCTCTCACTGTCTTTTTCGCCGCAGGGCAGACAGTCAGGCAGGCTAGACTTTTGCTCGTTGCAGCCTTGGCCCACGAGGGATAATGGATGATTTTTCACGTCTATTGTACAGACAACTTTGGTCCTCTCCTCTTCTCTCGCTCGCTTCTTTTTTCTCCTCCTCGATAGCTATTTTCGTTGATTTCTGACCTAGAGAGAGAGAGAGAGAGAGAGAGAGAGAGAGACAAAGATGCTCGGGAACACAATCTCGACGGAGCACACGGATTTCAGCTCCATCATCTCAGTTCTCTCTCTCTGTTTTTTTCTTTTTCATCTCGCTCATGCCCACACCCTAAAATCTTTCGGGGATGCTGAAAACAGCCGGAGAAACGTATGCTACTTTGAGGAATCGGTATAACGCGGTGAGTACACCGCCGTCGTACCACAGAGGCACTCTCGACGAGTTCTCGAGTGGATAATTTTCTTGTTATACGTTCGATATTAGAGGGATGGCACACGTGAGTTTGTTTTTTTTTGTTTTTTTTATCGAGAAGGGAGAGAATAAGCACCCTGATTGGGAGGTTCTCCACCAGCTGTACAAAATGGCGAGAACCTTGGCGTATTTACACTCGCACTTGCGTACATTTTTTCCCTCCCTCTCTCCCTTCCTCGTTCTCGAATTTGCAGACTTCACCCGGTAATTCCCACCCCGTGTGTGACTCGAAAACGTCGGCAGGGAACGAGAGATCGGTGCTCGGGATAGCCGCCAGAGTCATTGCTCGCAAAAGAGAGGAGAATTAGGCGTACATGCGTATACCACATGGGAGGGGTGACAGGAGGGAGAGAAAGATCGGAAAGATCGATACCGATCATCCCGACCGAGAAGATCGACAGCAAACGACGCGGACGAGACTCCTCATCTTCTTATTATTATTATTTTCCTCGTCTTTATTCTTCTCATCCCCCTCGCCCGCGCGCGAGCGCGTCTTCCGTTCGATTCGTGAGATATTGGATTTAGATTTGGAATTTGCGCGTTTCGATACCGATCGACTATTTGTGACTCTTTGCCGCGCGATTTACAACGAAGGGAAAAAGAAGAAAAAAAAGGAAGCGAGAGCCAACAAAACGAGGTTGTAACGCACGCGGCGATCGTAATCTCCCGCTCTCTCTCTCTCTCTCTCTCGCGGTTCTTCGATCTTTTCCTTTATACGCGTCCTTCGTCTATTTGTAATCGTTTGTCATTCGTTAAACAAGGACGGATAAATGATGCTCGCTGCTCGATATACGTATATATTCAAAGGCTGATTCTTCGCTATCGGGACCCCCGAAATACCTGTCTCGATGTGTCCGAGTCGAATACACACGTTTGTTTGATTGCTTTTCTCGCTCCTTCCTCCGCGGTGTGTCTTTCACACGTTTTACAACCTCGATCCTACTTTTACACAGATATTTATCTTGACGAAGATCGAGTCGTCCGAGGCGAGCGTCAGGGAGGGGCGAAAAAAAGAGTTTCCCTCTTGTCTCCCACTCCGATCGGAGAAAAAAAAAGAAACAGACGTCATCAACGATTCATCCGATGTACCGATCGGATGTTACACTCTGGAAAAGGTTTTCTTAGCTTTTGACCATTTGTCTTTATTCTCTCCTCCGATTTATGGACCAATTTTCCAAGCTTCCATCTCGATTCCGATCGACGAAGGATTTACTCGAGATTGAGCATCAGCTGATCGGATGTTGTTTTACAGTTTCTTTCCCAAGGAATCGAGGTTCAAAATTTGACCGATTTTCCGAGCTCTCCATCGAGAGTCCTTCGAGTTTGTCGTTTGCCTTTTCCCATCGAGATTTCTCGAGACACCACGTCGGATCCCAGGGGTAAATATACCTTTTGTGCGATGTTTATATAAGATTCGTGTACGTATTTATCGAAATCCAACGTGAAGAATCGAGAGAATCACAATGGACCGATAATACACCGTTAATGCTCGTTGGCTTCGAGCTTCCCCGGGAGCTCGACGAGCGTCCCGACCACCGGTCGCCTTTCTTCGATTTTCACTTCGTTTCCTCCCTATTTTCATCCCCGCTGGAGTCGTGTTTACACGGACGACTTTGAAAACAAACTCGGAGACTCGCCGTTTCCCTCTGAAGGAGCTCTCGAGGGGAGGAAGAGAAAAATCGCGGTTTCGGGGTCTTTCGCGGCGATCGGCGCGAAATCCATCCTCGTCGAAGGTGGAAACTCTCTTTCGCTGATCCGGAATGAGAGAGGGTGCAAATAATCGCCCGAACGAGCCGGCGGAGGATATCCGATCCAGCGTGCGAGCGGCAGAGAGAGAGAGAGAGAGCGAAAGGAGATGAGGATGCTGCGGCGTCGACAAGAGAGCGAGAGATGAAAAAAGCATCGTGACGGTGAAAAAAGAACCGCAAATCCGTGCGGGTAAGCCTAACTAGCGGTTGATGCGCCGATCATTCCGCCATGTTGGCCACGAAAAGGGAGTAAGAAACTGAAGGACGAGTCCTGCACCGAGGAGCACACCAAAACCGGCAGATGTTTTATCATCCCTCTCTCTCTCTCTCTCTCTCGCCAACTTTCGTCTTTTCACGAGTACCCAAACAATATTCGACTGTTTGCCACTGTCTGCATGACCAGCATCGATATTTACGATCGTTTTTCCCTCTCCCTTCCTCGTGGACGTAAAACACCCTCCACTTCTCCTGACTCCGCCGAGCGTCGAGTGTCGGAACGACACTGAGGGATGCGTCGCGGTGACGCCTGGTGACGCCCCTGGAATTATCCGGCTCTTCGGATCCATCATCGATACAAATAAATTTCTCATTGATAAATCGTTCAGCGACCATTCGATTCCACGAGAAAAGATACCCGAGATCCTCCGAATGGGCATTTTTCATCTTTGCCCCACATTCCGACCTTGATCACAGCGTCGGAGCAAACTTTGCCAATCGCAGAATCAACTTGCGCGAGTTTTTACGGACTTTTTACTAAAAAAAAAAATTTCTGTAATCTCGCGCGCTTTTCGCACAAATCATCAAGCTTCCGGAGACGGGAGAAACGACGTTTGTCACTGGAAATTCTCGGCGAACGACTCGACCGACGATGAGAGATAAAAATTCGGTAGCGATGTTCGTTCGGTGCACGTAGTGGCAGTTTAGAAAACGTATAATTCCGCTCCGATTTTGCCCGGGCGTTTCGCATCTCTTGGTACATTGCCGGGGCTACCGTAGCGTGAAAAAAAAGAAAAAAAATCACAGAAGCAGCAGAATTTCCGTCTCCCAAATTGTTTGCTTTTTTTCCTCTTCTTTCTTCCTCAAAATCTCTCTCTCTCTCTCGTCTGGCGCGCGTGTTTTATGCGCGGTTAGTTTTTATTTCATTTTGCCTTATTTTCGGAGCCGAAAAACCATGATAGCCCCCGTGGAAGAAGATGCGCGTGTGCGTTGGCTCGTGTTTTCGTTCGGACAACGAGAGATCGAGACGAGAGATTTTTGTTGTCTTCTCCCTGAAAACTGCGTGCCCGGCTGCTGTTTCTTCGCTCTCTCGGCTGTGTATACATGTATATATGTATTTATATGAAAGATACAAGGGGCGCCAGAGAGAAAAGTAGCAGAGACGAGCGGGAGGTGAAGGAGCGATCTGAAGATTCGGGATACCCGACTCGTCTAGAGTTACCACGGCGGATTCCTATCATCATCGCGCAGCTTCTCTACCGACGACGACGACGACGACGAGGACGACGACGACGGATACACGGATATATTTCCACCGACAAAAACCACCATCATCCCCGTTCTTTTGCGCGATAAAAGGGGATCTGTAACGGTGTACTCGATGAGCGATGTAAAAATCGCAGCATCCAACGTTTTTCGAATCCAGACTCGATTTCTTCCTTCGGGAACGATGAAATTTTCGGGGAATGGAATTATTTGTTTGTTCTTCTCGTACCTTGAGAAAAAATGGCAATTTTTAACTCCACCAGGGGTGGAGGAGCGATTCACATCGCGCGTACGCTCATTCGCGAGTGAAATCGCTCCTCCGCTGGTCCAGCGAGCTTCGCTGATAAACTTGGCCCTTTTGCTCACGTGGCATAGTTATATAGTCGTCACGAGGCGAAGGTGGACGACGACAAGTTTCAGAGGGAGAGAGGAGCGACCGTCGGAGAGCCACGGGGTATATGGGCTTTAATCTCAGCTCCGATCTGGATGTAATTGAATATCTCTCACGAGGACCAGAAGCGAGAAGCCAAGAAGCCTGGTGAGGAAAAAAGGAAGGCGAGAATGCACGCGGAAAAGAGGGTACATGAGGTAAGATCAGGGTTGAGAGGCGCGGGTCGATGGTCGAAATTCGAAATAATTCTTCAATCATTCAAATCGCGTATTATTTATTCTCGAATTACCGCGCGTTTGCACCGACTCATCTCGAGAATCGCGAGATGTTCCTTCGTCGTTTATTCTCGCGTTCTTTTCAACGCCTCGTTCGAGTGGCCGGGAGGTAAACGAGCCACGGTGACACGGCGTAAATAGCCATTGAATTCACGAATATACCGTGGAATTCCCATGACACGGATGGCGTCTCCGTGTGTATAAATACGTTTGTACACTTTTGCCTGTAAATATACGTCTATACACGGATATGTACGAAGGAGGGATGAATAAAAAGGGGGCGAAAGAGATTTTAACGGAGAAAAAGTTTCGAGGGCTTTCCACTCTCGAGGCGCGTGAAAGGAAGAGAAAGGAAGAGGTTCGCGAGGTGCGGTGCGACCCTTGAACTTTGTTGGCGAACCGAGCGCTTCACTCTCCAAGGGGAATCTTTATTCTCCGCAAGCGTGTGTATACTTGACTGTGCGTGTGTGTATAATATTGGGGTGGTCGTAAAAAGTCGAATTTTTACGTTTTTCACCTTCCCACCCCCAAAAAGGGGGTAGTTTTCGATAAAACTACCCTTGTCCTTAAAAATCGTTGAAAAATCTTGGCGTTCCGGTGTTCCGACCGGAAAGGAGGTGCGGATGAATCGTCAAGTACTCTCGTACGTACGCGACCGGTCTGGGAAGTTCAGGAATCACCAGGGAATGTGTAAAATCCTGGATGAGAGTGTTTCACCGCTGCAACATACACGTCCGGAAACTTTTGGACGGCGGTATATAAACGCATGTATATCACATATATATACATACTTTGCGAGAGAAAGACGTATCTGGGAGGAGTGAGTACTCTTTATACGTGCATAAAGAGAAGATTCGAGGATGTATGTATACAAGATGAAGAAAAAGAGAGAAAAAGAAAAAAAAAAGTGCCGCTCTTCGGCGAGAGCGTGCCAGAAAGAATTCATCACGGTATTGTCGTTCGGTGTTGCTAAACGCCAACGAAAATCCTCGAGAACCGCGATCTTCCGCCGTGCTTGTTAGAGACCTATTGTCGATTTTTCTTCTTCGTCCCAGCATCCCTCTCTCCCTCTCTCTCTCTCTCTCCTACTCTCCGACATTGGGGTGGATCAGGGAAAGTCTCTGAGCCGTGAGATCAATGCGAGCTTGGAAAAATGAGAATGTTTTCTTCGAAACAGGGAGAAAAAAGGAAGAAAAAAGAATGACCTTTCGGGCGTGCCACAGAGGAAAACTGGGATTAGCACTTATATTCTCTGCCTCTCTCTTTCGCTCGTCTCTGGCCAGAATCCGGAACGAATTGTATTTCGAGTGCATCCGAGAGATCGTCGGAGCATCGAAGGCATCGAAATTTACAATTTCGCGGTCACACTCGACCGAATTTTCCTCTCGACTTTCAGCAATGGAAGCCTCCCAGCAGGGTCGCACTCGACAAATGAGGGCACGATAGATCGAGATGAAAAAATAACGACGCGGAGAGTCGAGAACTCGTCGAATTGATCCAACGATGAAAATATCATTGAATTTTAATCGGGCGAGATCATCGTTGTGCGCAACTTTTTATTTTAAAACATCCGAAAGGGAATAATAGAGAGTGAGGAGGAGATGGGTCCAGCGGTGATGAGAGCCGTGTATCGCTTAAAAATATGGGCTTTAGTCACAGTTAATTTTGTTAGCGGACAATCATTAATGAATGTCGAGATGGATATTGTGTATACACGGAGGAGCCAGAGGGAAGACAGAGTGGAGAGATGCGGAACGAGAGTGTGGGCTTGCGGAGAGAAAAAGATCTTTCGATTGGTATATTTATTGATGTTCGATGATTCGACGGATTTCTGCTCTTCGTCTCACGAAGATCTTGTCCCAACTCTGGGAGGCGTTTATTCTCTATATACGCCCGATATCTTCCGCACATGGATGCATATATATACCTATGTACACGGAGTATATACAAACGTTTATTCTTTGCTCTCTCATCGGCTCCATTCTTCTCCGAGGGACCATTCTCGCTCTCAAAGATTCTTCTCCTTTTCCGTTTGTCCTCTCCTTTTCTCTCAAACTGCATCGGATTTTTTTTCGAGCCCTTTCACCGCACACTTTTGCATATCGATGCTCGTCTTTGTGCGCGTCTTGCGTGTGGCCCGCTGTTTTAGCCATTTATTAATGAATCAGCTGGGGGTCGCATCTCTAATGACCGGACACTGGGCGTGGCGAGAAGACTGCTAAATCAGGGTGGAAACCTTTTTTTTTCGAAATTTCTTTTCTTCTCAACTCGGTGCTTAAAGAAAAAGAGCGAAAAAATCGCGGAAGAGCCGAAAGATTCGAGGGATGCTGCGTCGCGTCCAGACACGTTTTGGCGCTCCAAAGTGGCTTCGCCATTTTGAAATTCAAAGAGGGGGGCGCGGAATCTCGGTCTCTTTTCCGCGTTGATGAAAAAAACATCGATCGGCGATGTCGAGTGCGGCGGAGATGAGGCTCGGAAGAGGTGAGAAAAAAGAAGACGCGTTGGGAGTGGGAAGAATACGCGGGAGGGAGAGAGAAATCGCGGGGGAAGAAAAACGAGAACGCGGAGGGCGGTTTTGAACATAATGTTTCCCACAGCGTGGAGGCAGCGCGTGGAGAGCGCGCGAGTTGTATATATTATTTTACGATACGGCGAGCAATTTGACATCCCGCACGAGACATAATTCACGCGCGCGGGAGTCTCCGTACTCTCTCTCTCTCTCTCTCTCTCTCTCTCTCTCTCTCTCTCTCTCTCTCTCTCGTGTTGCATTAACACACGCGCATGGAAAATATATGAACACCGTTCCGGTTACGTAAGAAAAGGAAGAAAAAAAAAACGGCATACCGACCGTACGATATCGAAGCGCGTTTTACGCCCTTCCGCGCGTCGCCGAGACTTTCGTCGGTCCTCGCGCATGAAAAACACGCTCGTTACACATTTCTCTCGTCGTACATACAAATGTTCAAACGCGATATCGACTGCAACGCGCGCGGATGTTTTTTTTTTTTTTTTTTCCATTCTACCGCGATAACGCGGTAGAAAAACGTGTACACTCGCGATCTGACGCACGAACACGCATTTCGCAATCGCGGACTCTGTAACGCATTGTTTTTTTCTCTATCGTTTTTTCAATTTTTTTTTAAATCTCGCAAGGCGCGATCTCGCTCGCGCGCATGAGATAAAAATGAAAAGACCCGCCTCAAGAGAGCCTCCCTTTTGTTCCGAAAGTCCGCGTCCTTTCCCAACGCGTTTGTGCCTCGTTTTTTGCTTTTTTTTTTCAAAACTCACGCATGATCGTTCATTTTTTTGCCGAATGCATATTTTTATTTCTCTCTCTCTCGATCTTTCGTTCGCGCGAGCGGAGAGCCTCTCGGCCGAGAAAAATGCAAGGCTCTCGCGAAACCCCGATCAACCCCACGCGCCCTTTTCTCTCTGCTTTTTTTCCCTCTCTTTTTATCGCTGATACGCCGTTGGCGTGCTTAGACACCGTTTCACGCCACAATTTTATTTATTGAGATTTCGCGAAACGACTCTCGTGCACTCGTGCGCCTCGACGCGATTTTGTGCGCATGGCGAATCTCTCGTACACGTACATTCAAACACGCTGGCGTTAAATTTATCGCGCGCGCGCGCGTGTGTGTATGTGTGTATAAATATAAATGTAAGACTTCTCGAAGCCCGAGCTAATATGCTCGCAGGTCTGCACCCTTTTCTCGTCTACCGTTTCTGCAACCCGCGCACACACGCACAATACACTTGGAAACACACTCGAAAAATAATATACACCCACACGAGCGCAGATTCATCCGGCGGAGAGCCAAAGATCGAGGGCGCCCGGTCCATTTTTCATTTTAATCGCACGCTAATTATCTCCGGTGAACTTTGCGAAAAACCCCGATTACGGCGCACTTTTTTTCATGCACACGCACACACACACACACGAGCAACACCGCGAATTCTATCCTCCTCCGTACGGCGATACTATTTCTTCGACACACGTGAATGCGCGTATTATTTCCCCTTTATCCTCGATAAAGGAAACTTCGATATCTCCCAAGTGGAAGTTCAAAGATTCTTTATTGGCACCCGGTTCTGTAAAAGCGGCTTTTATTTTTTTTTTTTGACGATAAAAAAAAAAGAAAAAAAATCCTTATCTCCAGACGATGTACAGAGTCTTGCCCGTGTACACGCTCGTATATAAAAGGCACGAATAGCGCGGATATCGAATGCACTTGAGCGAGAGACACTCGGCTACTTTGCCACGTTTTCTGCATTCGCTTTATGATTATAATAATAATAATATCAATGATAATAATAATAATGATCGGCCCTCGCACAAACGCAAACTCGAGAGCATGGATTTTACAGTTAACCGAGATGATTTTCTCTCCCTCTCTCTCTCTCTCTCTCTCTCGATTCATCTCCTGGACCAGAACATGCCGCGGAGCGCCTCGAGCTCTCTCGGTTATTCCGAAACTCACGTCGTATAACAATATTTATACGTGAAATTACTTATAGATTGTTTGGGATTTACCGGTAGTGGATTGGAAAATTGCTCGCTAATGCGAGCAATTTTCAGATCGTACGACCACGTAAATATGGTTTTATACTTTGTGGGATATACAAGCAGGTATATAATACGTTGTAGAGCACGAGGCAGAAATGGCGTTTCGGGCAAAACTGGATTGCCCGGATTGTATCGTAAATAAATATCGCAATAATGATGATAATATCCGGTGAATAATTAAAATTTCGGACTTCCCAACTGTCGCTCGGGCGAGTCTGGACGGATTTCTTCAGAGTCCATGTACGAGGTGAGCCAAAATTGAATGCCGATTGTTTGATTTTTTGCGTCCGATTGGACCATCCGATTGGCTAACACTTTGACAATTAATTACTCGGTGGGTTTTGGTCGCACCGAAAAACGATGAGATACTCTTTGACTCGAAATTTCGAGACGAATCTAACCTCGAATTATGGGCAGTGGCGGTTTTGAGACACTCTGTATATTTACGTGTGTTCGAGCATCGCGAAAGCTTTGAAATGAGAAAATTGAAGAGTGTATGTACGGTTGAATTTCATTATTATTCGCAACGAAATTTTACACAACGAGAAAGGCTCGCTACCTGGTGGGAAATAATTATTATCCCATAATGATACAACTGGATCAGTGATGAGGGTTCGTGAGAGAGGAAAAGAGGTAAAACGTATCGAGTTACGCGCGTCAAATTGAAAATTACAATAACCGAGTGTTCGAGGGTCTTTCCTGCAACCGTTTTAGCGACGTCAAAAATAACACGACGAGGCTTGAAAAAACAGCCCCTATCCGTTTCCATCGCCATTTCCCCAGGGAACGATTTCCTCGATAGCGAATTATCCGCCTCTCCGGACATTGCAACTTGACCGGGGGAAAAACGAGCCCTGAAAAATACATCGTGAGCTCCAAAAAAAAAAACAGAAAAAGCGTCCAAAAAATTATCGAAATTCAGCCGAATCGATTAATTTCACAATCTGTCGGAGGAGGCTTCTTTTTTTTTCTCCAGCTCGTGTTCAATTATCGTCCGCGAGAGGGATTTCAAAGAATCGTCACGATGTATATATTATTTTATTATTTCTATATTTCAATTCGGAGCTGTATCTATATGGTATACATAATACGATCGCGGGTCGAAGCGAGCACGAAATAATAAAGAGCAATACTGAGAGGAGAATCAAAGTTGGACATTCGCCCCTCGAGAATCGTGGGTACAAGTTGCCCTTTCTTTTCTATGTAAATATATAAATGTATGCTTGTATGTATGTTACATTTCATACTGTTTATGTACGGTAACATCTCTGACCGTATATACTAACGAGAACTATGTAAATGTTCACTATTCGTTATCCTCGTCTCTTATCATTTTATTCTCGTTCACGATATTACCTCTCTCTCTCTCTCTCTCTCTCTCAGCCTCCGCTGGTCCATTGCCGCGCCCCCGATTGGGACCTGTGGCCCATGAGGAAAAAAAAAAGAAAAAGAAAGATGAGACATCACCCGAGAGACAGAGAGAGAAAGGAAGATGCTGGAGCATTCCAGAGAGCCTGGTCTCTCGACCCGCGACCCCCGACCCTCGCTCCCTAAATCATCCACCGCTAGGCCGCAATTCCGTTTTGTTTTCTCCTTTCTCTCTCTCTCTCTCTCTCTGGTCTTTTTTTATAAATTCATTTATTTATTTTGCAAGACTCTCTCGCTCCGACTGCCGTCCGCGTCGTCTTCTCGCAATCTTTTTTATCATACGTGCATTTCTTTCGTCTCGTTCCATCCTTTTATTCCTGCCTGGCGTGTCCACGTGGAGAGACAACGTGTCTCTTTTTTTGTTGTTTTTTTCGCGCTGCGTTTCGAAACTGTGAGAAAATTCTTCGGCCATATCGCTGCATCCTCATTATTGTAATTATCTTTTTATTTCAATGGGGTTAATTATAAGGGTATTAAAAACAGCACGAATGTTGTATTCGTCATCACGCGTCGTCGACGATTTTGTCAGTGTGTATTTTATTAATTTCGCGGATCGATCGTTTTACCGGCGAATATCGAATTTCTCGTGGCTCATCGCTGGACCAAACGGTGGCTATCTTTCTTTTTATCCGACGATCAAAGAGGAAACGATACGTTATCCAAAACGATTTTCCCTTTGCCTTAATCGTTTTTTTTATCTCGCGAAGGGCTGATTATTTATACACAAAGAAGAATGATGGAGCGTTTCGAGAAAACATGTCAACCGCGACACTTTCCGATAATCAATCTCCCTTTTATTTCCCGTTTGTTGCGTGTAAACGTACAGGGTGTCGCAAAACTCGATGTCAATCGTTCAAAATTTCATGCGGAATGAAATTCCGCGCCCGAGTGTATATTGGTGTTTTTTTTTTTCTCGAAAAGTGCTTAGAGATTGCTTTCAACCTGGAATTTCATCGCCAAGGTCCAGTTTTGTCCCTGCACACTGCCTGAATGATGACATTCTCGGATGCAAAGTGAAAAATACTCGATTATGCCGGAATGCACGAAAAAATTAAGGGGCGAGTTTCTTCCTACGTTTCGTGCCTTCATACGCGTATAAACCTGCTGAATTCTCGAGTTTGTACGCGGACGAGAACGTAAAGGCGTAAACCAGAGGCATTTAAAAGCCAAGAAAGGTGTAGTGTTACAAGAGAGAAGAGACACTCGATATTTTTTTTCCACGATGATTGTCATTGTATCCAACGGGATATTTCCTCTCCCGTTGGCTCGTTTCACTCGCTACCGTGCTCCACACGCGGTAGTGAACACTTCCGTCAATGATTTACTCCCCGTCTTCGGTTACTCCGAATACTTTCGGAGCAAACGAAATATCTTGTTTTGCTCGAGGAATTTCGCTCAAAGTTCGATAAAAAAAAGCGTTGGAAAGATTCGACGACAAATTACGAGTTTGAGAAAAAGAAGCCGCATTTTTTCGCGATTTTTTTTTTCAAATATTTTTTGATCTACGATAAATTAGCGTTGATTTTCGAAATTTTGCGGAAATATCCGGAAGTTGCTTCGTGACGTTTTTGCGTTTTCCTGTCGACGATAAAATAACGTCGGGCAAAGTGCGTTGACGTTCGATGGACGTTTGGGGAAGATAGTAAAATTAAAATAGAACGAGCTTCCTCTCGATCGCCATTCGGAATATACGAACGTTTGTCTGTTTTAATCAGAGACAGAGAGGGAGAGAGAGAGAAAAAGGCTTCTGGTTAACATCCACGGAAAGCGGAAAGTACCGCGAGAACTCGAGAAAGCCTTACGACGAAAACGAACCTTCTTCCTCCGCGTGCGTCTTTAGATAAATGTTAATCAAGACAGACGCGAGCTCTCTCGCTCGTCGCGATGAGGACCGCGCGCGAACCGATGATTATTTTTTCAGCTGATGCTCGCACGAGCGAAGCCCAATTGAGTTAACGGCGGGATGAGAAACGAGACGCGAAACGGCAAAACAATTAACCCACAGTTGTTTTTACAGAAGCCAATGCGGTACACACACACACACACACACACTCTTTCTCTCTGTGTGTGTGTGTGATTTAAAAATCTCGTCGGACATCTCGATTTTTTGTGGCTTTTCAGCGCAAGTGAAACTTTCGTATTCATTCCCGGTAATTGATCGATCGATTCATCAATCGGCTCGTCACTGTAATTTGCTCCGAACAACAAGATCCTTCGGTTTCTTAAGGGTCCATCTGGCGGTTTGAAAAAAGCGCCAGAAAAGTAGAAAAAATGTATAGCACTCGCGGTTTTGCCTTTATAAATGTACGAAGATGTCGGCTTGATGGATTCGTCAAAAGAATAGGAGATAAATACAACGAAATTTCCGTACAAGATCAAAGTGCGAATAAAAATCGCTGGAATTTATCGGAGAAAAGGGACTCGAGCAAGGGTTGAGGGATTCGCGCAGGATCGTTCGAGAGACGCCCGAGGCCCTTGTGCGCCAACCTCGTGAACGCTCGCGGAACTCTCGTGGGAGGTGGCTTGCAACAAATCTTTCTGTCTAAATCAGTTTCAAGTGAGATAAGTGTTTCGAGGCCTCGGGGGCTCTCGGAGCAGAGGCGAATTGAGTCCCTACTCGTCGTTGCGGCGAACACGCGGTGCTATATACACACATATGCAATGCGGTCTTTTACGAAGTTGGAGCCACTTCCTTCCGCACTTAAAAACCTACCAACAGGAAGCATAAATGCGGGGGTACGTTTCTCTCCTTTTTTCTGCTTCGTTCCTTAATGGGAAATTATTCAGAGCGATTTTTATTACTCCAATAAACGTCAGGATAAATTGAATCATTTTTCAAAGCTTCCCACAGCGTTACCAATGACGCACGAGAAGGCGGCTTCTACCCTTAAGGCCTTATATGCCTGTTCCCCGAGGCCGATCGATGACCGATCGATCCTCAACCTTCCACCACCTTAATGCACTCTCGTATAAATAGAACGCTCTTGGATTCGCGTGTTTCAAGGTTGTCGTTGTTCTCAAGGTGGTGGAAACGCTTCTGCATGGGAGAGGGACATTCGTCACGCCCTTAATGTATTTTGCTGTGATTTTGCACCAATTTTGCAATTTTATCTCGATGAAAAATACTGAAATACTTTGGAAAAATCAAGAGAGCGACAGTCGCGATGTTGGGTTCAAAATTCAATACCGTTGATTTTTTTTTCAACTTTGACGTGGCAAAAAAACAGCTGTTTTTTTTCAAGAACCACGCTGGATTCGTGATTCGGCGATTATACGATCCAACGGAGATTCTTGTCTTTTTATTTCTGTTCGATGAACCTCGAATCTTGTACAGAAATATCGTCAAGTTCTGACGTCGACGAGATCGATCATTCTTCCAGGAGGACAATCGTCATTCGCGAATATGACTGTGGTAAAAATCAGCTACAATCTCATCGCCCTGTAAATCCATCGATTTCATTGCTTCTTTTTTTACTCTCGTCCATTGAAAGTTTTATTCGTCTCGTGAGTAATACAAGTAATATCATTTTACGATCTCCGAAGCTCGTTTTTGTTCTTCCAGGTGCGATTAAATTTTTTCTCGCTCTCTCTGGTTTTATCTCCAGTACGGACACTTTCCTCTCAAGATTTTCAACGAAAGGTCGCAATTTTTCGATTTCGTTGGATGGGGATAATAACGTATGTTAATTTTTTTTTTATTCTCAACCATCTTTCGTCGACGATGTTACGACAGATGAGCCTCGAGGTTTCGAGCGGAGTAGCCATTTATACTCTTTTTTCCATTCGGGATTTAACAAGTACGGGAAAGAGAGAGGCAAAGATATGGGGTAAATAAAAGAGACAGGGAGAAAAAGAGCGAAGCGTGCAGAGGATTCGTTCCATGGCGAAAAAAAAAAAAAAACCGACAAGCTCGGCCCTACTTAACGCTTATTCCAACACCCCTAGCGACGAGGACTCATCCCCTATCATCCCCTTATATTCCGTAGGAACCCCTCGTAATGTACATGCATACATATATATACTATATATATATATATATATATATAAAATCAACGTGCGTTACAGTAGCAACACGTTCGAGGATGAAACGAGAGGTGATGCTGGGTACTCGCGGAGTGTACAGTAAAGGCCAATGGTAGACACCGAACGAGGGGTGAATCCCATTGTCGAACCGACCAATCGGAAAAGCTCCCGTTCGCCGGCTCACCCTCTCTTCCCTCGCACATGCGATCATCCCTTTTTGTCAACTTCTCATCCCTCTTTTTTTCACCCTCTCTCTCTCTCTCTCTAAATCGAGTGCTTGGCCAACAGAACGGCGTAAATCGCTCGAGATACCCGGTTAAAAAGCGTCGCTCGAGTCTTTCCGTTTCCTCAAAACTCGATATTTCGTTGGGGTCTCTGTTTTTTTTCCTGCCGCGATGTTTTTTAACGCTCATGAATATTTCTTAATGGCGGATCCACCGCGGACCATCTCACGCGCTGTACCAAACGCCCCATGTGCGCTGAACGAAGCTTTGAACGAAATTTACACACAATTATCGCTCGTTGATCAACGGTAATCGTTTTTTCGATGTATAATTCCACGATGCACGGGGCGATTGATTATCGAACGAAAATAAATTTTCGGCACCAACGTGCCTTTGCATCGCCTCTTTGTTCGTAATCGCCCCGGTGTATTATTTTCGGCATAAATATTTGTATATTCGCGCGAATAAAACGTCCGAGAGGATGACGCGAGCCGTCACTTTGGCATTTGCCTTTCAACGTGTGCATCAATGGACCGCGTTGCACGGGATACAACAAAGTTATACACGCAAACGCTTCCATGAGAGAGCAGTGAATTAAGAGGGCGGCGGGAAGAAAGCGAGCACGTAACGACGAATCATCGGACTTCAAACGACTTTGTTCCCCAGGGTTGGAGGAAACAAAGGGTTGAAAAAGCTGTTGAACGAAGGGAGGCGAAAGAGAGCCGGGCAGAACCCTCGATGCGGCAATCGAAAGGTGAGCCTTGTGTTCGCCGCATTTTCATCACAACTGCCACTTTTGCCGTGTACGTTTATTTATATTTATTTTCACGCCGTGTGTGTACTCGAGAGGGTGAAAGAGTCGCTGAAAACATCGCTGAATACTCGCTGCTCTTGGGAACACCCACAACGCCGCGGACCCGCGCGGTGTCCCCTAGGAAAATTAAACCGCGACGGGATTTATATCGCTCCAAACGACTGGCGGATTTAAGGGCGTAGGTAAAGGGGTGCGACTGACGAAGGCCCAGCGTTCTTTCCCATCCAGCATCCATGGCTCCATGTATCGTTTCACTTTACGCTGATACACCTACGATCTCCTCGTTTTCCTCCCTTGTTGCGAGATACAACCCACCCCCATCCCTCTGGAAACGCGAGAGAAATATCGCTCGGTTGAGGGAACTTTTCGTTCTCGCCCTCGCGGTACACACGTGCGCGAGACTGTCGCCCGTTTCGACGATGATTATTCCGGGGCGCCGCTAGAATTCTGCCATGTATCTGTGTACGTGTATGATGCGTTACATCCACGCTATGTGCGGGATTACTCGAACGGTTCGTCAGGGTGTTTGCATGCGTGCGGGAGTTTCTCTAGTGAGCGCGTGCGGGATACCCCGGCAACTTAATTATCCCGAGCCGTTGAGCAAAGATATACACCGCTGGTGAATCCTCGGCTACAATGGGATCCATGCCGCACATGCTATCTTTACGATACCGGACTTTAATCACGCGCGTTATCCGCGTGGGGCTTGGAAACGAGAAAAACACCAAACCGGATGATTGTTGTGGTCGGTAGTATAACGAGGAAACGCTCCGTTCGGGAGTCAATGTTTTTACGACTTTGGCGATCAATCAAGACTCCACTTTGTTAGGAAATGGCGCGTGTTTCCTCCGCGATAACCAGCGAGAAAGGATTCCGAAGCTTTCATGATCTCCAGCCTACGGTCAGGTCACTCGGAAAATCCAGCAGCCTTCGAAGCTTCCCACAAAGATTTTCGGGTAGAAAGAAAAAAGGTCAAGATGCAAAGATAAATCAAATTACGAGATGTAAGTCCCGAGGATCCGCACGGGTACAACGTTGCTCAGAGTGACGCGGAATTTATAGTCCCATGTCGTTTTTCTCTTCTCTCCCACCTTGAAGCGTATGTGTTTGTATGTATACGATATTCTTCAATCCCCTTGCTGATTTGTCTGTTCTATGAAGAATCGTATTATCCAGCTGGTGTGAGGTATTATTACGAGTGGGAAGGCACAACCGGGAATAAATGAGAATCCTCGTAGATAAATTAATAAGATTGGGAAGGTCTGGAATTTAACGAGAATTCCGGTATACCGCGACTGGTACATAAATACATGTATATAAACAGGTATACATGTGCGTCCACGTGTGGAAAAAATGGTAGAATCAGAGTTGGTCATTGCCGGTAAGGTTACGGCGGGACCGCTGAATCGAAACGAAGGAGCCGATGATGAGACGCCAGGCGTCTGCCGGACCCGGCCGTCGGGCAACTCGTCGGGCTCCAACTTTCCAGCTCATACCCGCGGATACACGACGAGACACGAGGTATACAAGTTCTCCGCTGGAGCGAGAGAACACCAGGCCGACAGTCAGATTTCTCGGAGCCCAGGCTAATATATCCCTCCGTCATGTACATATATAAATGGTGAATAAACTTATGTAAATACAATGTCCCGGGTGTGGAGCGAGAAGGGGAAAGGGCGGGCTCTCGAAACGTACGAAAGGAACACTCGGAGCATAAAGAGCCACGATATATGGTCCGGTAATTTCTTAATTGCACACCGAAAAATTCTTGTCATCGTAAAGAGGCGCTTGATTACATTGGAACGGCGAGAAGGAAGGTCCGGAGGCGCCACCGCGGACCGAGGGTGGACCCGAGTGGGACCAAGATGTCGAAAAAGACACGGTGATGGAAAAAAGGCATGAATTTATAAAATCGTATTTTGCGATCTGGAGGATACGAACTTGCGGGACTCGAGGACAGGACGCGGATACAAAATGCAAGAGCGTTTGCACCAATTGGATGCTGGAGGATCGATCAACGATCCATATCACATGGCGTCCGATAAGTGAATCATAACCGGATCCTTGAGATACCGGAGATTGGCTATCTCGGTTACACAAGGGTATCGAATGTTGGTGGCAGCAGAGACGAAGATGCTCCGCACAAGGGGCGAGAGAAGAGATATAATGTGCTCCGCGGACTATATAACGCGAAGAAGAGAAGAGAGTCTGTTACCGGCAAATAAGGCCGCACCGAGAGCCAAGACATAGAGGGGGGCGTTACAGTGTGTGTTATGAACTCGACAAGTTCTTCCCTTTGTATTTTTTTCATCTCTCTCTCTCTCTCTCTGGCTCTTTTCGTTCCCAATCGATATTGTTCGACACCCTCTCGCGTTCTTCTTCTTCTCGCGTGTCTCGTGTGTTTATCCTTCCGGTGACCAAGAAGGATCTAAACCGCACCACGCCCACTTTGGGAGAGAAACATCGACAGACGACAAAGTGTTGGTTTCGAGAAAAAGATCCACCCAAAAATCTCACACGGCGTGGTTTTTTTCTGCGTCCTTATTGCAACAAGATCCGGCCACTATTGTGTCCAAGTTCGAATGGAAAAAACGCGTCCAGCCCGAGTTTCATTATAGCGGGTCCTAGGGTCTTAGGATCTAGGATAGCCTACAAACGTCGAAGATCAGCAAAGTACTCACCGGTATGCGTTCTCTTGTGGATCTTCAAGTTCTCCGACCGCGCGAAAACCTTGCCACAGCCGGGAAACGGGCATGGAAATGGTTTCTCACCGGTATGCACCCTTATGTGATTAACGAGTTTGTATTTGGCCTTGAAGGCACGACCGTTGCGCGAACATCCTTGCCAGAAGCAGGCGTGCGTCGTGCACTCTGGTCCACCCACGTGTTCAACGGTGAGATGCGTGACGATGTCGTGCAGAGAATTGAAGAGTTTGCCGCACAATTTACGACCCGCCGGTCCGGGTATATCCTGATCGATCCACATGCAGGACATCTCCTGTCTCTGCGCGCTACCGCCGGTCCTCATGTATCTCAGGAAGGCCCCGTGCGGATGATGACTCGGATGACTCACCGCCGAATGCTGCTGATGGTGTATGGATGTCGGTGCCAAATGTGGTCCACCTAGATACTGGTGATGAGGCGGTAGCCTCGTGTCTTGGCCGTAATGTCCGGGGTAATGACTCGCCGCCGCGGCCAACGGATGTTGACCAGGATGATGAGGAAACTGCTGCATTCCACCGGCTGTAGCGTCATGATGAAGCGGCGTGAAGAGCCCGAGTCCGCTTTCCGGCGTCGTTGGATTCGCCGTTGCGTTAAACTCGTGCTCCCGACGAAGCAGAAAGTCCCTGGCCGCGTAGCCCGGATGATGACTCATGTGATGCCCCATATGGGGCGCCATGTGACTTCCAGGATGAGGATGATGAGGTGGATACGCCGCTTGGGACGGATGATAGTGATGGTGCTGCTGCGAAGTGGGCTCTCCCGGCACCGCTGCTCCTTGTATCCCGACGTTGACACTTCCACCAACCGCGCAAACCGACTCTGGGGTTCCCGGGGAACCACCAGGGGATAACTTTATACCGAGATTCGCGAGATGGTGCGGGTGCGACGCTACCCCGTCCAAGAACGCGTTCATCATCGTGGATCCTTAGGATGGACCTCACCGAGACGGAAAACGGGTATTATCGGGATTCTTAAGATTTCACTGACGCAAAACGTTTTTCCCGTCGTTTTCCAAGCTGGGCCAATTGTTTCACAGAGCGTCGGCGAACGCTCCTGCCACTGATCCTCGCTGCGAGGCGGGCATTACCGATTCTTCGCGGGGTACTACTTACTCTCGGTATTCAACCACTGTTGTATTTTTCAATTATCCCGATTTCACGCACTCTCTATGTTTATCGATGATAATCCTCGCTGGCACTTGCGACTTTATCGCTCTCTTTCCGTGACTCCGTCAGCCACTGCCGGAATTTTCATGACACTTCTTCTCCCTCTGATCTCGACACGATTGTCGCCGACGAATATCCGCACTCGAAACACACAGTTTATTTATTTTTCTCCTTTTCCCCCCCTCTTTTACACACACGTTAGACGCTATAAACAATATCAACGAAACGATTCGTTATCGATCTGTCACTATCGTTCTCGTACACCGAGAGAGACAGAGGGAGATGCGTTACGTCCCCGATGATACAACACTTTTGTCCTGTCCACGACCGATGAAGACGATGCCCGATAAAATGAACACGACAACTGCAGGTAGCGCAAAAATCCGTTGCCGCTGCTGTGTTCCTTGCTGAGTTCACAGCGGGACTGAGGTGTAGGATTCTCGGGCACTCGCCGCGGGGCGACTCTGCACTACCGCACGATTTTTCGGGTAAGGGTAAAGTCGACGTTTGACCCAAACGCGCACCGAAATATACCCCACTACGATGCCCCGCACGAAGCACGCCTACTTCACGGTGTTGGCATTCTCGTGCCTAGCATCCCCACGTCCAATGGAATTGGAGCTCGAGCGGTACCAGTCCCTCATTCGTTCCCAAGGCCCCCCAATTCCAACTGGCAAAGTTCTGAGAAACATCGGAGATTCGTCGTCGAGAAACATGGGCTGGAATCCGCCGACGGAAGCGAAGGCGCATGATCGTTTCCACCCATTCAACGAACGCCCATTTCCCGCTGGATTCTTCACACTGGGCGTAGACCTTGTTTACCCTTGTTTTCCTCCTTTTTCTCCTCGTTATTTCCTCGTTTCTCGTCCCATCTACCCATGTTTTCATCTCCGGGAGACCTCGATGAGCCTTCGGCTGTCGCGGTAAACTCTCCGCGGAAACCAATTTGGTAATACGAAAATTCGCACTCTCCGGAGTGCGGAGTTGAATCGCCGCGCGAGTCCTCGTTGGGGCAAAAAAGGAGAGAGGATTAAAGCTGATCCGCGTCGAAGCCTTCAACGTATTTGGCTACTTGTTGAGCCAAATCTGGGGGATTTGTAAAGAGACCTTCTCATGTATAATAATAACGTTATTGAGGGAAAAAGGACGGAATATCCGTCGAGAGCTTTGAGGAAAGAAAAACTTTTTCTTTTTTTCCTTCCAATACATGTAATCACCGTTGACAATGGGATCATGAGATTTTCGGAGCGGCGCTTCCAAGTGCCGCTGGATCAACACCTCTCGAGTGCGACACTCGAACAACGCGACTGCATAATGTCGGATTTTGCAAACTATTTTTCCTACCTCGACGGCTATTTCTGGTCACGTGGAGAGGGGTTTTAACAAGTTGAAGATCTTGCTGTTCAATTACAATGGAAGGTTATAACAGGGATGAGATTCTTCGACCATCATCGAGGACAAAAACTACTTTTTTGCAAAGGCAGCTTTCGTTTTGAAAAACTTACAAAGCTGGCTCTACTTTTTTCAACAATTTTTATGCGTTAACAATTTTAACCAAAAACGTTTCGTGTTTGATGCGAAATTGTGTTCGTGGGAAGAATTGACGAAAGCGAGTTTTCGGACGAGGCGAAAGTCGATAAACAACAGGTAGCGCAACGTGTGCGTTTTGAAAGTACCCCGGCAACACTCGTACCAAATACGTTTTACAGTTTTGTGTTTGGTAGACCGCTCCTCGCACAGAATTTTTGTATATTACTCGGTTTTGCGAATAACAAGAATTAATGGTCCTAATCCTGACACCTAGCAGTGTTAGCCCTATATACACAGAGATCCCTTCATTGTCGGTCAATAAACGACATCAAGGTAGGCAGTATTATAACGGTACCCCATTGTCCCAGCGCCGACCTTTTTTCATTGTCCGCAAAATTAACGAAAATCCTTTTTCCCCCTGATGGGACACTTTCGGCCTGATTTCTCCCAGTTTCCTCGATTTTCATCGTAAAATGGCGATACGATTTGTTTAAAAAAAAAAATTCGATTTTTGATCGTCGTCCAAACGAACGAGAATCCTTCATCCCTCCGGCCGATTTCCTGGTTCCCGATTTTCCCCCGGTTGTTGCCTACTTCTTTGAAAACTCACACGCAGGACCGTCGTAAAATGAGAATATTTTTGTTTTAGAAAAAATCGATTTCAGCAAAGCTGGCAAGTTCGGCAAAGAAACAAGCTCGCGATTTTTGCGTGCTAATTTCATTGAAAAAAAGATGCATCAATATCGTTTTAACGTTCGTTCGTTCATCGATTTAACAAAAGGCATTCGTTGAATTCGACCAGGTTTTTTTTTGTTTACCGAGCGGAACTCGACGAAAGTCGAAGAAGGTTCTCGCTCGAGAGCCCTCGACATTATCGGGATAATCCTGGTTTCGAAGATCCGGATAAGTCGAAATTTCATCCGCAGGCGCGCACGCTTTTTCGCCACGACACCTGTGAGCTTTCCGAGGCCCTTAAGGTGTATCATCCTGCGAAACTGAAACCCAAAAAGATCCCTATTCACGAATACGGTATTCTTCAGACCCCCTTAATCTCATCCCCGTATAATATTCTTCGTTTAAATCCTTCAAACTCTCGATTTAAATTCAATCGATACATTCTCGACTCGTTTCGTTCGACAATTAAAAAAAAATCGGAAAAAGGACAAAAATTGCCGCACGAAATAAATTATAATAAAGCATCGCAGAGCACCGCAATAATTCTGCGATTATGTACAACTTGTGGTTTTTACGATGATTCCGCAACATTCCGTCATCGCGTGTTTCGTCTCGGTTCTTTTTCCAACTCGAACAATTCTTCCCGTTATTTACACTGGCAATTGTTTCATCCTTGTGAAATAATCGACGAAACTTTCCCAGAATGCCATTTTCCGCATGCGAGGCAATTACATTTTCCCCAACGCGCTCGTATAATTTCTGACCTGCTCTGCCTCGGGCTCTGCCTGCGTGCGGCCATAATTCAACGACGACGGAGCGGATCCTGCCGTATGGTTCGCCTTGTGACGAAACTCAACAATGTTAGTGTGATTTCTGCGGCCTAATCTCTCGAGGTAAAAGCCCTCCGGCACGGAATTGGTCGTATTCAGGTGGAAAACAACGAAGCTGTCGTAAAAATGCGGTGGCGGAAAATCAAGAGTTTGCCTGACGGTTATATTTCATACTTTCGCTGCGATCGGTTCACGTTCGATCGAACGCTTTTACGAATGAAAAATGTGTGCCAAGAAAAATCGACTTGCATTTTCGTGCCTCGATCTGGTGTTACTTCTCCCCCCTTGTCTCTTTGCTTTAAATAAAAACAAAAATTTTTCGATTTCTTTCTCTTTCTCGAAGAATTACACCCGATTATTCGACAGCGGATGAAATCATGGCAAAAATTCCCGAGAGCAATTGCTCTCGGGACGCAGGGAGTCAAAAATAAATAAATAGCGAATAAATAGCCTGGGATGTAAAAGTTGGCAAAGGAGAGATGGGCATTGTCCGGGTGAACCGGAGCGTTTCATCGTTCGTGATATTACAGCGAGAGAGAGAGAGCGGTCCAGGGGGAAGCACTTGAATCTCGAGTGAGCGACTCGGTCATTATATTTAATTAATCATTAAGGTAGAAGAGGTCTATCACGATCCATCGGTCAAACTGACGATCCCTACGAGCGGAATAAAATATACTCATACACGTGCGTGTATGCACGAATTCTCGACGAGGGAAAATGGCTTTTTGTAACGATTTTATTTATTCCGAGGCCGGAGCAGCCCATTTGACATTATTCATCGAAATCACTTTTAATTTGTACATGACGTAAAAGCATCTCTGTACATATATACATATATATGCTTATGTATATATTTAGTAATACGTCACGCACAACAGAGATGCATTTATCGCGTGAGCGATTGCCTGATGCGTTCTGTGGACGTTCCCGCGAGTTCTTCTCGCTCCTCGTCGTTTCTTCTTCCTCCTCTCCCATAATACGTATTATTATTCATCCTGTTTTTTTTTTTTTTTTTTCACCTCGGCCATACAGCTTCGCAATTGCCTGGATGGCACCGTATCTCACCCGTGGCGCCGCTCTCGCTGCGTGTACTTGCCGACGAAATTATTGCCGAAAACAAAAAAAATAAAAACGAGATGAAAATAAAACACTGCTACATCAGCACAATATTGTTCCCATCGACGAAGTTTTTTCGGGTTTTTAATTTTATCCGGAAAAGTCACCGTTCGTTTTCTTTTTCTTTGGGGACTCTTTTTTTAACTGAAATGTCACGGACTTTGTCGACCACGAAAATTATCAGTTACCATCTCGACAAAGTTGATTTCGGATGCTGAAATCTCGTTTGTAAAACGAGGGTGAAACACGAGGTTCCGCGGTGTCGAAGTTGTCGATTGTGGGCTTCGTGATGTGTATAATGTCATTGGTGTTTTTGACGTTGAACACCGCGGCGAGAAACGGGACAAAAGGTACAAAGGAAGCCGCTGGTCCCCGGGAGGACGCGAAACTCGGACGCGTAGATTTTTCGGCAAGATTTTCTCTCCCACCGTTTGACTCCGACACTCGATTTTTCTCCGACGACTTTCGGCAGGGGCACACACGGGTGTCATCGGAGTAGTTCGAAAAAAGACGAATTATTCATCGTTCAAATCTCCCTCCTCAACGTTTTTTCTCATCTCGGGAAATTCTTTTGGATTACAACAATAATTTAAATATCGATTTCATTCGCATTCAAAGCAGGCGAAACGACAAACTTGGCTGTGAGGAGAGTTTGTTTTGTACAGAATTTAATGCTCTGCACGAGAGATTAATTAGAAAAAAAAAATTATATTTTAGATGAAGAAAACCGAGAAGATATCGTACCAGGCATTTTTCCCATGTTGATCGAATGAAAAAGTCGAATCGCGAAGGCTGTACAGCGAAATCCTTTTTCGAGGGAAAGATGAACATTTTTGGGGATGAAAAAATTGACGCACGTATGGATAAATTATGTACACCTGTACGTATTGTTGCAGCTTGGTGGACCGTTTCGAGAGATCTTGTCTCAAAGTCATTAGAGAAACGACAATCCGCGGTGTCGAGCGAGACGCGGGGGGTCGTTTTTTCTTTTTTATTTTCCACTTCTCTCTTTCCTCTCACGCTGAAGCTGAATTTCGTTCGTGCGCGTGAGAAAGAGCGCGAGACGCTCGCGAGAGTTTATTTCGTCCTCGTCCGCAGGCCTCATCCGAGGAAAATTACTCGCAACGTCACGTGTGCGATTATTAATTTGGCAAAAGAGAAGAAAAAGCAACGAGAGGAGAAAATGTGAAAAACAAAAACATCCGAGGAGACGAATGCGCCACAGGTGTACGCGATTTTTGGTTTATTGGCCATTAAATTCCCACAGTGCGCACATGCGCGTATGCAAGAACGAGAGAAGAGGGTTGAAGGGCGGGAAAAAAATGGGCACGCGAGCACGTCCATTTTTAGTTTATCGCCCAACAGCGAGAGTGTCCGATAGTTATGGATGCTGCTCAAATTGGCTTTGGAGATGAAAATTTGTACCGCGGAGATGCTAGAAAAGATATCCTTCCGAAAATACGCTCACAAACATGTGTATATGTATATCGCAGTAGCTGAAGAAGTTGGGGTTGATCGGCGATACTTATCTGCAAAGAGGCAGCCGACGAAACTTTTCTGAAAGCAGCGGGAAGAGTTGCCTCACTCGGTACGTGAAATACAGGCGCTCCGGGCAAGGGAAACTCGCCCGCACGAGGGGATGCTCACGAGAAATGAATAATATCGGAAATATGATAATAAAGAATGGAAAAATATCGTATTTAAGCTCAGGCCTGACGTTGGAATATCCGAGAACCTCGGATATACCATTTTTGAGGCGAAACACGTCAAATCTACGACCCTACTTTTTCACGACGTTTATACAAATGTGTCGTCATTTTTTTTCTCGTTTCTTCCTTGGAACGTTCATCAGGCAGCTGCAAATTTTCTCCTGTATTTTGCGCGCGCGTGTGTGTGTGTTTTTTTAAATCGACGGATATGGCAGGTTTCAAGAAGACTTGTTATACAAGGCGAATGGTTGTTTGTCGAAGGAATAATTGCGTCAAAAATCCGTTTGCACGAAATATACATATTTTTCGCCGTTGTAATAATTATCGATCCGCGCGCCGGCCAAATTCGTGAGACTCGGATATTCACGGCTGTTTTTTTCTTTCTTTACTCCGAACCATCGGGACTTTTCTCTAATTGGAATTTCATTCGTGAATAACACACGGAAAGAATTGAAGAAATAAAAAAAGACGTATAAAAATTGAAGAAAAAGAAAAGGAGAGAGCAGTCTGGAGAATTCGCTGCTTCTGGCTGGTACAGCTCGTCTCTGTGGTGTAAAACAAACCTCCTTCAGCCTCCCTCACCGGTCTTTACCCGCCTTATTTTTTCGCTGACGACCACCTTCCAGCCTCACTGATTTATGACGCTTCGTGGAGCCAAAAAATTCGAAAAAAAACCCCACACACGAGAGCCAAATCCAGAGAAGGAAAGGAAAAATAAGACAGAGAGAGAGAGAGCGAGAGAGAGAGAGTTAAATAGAATGTGGGAATAAGAAAAAGATGAGCATTGTTGGACCCATTAATATTTATCGTTTCGCGCACACAGCGTCTCGCATCACGTCACTCTTTCCTCTCTCTGTATATCTTTGCGTTTGGAAATTTTTACGGTCGAATTTACAACTCTCCTCGTCCTCTTAACTCTATCGTCCTCCCGCCTGTTTGTCACTGTTCTTCGAGCTGTTTTCGTACTTTTTTCAACGTCGAATTATCATCATTATCATCATCGACGTTTTATCGCTATTATCGCGGTCGTCGAAATATCGCAGAATGCGGAAAAAGAGCAATCGAGGAAATAACAAATTCGGAAAGATTCGTGAAAATTTTCCTGCGATTTGCCACGATCGCCGTCGTTTGTTCGTGTCTATTATGGCGAGAATAAAAAAAAAAGCGAGGAAAACTTTATCGTTTCTGCGCGTGTATATTGCGTACGATATTTTACTCTCAAAATGAGCGACAAAAATAATTCGTTATCCCAACCCCCTTCTCCCCCCCGTTGAGTAGCAGATGCAACTTTTCTGAGCCACCGTCATCGTTTTTATAAAACTCCAGCACGTGTCCTCAGTTTTCCTTCCACCAACGAGTGTATTTCGTAATAATGCGTTATACTTTTTCATCCCTCAGCCCCCTTATTGCCTCGATCTTCGTCCATCTCGCGCCCACCTCTTCGATAAACATCGAACACGATCTCCGAGTTTTGATAAATCCCGCATTTGGGAGAATAAAACGGGGGGAAAAAAAATGGAGAGCCTCGTCTCATTTTTTTTTTCTTTTATTCGATGAATAATCCACAGAGTCACCTGAAAATCCATGAAAATACGAATTATCTCTCGATCTCTTCGGACTTTTCATGAAAATGTACGTCAAAATTTCGTTTATTTATTTTCCCTGTAAAAAATTCGTTGGATCGAGAAAATTCCATTTCACACAGTGGACATTTTTTTTTTTTCGTCAGTTTTCTTTTACGCCTATTTTCAAATTTACACTCTTTTTTTTGTTCCTCATTTCGCCTATGTGATTCATCGAGAGGGTGAAAGAAAAAAAAATCTGAAAATTTTCTCGCATTTATCCTATAATTAGCGATGACCCTGGTTCACCTCGTTACGATCAAAACGACACAGCATCCGAGCCTGGTGTCGTGTCCGTTCGATGTTCCGCGAGAGGGCGAGAGAGACGCAAAAGCGTGGATCGTAACTCATCAACTCCGCACCACGCCCACGGATCGACGATCATATCGGTTTTGGTCCATAACACGATCGTTCTTCACTCGAGAGCGTTCCGGTGAAAAAAAAAGAAAGAAAAAAGAAAAAAAAAGAACCACCACGAAAACTTGGTCACGTATAGATCGAAGACGACCGCACACGCCCCTGTGTCCACTCTCTTGACAGATATCTTTTCGAATTCCAGCGATATAATGTCAAAAAAAAGAGCGGAGATTTCGCCTTTGCTCCTGCGAGATATCAAAATTGGTCGTTCTTGTATATTCTTTTTTTCTCAGCCGATCAATGCTCTCCGCTCTCTCGTGAAACGGAGATTTCTCGGAGAACGAAATTATCGTGTTCCTCGAATAATTACATATTTTTTTATCCCCAAAGTTTTCACGACACCTTCGAACATCGATTCTCTCGGCGGTTGCAACTTTGCTGCCTGTTTTTTTACAGTCGAACGTTTAATTTTCGTTCGATTCGAAATTGAAGAAAAAAAGATATGACGACCTCCTCCTACACGGTGCAAAACGAAATGAACCTCGTCAGAAATTGTTATTAATTTAATCATCAATTGGATTCATGCGGGATGCTGCGCGAGTGCTCTTTTATCTTCGACTCGTCGGAAATTGCTCGCTCATACTTCACTGAATTATCTTGAGGATATTGGATGATGTTCGCGCGGTCCATACATTCTCAAGCGGAAGCATTGACAATTCCATTCTGAAAAAGACGCACGCTTTCGTATTCATTAGGGTGTCTCGTTTTTGAGCAATGTTTTTTTTTCTTGAAAAACTGGTGGTCCATAGAGTGGACCAAAATTTCACGTGAAAAGATATTTTCGTAATTTCGCGTGAAACAAATCGAAAAATCAATTTTGTTGAATTTTGCGTGGAAAAACAATTTTATACTTTAATTTTTTAATTTTAACGAATGGAGAAAATGTTGCTCGTGGGTGAAACACCCTAATGCATGCACACCCGTACGTAAACTCATCCGCATGAAGGTTCGACGATGAACGGATAAATGTATATATAAATTGGCACACGATATATAGACGTAACGGAAACGTTGTTTAATGAGAGAACAGAGAAAAGGGTGAACGGTATAAATCGCAGATGAAATTGAATTGAATGAATGGGTACGTGAGTGCATTGAGTGGCAACGATGACGACGATGAGCTCGTCGTTCGGGCAAGCGGGAAATGAGCAACTTTGGCTATCAAACCATACCCCCTCTCCCCCTTAAAAGCTCGTACCACATAATAAGCATATACGCGGATATACGAACAGTTTAACGGGTTTAATTTAATAACGGAATCAGCGGGGAAAAATACATCGATATGGACCATTAAAAATCATTTTTGAAATCCAAAATTTTTCGCCATGTTTTGCCAGATTGAGTCGGTTCACTAAAATGCTTGCCATTTTTTTTTCGTTTGAGGTAGATGCCTCGACTTGTGCTTATTCTCTTGGCAATTGATGAGGCTTCGAAATGCCGTTTGGTTTGTCCGGATATCTTAATTTTCCGATTTTTGGCAGATTTTTAAAGTAGGACCACCGATTTTCGCCAATTTTCCCATACATACCCCTTTGCGTTTTTTTCGCCGATTTTCAACATCGATTTTGAGGGTGAAGCAATTTAGCTATCGACGTTTAACTTTTACCATTTTTCAAGTCTACTCGAGGGCTCTTCAAAACCCCCCCAAGAAATCTATGTAGCCCCATTAGAACGGAAGTTATGGTCCTTTGAAATCTCGGCTTTTCGACGATTCTGGAAAAGTGGCCAAAAATGACGAACATTTTTTTTTTTCGAATTTTCGATAGTTCAACAGCCTGTTTCATCGCAAATTTTCCGCAGATTACGAAACACATCGAGTTTCTCGCATAAACTCAAAATTTCAGCGAGAAAACGCGAAAAAAGCGGTTATTATCAAAATCGGAGTAGTTTTTTGGGGTTTTCCGAGAGAGATACCTCGTTTTCGATGAAACATCGGGCCCAGCCCCCAACACTCTTTGCGAAATGCAAAATTTCCCAAAAAGACTTTTCAAACGACCCCCAAAAAAAGCACTATGTGCTATATGCAAAAAGCATATAGCACAAATAGAAACCTAGTTATGGCCGTTTGAAATTTCGGCTTTTCGACGATTCTGAAAAAGTAGCCAAAAGTGACGAAATTTTTTTTTTCGAATTTTCGACAGTTTAAGAGTTTCCTCTCAACGACGACGTTTCTATCCACGAGAAATGAATAGGAAAAAAGAAATGACAATAAATTCCAGCGGGGGAAAAAGAGAGACGCGCGAGGAATTCTCAAAAATCATTTACGAAATTCGTAAGAATTTTATTTGGAGAGACGAGCTTCGTTCGATGATCTATAATGAGGCACGGTCTTTAAACCAAACCGTTAAATATGTATATACGACGTATACAAGCGAGTCCGAAGATCCTCGAAGCGAGAGAGTATATCAGCGATGAGTGATGACTAATAGATTCCGGTGTATAGCTGGACCATCAATCTCGCAGAGCCCTTCGATGAATATCGAGGAGAGACGAGCATTTATAAATACACTTTTTTTTCATTCGGTCTACAATAATATCTATGTACACTGTTCTCGTTTCATTGAATAGCTCCGACGAAAAGGGAAAACGCAAAAAAAAAAAAACAATTCGCCAAAAACAATTCCCATCGTTGAGACTCCGAGTATAAACAAACTGAACAATACAAAAAAATCTAAAACTGAAAATCGTCACGTTTTCTTCGACATTTACAATAATCCTTCGGTATTCATCTTTTTCATTCGTTTATCGGCATTTCTGACTGAGATGTTTTCTCCCATAAATTCATGTATTACGAGATGGATCTCGTCTCCCTTAAATACTTCTAAATACCATCAATATCAACATACTCGTGCATACATGTGTGTAAAATCTTCTATATACTATACGTAAAGATTAAGAGTGATCGTTGAGGATATCGGGAAGGCAGCATCCTCCGGTACAATCTTCGAACTCGATCTACCTCGGGAGACTAAACGATCGCGCCCTTGGTCCATGAATTAATTCAATTTCGTTCGACCATCATTAATATTATAAATTAATTGAGACTCTCACTCTCTCTCCCTTGTTCCTCAGCATCCAAACGGGCTCCCATTATATTTGATGGTCCATGTAGACCATAATTTCACCGTGGGAATGTGCGCTAGCGTCGTTACACGCTTCAAACATTTTTTTTCACTCACAAATATTACGAAAAAAAAAAGGGCGAGGAGGCGTGGGGGGAGACGACAATAACACGCAAAACGAGATGAAAAAACAGCTTGATAAGTAATAAACGTGCCGTTACAAGGCTCCCTCGTGGATATCGGTTGTATACCGTGTCGATACACGTTGTCACGACGATTCTCCATCCGAGATATGATCTCTCCGATCGTCGCGCGCGGTTCCAACGTTTTGTCCCTGGCGCCACTCGGGTCCAATTAGCTCCAGCGATTAAAGAATTAACCAAACCCGCGGTGACTCGATTCCTGTACCCGCAGCATCAACAGATATTCCAATCGTCTTGAAACCGACGTTAATACATATATACAGTGTTACCTACATGCCCCGAGTACATATATATAAAAAAAGCTAGCTGAATTAAGGTGGTAAAAAAATTCAGGAAGATAACGACAATAATTATAATTGAAACAATGCACAGAAAAAAAATGCAATATTTGTCGTTTTTCGTCATCATTATCACGACGACAAATCACTGCAATTTACGCATAAAAAAGCTTCCGATTTTTTTTTACGGGTATAAATATATTTTTCATGAAAATTCTCCGCTATTATTATTGCGCGGACGGTAATGACGTATTTTCGTTTAATCGTCGCTGTTATCACCGTTATTACGCGAAATTACGCGAGAGAGACGTCATGCGAAACGTTCTTACATGTGGATTTTTATTTTTTCACTATGTATTATTTTATGTACAATTTTAATGCAAATGTACGTAGAATATATGTATATATTCATGTATACGAGAAAACTGCTAATTCCCGGCCCTCGCTGCGGCAATACCGTACGAGGGACACGTTCGTAAAGTAATACTTTTACGGTTCGTCGAGATCGTAACGTCCTAGACATCTCCATAATCCAGCACTGATAATTATTACGAGAAAGCCATTGCATGCGATCTTTTCGGGAGAGCACACTCGTATACACACGAATACATACGTACAAATACATACCGTATATACATATTGTCCCCTATCGAAACTCAAAGTCAAGAATTTTGCTCCAACTTCCTGTGGCACGTCTGAGCAGTTTCGCTTTTATTTATTGAATTATTGCGGCAGCGGAATCGCGCTAAAAATATTAACATATTACACGTAAGTGTAATATGTGTATTAAAAGTCGCGTCATCGAAGTTTCGCAAAATTCGTGTGTATATATCGTATATAAAAGTTCGTAATTTTCAAGATTTTATTATAATCGCGAACCGAATGGAAAATACTTGTATAGGCGCGTATATAGCATATAATGCAAAGAAAAGGAGCGTGTATCCGCGTGAGATGAGACGAGAAACGCGCAACGAGAGAGAGAGACGAGAGAGAAGCCTTAAGGGGGATGCTCGCAGTTATTACATTAGCCGGTAGTTCCCATCGTGGTCTCCGCGCGAAACTGCGGATCGACGACCAGCAATTTTCAAGAGGCGCGCACCGAGAGGGACGGAGAGAATATGACCCCGATCGTAAATAATTTTTCGATGGAAATATTTTGTCACCTTTACTGCTGGATGCTTTTTGTTCGATCGTAAATTCGGTGGCTATGCGACTGAATATAACCAATCTTTTCTGTACATATACTACAGAATGTTTAAATACATGTGCCGTCGTCAGGCCTCCGAGATTCTCGTCCTGCAGCCGGCGAAGAGATTTATAATACGTCAAAGATTTCTCCCTCGATATTTTCTAGCATCCCCTTTGATGGGCAAAAGTCACTTTTCGAATCTCGGGAAATTTCAGCCCCAGACACTCGTTAAACCGTTCGTATACAAAAAAAACTTCTCCTCTTGGAATTAAAATTGCACAGCATCCCTCTGATGGACCAAAATCGCTTTGAGCCTGGGACAACCGCGTGCAGGCTCGTTAAATTCGCGAGGTGAAGAAGAGCCTGTTTCCTTTCGTCGGGAAATCGATGGCCTCGAGAAAAATCGACGTGTTTGTTTTTATTTGCCCTCGTTTCTTCTCGCCATTGCATCTTGACGTCGCAGCATCAGCGTCGCTCGAGGTTGAAAGATACGTCGAGGAAAGCTCGCTTGTGTCGTCTCGATGTCGAGTGGGAGTGGCGTGGGTGTGTCTAACATACCCGCTCACACGATCTCTCTTCTTTGGTATATATGTACTGCAAACTTTCTTATGTATGTACCCCGCAGGACATCCTATATGTACAAGATGTACGAACTTCTGCTTTACACGAGAAGAGACCGAGAAATCCTCACCCTCTTGCGGTATACGTGAATTCCTGTACAAGTAAATAAATAAATAAACACATGCGTATATATATATATAGAAAGGATGATCAGCCATTGATATTTCGCCTCTCAGCATCTCGTCTCATCTTCCACTCGCGATCCACGGTAAATTAAAAGACCGCCGTCCGCGATTTATATTTATATTTTCATTTCTCTTCGATTTTATTTATTATTTATTTTTATTACCCAGCAACGATTTACGGGGGACATAAAAAGAAAAAAAAAATCGAAGAAAAAGGTTGTACAAAAAAGGAGCATATTTTCGAACCCGATTGACGAAAAGTCGAATTTTCGAAAGCGCAACGCGCTTGCACCGGGGAAATATTGCGCGGTCCGAGCGGGGGCAATAAAGTTGGCTCTTTTTTTTTATTCTCGCCCTCAGCTCCCGAAAGATCCCTTTTTGCTTGTATTTTTCTTTTTTTTTCGGTACTTTCGGTACTCCCCACAAATGTTTCGGCATGCTGCTACTATATTTTAGTTTCTTCTTCGAGTTTTTCGTGTTCAAAATATATATAAATTGATGGTGAAACAAGAGTCGAAAGGTTGCACGAGGAAAAAGTTTCGCCTTCGTGTTTTCTCAAGAGCGCAGTTATTGCCAACAGAAGTCGCGAGGAGAAAAGTTTCAGCTCTGTGTGTGCTGGTCCTTCCTCGTATACGGTGCGCGTAACGTTGACAAGAGGAGACATACGAGAGCCTGCAGGGTGGTCGGGAAATAAACCACTAAATTTGGTGCTATATACTCGGAGTCATGGAGAGAATCCTCTTCATTGTATTCCCATTTCCGCCCATGTGCGCAGCACACGCGACTGCTGAGATCTCCTCTCCGGAGATGCTGCGATCGGAGGAGAGAAAACCCGGTGACGAGGGAAAAGCGCCATTTTTCACGAAAAAAAACACGAGAACGACGTGTTTCTCGAATTTGGGAAAACTTTGGATGAAGATGACGATGGAAGGAGGGAAAGATTTCGCGGGAAATGCTGGGCAAAGCGCCGAACGAGTTTGTCGCAAATCGCCGAATTTGTTTCGCGACAGCAGGTTTTTCGGCGATTTTTTTTTTCGATATTCTCTTGAGGACCTCGATAAATAAATTCATCGTACGGTATATAACAGTTGGTGAGAATTCCCGTCGTGAATTTAATTTCCGGTCGGATCGGAGAAAAATGTGTTTATCCTCCGTCGAGCCTTCGAGAATTTGGACCGTAACGAGATTCTCATAGATTCTCTCGTGAATAAATATTAACTATATCCAAAACTCGAGTCACTAAATTTCTTTCATTAGCACAGACTTTTCTTCGAATCAGCTTTGCGAGTGCTCAAGTCCGCTGCATTTAAACACGTTTTTTTCCTCGTAGAATGATCGTCGAAAATTCGTCACGAAAAGCTCGAAAAACACTCGAATTCTTCACACTTTTTTCGGCGTTTCGAATTCACCGGTCAATTTTGAAAAAAATCGTGAAACCTCGGATATCGTCGTTTCTCGAGCGCGAGATAATTCCCGTATCTTTTCCACCCGCGATCTTCGAAAACGTCTCAACGACACAATTCGCAAAGTATGCCGAGAGATAAATTGTTCTCCCGAGGATTTGAGCTTCATCGTCATAAATCCATCTCTCGTTGCACGCGGTGCGTTGCGAGCACGTGTTTTCCGACTCGATCTTTTCGTCAGGAATCTCCGGAAGACTCTTCGAAATTGTCCTTACTGACCAAATGAACGAGGTGAAGCATCCACACGGCGGATGAGGAACAAGGACCTTGGTCCTGGTTTTTGAGGATTCACGAGCGACCCGGTACCTCACTTATTCATTTCGTGCGTTCTCGTCTGTCCGAGTGCGACGATGAGACGAGAAAATATCCACTCGCAACAAGACGTACACGTTCCAAACGAATTGTGAGCACCGTGTCGAAAGCAGCGTGGCGAATTTCTGTCGACCCGAACGAATTTCTCGTCGAGAATTTTGCCCAGGGGGTCTCTCCTCTCTCCCGTCTCTCTCGCCGACCAAACGCGTTCGTTCTCTTCTTCGTTACTCGGTGAAAAGTCGAGGAAAACTTGTCCACCGTTTCTCAAGCACGCATCGAAAACGAGCCGGAAAACTATCGACGCTGAATGAAGAAGAGCGATGACCATAATAAGTAATGGAATAAACCAAAACTGGCATCCTCTCCTTCGTCCCTTTTTTCGTCCAGAGGTCCTTGGACCACGCGGATCTCGTCGTATCGTGCGCCTTGTGGAAATTCGAAAGTCGTCCTTGCGGAGGCGTGTCACCATTTTCCATTCTCCTCGATTTTCCGGCGTCGTTTTCTTCCACAAATTCTTCGGCTCGACATTAACAATGCGGACATTTTGCAAAACCAGAGGAAAATGGTACGAGAGACGAGGTCGTTTCTCATCTCCCTTGCTCTCGCGTTTGTATATTTATGTATTTTTGGAAAAGTTTTTCAGCGCGGTTGGTGGTACCGCAGAGACGCGCGCCGTGGGTTTTCCGCTCTAAATGACTGTAAATGCCAAACAAATAGCACGGTGGGTTCCGCTCTTTTTCTTCCTCTCTCGTACATGCCGAAAGTCCGTACACACACGCGCGAGATTCCTCCGGTCCAGCGGACGAGATACAACATCGGCGAGCCCTCTATTATATTTTCTTGACAAACGAAATAGAGTCGGAGGAAAAATAAAAATATAGGAAAAAAAAGGAGGAAGAACCTACGGATTTTGGCTCGCGAGTTGAGACGTCAAGCGTCGCACGAGACGAGATGAAGAATGGACCATTCTCGTGTATTATGCGCGTCCGTGCGCCCGGCTATTTTTCTCCCCGAAGGCGAGCATTCTCTTTTTGGATTTTCAGTTTCAGCATCGCCGGACTCTGGCACTCCCACCTGGGGTCGCGATTCTTTTGCCTCTTTTCTTGCCCCTCAAGCGCGATAACGAAATTTCGCGCTCTCGCTCGTTTCGATAAATTTCACACCGCCATCCGGATGAAAAAAGAAAATCCCGATTTTCGGTATGAAAAGGTGTAAATTTGAAAAAATGATGAATACCTTTTTTGTAGGGAACATAATTATCTACAACTTTTGTTTAAACATTTTTCTTCCAACATGCATAGCTGTCGAGTTATCGCGGTTGGAACAGAGCACCGTGAACATTTTCGTCAAATATATTTTGCGACTCGACGCGGACTATTTTTGACTCTTATAATTATTCATCTTTTCTCTAAACACACGGTCCTTGCTCGAAACTTGCTTCATGCGACATTTGCGCAAAGCTGAGTTTTGATGACGGCTGCAATTTTCTTCAGGTGGAACTCGAGCGTATAGGCAGTCTCGGACGCGTACCCTCTGCTCCATGAACGTGAATGATCCCTAACGAAGCAATCACACAGAGAAAGGGACAGTGAGAGAGAAGCGCGGGGGAATTTGCGTTATTTTTTCTTCATTTTTTTTTTCAACGCAAATTACAAGAGCAGTCTCGTTTCTCGATCTCTCTCGTGATCTCGACGTGCCTCACATTCGTAGTTTAATGAGGTCTTATGGAGCCTAACGATCGAGTTGTACCAAGGCACGTATTATATTATACGCATTTACATACGCATAGATAAACCCGTGCTCTATCCGCTCGTAAATTTCGAAAGAGAGGATTATTAATTGACGAATTAAAAGACGAAAAAAAAAAGAAACAAATACGAAAGAAAAAAAAAACGTACCAACCGAAGACACGAAAATTTATGTGGATTGTCCTCGCGCGTGACGGTTGAATAAATATCATTTCATTTCGCACAATCGGAAAATCAATCATAATCTTTTCGAAGATCACGCGCGCACCTTGGATAAAAAAAAATACATTTTATGATTAATTTACAGTCGGATGAAATTTATCTGATCGAAATGTGATTTATTCCAGGGCTTTGATTCCTTCGGATATCGACGCATTCCGCGATGTATCTATCGGTAAAATTGATTTTCATTTTTTTTTCGTATTTTTTTTTTTACGATACACGTCATTCGCTGTTTACAAAAATTAATGCTTCTCCGATATCGCCGCGTGCATTATAGCGTATAACGAATGAATGGCAGAAAATTCTTCGGAGATATCAGAGGGCGGGGGGAGGGGGAGTGAGTTAATTATCCTCGCGATCGTAAATAGCGAGAAAAGGATCCCGTGAATTATGTACATCTCGCCCGAGCGAGAGCAGCGAGAGGAAGCGAGAGGAGACGCGAGTGGTCCAGCATAAGCACGCGTACGAGTTTGCTCAGTTTTTTCGTGCCACGCGCGCGCAAGAGATCCCATTGCCGAGACGATTTTTTTTTACCTTCATCCTTGTATCTTCTCTCTTTTTCTCCGTCTCCGTCTCTCTGTCTCCCTCGTCTCTTGGTTATAATTCAGGGACAACGACGTGTACTACAAGCCTTTGCCGCGCGAGATCTCCTCTCTCAGCATCCCGACTTGGTCCAGCACACACACACACACACACACACACACACACACACGATAGCGACGCATATATCGCTTATAGTTTTGCGACAAACGTATAATTCAGCGAGCATCCGATGAATTCGTGGAACGTGCGAGAGGAATCTCTTCAAGATCCCACCAATCATCTTTCAGAGAGAGAGGGAGAGGAGCACACGCGAACGGCGCATCTTTTGCTCGCGAATCGTTCGATCCCCATTTCGATCATGCATACACGCGTGTTTTCTCGGATATTCAACGTTAATTGCCTCTTTTTTTCTCTCAATATTGTAAGCGAGTATAATCGAACTATTTACCGATACGAAAAGAAAAATCAGTCAGTTTCAGATTCTCACTTTTGGCGATTCGATGATAAAGTGCGATGCTGATGGTCCAGGGCGTTCCTTGGGGTCAAAGTAGCGGAAGAATGGCCTTGGAAGGGGAGCAAAAGTGGTCCACACACACTCGATAATAACGAACCCCATAAAGATTTTTATCTCCACGGAAGGGGTGCTTCCCTCTCTCTCTCCCTTTCGCGGCTTTTCTCTCTCGCGAGTGGCAAACAAGCGAATGGCATTAGAACGATTTTATCGGTACACGAAACGATAATGCGTCGGAAAATCATTTTCTCGCTGAATATCGCGATCGCAGGATCTCATCGACTCGGATGCTGGAGAATAAGAGCGTTCGTACGACGAGAGATCCAGGGACCCCGAGTGCGATTACACGAAAAAACTCTTTCGCAAGGTGCAGCACAATCGAGTAGCAAAAAAAAACAACGATAACGATAGTCGTTGCGAGATTTCACGAGGAAAAAAATAAAAATTGGACACGAAAAAAATCAACGTGATTTCGTACTTTCCCGAGGGTCCATTTCTTCCATCTTCGAAGAGAAATGACGTTACGAAATTCCAGAGTGATACAGATTTTGTTTGCGTTTCTCATGGCTCTCGATTTATGGAAATAATAATCCGTATTCCCGTCGGGGGATGCGATGAATTTCGGTGTGACGGTGTAAGAAGAAAAAAATGAAGAAAATAAAAAGAAGAGGGTCGGGGAGATCGGAGAATCGATTCGTTATATTTTCCATCGAGGTTAACAGATTATAAAGATGTCTCGGGAATATAAATATATTACACCTGTAAGTCGAGACCCATTTTCCCATACGCGCACCCTCGCTTCTTCTCTCACCCCCTTGATACTCTCTCTTTTTCGCTTTCACACTCTCTCTCTCTCTCTCTCTCTCTCGTGCATCCTCGTTCCTCTCACGATCGTTTTTGCAGTCTTCGACGACGTGGAGAATCTCGCTCTTGAGAGAAAGAGAGAAGGAAGCTCACAGGGCGTGACTGTGAAAACCACCAGCATCCAAACAGCCGAGAATCCCATGTATAATATGTCCAATAGAGCATAGACATGTATACATGTATATATAAATTCGTGCACAAATACTAGGACACTAGTTCCATCGTATACAGATTCACGCAGCCTCCCTTCATCTCTTTATTCATCTCTCTCTCTCCCTCTCTCTCTCTCTCTCTGGTTCATATATTTAAGTACGACCGAATCTACCTGACTTATGGGGCCCAACATTCGGCATTATTTATGGCCGGGAGGGCTTCAATGCCCAAAGAACTCGGGGGCCCTGTTCACCTCTCCTTGGCATCCTGTATATGTATATATTTATATACATATAGGCGTTTTTCTGTATACATAGGATACATCTATATATCGTACAAATAAAAATATACACAAGGAGAATTTTGAAGAAAATCACGGTAAAGTTGGCTCCAAAAATCACTTGTCCACATTTATTTATATACAAAGACAGAGAGAGAGAAAAATGCATCGATAGACAAAAATTCCTCGCTTTTTTTCGTAATCTTCCACAGGGGTGAATGCTGGACCACGAATTAAAAAGGTGATTCATCAATGAAATTCATGGAATTCTTGAAATTAGGATGAGCCTGAGATCTTCAGGTACTCTGGCAAAGATTTTCAGGTGTATCTTCAAATCGTGTGTGTATTAGGGTGTTTCATTTGGAGACAAAACGTTTTTTTTTATCATTTCTCTCGGTTGAAAGACTGATAATACATGGAGAAAATTCCAGCTCGATTACGGACTCGTCCCATTGGAAAATTCAACTGAATAACATGGGAATACAATTTGTGGACAGAGAAAAAAATAGAATGAAAAAAAAAAAAACGTTTCCATGATTTATGAATGGAAGTCGAATTTTCCCATGGGCTGAGATCGACTGGGAATGTTTGTACTTGCGTGAAAATGTGTCTTGCGACGCGTATTTCGACTTGGACAAAACAAGAGAAAATGTTGACTAAAAATCAAACACCCTAATATGTATATATATATTCGAGGAATACAAAGATCCCAAGCGTATAATGACCATCTCTCGTTTAGGTTTTCATCTCTCGTCTCTGTCTTTCTCTCATTCTCGATGGGAATGTAAACTGTTTCTAGGAACGAAGAGTCGTATATCTTTGAGAAACGACAATGCCACAGCATCAGAAGGGACCAGAGAGTCACTCACCTACTCACCTAGTTGCCTCCGAAACGGTTACAACCGCGTGGTGATTCTCGCGTTCGAGAATTCTTACGATCATCACGAAGAGAGTATCAATCCTCATGATATCGCAGATTGTTCGTTACCAAGCTGTTATCCGCGACAAAAAAGGACGAAAAGTATGATTACGAAAAAAAAATGATCAAAAATCGATCCCAAAACACTTTGACGAGGGAAAGAATTTTCACGAGTTCTTTCTGCAGATGCCAAATTTCATCTGTACCCGGTTGAGATTATCTCGAATGAAATTAACAAAGTTGGGGATGAAAGTCTCATTTTTCAAAATATATATGTATGGATATTTTATTCGAGACGAGTGACTCGTAAAAGTTTGCTCTGGCGTCTAATCTGGTGGCGAGTATCTTGTCGTGAGGGTATTAAAGAGACAAGAGTGGAATCTCTGTGTCACCTGGTATGGAGGAGCAACAGGAGCAGAAAAATACCCTGCATATGCGAGACAAGGAACTCTGTGTGATTCAGAGAGAAGGTGACAGATTCTTATCTCCCGGGGATCCGCATTTCGTCCCAGAGACCACGAAGAGACACGCCGTCTCTCAAGAGCCTTCTTCTCTCCCGTAATATGTCTATAGAGACACACGGAGATCCTTCCTGCTCCGTCCGCATCATTTACTCCCAGTCACACCTTCCGTATTCCCGAACGTACTTTGTGCAAGAGCTTCCTTTTATGTTTTTTGTTGTGTACCTGACACGCCAGGTGGAGACGAGAGATAGAAGCCGGAAAAATCTCGATCGATGGATCTTGGTTTGTTTTTTTTTTCTGAAAAGATTACATCCACGTGACCTCAAGAATACGTCAGATAAATTGAGCAATAATCGCTCAGGGAGGTGTTTTTTTATTTCTTCGAGTCGAAAATAATTTATTTCGCCAATTATGAAGAAAAAATCATTTATTCCTCCGAGTGTAGACATCGTGATTCATTTTTATTTATTTCCCATCGTATATCACTCTTCGATACTGGAGTTGGTAATTCGGGAGAAAAATCTTGGATCTGAATAAATGTATACAGGGTGTCTCAAAACTGATTGCTGATAATTTAGGGCTACATCGGGGATGAAATTCCAAGTCGAAAAGTCTCGAAGCACTTTTTGATCCGACCGGTTCTCGAGGAGTTATCGATCAATAGGTAGTCGGACGAATAGGAGGCGCGCGCTTGTGCGGCGTCCGCTGGAGAGGGGAGCAGGGCGCGCGTTCGATTGGCTCGAACTTTGACGGTTGATAACTCATCGGTTTTTCGTCGTATAAAAAAATACTCGAGAACTTTTCGACTCGGAATTTCATCCTGAATCTAGCTTCACATTATCGACGACGTCTTTTGGGACGCTCTGTGTATACATGTATTATATGTATTCATATTTGTTGAGAGACGTAAACCTCTCTCTCTCTCTCTCTTTGAATCTCTCCTGTCTCTCGTCATTTATTCGCTGGCAACCCGCTGCTTCGTTTTAACTATCTCCTATGCTACCGAGAGTATAAACCCGAGTATATTTACTGTGTTATTTACCCGTGCGCTATCCGAGTGTTTATATACAGCGATAGAGGGTGTACGCGGTTATAAATTATCGGGAGTGCAAAATTATTGTGCCACCGAGTCACGAGCGAGAAATCTCGCTCGGCTCTCGCTACACATTGTTGGTCACTATTATTCTTATTATTATCGCCCCGGTAGAATGTTGAGCGACGCGTTAAATATACTCTCGTTTCTCCGTCAGCTCTTATCATTCAACGATTCTCGAATTATCCTCGAGAAAGTACTGAGATTTTAATAAACACAGTTTTTGATAAATTTTCAATTGAATTAATTTTTTTCAATTTTTTAAATAAAAATATTTTGAATATTTGACGATCGTATCTTCAAATAATCCGAAATAATCGCTGGAACGAATATTTCGTTATTGCCGACGTCGGGCATCTCCTCTGCAGCTACGATGACTGAAGGATGTAAGGGAAGAAACAAATAAGAGCGAGGAAAAATATAGCTCGCTGCTGTACACTCTGCTACCTCGTCAGAGACCGCGCGATTTCTCTCAATGGAAGATAATTAGATAATTATCTTTTATTTATTCGTCGCTGCTTTGATCAGCATCCAGCGAGGGCTAGATCTATATATATCCGACGTCTTATATTTATGTACGTATATATGATATACTATATATATACAAAAGAGGAGCCCTTCTCCCCTCATTTCATTCGCAATTATCCTCGTGCATGCTCGAAAAAGCGATATACGTATATCCGTTATGTCAGAAGAATGATACCTTTATTATAATCAAACCACCCATAGCGAGGGATGCTGCTGCTCCGAGAGTAATCGATCTCCCATCTCTCATCCCTGTATCGTTACAACATACACATGGAAACGAAATTTGTCCCGGAAATGAAAATTATGCCTATAGATGGACGATATTCTCCGACTGTCAGCTAAAAAAAAAACAAAATCACCCCTCATTTATTTTATTTCGAAACCATAAATACATTCGTCTCTCTGTCGATTCTCCAATGATCCGAATTACCCGAATTAAAGTTGTATCAGCTGCGGTCCATTTAATTATTCCAAGGTTCGACGAACAATTTCGAAAAATCGTCCCCAGCTGGTCGAAAAAAATCATTGCCCAAACGAGTCGCCTTCCATTACACGGCTCTTAGTAGCAAAATCATCGATATTTTCTCTGCGAGAGATTCTCAATTTCGGTGAAAACATCCCTCCCTCCTTCCCCCCCGGTGTGAGCCAAAACACGTAAAAACCCCAAAAACGATGGTATCGGGAGTAAAAATGGACCATTCGTCTCTTTCGCTCTTGGGCCTCTTTTGACTCTTGCTGGACCATATTTCTCGTCCTGGGTGTTTCATCTACTATATATATATACTAGTATATATATACATTTACACGTCTATCGGTCACCTGCGTTTTTATTCCATGGTCCTTCCGTCAGTAATGGCTTTTCTCGGTGGGCTCGAAGCTGTTTAAACGAGTCACACGCACGAGACTGCACCCTCGCCATTTTTACTTCTTCTTCTTCTTCGACCTCCACTCTGTTTCACACTTTCGGATTTTTCTACATCTATATATATATATATACAAACGTTTATGTATATATCTAACCTGGTATTGTAATAAAAATGGTATTTCTGGAGAATGAAGCAGTTCAACGAAGTCGAAGATCATTGTGGCTTCGAGAAATAAGGGTAAGAACGGAGGGAACGAGAGAAAACAGCCACCCAGGTCGCTGGAGGGATGCTGCGGACAACAATGATTTAACGAAATCTTTTTCTTCCACGTTCCTAGGAAATCTGGGATGACGGAGAGAAAGAGAGAGAGGAAAACAGAGAAAAAATGACTCTTTCCACCTCGAGGAAGTCGTTAACGTGAAAACTTGTCCGGTTCGCGTATAACTTAATATTTATTGCCGTATGTAACATCGTGAATAGCGAGGGTGTGCGTTGGTCATTCTCTTCTCTTCGCGATGTCATTATTCTCTCTGGAAACGTTAGCCGCGCGTGTTCAGTGAACTTTTCTCGCTTCTTTTTTCTCTTCTTCTATTTTTTTTTCTTTATAAACGATGTCTATCCCTAGACGAATTGTCAAAGAAATAACGAAACATCTCGCACGAATTTTCTGCCCTCCTTTCTTTTTTCGTTGCGCGCATACAACGACGAGGACTTTTGGGGCTTGTAAAGAGACGTTAAGGGGTGGTTTTTAACAAAGTCAGAGAGGGATGTAAAGAGCGAGCATTGTGCGGCAGGCATGCGTGTGGACATCGGCAACCAAAATAAGGGTGGAGTTGTGAAATTCCGGTGGTTTCCGCTTCATTATATCCGTCAATTTTTCCCATGAAATTTCGCGCTCGTTATGTGTATCGGAGAAATATATAACTGTCGCGCCCTCGTGCAGGACCACCGAGAGGTGAATCCCGCGATCGATCGGCAAATAATTCCTCGACGAAACGGCGATCGATGCTGAGATGAATGGACCAAGGGGAGGATGATGGTTAAATACATAAGAATAATGATGCCGTCGAGGCACGAATAAATTCCTCCATTAAACTTTTTGAAAAAGTCGCTTAAAGCTCGAACTTTGCTGGGAAAGCTGAAAAAAAACCGAGTCGAAGATGTTACCCCCTTAGAGGCGTTAAATTCCCCGCCCAAAAAAAAGAAAGCGCTATGTGTGGCAAGGGTCACTCGCAGATGTTTAAAAATGACGTTGAAACACAAGGAGGTTACTCTCGCCGAGGTGACGTTTTGCGCCAGGAATAATAAAGGCTCAAACCGATCCGCGCGAGGACCTACCGTGGATGTAGGTCCTCGCGCGAGATCATAAATAACACGGAAGGGCCAAAAGGGAAATCGAAGCAAACCACACTCGCCGGGGAGAGAGGGCAGTAAAGTTTTACGGTGTTTTGGCCCTTAAAGGTCACTCTCCGGTGCGGAAATTCTTCAACATAGAGTACAAATATTTTTCTGGTACATGACTTATTCTCGCATCCCTTAAGACGCGCTCTCTCCGGCTCTCCGTACAGCCGCGTCTGCTCTCGGTCGCATATAAATCTTGACGGAAGTGAAACTCGTCGTATACACACGAGAGCAGCTTTTTCCCTCCAGCAGCCCTCGCTCCTCTCCTCCGATCAGTGTTTCGAAAATATCGGTCGACTCCCGGCATTGTCCGGGAAGCCCTCTGATATTTTAAACGCCGAGAAACCAGCCACACCAAAACGCCTGATATACGAGCTTATTAACAGTCTTGATTTACGGTGTGTCTCCTTAAGTGCGCGCCATACCGCTCTCGCGGAATGACCGCGAGGGGGCATTGAGCTCTCTATACGGAAAAGAGAAAATTCACTTTCTCACCAATCCTCTCTCTTCTCTCTTTTTTTTCATCTCCTTTTTCGCGAGATTTTTTCCTCCTTCCGTCGTTTCCAACACGAGGACCGTGACAGAGAGGAACTCGTACACGAGTGACTTTGAAGAAATTGTGAAAATTGCATCACGTTTTTTTTTTTCTTCTCCACTGTCGAGGAATTCAACGAAAAGTCATTTTTCACCCTTACGTTTTATTCTCGGTTAAATTTCTCTTTGCTCTTCATCTTCCTTCGTAATTCCTGCGTTTGTGTGTATTATGTTTATGAAATGACGATTAAAATTCCTGGATGAATGATGGCTAGAATTTTAGTGAACTATGGACGGGGGTACCTCCCTCGTTGCTTTTTTTTTCGAGGGATGATGAAACAGCCACGTGGAATAAACTGTGGACCGAGAGAGAGAGGGAGAGAGAGAGATGGGAGAGATCGTGGCCATGATTTTGGCGTGTCATCGCCGGATCGTTAAGAGAAACGATTGGAATCGATTTTCCTCATAGAGAATCGTTTCACCGAGAGATGCGCGGTTTTATTTTATTTTTTTTTTATTTTCGACGATAATCGAACAATCATTCCGATCTTCGAATCACGCCTTCTTGTTCGTCCGTGAAAATGACGCGAGAGTCTTTTATTCCCTGTTCGGTTGTTCGAGCGAGGGTTAATAAAATAACGAAAAATTTGTTTTTCATCGAAACTTTTTTTTCACTCAACATTTTTTATACGAAACGCCTCTTGAGCATTTTGAATCCGCAACGGGATTTAAATCGTTTATTTTCATTCTTTCCACGAGTTTTCTCAATTGCGGCGAATAAACGTCGAGATGTTTCTTCGACGAGTCGGAGCAGCATTTTTTTTTTGGTGGCTCTTTTTCGAGCATGACGAGAGACGAGTATATGTCTCGAGTGTGTTACAAAAAAAAAGGGGGATGAAAAAAATGGTCCTCTCGCGTGCCAGATGGAATGAACTTTTGATCGATCGACGACGCGACTTTAAGATGAATTTATCCGTCGTGGGTGGGGAAAAAAGGTAGACTAATTCAAAAGGAATTCTCGATCGTTTGGAATTTTTTTGAAATATTTCGGTGCATGTATGGTGTTCGGTATAGTGATAAAAGAGCTTTTTCACGGTACAGGATCGTCTCTGTGTCACAGCAAATTTATCAGAAGATTATCCCTTTTATCTCAGATGGAGGAGGAAGGATTTTAGTGTCTCATTTTTATCAAATAAATCTCGTCTCTGTAAAACAGGCGTGAAATGATCACTGCAAAAGTCAATCACATTTCCAGTGGAAAATAATCACAGGAAAGTCGATGAAGCTTCTGGTAAATAAAAATCGTCGTCAAACATGTATTGTATTCCACTGTAAATTTCGATTTTCTACCCCTTTCCGCAGGCTCAAGACAGCGCGTTGTGACGAATAATTTGACGTTTGTCGCAAGAAAAAAGGCACGTGAAAATCGGTAGCGTCGTGACAGAGACGAATCGAGCTCGTGATAAATCGAAACAGAAAATTCATACGATATTTATGGGTATACACGGTAAAATATTTATACGCGATGTATAATAATCGTCGGTATGATGCATGAGGAGCCGCAGCATCCCTCAAACCCCTGAAATCCTGTTCTCCACACGGCATTGAGTAAACACGACATTAGTCCCAAAAGGGAGAGGGGAAGAGAAAAAGTAACCAAAACTCTTCCACCCTCGTCTCGTTCATCTTTTTCCTCTCTCTCTCTCCTCCTCTCTCATTTACCACCTTATGTATTTATATACACACGTTGGTACATAGACTTGGTGCGTGTAGGGGCGATAACAAATGCTCGGCGATATAAAATAATAAACCTATTAGTCACGGGGTCGCGCGGTGGCTGCATGCGCGAGTCTGGATGAAAGCAGCAGCGAGAGAGCTCACGAAAGACAGCCCAATGGACCAATGTTGCATTTCTTATTATGTGGATGATGAAAAAGGATGGAAAAAATGAAAGTAAAAAGAAAATAGATAAACACATACACGCACGAACGTATGTGATATTTACACACGGGCAGCTTCACGTACGCTGGTCCAGCATCCAGCCTCTCCTCTCTTCTCGGCGATTTATGGTGCGTCCGCTCATTCATAAAAATATTATTCAAATTTAGAACGTCTAGACGTGCAGCTCCGTGCTGGACGATCGCAAGAGCGCGGCAAATATCGCGACGAGATATATACACGTACACGCACGACAAGAATACACATATGTGTATTCAAAAGCCGAAAGATGCGAAAGGCACTGCCCGATCCCGGACCGGGACCTCTCTCAATCTCTCGTACGCTCATCTTGAATAATCCAAATTGTTTTTCCTCACTCATTCGCACGTCGATTTCAATTTCTCGTGAAAAACGTTCTCCATCCCTGGGGACGCGATAAAATTGTCGAGTTATCGAGAATTTTCATCTCCCGCTGACATCTCAACTCCGCAGCATCCGTGGTTGACTCAACGAGTCGAAAAACATCGTCATCTCTTTGGGGACTTTTAGCTGTCGATTTTAATGACAATTTATAGTTGTATATATTTACAGTTGTATACAAAATTACATAACGATCGATATATTCCGATGATTTATATCGATTTAATCCAACTATTCAATATCGCCGATTTATCCCTCCGCGGGCATTTAACGGTCCACGACATGTTGAGATTGTTGTTTAATCGATGATAATTTCACGTTTATTCCTCGTCAAAGCGGATTATCGTGGAAATAACGAGGGACTTGATATATTTTTCGAAAAGCAAAATATATAAAATCCGTCGATCGAGCATACGAGAGTGTATGCGAGAGGAAACGAGAGAATTTGCATTAAAAACAGCGAGAGAAACGTTCCCCGTGGATTTCTCGTCCACGTCGTTGTTGACAGGACTCTGTGTGCAAAAGATACAGCACACGTCGCATAAACTTCATGACTTGTGCGACTGGTGAAACGTGTTTCAATTTTCGATTCTTCTTTTTTTCCAACTTTTTTTTCTTCGAGCCTTCGTGATTTTTTTTCCCTCCCCTCTTCACCGATAAAAATTAGGCGCGTTTCATTGGTCGGGGGAAAAAAAAAACACCATTTTCTTCAACATACCTGAGATTCGTCCGAATATTTCGTGAATGGGAATATTTTATGTACATTTGATTTTTTCATTTTTTATTTCTCCCGTCAATATTCGAATCGGGGAATTAAGCACGACGATGAGATGCTCCGGAGGGAAAAAAAAGAGAGACACGCACTGTGCGGACCGCTCACGAGGGAAACGAAAATTATTGGCATCTTCGCCTTTATGTCATCGAGCTTGTACATATTCGTACTGAAAATTTTTACCAACGTGGCGCACGCGTTTTATATATGTACCTGATACAACATTCGTACATGTATATGCATATATATATATATATAATAGGCTCGTAAATATTATAAGCGCGTACATGTGGTTTTTCATTCAAAATGGTCGGATTTTGAAAAAAAAAATCAATTTTCAAGCTTTCACACAAGCTTACTCTATTGAAGCACCGAAAAAACAAAAAACCATCGCCTGGCAATGGTACAAAAATTTTGAAAAATCAATCACACGCGAGACGATGATTTTATTCGAGAGATCAAGCCCAGCATCTTTCGCACACGAGATTCACTGTTTTTCCAGATTTTTACGTCACAGCCTCCGCGAAGAGGCTTTTGGAATGTTCTCCAACGAAAAACTTAATCAATTTCGACTGGAACGGCCCATACATCGTATATACTCGCGTACAGTCGCCGCGTGTATTTTATACTTCGCGCTTGTTATTTATGCGTCGTTCCGCTACACACGATCATTTCGCCACGTGTATGTACACGAAAATATGTATATATGCACATGTGTATGTACATAAACGTGTAAATACGCGCGCGATTTCGCGTGGGACGTGAAAATTATGAACTGCCGTACAATCGGAGAGGAAAGTTCGCGGCGATCCGGTTGTTTTTCGATATTTTCGAAAGAACTTTGGCTCGATTTCGTCGCGAGAATCGCGCCGACTTTTGCACGCGATGTTTCTCGCCCTCTCTTTTTTTCCTCATCGCGTTTATACGGCCCTTCTCCCTACCCCAACCCCCCTCCCTCCACCCTCGTCCTTTTCCTCTATTTTTTTTAAATACGCTTATATATATGTACACACAAAAATCAAGTTTCTCCGATCGCGGTTGCTCCTCCCTTCGCCCACGCTTACATCTTGATTCTCGCGCGTATATATATTTTTCCAGCATCGTAAATAATTCTCACATTCGCGGAGAACACCTTTTGATCGTGTGAGTGTCCTTTTTTACATTCTCTCTTCTCTCCCTCTCGTTTTTTTGTTGTTTTTTTTTTTCTCGTTTTACATCGTTTCTCTATTTATAACGACGAAATTTTCGCTCGCAAACTTTTACAACCTTCGCGCTCTCCCTTTTGTTTATCATTATTTATCGTTTTTCCGCAATGATTTATTTTATTATTTCTCCTCTGTGTTTTTCGTTGTATATACGAATACACGCACACACACACACACACACACACCGCGTTATCTTCATCACACATCTTCAAATTTATATCGAAACGTATATTCCTTCATAAATTACCACGAAATATCCTCATTAAATTTATTCGCCAATATAATGACAAATGTTTTTTCTTCTCTTTCGAATCATTCGTTCAACCCTCCGGAAATCGGATTCTCTCCCGTTGTCCCTCTCGTTGGTGGAAAAAAAAAAAATCGTCATCATCGTCACCCATTTTTTTTTTTTCGCTCTCCATCTTCCCCTCGTCGTCTCCGTTCGCTCTCTTCGATTTAATCCCCGAGTTTCGGGCCTCGGCGGAAAAAGTGCTTGCTCATATATATGTACGTAAGTTGATGGTTGACGTGTATATTTATTCGATCCGATAACCCACCACCACCCTGCGAAGATTAAACAATTCCCGCTGCGAGTTTCGTAATCCGCAAATTTGCGTTTGAAGGAACGGAGGAGGGAGGGAGGGATTACCGAGGATCGTAAGCCAAACGAGATGAATCAATTCGATATGTTATTTTCCTCCTCGTTGTACAAACGTTTTTTCACCCTTCGCCAATATGTAATCTCTCAATTAGTCGGAGAATCGAATGTATCAATGGATATATACGAGACACGGTGGTAATTAATTGAGACTAATGTTTTTCCAGCCAGCGAATCATCGAGATGCGATGACGAAAATTCGTGGATGATTAAGAAGAACGAACCGTTTTCTGTCGCGGTCCATCAGCGAGGGGAGCGGAAGCGGAGCGAGCGCGTTTTTTTTCAGCCTCTTTCGGTGCATTTTGCGTTTAGTTTTTTTGTTTTTTTTTTTTCATTATTTTTTCTCAATCGCCGTGACAAGAGTCAGAGTGCACACGCGAGAGAGAAACGGCGCGCGACCGCGTACCAAGTTTGTTCGGGGTGCCTTCTGTGCATCGCAGAGGGGAAAAGGCAAAGGTACCATGCGTATACCAAACGTACACTCCACCTATTCCCACGTGGGGGGTATAAAACGTCCGAGTGCGTGTGGAACAGAGCGAAAAACTGCGGCCCACATATCGCTTATTTGAATTTTTCTGCGCGTATGCGCGTTTTTTGTACAGGGCGATTCACGTCGGAGGAATTCGTCGGTCGTTTTTGTTCGCTTTTTATTTTTTTTTTTACGAGCAACGTACATTCTCGCGAATCATTCGAAAAAATCGAGCGTTTCGTGGTTTTTGAATTTTCGAGTCGAATTACTCGCGAGTTCCGACTGGCGAAGACAGCGACAGGATCTGCTCGGAGTAGGGGTTGAATCGGCGGTTTTTGGCTCTGTAATTCGATGTGAATCAGCCTGTACGCGTGTGCTCGTACATAATGACATGTGTATAAAAGCGATCGCCCAATGCTCATGGTTCCCGTACGGTATAACCCTCATGTTGTACCTCGGATAAAAGCGAGATGGGGGGTCCAGCGGGGCATCGTCGGAGAGCGAGCCGAAGAGAGACGGTGAACCAGCAGCTTCCTCTTTTGCTCTCCGAGTCGGCTCGCCTCGTTCTTTCTTCATCCCGCAACGTGCCATCCCGTTTTCTGTATACACGCTCGTATCATCCCCATGGAGATCTCTCGCTGGGAGGCGAACAGCTCGCGTCGACGGAAAACACGAGTGCCAAACGCGTAATGATCGCTAAACGAGAAATCTCGATGACGAGCGTGCCCGCCGCCATCATCCCGCGCGTACGTGCGCATATGTACGAGACTCCCATTTGTGCAACGAATAATCCGTTGCTGTTCCTCCACCCGACGTTTTTACGCTCCTTTTTTCACGTTTCATCTTCAGGCACTCGCGCAAAATGCCAGCAGGCGGATTGATTTCATTGATTTCTCGGAGAATAAATTGAAAAATGAATCTTTCGGTCCACACTGGAAATCGTCTTGGAGAAGATCGATAAAAAAGATGTCGACCGTCGATCTCTGGAAAATCAAGTGGAAAACTGTGTTGCAGGCTTTTTCAGACGCTAGATGAGTCAGATTCGCGGGATACTTCAGAAAAAGCAGAAAACAATCTCTCGGTCCAGAGAGGATGCTGCCATCGAGGCTTTCTCGAGCTGACATTTCGTCTCTCGCAAATTTTCCATCCGATCGGCCTGACGAGTGAACAAAAAGAGAGCACCCAACGAGGCAAATGACAGCTCCGACGGCACCCGCAGACGAGTTCCCCGCTCGACGACAACCAGGTGGGCACCCGCGATCTCGTTTTGCGATATATTCTGCGATATATGCTGCTGGTGAAGTTTTGTTTCGACGCAAAAGAAGCATGGCCGTCGTAACGCGACGCTCCGCATAGTCCGTTGAGAGAATCGTCGAGGAGGCTCGGCGCGCACCGATCGAAAATTACAGAGTACCGGGAGCAGCGCGACTCTCGCTTTACAGTCGCGCGATGATGCCTCCCACGGAGAGTTATTCAATTCGCGAAAAAAAAAGGAAAGAAAAATAATTTAAAAAAAAACGCGATGAAGAATAAGTCAAAAAGCCCGGGAGGCCGCCGCGACGTTGACAATGCCAACCCCCCAGGGTACTCTGGCTGGATTCGCGGGGGGTCTCTTTGCCCCACTGACAAATTCACTTGGACTTTTTCTGAACTCGATCTCTCTCTCTCTCTCTCTGTCTCTCTTCTTTCGATTCTCGTTCGTCGAAATGAAAAATCTCCTCCATTCTCCTTGACTCTTCGGAATATTCCTGCTTGCCGGCATTGACGATCAACCGTCATTGCGATAAATTACCAAAAAAGCATCAACACGAATTTTGTCTTTATTTAACGATAAATTTTCCATCGATTTTTTTATAAGCACAGTTTATTTTTAATTGCAATCAAAGTTCCTCTCGGATGTCTCCCGATTTTTCGTGGGCAATTGATTTCATTCCTTTTTGGTGAACACCGGGCGAGGAGCAAGGCTCTTTTCATACTCCCTGCAGGGTCAACACTCATCGAAGCTCGAGTCAAGTTCAAGAACTTATTTGTGCGAATGGACGTTCGTGTTTTGTCATACGTGGCTTCGAGACGAACGAGAGTCAAACCAAAAGGGCTGGCGACGAGTTCATCAATGCCGGGTTTCGTTTCAACACGATCGGCCAGAAAGCTCGAGAGCGCGCGCCACACGCGTGTTCGCCACGCAGCACGTCCTTAAAAAAAAAAGATCGCTCAACCGTCGATGGCAGCAATGTCGTTGCTGAGAAAAAAATAATCATTTGTAAGATATTTCGAGTAACTTTCATCATAAAAAAATGTTACAGGAACTCGACGATTCTGGCGTGAAAGAAAAAATCATTTCGAGGTCGATCTGAAGAGACCTGATGATAAATTCTGCGGACGCTACACAATTTCTGGGTCCGATGTTCGGCGTGAATCACCCTGTATGTATTTGTACATCTCTTTGGATGTAGCGAAATGATCGAATCAAAGTTTCGGATCTTCCTTTCTTTCTCCGGAAGGATCTTTCGAGTGGCGGCGCGTTTGTGGCTCTCATTATTCATCACAGTGTGTATACGTGTGTAAGAAAGATTCGATGAACTCTCCGTACAGAATCATCTCGAAATCGAGCAGGAGCCGCGTGCCAGTGACGTTTACAATGCCGAGAGAAAGATGATACTGGACCGCAGGATGCTGTATTATCGCGTGGAAAGTTCACGTCGGCGAGATTGTACTCATCCCATCGCTGGACCAATTTCATCATCGCTCTTTTTTTTTAATCATCCACGCGGTCGAATCATCCGAAAGGGGATCGCTGATCGTCCGTGTGTGGCTCATCTGGACCACTTTCGGAAGATGGAGGGCGTGTATATTCCTTGTATGGAGGCATTGTGCCTCGGAGAAGATGAGTGCTTCTCTCTCCGTCCCATCTCGAAGATTCATCAAGTTTATTGCACTGTTATTAGGCATGAGGACGAAAACAAAACATACGCAAACATACGCAAACGAAAACAGAACATACGCATTTTGGAAAAATAGCGCAAAATGGGGCGAATTTTTTTTTTTCAATTTTCAATCTTTCAATAGCTTGTTCCATCGGAAATTTTCCGCTGATTACGAAATCTAGTGACTTTTTCCGGAAAACTCGATTTTTCAATGAAAAAATAGTAATTGATTGATAGAATTCGTATTATTGCATTTTTGGACCGAAATATTGGATTTTCGATGAAATACCGGTGTGTTTCGTTGTCAGCGGGAAAAACTACATCGATATAGATCGTTAAAAGTCATTTTTGAAATTCAAAATTTTTCGCCATTTTTTGCCAGATTGAGTCGGTTCACTAAAATGGTTGCCATTTTTTTTTCGTTTGAGGTAGATGCCTCAACTTGTGCTTATTCTCTTCGCAATTGATGAGGCTTCAGAATGCCGTTTGGTTTGTCCAGATATCTTAATTTTTCGATTTTTGGCAGATTTTTTAGGTGAGACCACCGATTTTCGCCAATTTTCCCATACATACCCCTTTGCGTTTTTTTCGCCAATTTTCAACATCGATTTTGAGGGTGAAGCAATTTAGCTATCGACATTTGGCTTTCGCCATTTTTTAAGTCTACTCGAGAGCGTTTCAAAACACCCCCAAAAAATGTCTGTAGCACAAATAAGCACGTAGTTACGACCATTTGAAATTCCGACTTTTCGACGATTCTGGAAAAGTGGCCCAGAGTGGGTCCAAAATTTTTTTTTCAATTTCCAACGTTTCAATACCCTATCCCATCGGAAATTTTCCGCTGATTACGAAGCACCCCGACTTTTTCCCGAAAACTCGAAATTTCAATTAAAAAAACGCAAAAAAAGCAGTCAAATTCGAACAAAAACAATCCTCAAAGTATCTTCATCTTCTAATCAAACTCCGTCTTGCAGGATGCGAAGAGCTTAAAATTCTCACGAATTATTATCTTTTTTTCAACTTTTCAATAATGATTTTTCTCTCAGGCTGTGTATCCAACACTACACACGCACGTATAATACGTGTATATATTAACCGGTGACAGTTACGAAACTTCGGGTGGTCTCGTGAGAAGTCGAGAGCACGAGGATGTAAAAGGGAGACAAAAAAACAATGTCAAGTATATATAGCGCGCGTGCAGCAAAACGCGCGTGTTTAAGACGCTCTGGAGCACCGGCAAACATCTGGCGAGATGCAAGAGCGAGCAGGAATCGGAGAATATCGCACGGGAGATGCGTGCATGTTTCTCTACTTTTTTTTGTGTCCGTGTGTGTACACACGTATAGAAAAGCTCGTTTAGATTCGAGTAGCGCACTCGAGGACACGGCGTGTAAGTGCACTTGGACGCGAGCCTATCCTCGTGTAATAAAACGCCAACGATGAGATCTTTCAGAGTCGAGGATGCGAGAGTGCAAAAGGTTTCCACCTTTTTGAGCTTTCGTTATTTTCACTCGTGAATTATTCTCCGTGCGGATATAACTGCGCATGAAAAGGGGAGTATGTAAGAAACCTGCAGGGGAGAGCGAGGCACGACGGCCCCCTTAATCGAATTTCATTAATTTTTATATCATAAATTGTTTTTGCAGATTTCGTGGCTGTAATACTCGAATATTCGTTTTTTTAGAGTGAAAAATTCGCGAGGAAAATTCGGCAAAGTATCAACGTGAAATTGTAGATTGTATACTGAAAGGTTTTTTTTTCAATTTTTTTCAAACACTACAAGTTCGAAGGGGGCCATCTTGCCTCGGTCTCTCTCGCTTGTAACCGCGCACCCGACTGTGCAATTGTACTTTTTTTCCATTCGATTCGCGAAATTGCACGACAGACCTTTGGTTTCGAAAAGTAACAGACATTCGATGGCTTGGATCGAGAAAATAAAATGACTCCTCCTTGCTCGTATTTTACGCCGAAAATTTGAGAAAAAATTATCGCCAGGATTTTCATTTTTTTGTCGATGGAGATGAAATTTTTGGTGGATAAATGCGCTGTAATTTCGATGCATCGAAAGTATCGTGATAAATATCGTTGAAAAAAAATCGAAAAATGTACTAAATTGAAGTTTTTTTTGTCTCTTCCACTCTCTCTCTCAGCCTCGTTGCTCGCTAGATTCTCATCGCGAATTCGCAAGCGTGTCGTCTCTATAAACCTTCTATGCATCTTGGCGTTTCTCTCATCTCCGTTCAACACTCGTCTGTCGGCGAGTTTCGCGCGAATGTGAGTGTATCCGTGCGTGTCTCTCGCGCGCGATGAGCAGAAGAGAGATAAACCGGGTGCCAAGTCACGCGCCGCCCGCGGTGCACGTTGTCATTGCAGTCCTCACGGGCGTGCCTCTTTGCACGATGCTGATGTACGCATATTTACGAAATTAGGAGTTTCAAATTTAAGCAACCTTTTTTTATGTCGATTTTTTCAAAATCTGCTCAAGTTTCCCCGCGAGTAAAAAAATCCGAGCCGAATTGCTCGGAAAAAAGTTACCCAAAAGTACTTTGCTCGTGCTTACTTTTTTCCATGAATATCTATCCAATTTGTTCCGAAACAAACAGGTGTCTCCCGTCGTTTCTGAAATGCATAACGTCCGCGACACATTTTCAAAATCATTCTCAAGTTAATCGGAAATTCATAGGTCATTTCGTTTCTTCTCTCCTCTCCTCTTTTCTCTCCGTGATTATATATCGATGTTTTTCCGGTCTATCGCGCCGTCGATAAAATGATGAAAAGACGACGTTGTCCGACAGGTCCATAAGTGTCACGAGAATAAGAGAGGGAGAGAGAGAAAACCCGTGACTCGGTGAAGGAAAAATATGGCGGAGTTATTTACGCTAGCGCGAGAGACTCTCGCGTATCCGAGCGGGCGCTCGGACGAGAATGAAATTCCGGAGGCTGCGTGGACCAAGAACGTACATATATACTGTATACTGTATAGATATATATATACCTCGGAGGGAGATGCGACGATGATGAAAAGAGGACGCATCCGCGCGCGTGCGTCCAGCCTCTCTCTGTATGGACCTCATCTTTTCTCCCTCGCGTATCTTCGTCGCGCGATATACACGCACGCGGAGATTCGAGAAGGAACTCTCTCGCTCCACAGCCTCAAAACACAGACGGCGACTGTTAAAGTCGATTGCGTTTCAGTCCCGCCCCGTTCGGTAACGTCCAATCGTCAAGAAGCGCCCGTGTCTCTCTCTCACTCGTCTCATCTCTCGTTCTTGCTCTCGAAACAGCATCTCCGAGATGCTGTCCGCTCTTCTCCCTCGTCCCATCTTTTTTACTCCGTCATATCGCGCGCGTGTGTGTACATGTATTATTATTACATACAGCGGAGAACGCATCGCACACGGGAGAAAAAAACGACGCACCGGAGCACGGAGGTTGTATGGTTGAAATTTTCTCGTCTCGAAACCGCCATCTTTGGATTTCCATGTACAACTCGACAAGACTATGGTTCGCGCCGTTTGCCGATATATTTCCAGCTTTTTCATTTTTTCGACTGTCCTACAAATATATTCAAAGCAAAAACGCTGGATGAAAAAAAAGACGTCAAAAAGTCGAAATTGGCTGAAGAGCTTTCAAAAGTTTTTTTTTATCATTCATTTTTTCGTTATTTCTGTGCCGGCGATTTTTTTTCTTCATTTTTCCTAGCGATTCGATAATTTCATACGATTTTATCGCGATCGGAGAGGCAAAATTCTCACATCGACGAAAAATCATACGAGCAAATGTCTTTATTTTTCTTTCTTCTTTTCGCACACGTTGCGCAATCCCCTTAATAGTTTAGCTGCAATTTGCGAGAGTGGACAAAGGCTGGAAGATCCGTGCTGGCTCGGCAGCGACGTCGTTTTTTCTTCTTTCATTCATTCTCGTTCGTTTCGCGCATGTACGAGTCAATTGAAGTATAAAAAGGAAGAAAAAATCTGAAAGGAATGAGAATTCAAACACGGGTGTACAGAGTCCGTAACGAACTCGGCCCCATTATTACCGCTTTTACATTATGATGCGTCGTACATAATATACCCGAGATCTCTCGGGGGTCTCTCCTCTCTTCCTCGACTAATAGAGTCTCTCCTGAGCACGAGAGGTGCACAAAGCCATATTAGGAGAGAGCCGAGAGCAAGTGTGGAACGGGGGAAACGCGTAATCGTGCTCCGATCGTAACTTTGACAGGAGCTTGTCGACAAAAGGGCGCAAGTACCATTGCCCAGCACGGGAAGTCGCTGACGTTTCGTTGGCTGACGCTGGTCTCCTTTTTTTTGTTTCTCCTCGCGACGAACCGTTTTTGAATCGACCGTGATACGAGAGAAACTCACGAGACGAAACCTGCGATCGTGAGAAAAAATCTCCCTACTCGTGCTCTCTCCGCAGCCCGGTAATTTTCGACTTCCGTTTCTTCCGTACAAAGGATCGAGCCGGAGAATTTTGCCCCGGGAGACGCGAAATCGGACAGGAGCAACGCCTCCCCCGACCCTTCCTTCGTCGCTCCGCGAGGGGTTGCTCCGAATCGCCCTCCCGAGTGTAAAATCATCCTCGACATTACAGAGTTCTCTCTCTCTCTCTCTCTCTCTCGTTCTTCTCGATTCTTTTCGGCTTCCTTCCGATTCTTCTCATCGCGACGACACAAGACCCCGTGCCCACCTGGGGACCCCTGGTGGCGTAACCTGATGCCTGCATTGTCGCAGGTGCCTGTTTGTTCGATGGACCCCCTTAAACGCAGTCGGAGGAACAATCGCTCTCGAGTCAAAACGCGAATACACATGTGCCATGTACGCCGAGGACTAACGAGGGAAAAGACGATGAATTCACGTCGTTTCAACGTCAAATCGCCCCACTTGCGCCCTTTGACGCTTTCGTCGACTTTATCGCCGAGTTTATCGAGACTCTCCGCTTCCTTTCTTCTCTCGACTCTCTCTCTTGAATCGGTCTTTTGTCGAGGATCACTTTTGAAAGGAGAATGAAAAAGAGTCAACGATTTTACGCCTCGGGAATCTCAACGACTGTTTTCCCTCTCCGGCGTACGACGCACGCGCGTTTAAAAAAAACAACGAAAAATTCATGCCTTTCTCGAGAGTCCCATGCTTCGAACGCTTAAACACCGCTGGCGTCTTGTTTCGATTTGTCTTACCTCGAGAGTACAACCTCCAGGCTAGAAAACTAATCTGCCTGGCAACGAAAAGTTCAAGATGAAATGATGAAAAACATCGATACGATCGCGAAAAATCGTGATTTTTTCATGATTCGATTTCATCGACTCTGAAAATCATCCAAAGTAGGTTATTCACGCGACGCATGCTTCCGAGAGAGACAAAGATGGACGACGCGAGCTTGGCGTCAGGGGATATCTCTTTCTCTCCACTCGAACCCCTCTGGAGAACACACCACTGCTTTCTCGCCATGGGACATCGTACGCGCTCTGTCGTACGCGCCTCGGGGTGCAAAACCGAGCATTTGGCCACCGTGTCTAATAACTCGGTATATTAGCATTGTCGCCGCTCCTCTCAAAGGCAATACGGTTGGTACCTCGTTGAACGTGCAACGACCGCTTCGACAGACTCGTAAAACACCCAAGAATAATAAAAAAAACTGTTAAAAAAGACCCTTTTCCGTGGAAACCGAATTATTTCCACTTTTATTTATCCACCATTGCAATTAAATTTGTTTCGCAATTAAAACCGTCGCAAGGCAAACATCGTACTGTAATTCCCCGAGAGGAGAAATTGCGTTTTCGAAGAATGAAAATTTCCCCGTGAAACTCATCGAGGGGCGTTTTTTCCCTCTCGCTGCGACGGAAATTGCCAAAATTTTTCGCCATTTTTTGCCAGATTGAGTCGGTTCACTAAAATGGTTGCCATTTTTTTTTCGTTTGAGGTAGATGCCTCGACTTGTGCTTATTCTCTTGGCAATTGATGAGGCTTCGAAATGCCGTTTGGTTTGTCCAGATATCTTAATTTTTCGATTTTTGGCAGATTTTTTAGGTGAGACCACCGATTTTCGCCAATTTTCCCATACATACCCCTTTGCGTTTTTTTCGCCAATTTTCAACATCGATTTTGAGGGTGAAGCAATTTAGCTATCGACATTTGGCTTTCGCCATTTTTTAAGTCTACTCGAGAGCGTTTCAAAACACCCCCAAAAAATGTCTGTAGCACAAATAGAAACGTAGTTACGACCATTTGAAATTCCGGCTTTTCGACGATTCTGGAAAAGTGGAGGGGAAAACGAATTATTTCCACTTTTATTTATCCACCATTGCAATTAAATTTGTTTCGCAATTAAAACCGTCGCAAGGCAAACATCGTACTGTAATTCCCCGAGAGGAGAAATTGCGTTTTCGAAGAATGAAAATTTTCCCCTGAAACTCATCGAGGGGCGTTTTTCCCCTCTCGCTGCGATGAAAATTGAGAGATTCAACGACGATTGCACCCTTGGGATTATTCTCGAGTTCTCTCGTAACTTTTTCTTCGCAAAAACGCACGTCCAAAGTGTCGTCGATCGAGAGACACAATCGCTGATATTTATACTCGTCACTCGTCGCTCTTTTCATTGCAAAATTTGTTCGTCAGGAATGAAAAAAAGGAGGAGTGGTTTCCGGAGAATCCCAAAGTGGATTTCACCACTTTATTAGTCGGGAATATGCAAAATACGAGAAGCATTCCGTTTGCTCGTTCGTTTCATCCTTTCTCATTCCTCCTCCTTGCTGCCTCGAGGGATTTTTCCGCTCATTCCTCCATACGCTTCCGCGTCATCGAAATTTCACGGTTCGTCTCGCGGTAATTATTCCCTCGACTTTTGCGGCGTGGGAGAGACAGATTCGGAGAGATACCTGCTGCCGTACCACGCTGGAATGTTTGCAAGCAAATTTTTTCTCCATTCTCCTCGCTCGTTTCCACAACCTTAAGCAGGCATCGACGTATCGATGATTTATGAAATTTCCCCAATAACGCCCTCTTTTTCCTCCATTATTTGCACAATGAATAATAAACACGTTTCCCCCACATACTTCCATCACGTATCTTCGTCGTTGCTCAAAGTATAAATCCTTGCCAAAAAAAAAAAAAAAATGAAAAAGCTGCGACGTAAAAAGCTGACAAAAAGTCTCTTCTTTTTTTTTCGTTTTTCAACGAAACTTCAAAGCAAACGTGAAATAATGGAAGCTGCGCCTTTGAATCGTATTAAAATCTGCAAAATATGCGAGTAATAAAAAGATTGGACAATGGAGGAGAAATTAATATAAAAGGTATACAGCATCGCGACGGTGTGTCTGCTTGAATGAGCGGCAGAGGCGCCCGGCGGGCGTCGGACCAAAAAAATTCGTGCGAGTTTGCCTCCGCGCGTTCAACGGAGACCCGCGCGGGGGTTTACACGTGGGCGTGTGTGCCAGAGGGATGAAGAGAAGGGATGCGCACCTCGAGAGATTCGTACAGCGACGAGTAAAAAAGAAAAGCCACAGCGATGGAATTCAATTTTCAAAAAGACCGAGAGAGAGAGAGAGAGACGGAGAAAGCCAAAAAGGTGACTGGAATGAGCTCTCACAGGCGTACAGGGACACTAATTTATCAAGCGGAGATAAGGATCAACGTTGGTCGCGTGTGCAACACGACCAAAGTCTTGTACTACGCTAATCCCACAGTTATATCTGATACTCAGCCACGGTCCAGCCGGCTGTATATCATATGCCAGCAGGACGAAGAAAAAACAACTGGAAAACCACGAAAAAACGTCTCAGCTTCCCTCCGGAGCACGCTCGAAATTTTCCGAATTTTTTTCAAGAAATTCCGAAAAGTTGCCGTTTCCAGCCTCTCCTCTCCACGCCTTCTCTCGCGATTTTCCAGGATCCGGACCGTCATTGGCCATTCATCATCCAACAAAAAGAAAAATCTGAGAAAAAATAAAACAAAACCACCAGAAATATTCTCTATCCCAGCATCACCCGAGAACAAAAAGCACTTCTCATTGTCCTCATTTTTTTTTCTTGATTTTTTTGTCAAACTCCGAGACAACCTCTGGTTCCGATGTTTCTTTCTACTTCGATATCTTGCCATTTTTTCGTTCCACTTGGCCTGGTGGCAAACTGGAAAATTCACCCAGTGGAGGACAACAATTTTTCGTCGACACGACGAAGCCAACGGGCTTTGGAACTCGCATATGTACTCATGCGTGCTGAGCTGTTTCCCAGCCAAAAATGCCAGACATACCAGCAGGCGCGGGCGCCTTGACGCCGCCGCCTCTGGTATGTTTCTCGCCTGTCTTTTTCCAACGTCGTCGCCCGAGCAACGTGTGGCATGATGGAGGCAAGAATAATGAATTTGTATTCCCGAGTTGTTCATCTCCCCTTGGGTCTCTCCAGCATCATTGGTACAGCGATTGCTGTGGAGCAACGAAAATACACGCGAATCTTCAAGGGCTGCTCCCTCATCACTGATGAACTTTCGCGATGACCAGAGTGGCACTTTCACAATGGACCTACCCACTGGCTGAAGCCAATGCCAATTTATGACATCACCGAGTGGATCCCGCACCTTTTCGGCGATCAATCTCGCGCAAAGCATCTCGAATACACGCGCAATTGCGTTGCGAACCCTGATCTTTCTTCGGCCGTGTTCACTCACCGAGAGACGGGAAGGTACAGAGAATCCATCGGTCCATCTGACTGGATGCTGCGATTCCGCGGATTTTTTCGTACGGACCAATCGTCAATTGGTGCAATGATGGAATGACACGAAAAAACCTCGCGTCGCTCGAGATAAACTTTTCTCCTATATAAAAGAGAACGACGAATTTCGCCAGATTTTTTTTTTCGTCTCTCATCGACGGATGGGATGATGGAAATTTGGCAAAGCGGATAAAAAAGTCGCTGTAGATTTTTTTGCGAGCCGCTTTCGCATCGCGTGCCCGGACCATCGCTGATCTCTGGCAGGGGGTCGTCCGGTCACCGCACACGCGAGAGTAAAAAAGAGGAGAGGAGAAGGGAGAGGATCGAGGATCGTACGTGGTTTACTCGTGCGTCGCCATTGATAAATTGATAATTCATTCGGGATTCGTATGGCAATTCGTATATTACGCGGCGTCAACACACACCCCAAAAAAAAAGTGGAGATAAAGAGATGAAAAGTGATCGGAGGCTGGACCAAATGGGAGAGAGATGAGGATATATGGAGCAGCGATGATAATAATAAAATTTGTAACGAAAAAAGAGAGATGAAAAAAGGGGGAAAACGGGGTACTGTTCGGACTTTGAGGGTTGAAAGGCTCGAATGATTGGTGGAGGAAAGAAGAGAGAGGAAGAGATGCTGCGGTATGGGATATCCTTTCGAGACGTTTTCGGTTTCGCGCCACTATAAATCTCGCGTGTATTTGGCGGCGGCGGCGGCGCGAGCTACGTCTGACGCAGACTCTCCTTCTAACGATATATATTCTGATATAATTAAAACAATAAATAAGATGGCTTCCCACCGGGAAGGACGGGAGGGGGTCGAACTCATTCCGGGAATTACGCGCTCTTCCAACCTATATGTACTCGCCGATAGATATTGCAACTAACTGTATATACACTTATGTACAACATATATGTATGTATGCACCCACGTGTGCGTATTAAACATTATTTTCCCTCGTGCTCTCGCTCAATTTTTGCCCTCATCCTTCAACGAGGGAACAAGTAGAGCGTATTAGAGGGTATATCGAAAGAAGATGACCCGCTAGCTGATATCCAAGGGTGTCGGATGGTCCAGGATGAATTATCGTAAGGTGAAACAACGAAATTTTGCGCGATTTTTTTTCTCTCGTCGCAAAGTAGGTTCAGGCTGGTTTTTTTTGCGATTTCAATTGGGTGTAAATCGTCACGAGAGTTCAAGACGTCCGAGGGAAGACCGGAAAGGATATGAGCGTTATCGTGGGCGGAGCGGGAAGCTTAATTGCCGTTTAAACGGGAGTCCTTATCCCGCCTACTAAAATATAACCCATCATAATAGTCCAGAAGCTCTCTCGCTCTCTCTCTTCTCTCGGGGGCCAAGCAAACTTTCGCCGACGTTCCCCAACCATCGTTCCCTGCTCACGATCCATTACCCTCTGCACGCGAGTCTGTAAACGTACAGGGTGACTCACAATAAACATCGAATCCGGAAGCTGCGAAAAGACTGGACCATTCGTCCGGTTTCTTCAATTTTTTTTCTCTATAAGAAGCACCCGAACAGGGCGTCGATGTGGCTTTTAATTCAGCCGTTGATCAGCGAAAAGCAGTCTGCGTTTGACAGTCGCAGACTTTTGACGGATCGACTCTGTTGAATCGAGTGAAAATCGGAAGAATAATCTTCGGTAAGACTCCAATGAGAAAATGAAAATTTCGTGCTGAAATTGAATCGCTCTGTATTCAGGGCGAACGCTCGGTTTTGGCGTTTTGGCCACCGTTAAATTACACGTCTGTTTTAAAGGAACCGTGCGCGAAACGAGGGAAGAAGAACGAAAGGAGAGGAGGAAGGGAGCATGCAAAAAGTGGACGACGATGAGAGACGGACGAGAAGGCGGCCCTTGCATCAGCGAATAACCCAATCTTTGCCTGATTTATCGTTTCCAAAGTGGCCCCAAGTTCCCCTCGTCGAACGCGAAAAATCGCCCCGAGAAATTCGGGACCTCGAAGCAAGTCAAAAAAGCGAATAAATTCATACCCATTTTTCCCCACCACTCACCCGAATTTTATCACGAAAATTGCCATCTCAAAAAAAAAAGCGCACTCACAGCCTGCCTTTTTTTTCATCGCTATATACTCTCGCTCGATCTCAACAGCTTGCATTATTCATTACCTGCATATCCTTGAAGAGAATAAAAAATGATAATTTTGTTTCCAAAGCAGTCGCACGAGTGTTGATTTATTTTTGTACTCTCTGTAATTATCGATACGATATTGTTATCGTATTTTTCGATTTAAAAATAAGACGATGCGGGTACCCTGGACGTCCTTCAGGATTCTCGATGGTTTGATGCACGTACACGAACGCATGAAACTCGAATTTATCCTCGAGCAATTCGATGGTGAAAAAAAAAGAAAAAACAAGGAGAGCAAGAAACTTGAGTGGTCCAGCCAATAGAGTAATCAAGCGTGCAGCTCTCTCTCTTTCACTCTACCTCTTTCAGGGTTGGAACCACCCTCATCAACCCTCTAACGACATATCTCACCCTTTTGCCGCAAACTCGATCATACATGGGATAACGAGCTTATCTATATCTACCCTCGCTTAGCCGGATATCGATTGTAGCAAAAGGAAATTCGTTGTACATATCCCCGGCCATTATCGTTAAAACAATTATCGAAGCTCGACCGTCAATACCATACCCCATGTGTATATATACATCAAAGGAAAAAAGAATGCGACTGGAAACATTTCCAACTCGATAAAAGAGAGACATCCTGCAGAGTACCCAATGTTCCTTTATTCTCTTTTTCATTCGCATCCCTTTTTCTTCAAGGACCTTCCGAAGGTACAATCCCAACAAGATCGAAGCAGAACGAGATATTCTTCTCGTCGATTTTTCAAAAATAACAAAAAAACAATTTTATTCACTCAACGAGAAAAAGGTCTCTGCAATTTTTTTACATTTTCTTTTCGCGTAGATAAATCTTTGTTATCGTTGGTACACGAGAAATCGATGGGTGATTTTTTTTTTCAAACATTTTATAGCAGATCAAAACTGTTACTCCACTTTGGTTTCGGTGAGACTGTACCACAGGAGCATCTTTTAATTCTCCTGATTAGCGATGATCCCACATGCTTTTTTTTCACTCGAACGTGACTCACGTCTATAAAAGTTTATTGACTGTGTATCAAATGGGACACGATCCGTTATTCGATATAAACCGAATTATACATCTTTATCGAAAAAAAAGGGGTGAGATGTTATATGATGGCCAAATAAAATGTCGACTATTTCTCACGTATTTACCCAACGAATTATCCCGACACGTCGACGTACAACTTGGCTCATAAATCGTGACGAAAACGATATTACGCGGTCTGAGCTTCGTACCGCAGGTATATAAATGTACAGGGTGTCCCCCGGAACTCGATGTCGATCGTTTCGAGCCTCATTCAGACCGAAATTCCATCTCGATTTTCGGGACACCCTGTGTATGTGTCTCCGTGTGTTTAACCAACGGCATTGCATTTCCGATGCAGGTGCGACTCGCTATTTGCACCTTAAAAACATTAATTCGGCTTAGGCTTCACTCGAGGGTCGAACGCAGGGTCTGCCGGGAGAGAAAAGTTGAGGGAGCGAGAGGGACATCTTTTTTCATCCCTCCTCTCATCTTTCTCTCTCTTCCCTCCTCTCGCTTTCGTCTCTACAATAATGCCTCCATCTTTCTCCCTCGTGTAACCCCGATTAGCCCTGATCCTGATGCGAAATGAAGTTTTATACTCTGATTCTAAAAAATTGACGACCTTCGCAACTCTGGAGCTAAAAATTCCGATTTTCCTCCGTCATTTTCGTTTTTTTTTCTCCACACTTGCTAGGCAACTTTTGGCACACTTGATAGGCAAAAAAGTTGACAGGCAAAGTAGGAGAGTCATTTTTTTTTTTTGGTTTTTGACCGCAAACCCCTGACCGCTGCAATAAACTACGAGTCCACATTTCCGGTATGGAAAATCGTTAATCCGGCAAGAGCGAGTATATAGGCGAGGGGGAGGTTCTTCTCGGTGCGCTCCTCGCGGTGTACGGAATTTTTTTTAATTACAAAGTCATTACAAGTAGCAACAAGCGTCACAACTTCTCATCTCTCGCGGCTTTTCTTCCTTTCTCCCTCCAGCGATTCTTTCGCTAAAATTTCGCACGTGTGAATGTATATATGTACTGCATATACATGTATATATCGCCGGTTGATAATTCTCTGCGAGAAGCTAACAGAGCCCCGGCTCTGCAATATACCACGAACGATAAATTAATAAAACATGCTCACCACCGCGTTACACCCGGAGCTCCAGCATCAGCATCAGCAGCAGCAGCAGCCTCAACTGTGCACAGTACCGCGCTTTCGCGTTTGTTAATTTCGTTGCGCACCGAACCTCGCCGCGGTACGCACACGATCTTTGCCCACCGAAACGCCCAGCGAGTGAAAGGCCCATCGGTCGGTGAATAAAACGACAAAATTGCGCCCTTTTGTTAATAAACAATCGATGTACGTGTATACAAGATGCGTGCAGTGTGTGCACGTCGCGGGAAGGATTCCCGCCGGCACAGCAGTCGACGCGGAGAAACCGCCTCGCGTGATAACAACTTCGTAATTAAAGAAACACGCCTCTCTCTCGCGCTGCAGATTTTTTTCTTCCCTCTTTTCCCTCTTGCGGGCTCACCCTTTATTTGTTCTCGGTTCCCCGCGAGAAGTACGCAAACTTTGAGCTTCTCTTTTCGCCGGATCGCTAATTACACTCGGCAAATACTCCTGGCCCCCTGGCGGACACTAATTACAATCTTTTCCATCCCTTGCCTCTCTCTTCGCTCCTGCGTCTGTTTTTCATAAAGTTACGCGAGCAGGGCTGTCGATCGATGTGGTTTAAGATTGTGCAAAATTGTAAAAACGATCGGACAAACTTTTTCCGGATTTGCCGGGTTTTTTTTTAATTATACGACGGGGTGGAAATTATCCAAGGGGTGGTTTACGATTTTGTGGAAATAGAGGAAGCGACGGGACGATCGAGGTCCGGAGTGACGCTTTTTTGGCTTTGAAATGGTTTTTTGAATCGCGCGATGCGGAAAAAGTGATTCTAGAGGGCGCGTGGGTCGATGTTACACGCGTTCATCCCTTGTTGATTTACGAAAATGTGTATCATAGTCGCGACACGTGCGTTTACACGCGGGGTGTTCCGAGGGCTTTGCGCATCTTTATTTCTCGCCCGCGGGGTGTGTAAATACTTAATGCATAACCACGCGTTTGCGTATATAATCCTCGCAGGCTCCGGGGATGTTTATAAGCGGATCTTCAACGGTCTCGCAGCGGGTGACTAAATGTCGATATATCGGGATGCCAAAGGGGACAGCGACGAAGAAATCGATCGGCATACTCGCGATCGATTTCCATGTTTTTTTTTTCCTTGTCATTTTATCGATCCTCATCATTCGGATCGTAATTTTTTATCGAAATCGAAATCGTACTCGACGAAGGCATTACATTCGTCCATTACCGAGCGCGCTAAAAACAAAAGGAAAAAAAAAACAAACAAAAATCGGGCAAATCATTTTGAAATGTCTTTTTTTTATTCCAGTACATTTCGAAAAATGTATCTTGTACATTTATTTCGTCTTTTGGATGGAATTTCAACAAGGTATCGTGTGCTAAACGCGTTACGTGTTATGTGAAAATAAATGAAATTTCGTTTACGTAATGCTCGAAAAGAGAGGAAATCTTTGCACAAGAATCATCTTTAATGAGCTTCGATTATAATTCGAGTCGAAGCTCGTAATCGTGTTTGTTTTAATTAGCGGTAATAAGCCCGCGGAGCACAGCGTGTGCGCTCGACTACATCTTGCGTATATTTATAAGTTGCGTCTTGTTTTTTTTTTTTTTTTCATTCGACAGTCCCAGCCTGGTACAGGAAAAAGCGCGCTCTTCCACCCTCCGTCGTTGCTTCCTCCTTAATTTTCGCCTCGCTGCGTTAATTAGTTTCACAAATAGTTATTTATCGAAGCCTGCGATGCGAGAGAAAAAACTGCACTCTGTATACCTGCCTCCTTATTGTTATTTACGTTTTTCTTCTACTTTTCATTTTTTCTTTTTTTAATCACATTTTCATTTAAAAGTTCCGCACATCGCCGGCTCGTTGAACCCTGACACGTCTGTCGTGAACGAAATATTAGACACGCGAGCGTCGAAAAGAGGACAGATTTTACGCGGATAGATTTCAAATCGCCGCAAATCCCATAAATTGTGCATCGTTGCTCCATACGCGATCTCCCGAGGGGTTGTCACCATCCGCTCGTTCAACCCCTCGGTCTCTTTGTGTCTGAATAAAAAAAAAAGAGAAAAAACCCCTTTGATGCAATAAGAAAATAAATCCACACCCTCTCCCCCCCCTCTTGGTACTCTCGCTGTGCTTAACGTCGCATCATATACGACGCAAAATGGTGTAAAATCACCTTAAGGATTAAGCGCGCAAGAGACGCCCGTGTATCGGGCGTGTGTGAGACCTTGTCGCGACTTTTTATTTGTAACGCGATACACATAAGACTGGGAAGAATTTAATCTTCCTTGAGGATTAGAGAAAATTCGAGCGAGCGTGCATCGGGGGGTGGATTTTTTTTCTTTCCCTCTTTTTTCCCTCTCGCCTCTTGCAGCATTCATAAGCTGATGGCGGAAGCCCTATTGTCATCCGGAAGTCTCATCTTGGTGAAAAGTTCACTTCGGTGGAGAAATTTGGGAATAAAATATGTCTCGTGGGATTCTGTGGAGTTTTCAAGAAATTTCGGGAGGGCTATTGTTGCCTACAGTCGGTAAAGAAGATTGTTTTGAGAGGAGTGGCGAAAGAGCGTCGTAAAAAAGTATTTCCAACAGAAGATCACACAGCTTGCAGCTCTCTGTTGTACCGTCGACAGGCAAGTTACCGTGCGATGGAAATGCACGACAAGGGAAATCCATCCTCTTCACTGTAGCTACAGTGTGAACCACGTGAAATTTTTCTTACATTCGTTATCTATTATTCTGAACGTTAAATCGCGATAAAATCGTGCACAAATGATTGCTGGAGGTTTGAGAATAATCCGCAAAGAATATTAAACGAGAAACGACCGTTTTTACATTCCGGATACAATAATTTATTTATTTGTCAACACGCATTTTCCATAAATATATGATATATCAATATTCATCTCCGATATACACATTATATATTTTTTATTCTCATAGTTCTCTTAATAAAGATTTTGTACCAATCTGAGACGTTTCTACCACCTCACAAACTGCTACGTTCTTCAGCCAATTCTGACAACCTTCGAACAGTCTTCCCATACATTTTTGCCGCATCTTTCCGTGGCACGAGGAATTTTCCACCGATCGCAATTTTTTCCAATCAAATTTCCCAAAAGATTTTCGCGCTTTTCGAGCAAACCGACATGATCTCGGATATGGTGAGTTACTTTTTATTGCGAATGTCTTATTTTACACGATCGGTTTTCGTGACTGGAAAAATTTGCAAAAATATACGCGAATCTCCGATGCTCTTGCAATTTCCGTGCGTTAAACTCGACAAGCTTTTATTTCGCGTCTCGCCATTGCCATTGCGTCAAAGTACAGTGATCGTTGCGTAACTTTTTTCCTCAACCTTTACGAGCGACTCGTCAAACGGTCTCTCGACCCGCAAGAGTGTCGCAACGACGTTAAAATTTCTATTACAATTTTTTTTTTTTAAATCAATATTTCCATAAAGTTTACAGCTTGTAAATGTTTTTTTTTTTTGCAACAGCGTTATATAGCATTCTTCTGGATTTTCTACCAACAAAGAAGGGAAAGGCAGTGCAAGCAATCGACGCGCTACAGATTCTATCTATTTTTACATTTTTTTTTGTATCTCTAAGAAAAGCACCGGGCAGCTGTAAGATTTCATCTCGAGAGACGTTCAATTTTGTGGGAAATTTGCGTCCTTTTATTTCACACTGTTTCAGCGAGTTTCGTCAGCGAACGAGGATCATTTCCAACGAGCTTGAACGGACTCGAGGGATGTACAGGAGCCAAGAAATCGAGTCTATAAGCGATTGGCAGCAACGTCTTTTCTCTTCATCGTATCTAAAGTTTAAAATTCAACATCACCTACGCGACTTATGTATACAGACACGATTCTTCCTTTTTTTGCATCACAGCAACACATATTATAATTATCGAATTAACTACAATGTCCAACGTTAAATATATATATATATCCAACATGTAAACATTATTTTAAGCGTCTGTCACACGTTCTTACATCGAGATTAATCGGTTTTTTTTTCTTCTTCTCTCTACGCTCGCTTTTATTGACGAGTTATTTTTCTACGGTAAATCAATCGAACGGAACGGAAACAATTTTTTTTTGCCGCACTGTCCGATCGTGGAGAAAAATTGTCCCATCGAAGCAATTAGTAACTTTACGTTTTTCCTAAATATACCAACAATTATTTACGCAAAAATAAACATTCATCAAATTTATCGGACAAAGCTTCAAATAAACGACGGAGGACATTTTTTTTTGCTCGCAGAGATCGAAGGTATCTTTTCCAATCGAAAATAGCTTTGTTTTCGAAAATTTGTCAATTTTGCACAAAACTTTGCGCGAGAAACATTTTCTCGCCTTGCAACGTACGTGCATCATACGAGGACGATTGCATCGGTCGTCTCTAGCTTATGAAAAAAGTCTATTGATTGTACAATTCGTATTGTGCACTGCGCACCAAGCATGTAAAAAATCGTCGCGATTTTCCCAAGATTTTTTACGCGCCGATTAAATCATCCAACGGAAAGTAACGAGGAGCCAGGCGATCGATTATCATCGATGCACGTTCCTCAATCTCGTGTTTCTCGAACTTGGTTCAAATGAATCGAAAATGCACCGAAACCTTTTTCAAAATGATGAAAAACTCGTTTTCTACTCCACCAAATGACGCCATTTTTCACTAAAATTTCCTACAGTCTCGAGGAACCATTTTTTGGGTCGTCATGAAGCTACAGATTCAACATCTTTACGAACATTGATTAAAGTACGGAGTAACCATTTTTCGGTTTTTTTTTGTACAAGTGCGTTGAAAGACCGATGGACCAAAAGAAAACTTCAATAGTAGTGCACACGTTTTACTGTAGCATTTCGATGATAACTAGTGTACATTAGCAAGCTCAATGACGATTGTACGTATCGGAGGCCAATGCAGAGGCATCGATGATTCCTCGATCATTAAACTTTAAACATTCAATATTACATATTTTCCTTCATCTCTCCACATCGTTATAATTACTTGCTTAGAAATAAATCTCTCTCTACGTTCGATGCCCCTCGTTCCTCGATGTTTTTTTGTTTTTGTTTTTTTTTTTTTCTCTAATAACTCAGCCAATCGAAGTTGGACGAGGGGAGAACGTTACGATCGATCTCTCGCCTTTTTCTTTCTTCTCCTCATTCGAGTATTCTACGGTATACAATATATATACTTTTTCCCACCTCTTCTTCGAACATTGACTTGACAGGAGTAGTAATGCAATTTTTCACGTGACTTGACGATGAAAAATGATTTTTTCTTTTCTATCTCACAGAAGTGTATAAGTTTTGTGCGCAGTACTTTGTTGTAAAATTAAGCGATAGTTTTACCAGGCTAATCAGCTCTCCATGACTGTTTATCATTTGTTTAATTATTCGCTCTATTAGACTCTTTTTCCTCGTCTGTAGGACGAATTTACACGCACTACGACCTACGCATTGACTACTCGCGATATTGACTCATATACATGTAGTATATAGTATATATATATATATGTATATATGCATGTAACGTGTATGTATATGTATATTCACCCTCGTCAAAAATCTCCTCCAAAAAGTCTTACAAATTGAGATCGTTATTTCTCAGACGATCCATCAGAGATGTACCTGGGCATTCTATCAAAATAATTCTCATTTTTTCAGTACATTACGCGTATAACGCAATTATTCGTGTATTGTCAATACTATTTTTTCTTCTCTCTTTCTCTCTCTCTTTTTTTTTTTGATTTCTACACTTTTTTCATTTTTTTTCATTCTTTCGACAATTTTTCCTGTCGTAAAAAAATTCAAAGTGTCCTTTCGGACAAATTCGCCGTAGAATTATGAAAACAAGGATACGAAATGGAGAAATAAAACGCCAATTTTCAATGTTAATTTTCTTGGATTTTTTTTTCCTATTTCGACTAAGTTTTTGGGAGAACGGAGTGTTTTTTTCGTTCAACCTGCGATTCAATTGTATATACGTTTACTTTCTCTCTCGTCCTTGATTTCCCGAATTCCCCCCCCCCCCCCCCTTTAAAATCGCAAAATAATTTTACGTTACACTTGATTTTTCGCAAAATTGCGTCAATTTCGCTGATTAATTGTCCACCAAAATAGTACTCTCGAAGACGACGTCTCGTGAAAATTTCAAAACGTGCACCGTTCTTACGAGCTGAATTTTTTTTTCCTTCAATTTCTACACATTCATCAACGCTTTTTTATTCTATCTGATTGTCCGTGTATCTCGGTCCGATATAGCGAAAAAAAGCAAGCGAATTGACGTAAAAAAGCAAAGAATCATCATTGCAACATTTAATTACGATTATCGTCGTCTCCGAGATTTTTCTAGCTCAAAAAATCTCGTCTCGTTCATTCGCATCTTCATTCGTTGATAAAATAACTTAGGTCTATTGTTATCCTTATTTTTACACTTAATAATATTATTATTTCCATTATTATGAATATTATTATCGTTCGTGAACGTTATTCGTATCTTATCGCTTTAAAATTATTATTCTTAAGCTAGCCCATTAAATATTAGTTTTTTATTGTCCATCTTGGAACATTCTCTAACATTATGTATTTATTGTCTGCTCACACAGTATTGTCAGTTATTATTAATTTTCTTTTTTTTTTTTCGTTACGACTATTTGTTGTCTGGATACTAAGGAAGACTTTTATTGTCCCATTTATTTTTTGTCATCGTCGAAGCAATTCAATTGTAGATCCAAGCGCGGTAAACACGGTAGAACATAGGAAAAAAAAAAGAATTGAAAAATCGCTAATGGAAATATTCCAAATTTTTCGTAAACATCCGGCGAATATTGCGGTTATATCGTTGGAAAGAAAAATGTACGCTCAATGCAGTTGTCACCGACAATACCACTAGTCTTATCACTCAGCAAAATCCACGTCGAATCACCAAGGCTTCTATTGGATTACCTCTCTGCCTTTCTGTTTTTTCGTATTTTTTTTTAAAATTGTTTCTTAAAAACGATTTTTCTTTTCGTCGTAAAAAGTATACTCGTTAAAAAACTATTTTCCTTTGAAGTGCAAATGAAAAAAGTGCTGGTGCAGTTTAGATTATCCCTAGAATTCAGTCAACGTTTCTTTTTTTTCTTAACTTTCTTATCTAACACACGTGATTATAATATTTTCGTACAACTAATCTCGATTATACGACACGGCCTATTCTAACTTTGTCTACGAAATTACGAGCTGGCATTCAGCAGTTACGTTTGCGTCGGAGAGGAGAAAACGTACAGCGAGAGTTTTGAGGATTTACGACAGGTACGATTTAAAAAAAAAAATTTTTTTATCTTCAAATCTTACTCGAGACTTTCCGAGCGAAAGACTCGTTGAATTTTACACCCTTTGTTTGAGAGAAAAAGATTCCAAAGAACGGAAAATTTTTTCAAGAAATTCAAACGTAATTTAAAAAATACACAAAGTTATTCGATATGACCGGAAATAGAGCCGAATATTTTTGTGATTAATTTTGTATTTTTTATTTTTCCACGACTGCCGAGTTTCCGAAATTCTCATTCCGTATTGTCCTTGTTGAGATTATACCTGCAGTGCCTTAATTCCTCTCGTGACGTTTGCTCGAAATCGCGGCGTTATTTCAAAGCTTCCACGGCATATATAACGACTCTGTATTTACAGGCTGTATCATAATATCGATAATCAATAAGCCTAAACTCACAGTTTGTCGCTTAAAAGCTACCGGAAATGATTTCCATCTCGTCTCATGAGGATATCAATATGTTTCTTATCGTTTATTTCTGCGTCGCGTGGATCGACGCGCGAAGATTATTCAATTCGTTATATAATTTCGCATCAAATGCGTCCATTATAAACAAATAAATCCACATTGTGACTATGGGCGTACAGTCGTAATTTTTATGATCCCAAAATCAAGGATTATTTATTGTCTCTATTTTTCTCTTTTTATTCGTCAAATTTGACAAAAAGTTTCGTCAACTCGTCAAAAGCTCCGTTAAATTGACGTGAGATTTTTTACGACGCACGTTCGTATATTTTTTTTTCTCTTTTCTCGTCGGTTTTAACAGTACACCCAAAAAATTTATTCGACCACTTGGTGGATCGTTCGAATCGTAGTCTGATTATTGTTATTTTTTGTAAAATAATGTCCATACGAAATGTGGCTTTTTATCAATGTGTACAAGTTGAATTATTTTCGTCCATAATACGATTATTTATAGAAAACAATCTACGTATTACGCTCGTATTTTATTTATTCATATTTTTTTCACTCGTTCGTTTTAACGGTGTACACCCGCAAAATTGATTCGACCACTTGGTGGATCTTCCGCGACGTTCAAAAAGAAAAAAAGCATCTACTATTTTTCCCGTTTAAATCTTGTCTCTTATCTTGAGTCTGATTATTTATTTTTCTTCGTTCAATGATTTTCTTGCTAAATGCGCGTTTGTGTCGATTCAATTCTGTAGAAAACAATGAATCACGGCTGCTCTCCGCTCGCTCTTTATCTGAACTTTACTGAATTTATCTAGTTGGCTTTCGTTTTCACGCGTTTCACGATTTTCCTCAGCTGGAGTGTCTCGAGGACAGAGTACTTGTTTTTCGCGCTCAGGGTCGTCTTATTTTACTATGTTTCCGTGTATTTCATTATAATCGTGAAACTGTCACGTTCGTAAGGACTAACAATCTTTTCCCAACGATGACTCTGTTGGTTTTTATGCTACTCACGTTATTTTATTTATTTATTTTTTTCGCAGCTCAAATCGAGACGTAAAGCCTCAAACTCGGAGATTTTCGAACGCAAGATTTTATCGAATCGCGGGTGAATTTTTACAGCCATTCGGACAAATTTACCACTTTCGTAATCTCTAGATGAATTGACATCAAATTTCGAGACTCGCTGTCCGAACCATCCATCTTTCATCACCGTCGATAAATTCACAAAAAAATCGTAAAAATGACGATAAAAATTTAGCAAAAATTTGACGCAACGGTACTCACCCCGAAGTGGCAAATTGTCCATTTCGGCTTTTGGAAAATAAAAAAGTTTTTCGTGAAAATCTTCTTTTCTCGATCGACGAAAACTCGATAAATTCTCTTGCCCTCTTAATTCTTTTCCTTCTGTTTTACCTTTTTTTTTTGCGAACCATAAACCGTGCTCTGTTTCCGAGACGAAAAATACGAAAAAAAAACGTATTCCTCCCTCGTTTTCGGAAAATTTGTCATTTCAGAAAAGCATCTCCACCGTACGTAAAAACATTCAGTCGCTTCGACGTTAACTTTCGCCCGTTACTTGGAGCAACCATTCGTCGAGCATTTTCCTGAATCCCTTGTCGGTAGGCTTTTTCTTGACGGGCCCCTTCGTCCCGTTCTTCTTGTGTTAGCCCTTGTCGCGCTCCGAATATTTCGCCATCTCCTCGCGTATCCAAGGTACGTACTTTGGCACGTAAGCGTAAACACCCGGCAACTTTGGATGCGCGCATTTTATTCCCCAGCTGACGATACCACCCACGAACCATTTGTCCTTGTCGTTTTCATCCTGGCAGAGCAGCGGTCCACCGGAATCACCCTGCGATTGAGCGAGGGATGCTCAATTTGTGGTATCTCTTTTTTTTCTATTTCTATTTTTTTTATTTTTTTTTAAGGTATCTGTACCATCGGGATGCTGGGAAATCTGGGATCTTTCGAACCATCGCGGACTCTATGGAACGACAACGAGTGACTCAAGGTGGACGTGTCTTACCTGACAGGCGTCCTTTTTTCCCTCGGGATAGCCAGCGCATATCATTCCATCGGTGACATTGAGATCCTTGTGCTCCAGCCAGAGGTTGCACAGCTCTCTCTCCAGAACGGGGACCTTGACTTCGTTCACGGCTGGCTCGTACTCGGAGTCTTTTCATCGATGGAACCAAAGGATTTTTTGTGAAAAAACCAAAAATATGATCGGAGCCCCTCGATGAGAATTCGACCGACTCACCGTCCGTATCCTCTTTCTTGCCCCAACCGATGACCGTGCAGAAGGTCCCCGGCGCGAGGTCGGTCTCCGGACTCGGCAGACAAACGGGCCTCAGATGATCGTGAAAATTGACGCGTTCTTTCAGTTGGAAAAGCGCCACGTCGTTGTCGTGAGCTACCCCCAAATTGTAGTTCGGATGTGGTACGACTCTTTTGACCTTGAGCTTTTCCCCGAGGTAGCTGTGCGCGTGACGTCGGGTTATACCCAACTGAATCGTCCAGTCTGACACGTCCGAATGACTGAAGCTGGATGAAGCAAGAGAAACCCTCAATGGAGATGAAAAACGAAAAACGGAAAATCAATTTTTTTTTTTTCACAAAATTATCGTCGTCTCGGTTGTCGAATCCTGCGGGAAAAAAACGATCAATCGACAAAGCGGAGGAGTCTCTCTCGACGACTCACTTTCCGACGCAGTGCGATGCGGTTAGGACCCACTGATCGGCTATGAGAACTCCGGCGCAGTAGAAAATCTGTTCAGGACCCCCCAGGAGTGCGGCGAGGAACGGCCAATCCCCAGGAGCCGCCTCGGTGCCTCCGACGATCCTCGTTCTTGCTCTCGCGTTTCCGTAAACCTGACGTCTGCGTCCGCACTCTGAAACGTCATCGGAAAAATGTTCGAAACACTGATTTTCAAAAATCTTTTCCGGTCGACCGTCGGTGCGGTAAAACTGGCCCTGAAACGAGAAAACGGACGGAAACGAAACGCTAACCGTATTCGGAGCACGCCAACTCGACGGTCCGATAGTCATCCTGATCCGTGCACTCCTGGAGCTCCTTCAGAAGATTCCCCTGTCCCTTCTGAGCGAGTCTCCAGCGCTGCGACGTGTCCATCACAGGCTTTATCATCGTTGCGTTGTTATTTTTCATCGACAACATCGACGAGTCCACGGAACTGTCGGAAGAACGAGAGGAAAACAGAAAAACATGGATCGTCAGGCGAATTCCGAGCGGAAAGGAGCGAAAAAACCAAAATGACAGCCAAAAGGGCGTGTCTCCGTAAAAAGTAGTTTTTTCGACACGTTCTTTCGGAAACGCGATAGGTTTACTCGCGAACGGGATAGCAAAAAAAATTGAGGCAAAGAAATCGACAGCGAAGCGAGAGTCTCGAGCGATTTTTCCCGGCTTGTGTTCGACCACCGTGAGATTGTTCCCACACTCTCGTTATCCCGTCAATGTGCACGAGAGTTCTCGGCCTTGCCACACGCGTTATCCGGAAAATCGAGTTCCTCTTGTGTATCGAAAAATACGAAGAGGAGAAGAGAAAGGAGAGGAAAAACGAGAGGCAAAAGGCGTAATAACGAGCGAGTCTCGCATCGATATAAAAACGACAAGCTGCGGAAAGGATCTCGCAGCATCCAATCGGGAAATCATCTCGAAACGGGCAACGCGGTACCACGCCGCTGCGGAATCATATCCCTCTTTGCTCTCTGACCCGTGATGCTCCTCAAACGAGATCCTATACACCCTTTTTATTTCCCTTCGCTTCTCTTTCCACCCCCCTGTACCGTAAAACACTCATCAGGCTCACTTGTATCCGAGAAGATTGCAGATCGCTTTGGCGGAAGTCTCCTCCCATCGGGCGATGCAAGCCGGTATGAAACTCGCGTTTTCCGCGTGATAAACCTGCAGACGTCCCTTCCCAAGGTCACCGTTCCGATCGCTCAGTCTCACTGACAACGAGAGTCGTTGATAAATCTCAAAATTGCACTTTCATCCCGTTCAAAACGGAAAAAAACGACGGTGGACAAAAAATTGCCCTTCCGATTTTGTTGATAAAGTCAAGAAACGTGCTATGAACCTTGTGGATATGCGCGAAAAATTGAATAGCAGAAAAAAAAAACAAATGGCGACGCTTTCGATCGAAAAATCGTAATTTTCTCGATTTTCGATATTTTCAGCTGAAATTTGGAAACAATCGGGATGTGCTTTTGGGGAAAAAAACGTAGCAGCGTGCGCGGGTCCAAAAAAGAATTTCCGGTCGATTTTACCCAGAGCGACTATGGAGGGTTTAATTTGTTATTCGTAAATTAAAAAAAAAAAAAAAAAAAACTCACGGCAATTTCTCTCGTCCTGTCCCCACGGACAATCCATGACGCCGTCGCACACGTGCTCGGCCGACATGCACCTTCTCTCGCCGCAATGTACACTGGCCCTCGCGAAAGAATTCCCGACATATTTTCCATTGTGTATTTTCGTTTTCCTGCCACTTCCGGTGTACGATTGAATCGCCGTTGTCGCGTTTCCGGCGCTGACGAACGCTCTGTCGCCGCCGCTCGTTCCGCACTCGCCGCAGCCAATCTCGTCGCTCTGATCGGCGCAATCGACGTGTCCGTCGCATTTCCAATCGACCGGAATGCATCTGGTGCCGTCGCACTGGAAGCCACTGGTGCATACTGCGATGGCAGCGGGATCGAGAGTATTTCATATTTATCACAAAATTCACGTACACTCGAGAGGAAAAAAATGAATTTTAAGTTGAAAAGAAAAAAAAAGGTTCCCCGCATTGTCGCCGAATTTTTTTCTCGCATTTCGTCGACAATTTTTCAACGCGGTTGTTATCGAAAATCGATCGAGATTCTCGAAGCCCCGCTTCGTTACAAAGTTTCCTTCTCCGGCCGACGAGAGCGGCTGGCTAATTATATTTTCGTCTCGAATACACGAATAAGCAGCTGATCAGCTCGCGAGGGTACACTTTCGTGATTGTAGCTCAATCAAAAATGAATTTTACGTTGAAAAGAAAAAAAAATGTTCCCCACATTGTCGCCGAATTTTTTTCTCGCATTTCGTCGACAATTTTTCAACGCGGTTGTTATCGAAAATCGATCGAGATTCTCGAAGCCCCGCTTCGTTACAAAGTTTCCTTCTCCGGCCGACGAGAGCGGCTGGCTAATTATATTTTCGTCTCGAATACACGAATAAGCAGCTGATCAGCTCGCGAGGGTACACTTTCGTGATTGTAGCTCAATCAAAAATGAATTTTACGTTGAAAAGAAAAAAAAATGTTCCCCACATTGTCGCCGAATTTTTTTCTCGCATTTCGTCGACAATTTTTCAACGCGGTTGTTATCGAAAATCGATCGAGATTCTCGAAGCCCCGCTTCGTTACAAAGTTTCCTTCTCCGGCCGACGAGAGCGGCTGGCTAATTATATTTTCGTCTCGAATACACGAATAAGCAGCTGATCAGCTCGCGAGGGTACACTTTCGTGATTGTAGCTCAATCAAAAATGAATTTTACGTTGAAAAGAAAAAAAATGTTCCCCACATTGTCGCCGAATTTTTTTCTCGCATTTCGTCGACAATTTTTCAACGCGGTTGTTATCGAAAATCGATCGAGATTCTCGAAGCCCCGCTTCGTTACAAAGTTTCCTTCTCCGGCCGACGAGAGCGGCTGGCTAATTATATTTTCGTCTCGAATACACGAATAAGCAGCTGATCAGCTCGCGAGGGTACACTTTCGTGATTATAGCTCAATCAACGAGAAGCCTCTCGAAATTCGCGAAGCTTCCGAAGGTATTCCGAAATTGCACAAATCGAAAAAAAAAAATAAAACAAAGACGAACGAAGCTCTGCACATCGATGAATCTTTAAGGATCTTCCGATAGCGCGAAGCTCTCGTAACTTTTCCTCAATTTCATCGAAGCTGGCTGTCGAGAATAATTCTCCAGGATTCTCGATAAATAGAAAATGAAAAGTGATCGAGAAGGAACGTGCCGTGAAGGAAAAAATCGTATCGAACCTCGTCGGCTCGAGCTCGCATACAGGCAACGACAAAGCGACGAGGAAGGAAAAAGAATGACGAGAAATGGAAAACGGAGATTAAAGCGCTTCTTTTCACGCGCGAATTTCATTCGGCAAAAGTGTTATGTGGGACAATCAAGTCCTCGGGATGTACGGGAGACAAGAAAGGAGGGTTACGGGGAGAAATAAAAGCTCCGTCACTGTTGAAGTCGCCGCACGGACTTTACGAAGTAATCAAGAGTTACTTGGCTTCGCTGAGATAAATTCAGATTAAGAGGTGCGCTCGAAAGTTCGTCAAGAGACGAGAGGGAGGATTTCTCACTGCTGTTTTTATTGTTATCAACATTGTCCACTGAAAAAGGGGCGTTTGTTTTCCATTTTGTTTTTTTTTTCACTTTTGCCGTAAATTCATGAATTTACTCCGACAATTTAATTGCCGAACAGGGAAAACGCAGCTCGTGCGCGGTTAATGAAAATCTATAGGGGCGATTTTGTCCCGCAATGGAACGTAAGAAGCGAATATGTGTGCGAGAGCTCCGCGCGTTATTGTTGGAGGATAATGAGACTGCGAGATGAAGGGGGGGGGGGGATGAGTACATCTTTGTTTTATCATGTAATTTCTCCGAGGTCTTGGATATTTACGATGTTTTATATATATATATATATATATATTATATTTATCGCGACCTCATCAATTTTCGCGTGCACACTCGCGCGTATACGAATCGTTCGATCGATTTCCCATTTACGGTCTCTATTGTTGTTATTATCATCACAAAGTTCGCTTTAGCGAGACAAATGGAATTTCCACTCTAGCGTTTACGGGACTAATGGGTGTTTCTCTCCTCGGTCGAAAACTTCCGCTTGATAAATCGAAGAACAATCGTCGCAGGCTTACCGGGAACCAGGATATATCAAGAGAAAATGAAATCGTACCGAAATTCATCGATTAATTTCTCGATACGATTTTGTCGTAATTGTTATCGTTAAAATCGTTATTGCTCCAAATTTGGGCTTCTTACGAGACGAGCGGAAATTGGAAAACGAAAATCGACGGATACACACGAGAGGCTGAAAAAAGGTGATGCCTCTTCGTAAATTTCATGGATATTTAATTATGTTGATAAAAAATATTGTTGATGAGATTTTTCACTTTGAAAAAGAGATTTTTTCTCGTGGCGAAATGGCTGGGGGAAATTGATGGGCTGTAATCGACGCCTCGTTGAAAACTCGGGATTTACGAGGAAAAGTTCGAAGGCTCGAGAGAAATATAAGCTTCTTCGTCGTTTTTGTTCGCTCGTGTATACGTATATTTAGGCACGAAAAGACCGTGGCGGAAGAAACTTTGCCGCCGCCATTGAAAAAGTGCACAATGCGCGCGAGATGCGAAAAAAAATGAAAAGCCCCGCGCGAAGCTTTCGTAAAATATTTCCCTCGCGGAAATAAAGCTCCTTTTTCACCCTCTTTACTAGCGCTCTGTGTCTCATCGCGGAAAAACGACGCGAAACGAGGAATCAAAGGTACACGACGAGAGAGAGAGGAAAAGCGACTCGAGGGAAAATCCAGCTGAGCTTTTGTTCAACGTGAAAGCAACGATGACGCGATATCGAGAAGCGAGACGCGAAAGAGCAGAGTCAACACCTGGTGCCACACGGATAAATCCTCTCCGCGGGATTTTACGCGCTGAGAGGCTCGTTTCGAAACCGGAAATAAATACAAGAGCATCGAGAGCCTCGAGAGAGGATAAAAAAAGAAAAAAAAAACGCCAAAAATACGAGAATCAATAGCCTCTCTTTTTCGTCCAATTAACCGACAATGTTTTTGAAACTCGTGACTCGTTTCGTCGGACCGAAAGGAGCAATGAACTTTCTCGTCATTTTCGAAAAGCATCAAGCTCCCGGAAAATTATTCTCTCACTGCGAAAATGCGGAGAGAAAAAAAAACGAAAAATTGCGAGATACGCGTGAGGGAGGAGGAAAAATCCGTCATTGCGTAAACGCTTCCGCATAAAATTTCATCTCCGCGCGAGCTGACGAAGTTGAAATGTTTCCGCGAGATATTATGTTAATCCCTCAATTACGCGAGCTTTTCGTACTCTGCCCTGCACAATTTCCCATTCCGCGGCTTCGGGAGCTCGGGTATACAAAATTCGCACACACTCCGCGGGCGGAAATACGGAAAATCAAAAAAAAAGAAGAAAAAAAGCCGGAGGGTCGCAAAGATGCGAAAGGAGACGAAAAAGTAAAGCTCGCCGCCCGTCCGCCTCTCGCGCCCCTGTATTTTGCCGGTGAAGATAAAAAATCACGCGCAAAGCCGGTTTTTCTTCACTCTTTCGCCCCCCTTAATCTCCCAAACTCACCAGGCTTCTCGGCTCGTTTCGCCGCCTCGAGGACCTCGTGATAACCGACGCACACGTCCGAGTCAGCGTTCTCGGGGAAAAGATCGCACTCGAGGTAATCCGGCAGGCCCAGCGCGAAGACTTTGAGGAAAAAGCCGCAACGTCTTATGGTCTCTGAAAGAGAAGAGGAGGAGGGAAAAAAATAAAATAAATAAAAAAAGATAGAAAAATACGAGGGCTCTTCCGTGGGGGGGAGAAAAAAAAGAAGCGAATTCGACTTACGCGAGCACAAACTTCGACAGGACGGCACCGCCTGGCCCCGGCTGCCGCATTTCGGCACGAAAACGCTGCAGAGAAAAAGTGCAGCGAGCTCGTAGCATCTAACGTCGACGACCGCGTCGTAAAGCTCCAGCTCGTGCTGGGCGTCCCTTTGGCCAAAATTCCCGACGTAATTCGGGAAGACGGTGAAGTTGTAAGGAATCTGAAAACCGCGGCATTTTTTCGTGGCGAAATATACGCAAGGCACAAAATTAACGATCCTTTCTCCCCCTTCAGTTCAATTATTCCAATCTCAATTTTACATGATTTTCTCTCAAATTTCGATATCAAATTAAACTCGATTTTTCACTCTTCGTTATTCGGGATTTTTCTGCCCGAGCTCCCGGTGCAACCAGCTTGCCGAAAAAAGTAAAAAAAAACTATTTCGATCGTTAATTTCGTTAAAAAGTTTCGAAACGCGTGAGAGTGAAGGGAAAAACCCACCGAACTCGCGTTTAACGGGACGATTTCGCGAAGCTGAACGCGTGTCTCGTTGGAAAATTACGATCGTCAAAAAGTCGAATAGCGGTAGGGGAAAAATTGAAGGAAAATTTGCCTCGCTTCGGGATGTTCCCTGGGACGGAATCGACGCACGAGAAATTATCGCGATCGCGAATCCTCTCGGTTTTCCGGGCCGCGTTCGGTGGGTTTGTGTGGCTCGAAAACGCGACAGGAAGCGGAGCGAACCGGGCGAGTTTATGCGATAACCATGTGGCGCGTATACGTCACAGGAAAACTGGCATTCACCGGCGTGTGTGTGTGTGTGTGTGTGTGTACTCCGCAGTTCGCTCTGGCAAATTGGGCTCGCTGCTGATAAATCGATGAAACCTACGGACGCGATCATTCGGCCTTTCGAAACGAAATTTTGTGCGAAATATACATATACAAACGCAACTCGCGAATCGCATATCGAAAATTCATTAGAGGCATCGGTTGCGCGGTTAAATAACGAAATTTTCATGAATTCGCACGCGAATCTCGCGCGTAAAGAATTGAGAACCAATCTAGTCGTCGATGCTGATCTCTCTCGAAAATAAAACACAAAAATAATCACTCTCCGTAATGAAATCGCCGAATAACGCGATTTTCACGCATTTTGAAAAATTCTCCTGCAGGAAAATATAAATGAGCGATCTTTCATTGACGGTGATGAGTGAAAAATTGGAGCGTCAAAGTCGAAATTGCCGAAACAATTGCCCTCCAATTGGCACGTATGTTTCGTCCCAAAACTCGTCCCAAACTCGTGCGAGTTTTTGGACAAAAGCAAATTTCCACCGAGGTCTCGATCAAAATCACAGAAATGTCGAGGAACGAAAACGAAATTTGACCGCGCGTTCATGGACATTCCGGAAATTCTCTCTGAACAATGCGACAAAACATGCTAAAACCAAAGATGATTGATCGGAATCAGAGGAAAAGTTGAAATTCCTTGGACACTTTTGAAAGAACCAAAATATTCTTTTTTTTTCCAAGTTTTTTCGTTTTTGTTTGAATATCTACCTTGTGATAGATGCAAAATTTGACGATGACGGGAAGACAAATTCCGGGTGCTGGATTTTTCGGCTCGATGGTCGTTCCCGCTCGTTGCGGGACGGAAATGACCGTCGTCGTGTACACCGTCTTGTTGTCCAGCTTGGCAGCGTCGCTTGGATACGCTGGGAATAAATGAATTTCAAAGAACGCCGAACGTCTCACGGAAAACGGTTTACGTGAGAAATCGTAAAATCGCGAGAAAACGCGCTCGAGTTCGCTTCGACGAGCTTTCATCGGGAAACTCGAAACAAACGCTGGTGACAACCGCCGCGAGGCGGAAATAAACAAAAACGTGAGTAAAATCGCGAGAAAACGCGCTCGAGTTTGCTTCGACGAGCTTTCATCGGGAAACTCGAAACAAACGCTGGTGACAACCGCCGCGAGGCGGAAATAAACAAAAACGAGAGTAAAATCGGAAGGAACGGAAGGAAAGTACAGCGTGGCCGACGCAGCTGCTCTCCGCGAGCGAGGAGAAAAAGCCCCTTAAGATGCAGAACGGACAACGACGAATGGCTCGGAGCGAAAGTATGAGAAAAGTCCGATTGAAAAAAGTGTGAAAATAAAGAAAAAGGAGGACGAAGAAGAGGCTGTGAGATCTCTAAGATTTCAAGTGGTTTTATACTTGTCAAAAACGCGATTATCTTGACGTGTTTTTCGTAATGAAATTTTCTTATCGACTTACATTTCAAATAGGCCGCAAGCCCACCGGCAATGGCGAGAAGAGCAACAGCGTTGAGAAGAACCTGAGCGAAGCGAAATCGGAGACGTCCGCGGGTCACGTAGTGGCTGCTCGGTCGTCTCATGTCTCTGATTATCTGCATCCGAGAGCGAGAAACACGTGATTCCGCGCGTTGAAACGTGTACATGTGGATGATACGCGTTAATAACGCATTGTACACGTGTGACAATTCGTAGGAGGAGATTGGCAGCGAGAAGGAAGAATCGGAATCGTCACAGTGTCGTTAAAAACCGCGGGTAATTCAAGGGCTTGCATCGCGCGAACGAACCTCTCGTGATGTCATGAATGTTCCGAAAATAAACGTTGAGATCGAGCCAATTTTCTCGTAGCAAGATTCAACGATGAAACAGTGAGTGAATAAGAGAGAGGGAGAGAGAGAGAGAAGGCAGGAAAAGCTAGAACGCACTAAGGTTTCCCGGTTAATTGAACGGGTCTCAGAACTCGAAGCTTCGAACGAGAGGGTTGTTCACATAAAGTGGTGGCAAAAGACCCGCAGTTAGACCCAAAGAGGCATCAAGAGAGCGGAAGCTGTATGGGGAATCGTTACTTCCGATGGAAACTATTTCGAAAGTTGGTCTGCCGATAACGAGCGCTGGAAATGGGCGAGAAAATGTCATCGTGGTGTTTTACTTCCGTACGATACAGCCCGAGAATAACGCCAGTTGGACAACTCACTCTGTGATGCAACGACATGTTGCTACCGCTCTGAAACCTCACGATCGTCTGAAGACTGGCCGGTGTGCTCATTGACTTTGTAATCGGACTGCCCGGTGGATTGTCCGTTTCCGGTACAAGAGCCCTACCTGCGAATCGAGTTCTCAGTCATCAACGAAGCTTCGCAAAAAAAGCTTTGTGTTTTCGGGACTTTTATTTAGTGCCAAATAGTCTGTAATAATTACACATTTGATCCGCTTTGCAGGTAAGGGACGATAAGAACGGTAAGAGTCTCACCTGGTACTTTGCCGTTGATGTGCTTGTGGGGCAACAGAGGAGCTTCCATGGTTTTGCTGGTGTAGCTCGGTGAGCTCGTTTGACTGAAACTATCCGAGGAAACGTTGCTATCCTGTCTGACACTGATTGGTTTCGGTACAGGACTCTGACAGGCGTTTGTGTTCAACGGCGGTGGAAGATTCGTCTGCGTTGCTTTCGGCAATTTATCAACGTGCTTCTCGCCCGATCTGTCATTACCGTTCCTCGCGTCCTTCTTCTGATTGTTCTGCAGCATGTTTCTCGCTCTCTCCATGTCAGCCTCGTATTTTCCTCTCGTCTGTTGCTGCTGATGCTCGAACGGATTGACGATCCTCTCGTGATAACGCTTGCTGTCCAACGGCTGTTCGCGAACGCCGCTACCGACGAGTTGCCCGTTGGAATCATCGATTTTGCTAGACGCACAGTCCCGAAACCGCTTTTCGATCTCCTGAAGCCTCTGATGTCCGCTCTCCTCGCGACCGTTTATCATCAATCTGCTCTCCAAGCTTCTGGATGCTGCCTGAAGCGCCTCGAACTTGGATCTCCTCTCTGCCTCTCGACGAATGTTTATCGGGCTTGAGAACACATCGAATTTCGGCTCGCCCGTTTCCTCAAACTGCAGCGGACGGGGTGGACGCGCGATTCTCGAATCAGGACGCTTTCGGGGCTCCTCCGTAGGCTCGTCGTTGCCGCTCGGGAACTTGGATCTTTCACGTTGAAGTCTAAATCGAAAAGTGGCCTTGCGGAAGTACCTTCACCTCGTGTTACCACCGGAAATAACTTTGGAACGAGGAAAGATGGATAAAAATGGGTCTGTGTCTTGGAAAATAAACGACCCTGGCTGAGCTAGGAAAAAGTCGGTGCAATTCACGGGTATTCGATTCTGGACCGCAATGATGCGAGGAGCGAGGAGAGACATGGCTGGGTGGGCACATATTCGTCGTGGCAGAGAACTGCCTAGACTACGACGCGTCCCCGACCCGTCAGCCTCGAAAACACACGTCGGAGACGAGAAGGATCGATGAGGACCCGCGAGAATCTCAACCGCTTTCAACGCTAATTCCTCCGCGAATGTCTGAGACAAACCTCGTCGTTAGGATTATTCGCGAAGATATTCCTCGACCGAACGTTATATAACCAGTATCTAATTCACAGAGCCAGCTGAGCTTCGGCGGATTCGAGCGCTCAGGAAAACGCCGAGTGCTTGCACGACGTTTTCTATAGCACAGCGCGGCTGCGGTCGCGAAAATGTTCATGCACGTGTGAGTGAAACTCGGCGGATTAAGGACGCGTGACAGGCATTATCTCAGCAACGCTGAAGTGGATCAAGAATTCCGTGGACTTTCGTACCCAAACATTACGATAAAAGTACATTCACGGAGAAGTGCCGGAGGTTATTTTTGAAAAATAAAAAAGTTAACCTCACCCAAAAGGCGCTATCGGAGAACTTTCCAGCACTGCGAATTCGCTTTAAAGTTCTTAAATCAATTCCGCCGGTAAATTTGTATTTACGATATAAAATTCGCCGATTGATGGTTTTCCATCTCAATGGAGGCTGTACGAAGAGAAGCCTTGTACCGTAAAAGTTGTTGAGAGGAAAATAAATTTACGAACCTTCCATCGCTGCTGCTGCTGCCAGGAGCTTTGCCTTCCCAGTTTCCGATGTTCCTTGCGTTCCTCGAGTCTCCGCTCGCACTTTGTCCGCTTCCGCCCACACCGATGTTCCTCACGATACCCTCGTGGAGACGTTTTTCAAGATTTCGCGAAACCTTTCTCAGCTCCTCGAAGCTCGATTTGAATTGAAGCTCGGTCGGTCTCTCCTCGAAATTCCCACGAAAATCAGCGACGAAAATTCGCCCCTCGTTTTCCCTCGACGCGACGCTGCCCTCGATGCTTTTGACATCTCCCGCGGACGAGTAAGCCGCGGAGCTGGAATTTTCGTTTCTCTCGATGGACCTCGACGAATCGAGATCTATCAATTTATCGCCGCTGCTCGCATCGTCGCTGGCGACTCTCCAATAATTCGCAGCATCCACGCCGCGTCGTCCCACCTCGGTGTTATCAATTTTACTCGTCGACGCGCTCGACTCGCCAACTTTTTCCATCTCTTTGCTCCTTTTTTTATCATTTTCGATTCTCGACGACGCAACGCCGCTTTTGCGGATGGAAAATACCGGTCTCTCGTTTGTTTTTCTTTCCGGAATCGGTGGTCTCGGCGGTATCGACGGCGGACCAACCTGATTCGAACATCAATAAAAAAAAACTGTGCTTCATGGCTGAAATTTCATTTTTCGAAGATTTCGTCTCGTCTCGGAGCTTTAACGTTTTAAAAAAACGTCTTATCGTCTCGGAAATTGTATGAAATCCTGACGATACTCTGGCAGGCTTTTTTTTTCAAGAAACGATAAAAATTGAATGGGAATCTCAAATACTTTCTGAATATTTCCAAAAAATGTATCGAGCCATTTATCAATAACTTTTTTGATTTACGCTTCTCAAAATTTTGAAATTCTCGTTGAATTTTATCGTCGTTCGAATAACGCCTGCCATGCATCCTCGATCGATTCGGAGCACACGACTGATACGCTGACCTCTTTCGAAGGATTTATTTCGCAAAAAAAAAGGACAGACGATAGTCGTTTCAGGATCGGAGAATTTTCTCGTCGATGTTGAAAATTTCCACAAACAAACCTACGGCTCTGCTCCGTGTTTGAACTCGCACGTTTCAATGAGCGCTACTTAAATTTATTGCTCTTCGACCGTCGATTTCGCGATATCGTGAAAAAAAAAAACAAAAAAACTCGGCGGCTAGAGTCTGCCTGTGCGTGTCACGATGAAACAGTATATTTCCATGAATTTCCACACCAGCAGTGTCCCAAAGTCACTATTTATATTTCATATTTTTTTGAACTCTTGTCTGAAAATTCATGGAAATGAAACTTTTTCAAATTTCCGAGATGCATTGATTAATAGTGTACCTATTGATTTTTTTTCGTGTCAATGTGTATACGTGTAGTGTCCACTTCTCTTTGGGGATGTAAAGATGTTCGTTCGCTCATTTTTGCTCTCTCGTTACGGATGCGAGTGTACGAGTGTCGAAATTTTATTGAATCTTGATTTTGTAATTCTCAACGTAAGGTCAGAATTCCTGGAAAGATACGCAGCCACTGAAAAACGTCGTTTTCATATCCGAGACTGAGGATGACTTTCCGAAAAGCTTTTTTTTATTTTTGCGTATTTTTTTCGATTGAGAATATTCGTTGTGTACATTTTTATCTTTGAGTATTTTGTTTCAAATATGCAGCGTTATAATTTAAGGGTGAATTAAACGAACGTACCGTGGGCGTGACGGAATGACGTCTTGGCAAGGGTGGCTGTCGTCGAGTCCCGCTGGACGGTGGTTCCGGTAACAGAGATCCACGAACCGGAAGTCCAACGCTATTAGTTCTGCACTGTCTGAAACACGTACGAGCCGCCATTACGCAGACGAGATTAAAATTAATTGCGCGAAACTTTACAGGCGAGCGTCGACCATTTTCCGATCCTCGGGTAATTATTTTCCAAGGGTGAAAAGGGATAATAACGGAAAATAAATTTTCGTTATTTCCGGAAATCCCAGTTCCCTTTTGCCGGGATTGTACCTTCGGAACATCCTTAATGAGACGATAAAACATGTTTTTTTTTTCAAACAAAACGGCGTTTGCTCCCCGTCGCATTTATCTTTAAACGAGATGAAATTTACCGGCGAGCAGCAAGCGGTGAGCACAACGAGACGGTGTCCACATGGAGAAGCATCTCCCCGGCTGGGAATAATTTCATTACGAGAATTTAATACACCGTGAGATCGGGTCATAAGCACCGAGAGACTCACCGAGCACTCTGAGGTCAGCGTTAAAAGCCAACCCCGCTGGACAGGAGTTGCGAAACGAGGTATAAAGAGGGTCTCGAGCGTGCAGGAGTATGGAAAGATCGAAGGGAAAAACAGAGGAGAGAGAAATGGTCCAGACGGAGAACAGCTTTCCCGCGAGAGTGTTTGGTCCGACGGATGCTTCACGTTTACGATGAATTTAATTGGAAGACTCCGGAGGCTCTCAAAGACCGTAAAAGTAAGTAAAATGAGGATCGATGTGGTTGAGGATTCAGTGAAAAATTAAATACCACAAAAGCCAGATATTTACACGAGCTTTTTTCGTCGGAAAGAAAATGACCGAAAGATTTATGATAGATCGGAGATTGATACTCTCAATCCACTCTTGTATTTTTTAAATTTAATTTAGCTTACCTTGGCTGGTAAGTTGGACTCGTGTCACCATCCCGGATCTCCGTTCTCGACATTTCGAAGGCTAGAATTGAATAAATACAATGTCATTTATCATTTTAGCGATATTCATCAGCTATCGAGAGTTTGTGTCATTTATACTTGCAATAATCTTAAATAATGTAAAACGAAAATATCAAGTGTGAATTCGTAGTTAATCATTTCCGAAGATAATATTTTTGAGCTTTCGTGCCATGTGTGCGAGTTTTTTGCGTCGTGATATAACCGAATATCACGAACGTCGTTTGTGACTCTACATCAATCACGAAGGATTTCCTTTGGAACGAGGATCACGTTTTGTAATATCAAACGTTATATATGCCCTACTCTGACTTTCATTTTTCCCTTCATGGCTCTTTGTAAAGGGTCTCTTTTCCCTTTGGTAAGGAGAGGAAGTTGATTGCGATAATAAAAACGATGGAATAAGAACGGTTCTTCAGCCTGCGCGAGGACACTCGACTCTCGAGCTAGTAGAAAAAGCAGGCTCCGGTCAGACGGACGGAATTATTTGTACGTCGATTGAAAATTTATCCAAATCGTTGGAGCAATGTTCAACGTCCGTTTTTAAATGATTTAATTACAATTGACAAATTATGGATATCAATTGATAAGAAACAAAAATCTTTTTTTGCGACAAAAATCTTTGTTCATCGACGATTCTGTTCTTCAGTGAATCCTAGATTTATAATAAGCTTTAGTTTCTCCCTTCGATCTTATTTTATCCCTCGCTGAATGGGACCCTTTGATACAAGCTCGGGTATCCTTGACGAATCAAATATAATCTCTCGTGCCAAATACCCTTCGATTCATTAGCAGCCTGATCTCAAATTTCCATGAATGCATCGATACTTGCAAAATAATAAATAATTTATGAAATAATTTCAAAATTCAATAATTAATCAAACTTTTCATCTCAGTCACTCGATAATTGATGAAAAATGTCACACGTTGGCAGGAGACTGCACTTTGTTCAACGAAAAACGAGAGAAATGTCCTTCCCGTCCTGGCACATAATCAGCTTTAGTTCCTCCTTTCGATCTCATTTCATCTCCCGCTGAACGTTCGAGACACTCTTTGACGTACGATCGTGAAACCTTGGATGTAATCTCCTGTTCCAAGTGCTATCCTATTCCGTATAATGAACAGCATATATACTACATAAAATAAAACTTGAGAATACTTTGTAACAAGATGGGGGATGCGACAGGGAAAAAAACGTTGATTTTTTTACATCCCCCATCGCGATAAATCGAGAGGCAAATCGGTCATCGAAATATCTCCTAAATTCACGTTCGAAATGTGAATCAATCGCGCGAGACGAAAAATAAATATAATACGTGACACGTCCAACTACCCTCATTGGCAGTCGACGAATAATAAATGTCCGTCCATCATTTCCACACGATTCAATGGATTTGTCCATGTAACCGCCGGAAGTGAGGTACTCGATTCTTTTTGCCCCCGTACGCTCAATCTCTCTGTCAGGTAAATCCAACATGCGAAAATTTTTCGATCGAAATAGCTGTGACAACTGCGTCAAACGAGTGAGTCTGGGCCATTGCAAATCTATGTATGTACACATCGATGCGAAGACCGTCACTCCAAATGACATTCTCAATCATCCCGTTTCTACGTTCGAAGCACCATCAATCGATGCTGCACGTACAGGCACACCATATACAGGGTGTCCCAAAATTCGAGGCTTATAATTCGATGCTACATCGGGGATGAAGTTCCGAGTCGAAAAACACCCTTGAGATTTACCGGAGATGACTCTTTCAAGATTCGAGTCTCAGTCCAGATGGTTTCTCTGATCTCGTTTGCGGTGAGACGCGTTTCCGTCCTTTTCCTCGAAAAAAAAAATTTTTCCATCATCGTATCGAAAGGATTCTCTTTCCCATCTTGTTCTCAGGATGAAAGAACACAATCTGCCCTTGAAAAAAAAAAGAGATCAAGGAAGATGACATCCGGGCGAGATACTCTTTTCCCTTTGACTTCCCATTCTCTCTACGTGTATTTTAGTCAATGGATGACCGAGTTTCTCAAACTCGAGTTTCCGGTGGACGATCTCTGCAAGCTCCCAGCATCCGTACGAAAAAGAGATGGATCTTTTGTCTCTTGCTTCCGGTGCTAATTTACTTTATGCATCGTGACGTTCTTCTTCCTCACGTGATCCGAATTCACGAGCAAACGTTGAGATATTCCGGATTATATACGCAATCGCAGAGGAGCGAAGGTAAAAACAATCGAGATGATCATCAGCGGACGTTGAAACAGTTTGCGATCACAAGGACGTTGAATTAAGGTACTCTCGTAGCTTAACGTACATTCCACACGTTTGACGGGCGGACAAAATACACGTGAGCTTTTGCGGTGAAAATATGCTTTGGGAAAACCTGCTCAAGAGTCTCAGACTCACCGCGGCACAAACGGATTTTACGAAGAGACGCGAAACACACGTACACAGGGATGCTGAGAGCACGAACGTTTGTGTTTCTCAACTTGTGCGCGTTTTCAAAGAAGCTTTATCCTCCTTCTGGAATACTTCCGGAAGGAAAAGCCACGACGCTGTACTCGTTTGAGAGAGATGAGATCCGAAATAATGGAATTGGACCAGGGATGCTGCGAACACACGGGACGTTGGAAATGTCGCGGGAAAATTCGAGAAAACGCCGATCCGTTTGATTTCGCGAATAAATACGCATAAAGATGAAAGGAGGAAATAGCACGAGGTGAGAAACATTTGAATAAAGAGATTCAGGATATTCTCGATATCTTTTAATATCGAGCATTCGTAATTGATGGAAAGGCGAGCGTTGGAAATTTTATTCCTTTGATAAAAGCTTTTTCTTCCATGGGAATGTAGCTTCTGATGGGGGGGGGGAGAAAAAATATCAAAGACTCGTATAGAGATGTGCGCGTATTGCCATAAAATGTGTCTATACGAGCGCGGTCAATTGTTAGGAGTGAAAGATAGCTCGCGAGAAAAATGGGGTGGAAATGGCATGAAAAAAAGAACATACACGGGAAAGAGTGGGACGAGAAGATTTTCCCTCGTAATCCTACAGTATCGATAATACCACGTGTGCATTGCTCGTGTTATATATGTACGATACAATGTAAAAAGTACACATAATAGCCGAGGAAAAACGATATCGAAAAGACACGTATAATACAGGATGAAAATCGAGGGTTCGTGCTACCTTTTATGTCCCTCGACTCGACGATTACTTCTATAATCTATCTCGTTCCAAGGATATATCCCTCATATTACTAGAAATTCAACAAAAAATTCTCGAAAATGCTTCTCGAGAAAATTATCTTGAAATTGATCTACCCGATTCTCTATGTACATACAGCCTTATATTACAAAACTGAAAAAAAATATACAATTTTCGAAAAAACTTTGCAAAAACCCAGGATTTTTTGCGAAATAACGATTGCGATCCGCCTCATTCCCTAAAGTGTAGAAAAATCTGTGTTTTGTCTTGTAAATTGTTTTCTTCTAAAAAAAAAAATGACTTTACAATCTACCTGATTCTCTACGTAAATATACACCCTTACATTATAAAACGGAAAAAAATATACAATTTTCGAAAAAACTTTGCGGAAACCCAAGTTTTTTTGCGAAATAACGATTGCGATCCGCCTCATTCGCTAAAGTGTAGAAAAATCTGTGTTTTGTCTCGTAAATTCTTTTCCTTAAAAAAAAAATGATTTCGCAAAATTGCCGTCGATACACACGAGAGGATGGGATAACATTGCGGTACTCGATAAAGAGAGACAATGGGGCATCGCTATCGTGGGAGAAAAAAAAAGTCGAGAACATCGGAGAGTCTTTTGTGACGCTTGTACAATGGCCTGAAAAAATCCACCCTTCGCGAAGGAATTCCTCAGAATAGCTGACTCTGTGTGGTCAAGCGATGAAAAAAGAAATCCAAGTAGATATCGCGACGGCTCTTTTTTTCTTATTCCATCCACTTTATACCGTATATAATACATAATCGGTTGTATACAGTCTCGAGTGAAACGGGGGTTGTTTCGTCCGATCATTTTCCCCAGCATCCTTCTTTTTTTCTCACCCTCTGTTTTCGTTGGGATCCTCCCGGGATTGCGGCGGTTTTTTCCACTCGCGAGTGGCTATTGTCCAACTTGGAACATCTCGAGACCAAAACGTGTCATTTATATCGACGAATTTTCAATATTACGCAACAATATCCGAGATTTTATTTTATCCTTATTTTATCGTGATATCACGCGCCAGTAGTAAATTCCGAGCGAGGTCAGACCGCGTGTATCACCATAAATGCTGGCGTAATTTTTTTTCAAGGTCCAGCAAAAGGGAGGATTGTTCATTCTCGTGTTTTCGCGATGGATATTCCGTTCTAAATTCTCTCATAAAAAAACATAAACGTACATGCGCTTGAATTGAACTGACGCTTGTGCGGACAATCACGGGGGACATTTTTCAACCCGCATTTTCGCGGGTTTCCGTCACTTTATGCACTCTTGTGCATTCTTGACGTTTGCACTTTGCCGTTAAATTCCAAATTTTCCCGAGTATATATTTGCATTCAATGAACTGGGCGCCAGCACTTTACAAAGCTGTAAAACAATAACGATGTTAAAATGGTACGAACAAATTGTCGTAAAAGAAAAATCAGTCGAACAATACTCATAAAATCAACAAAAAAAATCCACTATTTCAATATATCTTTCGTTACCGTCTTACGTGTGATTGATTTTCCATGAAATTTTCACGATTTTGTCGAGTGTTTGAAATTCAAGATCTATTTTATCGTCGCTATGTACGACGATGTACGATCGAAAAAACGTTTAACGAATAAAAAATAGACCCATGAATGCAAATCGGAGTGAAATACATTAGCATTCCCGCGAAATCGTCGACAAATCGACATGCAAATGGTTGAGAAGAAAAATCGATGAAGGCAGCAAGGGATATGTTGTTCGAGGCGTTTAAAAATATCCGAAAAAACTCGAGAGAAGGAATCTCGAATGGCAACGACGTGATCCATTCTGCGTGATTCGCACAGCCTCTTTGCGGATCCGAGCAAAGTCTGAAGCTAATTTTTTCCAACCCATTTGCTTCGAGCATTACCGCAATTGTCTTTCCTCACTTTTTTTCTTTTTTCTCTCTCGCAACGATCGAATTTTCACCTGCTCTGGGTATCTTGTTATTTTTCCTTACTTTCGTCAGTTCGACCACCGAATGAATTCCAAACTATTCATCCTCGTAAAAACGAGGCACATTTTTTTCTGCATTTTTTCTCAAATTTTTCCTTCATCTCTCCTGCAACCACTACAATCGTCTCTCCACCCAACCTCTCTGTCTTTTTCCTTATTTTCATTAGTTCGACCGAATACATTTTTCGTAACGCAGATTGAGAAAAAAATAACGCAAAATTCAGCCTCCAAAATCTCGCGTACTTTTGCAAACTTTTCGGATACAGGAACGATCCTGCTTTCGCGAGAAAACGATTTTTCGAAACGAACGAAATTTTTCAGAACGAAGCTCGTTCGATGTTGGATGAAATTTTTCAAAAATGTGACTCACCGTTGTTTGTTTCAATGTTTCCCCGGTGAATCGCGCGTTTCGAGCGAACGTCCTCCAGCCTGATATCGCAACGATGATCTCGCGAACGATTTTATACGATCGTAGTCGTTCGGTTGATGATCAATCGTTGCGGAGGATGCTCAACAGCGCTGACACCGCTGACGTCGCGTTTGTCCGAGACCCGGCGACGATCTTCGTCGTTCCTCTTCATTTTAAATTTTACCATGCTATATTAATCGGCCCGGGTGACCGCGACGGTGTTATCGTGACTCGCGATGCGAGATGAATCTCCGAGGATGCGACGGTCCAGCGCCGATCTCACGATCGATGACGCGCCCGTTGTCATCAAAAAGTGTTTCCCCCCAAAGTTCAAACGAAAATTCAAAAAACTCATCGACGAACGAAGGCCAATGACAACTAAAATAATTTTACTTCAAACTCGATTCACAGCCTCCTCGGATGCTGCGAGCAATTCTTATCTCCCTCGTGTGTCCTGATCTGTTTGCGCGTGTGTGTGTTTGTGCGTGTGCATCTCATAGTCTCTCAAAATCGTGTTGAAATCGTATTAAAAACGAGAGTTTTGCAAAAGCTCGCCGATGGACCAAACGCGTCTTGTTTTTCTCCTCTCGGGTCCTCGATCTTTTTTTCTCAACGCTTCTTCGGGACTCCACATTCACTCACACACGCACACAAACACACACGTGGTGTCGAGAGCCGCCGTGCGTACTACGTGCGTGGGCGATCGAGTACTACTGAGTCTCCAGCATCCGCACGAGAGGAGCGCTCTTCCCGAGAGCACAGATTCCCGAAACCCCCTGATGCTGCTCTCCATACCGCCCGATCGTGTCCTCCCTTTTTCGCCTCCGATACGAGATGCTCGCGTCGCTCTCGTCTATATATATACATGTATATGTATAGACGTATTTATCACACACATATACATATATATATTTATCGTAATTGTGCCAGACCATCCCGAGCCTGCGTCCCTGTAACCGCGCACAAGGTCTGAGGAGAAAATTTACAGTCGAGCCAATTCGACCGAGCTTCTTCTTACATTATATATATATGGAGTGAAAATTTATACAGACATCGCTCTTTTCTTACTCAACTTTTATCAGCTTTTCTCCAACCGTGAGATATAATATTACCCTTACAGCGTATGTCTAGGCTTTTCAATAAGCTGCCGATGGAACTTTCGATTTCTTTGTTTTGTTTTTTTAATACAAAATTAATACCCCGTCTTGGATTTAGTACCGAGGGGTCTGGAGCGTTCCCAAAATTGGGCAAATCTCGCATGAAAGTTCGTCACATTGAGGAACGAAATTCTAAAAACGAAGCCCATATTTTCTTATTCATTTCGCGCAAAGCTGCACGTTTCGCAGAGTCGTCTGATTTTGGAGACTCTAACTTATCGAACGATTCTCCGCAATCTCTCGAGATTAAAAGGACGTTTGGAGCAAAAAAAAATGGAAAAATTTGATAAACGCCTTGCAATTTCAACGTGCACCCGCGATTTTCGTATTTTCTCGCGGGATCTTTGTCACTCATTTTTCATCCCAACGCCATGTCTGTGTATCTTTTCGAGTGTTCCTCGAGGGGTAGCAGGGGGATGAAAAAATGTCTCACTCGCGCTGAGGAGACTAGACTGCGTGATAAATTGAGCGTGGCACGTGTCTATGTACCTCGTTGCGGTAATGCGACCTTCGCGAGTGAAAATCGCGAAAGAGGAGGCAAAAAAAATGGCGACGCGCGCGGGGGATGAAGACAGCGCGAAAACGAGAGAAAGAGGTAAAAGTTTTCTTCGTCCAAAACGGAGGGGTTGCGAAATGGAGCTACATTTTTCCACGTATATATACATATTTATGTACATATATACATAGACATCGCACCGACGGGACGATTCTGAAAGTGCTGGGGAAGAAGAAATAAAAATGTTTCCCCGAGACAAGCGTTTCGCTAATCTCATATTCGTAAATTTCTCTCCCGCCGCGATATCGCGTTACCGCGACGAAAGCGACGGAAAAAGAAGAAAAAGTGGAGACTGTCATCTGGCAAAAAAATTGTACAAAAAATATCGCGACAAAAAAAAACCTCAACAAAGCACAAATATCGTGTGAGGTTTTTCAAAATTGCTCATTTGCGACGAAAAAACATTTATCACCAAATTTTCGTGAAAAAAAAAAACGTGGGGAAAAAAAAGAAAATCGAGGTCCACCAAAAAACCTCTTTTTATTATTATAATTTTTTTCGTTATAATTATTGACGATTTTACGCAGAGGAAAGAGGATCAATATCCTTTTTCTTTAAGAAACTTTATTGGCTGAAGTATTTTTCGGAAAATGTTTGTCCTCTGATGAATATTCCGAAGAAATGTTTTCATATCGAGATATTCTTTTTCTCTCGCATGTAAAATAATGTCCATGTGTTTGAGGACGATATATAATGTATTATATACCCGACATATGTACAGAATATAATTTACGATATTCCTCGGTAGACCAAGAATCGAATATCGAAACAAGAATATATACGAGGAAAGAAAATTCGCAACGACACAGACGAGAGTATCCTGCTCTCTCCTCTTTTATATCTTTCGTTATATACTGTAATCTATGTATACTCCATAGTCTTATAATATAACTATCCCAGTTTTTTTATCCTACTCTGGAAAATATTTTTTACGCCCTTGCGGTAGAACAAAAAACTGGAAGAAACGAGAGGGAAAGAAGAGTGCGACAAAAATATTCGACGATTTCGCGTCAAAATAGTAAACCGGACTGTGGCTTGATTTTTTTTATACTCTCGAAATCCTCGATTCTATCGGCACACGAATGAAAATACGAAATACTCGTACGAAAAAATAAAAATGATCACGACGATTTTATCCTCATATAAATATTGCAAAAATGATTTTTTACATTTTTAACATTCGGTCAGTGAATTTTCATTTTTGAAACTCATCATTGGCTATCGAACCTTTTCATCTGTAAACTCGATAATGATTCTCTTTTTTTTTGTGGGATCAGCGATCGCGCACAGACACTCCGAGGGTAATAATTCACGAGAAGGCGAACGAACGTCAGACGGAATGTCGCTGACTCTTGTTGAGTCACGGCGTGGTGAGGAATGTTTATATATACATGTGATCCTGGCATTCCTTCCATTTCCTTCCGAAAATTCCGTCATCCCATTTTCGAGAGAGAGAAACAACCCTCGGCTCATACGCAAGCCGTTATCTCCGCGCGCAGCATCATAATTCCCCTGTTCTCTTGCTGGCAATGAGAGAGCGCATCTTCAACTCTGCCCAGGTTTTATTTGGCTAGACCGGACGGCGCCCTGGCTCCGTATAAGCCGTCTGACTACCGCACCCTCGCGCCCCACACCCGTCCAGTGATTTAACAACCCCTAGATCCATACATGGGATGCCACGAAACAAATGGACCAAGTTTTTCCTCGAAACTCGCTCTCATCTACAAACGTGCGGAGAAAAAATCATCATCTCGAAATTTTTTCTCGTTTCGTCGTACTCGCGAATTTTTTAGCAGACTATGCAGGGAAAATCGAAAATCCGTGGTCCGGCGGGTCTTCCATCAAGGGGAATATGAAAGGTGGAATAGAAAAATGAAGGCACCAAAATATGGTGAAATTATTCAGTCGTATGGTTGTGTAAACAATAATGTTTGATATGTTATATAATTAATAGCAATAATATCATTATTTAATAACGATAATATTTATATTTAGTATAATATTATGTATAGTAATAATAGGTGATTAAATACTTTCTTTTGGAAACACGCAAAATATACGTTCCAAAACACTATTTTTTTTTACGAGAGTCTGTCGAGAATCTTTAATAAACACCATACGTCGATCGCTGATAGTATTTAGCGACGGTTCGCGCCCTCTACTTCGTTTTTTCCTATTCCGTCACTAGTTCGCATGAAACTCCCGCAAATGCTGCATATAAAGTTGCGCCTGTTGCACAGGGTGTCTCAAAACTGGATGCTGTTAATCGCATGCTGAACGGGGGATGAAATTCCAAGTCGAAGCGTCTTTGAGCACCTTTTGCTTAGATTGAGTCAGGTTTTCATTAGGTTTTACGTTTCGACTGGGCGAATTTCGTCCTCGATCGAATTTTAAGGTATCAACCTCGAGTTTTGGAACGTCCTGTATTCTCCGTCCATCCCATCGATCGATCGAGAGTCACTGAACGTCCGAAAGGACGAAAATCCTGGCAAACTCTCTTGGAGCTTTTCCTCGTGGCCAGAAACGAAACGGGGATGCTGGGGAAAACGTTACTCCATGCTGCGGAACAGCCGCTGTTTCGGCCGTCATATGTCATTACGTAACCAAGTCTGCGCTGGCGCTACTATCGAGGCAATGTGAATTCCATTTTCCTCGACGTGCCAACGACATCGCGAGCTTCGATCTAACGACATATACTCGCCCTGTACGTTGCTCCGATATGCTCGAGGGTGGAAAACACGATGAGGGTTTATTGCATTTGGTAACGCCGCTGAATGAATTTACTTCGAATTCCGGGGGGATGAAAACTGACGTTCGTCGACTGGCGAAACAATCGATTAACACGAAAAAAATATATACCCCTGCATGAAGGCAATTTATTATTTTTTTTCGACATGTTCACTTCGGATTCAACGCGATTTTGACGAACGATCGAACAGCTAAATAATACGTATTTCTCAATTTGATTACCGTCGATCGGTAGGCTGATGAAAATTCATCCCCCATCTTTCACACACCCGGTAGACAGACGGAAAAAATGACGGGAACTGCGCGAAACAAGATATTCCGTCATAATCGTCGTCTGAGTGGAAAAGCCGCGTGTGCGGGTGTAGCGATTTTTTTTTTTTACATCTCGTCCATGCGGGAGAAGAGTCTCCCGCGTAAAGGTGGAAAATGGTGGGAGGGGATGAAGAGCACGAGGGATGGAGTAGGGAAAAAAGCACGAAAAGACTTAAGGATGATGTAGAGGACTCGCGTGGCGTCTGAGAGCGAGAGCGAGAGAAAAAGGGCAATAAAAAAGTCTCGTAAGGGATGAAAAAGGGTTGAGAAATGACGAGAGAGAGAGAGAGAGAGACCGAGAGGAAGAGGGTCGAGGTTGGGAGGCAAGAAGACTTTGCGACACTTGGCCGAGGACCGTGCGGATGCTGCGTGAATCTTTTGCAAAGACCGCTGAGAGCACGAGAGGGATGTTTAGGGAAGTTTTGACAAATTGAGGCGACGTTGGCAATGCATAAACATGCAGACGTAGACTCATCATCCCACCTCGTTTATTTCGACTCTATGGGCTGTTCCCCACGGTGTTCTTCGGTTGTAAATATAATTTGCAAATATAATTTCATCCGTGGACGATTCGCACTAAAATTGTGTCACGAAAGGACGTAAAGGCTGCCTTTTATTCCGAAAATTAAAATTCCCCGCGAATTAAAATTCGAACGAACCCCACAGTTCCGCGTTGAACGGTCCTTTTCATCTCTCGCAATTGAAAATAAGGTGGACCTGTTTTTGTAGCGGAAACCTGTGTTTTTTTCGAGGCACTTGTTTAAAAACACTAAAAAATTTGAAAAATACTAATTTCACGCGAACGAAGGCGTGTAACAGCCGTTTAATTCCTCTACCACCGATCCGAGGCCGTCATTCCGTCTTGACATTCCTACGCTTTATTGGCCGCGTTACAGTACGAAGTTGATACAAAAAAAACACGTCAAATTCCGACAAGATCCAACCCCTGTCGGAGAGGTCGAAGGCTCGACGACTTGACGGGGAATTTTGACTTCTGACAGGCGAAAAGACGCGAACGACTTCGCCATTAAAACTGCGCGAATCGCTCCCTTATTTCATTGCCGAGACGTCCAAATATGGGCGTTACAAATATTTGTATATCTCTGCATGAGAGACGTGCGAAAAAGATCCTCGGACCCAAGGGTGAGTTTTCACAAGGGTGCAGAGTTGAAAGATCACCGGAAAGAAAGAGGAAAGGGAGCAGACAGCAGGAGGCTGAGTGAAATGACAACGGATACGCCCCGGAGCTGTAATCGGGGAGGATTTACCCCGTTTTTCTTTCTCTCGTATATATACATTTTTATCTCTGTCTTCGGCTTTGCTCTTGCTTCTTCATTCGCCTTGTTTGATATCTATTTTCCGCGATAAGGAAGAATTTCACGTGGAAATGAATGTCGCACGAAAGGATCGACGATATCTCGAGGGTGAAAAAGCGGCATTCCATGTATATATATGTAAACACACTTATATACATGTACACTATGTGTGTGTATATATTAGACTCGAAGAAACTTTTTTTTCACGTTTTCTTTTTCTCCCCACGACGCAGTAGTCTTTTGTACCGCTACGTCCGAGATAGGGATTAAATCCGCACGGTTGTCGGGGGATTATTGAGAAAAAAAACCCTTCGCGATGGAAGGATTGGAAATAATTCGGAATATATCTTTATATATGACGAAAAAAAAAATTCGACATTCATAATATTATGCAGGAGAGATTGATCGGAAAAATCGTATATCGGAAGGCGGAAGAGCTTACGATATTCACCGAGGGAGTAGAAAAAATACTGGGGTCCATAAAACCGAGCAAATCTCCTTCGAATCTCTTCCCTTGACCATAAAAATTCGTATACGAGGACATCTGAAATTACGACGATTAAACGATGTCTATTTTTTTAAAAATCGTTATTAATAAAAAAACAATTACTTCTACGTACCGTGATTTCGACTCCGAAACGATGATTCCACTCATCGTCTCTGATTCCGATTTTCCTAATATTTTTTATGTTCTAATTTGCATGTAAAATAATTTTGACGAGTAATGAAGGTTCTGCTTGAAACGAAAAGGGGGTGGCCCGATTTATCGACCCTGAATCTATCGTCAATCTGTTTACGATCAACGTAAACCGAAGAGCATCCAGCACAACTGTGCGTGGATGGCCAGATCAATTTAGAATGCAATTTTATACAGAAATCTCGACGATGCAGCCTTGCGAATGCAGACTCCAAATGGGCGGAATTTCGTACGAGCATTTAAACGTTATTTTCCATTCGCCATTATTTATTTTTATTGTCTTTTTTTTTTATTTAAAGCATTCAAGCTCGAGAGCTTATTCTGCTGATTCGCCATTATTTCGAACCTTCACGAGGCAAGAGCAAATCTCGAGTCATGTCACATCCTCTTTTCTCTCTTTCTCTCTCTATTTCCAACAAGATACGCTTCGATATCCTCGAAATCATCCAGGCTAATTAAGGCAAACTGCATGGCTTCTCGATTCCCAAATACACCAAGCAATCGAGTGTACCTCCAGGTGTTTATGGGATAATGATTTTTTATAGAATTTTTACCAAACGAAAATTCGCACGAGCAAGAAAAATACTTTCCAAGATTCTCCCGATGATTTTTGTTTCAATTTTCCCTCTCTGTTTTCTCTCTCTCCCTCGTGCACAATTTTGTTGGAGCTAATAGTCCACTTGATACTCGTTTCGTCCATTACCGTAGCCATGTCCCATGCGGAGGACACTAAATTTTCCACGCAGCCTCTCGCCATCTCGCGTGGCTTGTTCCTCTCTCTGTCACGCGTGTGCAAACACTCACCCACTGATTCACACTCGCGAAGAGGATGAGAAGCTATCTTCGGCATAAAAAAGCTTTTTATCGCCCACCTGCATATAGCACACCGTCCATACACAGGAGAGTACGCAGTTGCGATACTTTTCCGATCCTGTCACACGTACAGCTCGTAATATACGGAGGGTACTTAATGTACGATAACGCTTGTACCGCGTTCTCACTCCCCGGTTATAGAACGAGGGTAAAAAAAAAAACATTCGCGAATGTTGGTGTAAACCAAAAGAGCCAACGTGTCGTACACAATTTTCCTTCTGTAGCAAGGAAAACACACAAATCGCATCCAACTGTACGAAATGTGAACGAATTACACGAAGTTATTTATGTAAATAATAATACCTGGTAATAATAATAATAATTAATTACCCGAGATTTATTCGTAAATTTAAAAAAAAGTGAAATGTGCTAAATTTAAATGGACATTCAATCGCGTTGTTCAATTGATCGGCTATCGATTAACATCGATTCGATTCAATTTCTCAGACTAGCCATATTTTTATTGTTTAATCTGTTTGAGAGGAAAGAGTCTGTTTGAGATGTAATTTATCAGTGAAGCATAAAAGCTCTCGTTACGAAAGAAAAACCTTGGTCCTGATGGACAAGCCGACGCTGATGGGGATGAAAATTCTGCAAATTGCGCGAACGATGCTTGCAGCTGATGGAAAAAAATGTTAACTCTTTGCGGAGGTTGCCACGAGTTTTCTCATCCCTTTTTTGCGTCCACTCGCGCGTAACGATCGACGTCTTATGATCGGTATACTCTTCACTCGAAACCAGAGGACTTTTCACCCGCAGCCTCAGCGTCTTACGGAATTGACGAGCCGACATGTACACGCGAGGAAGGACAGAAATTGGGGTTGCGATTCCACTCGACTTTTTGAGACTACACTCGAAAAGGCCGGACGAATGCTATACGGGTTAGCGTCGTTGTCTAGTCAAGATTGTACAATCAACTGCGAGCATATTTTGCAAATCAGGAATCTTACGGAATAAATATCGTAATTCAATAAATATAATTACGACACTATTTGTTAGTTATTAATTATGCACATTTATTTTCGTTTCATCGAAATGTTGATAATTAAAAACCGATTTATTCAACGACTTTTTCGTAATTCAATAAATACAATTACGATACCATTTGTTAGTTATTAATTATGCACATTTATTTTCGTTTCATCGAAATGTTGATAATTAAAAACCGATTTATTCAACGACTTTTTCGTAATTCAATAAATACAATTACGATACCATTTGTTAGTTATTAATTATGCACATTTATTTTCGTTTCATCGAAATGTTGATAATTAAAAACCGATTTATTCAACGACTTTTTCGTAATTCAATAAATACAATTACGATACCATTTGTTAGTTATTAATTATGCACATTTATTTTCGTTTCATCGAAATGTTGATAATTAAAAACCGATTTATTCAACGACTTTTTCGTAATAACGCCATTCGAGAAAAGTAAGGCAAAGGAACACGGCGTAGTCTTTGGTTGAGAAGCAGAGGTAAAATATAATGAAATTAAATCGTCTCTCGAATAATTCGAGATGAAAATCTCTCGTTTCTCGAATACAGCGTATGCGCGATGGAAAAGTCGCCGTGTGTTTGTTGGAGAAATAAATCGAGAGGGAAGGAAAAGCATGGCATTCGACAACGCTGAAGAATTAATTGAAGTCTCAGCAGTGCGTCACTTTTTTCCTCATTTTTTCGTTCTCAGCCTTTTCTCCCTCGTTTTACCTGAAGGGAAAAAGGGCGGTTGAACAAAGATGAGGGAAGCGAGGAAAAGACGAAGCTGTTCATGCGGTTCGCAAAGTCGGTTAGCAATCGTTATTGGAAAACAATCAGAAACAACTCTGGTGCTCCTTCTTGCTTCTCTATGAGATTTTTATTTTATTTTTTTCCATTTTTATTTTCTCATCGTGGTCGATCCATCCCGAGTATCGTATACTCCAAAATGTCGCCAATAAATCGATATTTTTCGATGTTTTTAAAATTCTCGAAAAATATAATTTAATAGTTTTTCGTTGAATGCGAATGATTTTTGATTGAAAAGAAATATCATCGTTTTCATAGCAATTACAGTCGTCGTATCATGATTGAAATTCAAGAGTATTTAATCCTGTATATGAACTCTGTGTGTACTCGCGGCTTACGTATCGGAGCACTTCCGGGTGTACGTCGCGTGAATGCGAAATCATTGCCAGGATGGCACTGCGAATCCTCCTCGACGCGATCGATCGCGAAACGATAAGAATATAGATATGCATTCCCAAGTCAAATATACAAATTGTAATAAACTTTCTTTCATTTTCTTTTCTTGAAAAATCCGTCTGAGATATATCCAATTTTCGATATAAGCATTTTTGTTGATTCATTCGTTTTGCATACCTCGAAACCGTCCAAATACACGTTTTGGGACCTTAAAATGATTCTATCTCGCGAACCCTCAAGAGTGCCAAGTTTTAGCTGAAATATGTTAATTATGAAGTTAAGTATGAATTGTGAAGTTTCTGTGGAAAATAAAAAAAAATCATGAATTTTGAGGCTCCGGAACTTGGTATTTTCGACAGTTGCGTGCCTCGAAAACGTCGTAATGTAGGTTGTGCAAGGAAAACAATGTATAATTTTTTCGTGCGATTTTATTACATCTGTGGAAGAGATTATTAAGAAAAACAAGCGTAGAAATCTTTCTGTAAAACGTAGAGAAGGAAGAAGGAGAATATATGGATCGAAAAATGTAAACGCCTTTTTACTCACTGTGACTGCGAATGTATACAGTTCTATTCCGTTTTATAAATCAAACTAGATCTTTTTTTAATTAGAAATTGGTAGCGAGAATTCTGCGGGGTAATTATATATATATATCCATTTGTAGATGGCAGAATTAAACGAACCTGCCTTCGGTATTTCCACGAGGGTTGAATTTATCTCAATAATGGAAACTGGGTTATCTCGGAGCTGGAATCTCTCGGCGGAATGTCACTGCAGTAGAAAAGTATCTTGGGAATAGCTATATCGGAGTATAATCGGCATTGTATTAAATACATTGCCGGAAAGCAGATTTAAGACCGTCTCAATAAACAATCCTATAATTGAATTTCTATTTCTTTTGTATGCCATAAAAATAAAATCCATCGAGCTTTTTTGTAAGAACGATTCGTTTTATTGATGGTATTTTTTCCGAAATCCCCCAGGATTTAAGCGATTTGTTTTTATTTTTTCGCAACCCGCGATTTATAACTTTTTATCCGCAAAAAAGTAGCCGGTCGAGTGCCCGAAGGTCATTTTTTTACGATCAACAATTGAAAAAAGAAAGGAAATTGAAATTTTCAAATTTATTCGAAAGATATCGTCGATTTTTAGTCTTATTCGTAACCCGGGAAGAATTTTCACTTATTTCATACAACGCGATTTTCCGTGACTCGACAAAATAAATATTGTCGCGGTGTAACTGATGGAATCGCGTTTCCTTTTTAAGGCACAATTCCCGCGCGTCAAAGTATTCCGACTGCCGAATTTATCGAACAGATGTCGCCAAGGGGGATATGAAATATCGCGCGAAGAAAGAGTCGCTAGAGAAAACTTGGGAATCGAGGTCACGATTGGGAACTCTCAACCCTTTCGCGTACGTACAAAAACGGGTGAAAAGGAGAAGGGCGCAAGTGGAAAAATTCCGTGCGCTGTATCCTGCAGGGGTTGCGGATTTATTTTTATATTCTGCCTGTATGTATCATATGTATAACGCACGCGTGTATACATATTGCTCCACAGGGGAGCAGCAGGCTCGACACAACAGGGGCTAATGGTTCCGGCGAAACCACAAGAGAGCGTCATGTGTCACACCCGCCGAAATTCATCATTCATATTCTCTCTCGTTTGAAAAAAAAAAAAAAAAAAAAATCTCAATAAAAACAACGTCGTAAGAGCGATAAACATTTTTCCGAGAAAAACTTTGTGAAAACAAATGATTCTCTCGTCTTTATTCCTTTTTCTAATACTAGAGACAAGAGACGCGCGCTCACGCGCGCGAAAAATTTCCGAAAACCGGACATGGAGCAACTTGTTCAGAGTTGTTTCCTTTATGCGTGGTTCAATTTTGATGGAGTTGTCGATCGTTCTTTTCATCTGCCACTACTTTCGAGTACTGCAGCGTCGAGCGTTAGTACTGCGCCTGTGAGACTGTTTACCCGCCCGACATTGCTGTAGAGCGGAAAGATAGCCTCTCCGGGCCAGCGTCGAGCGGTAGTACTGTGCCGACGTGGCTGTAGAACAAAAATTTCCGGAAACCGGGCATGAAGCATCTTGTTCAGAGTCGTTTCCTCTATGCGTGCTTAAATTTTGATCGAGTTGTTGATCGTTCTATCCATCTGCCGCTACCCTTAAGGGGAAAAACTGAAACTAAATTTCCGACAACCAGAAATGAAGCATCTTGTTCAGAGTCGTTTCCTCTATGCGTGGTTAAATTTTGATCGAGTTGTCGATCGTTCTATCCATCTGCCGCTACCCTTAAGGGGAAAAACTGAAACTAAATTTCCGACAACCGGAAATGAAGCATCTTGTTCAGAGTTGTTTCCTCTATGCGTGGTTAAATTTTGATCGAGTTGTCGATCGTTCTTTCCATCTGCCGCTACCCTTAAGGGGAAAAACTGAAACTAAATTTCCGACAACCGGAAATGAAGCATCTTGTTCAGAGTCGTTTCCTCTATGCGTGGTTAAATTTTGATCGAGTTGTCGATCGTTCTTTCCGTCTGCCGCTACCCTTAAGGGGAAAAACTGAAACTAAATTTCCGACAACCGGAAATGAAGCATCGTGTTCAGAGTCGTTTTCTCTATGCGTGGTTAAATTTTGATCGAGTTGTCGATCGTTCTTTCCGTCTGCCGCTACCCTTAAGGGGAAAAACTGAAACTAAATTTCCGACAACCGGAAATGAAGCATCTTGTTCAGAGTCGTTTCCTCTATGCGTGGTTAAATTTTGATCGAGTTGTCGATCGTTCTTTCCATCTGCCGCCACCCTTAAGGGGAAAAACTGAAACTAAATTTCCGACAACCGGAAATGAAGCATCTTGTTCAGAGTCGTTTCCTCTATGCGTGGTTAAATTTTGATCGAGTTGTCGATCGTTCTTTCCATCTGCCGCCACCCTTAAGGGGAAAAACTGAAACTAAATTTCCGACAACCGGAAATGAAGCATCTTGTTCAGAGTCGTTTCCTCTATGCGTGGTTAAATTTTGATCGAGTTGTCGATCGTTCTTTCCGTCTGCCGCTACCCTTAAGGGGAAAAACTGAAACTAAATTTCCGACAACCGGAAATGAAGCATCTTATCCAGAGTGGTTTCCTCTATGCGTGGTTAAATTTTGATCGAGTTGTCGATCGTTCTTTCCGTCTGCCACTACTGTCGAGTACTACAGCGTGAAGCGGTAGTACTGCGCCTGCGAGACTGCTTACCCGCCCGACATTGCTGTAGAGCGGAAAGATAGTCTCTCCGGGCCAGCGTCGAGCGGTAGTACTGCGCCTGCGAAACTGTTTACCCGCCTGACATTGCTGTAGAGCGGAAAGATAGCCTCTCCGGGCCAGCGTCGAGCGGTAGTACTGCGCCTGCGAGACTGTTTACCCGCCCGACATTGCTGTAGAACAAAAATTTCCGGAAACCGGACATGAAGCATCTTGTTTAGAGTTGTTTCCTCTATGCGTGGTTAAATTTTGATGGAGTTGTCGATCGTTCTTTTTATCGTCCACTACTTTGAAGGAAAACGCTTCTCGCGAGATCGTCTGATCCAAGAATCATTTCTTGTAAATTTTATAAAACATTAATGTGCAAGGGAGAAAGAAGGGAGAAAAATGTTCGCTTGAAAAAATGTGCAAGAGAAGCTAGTTTAGTTTATTCACTCTCCTTCTCCCGGACTATCTCTCATTTTCTCTCAGTACAATATAAATTCAATTGTGAAATATAGTACTCTTACTTACTCGATATGGATGATTTCTTTTTCACAGTATAAATTATCGTAGAACTATAACCTTCGCTAACCGCGATTAATGTCACAAGTCACAAGTCTCGCAGGAATTTCGCGGCTGCGCTCATCACAGACCAATCACGAAACGAATAAAACGACAACAAAACAAGCGATATTTGGATATTTCGATAATTTAGATCTATATCTCCTCATCAACTTTTTATAAGAAAGATATTTTCTCCAGGATTGCTCTGCTCGGAGCTGCGAGTCATTTTTCCGCGGCAAAAAGTGGCACGTGTGTCGTAAAAGCCCTTCGTATTATTATTATTGCGTTAGAATTCGATACGAAAAATTACGAAGGGTTGAAAGAAATATATTTTCCTCCGAGCCACACGAAAGAATCGCTGATTTTATCGAAAATAAATATATTTACGAGTTTTCTTATTCTCTCGAACGTCCCCTGTCGTCACTTTATTTTTCTCGCGAACCAGCACGTTTGTTTGTAGCAAAACGTGACGCATCGACTATTCTCAGCTTTTCTCTCCGATGAAAGAAAAAAGGAGAAACAAAAATATCATCCCCGCGCCTTTCACTGATTTTTCCGTGACGCGCTTTTTCCTCTCGCAAAATCCCTCGGCTTTGCCTTTCGACTCGTTTTTTTGTTCGTTTTTTCCACGCGCGTATTTGCCCAGGCTGGGATTTTCATCCGGCGAATGGACAAACGGGAAAATAAGCGAGATAAAGAAAATACGTACTCGCGAAATATGTGTACGAGGAAGTGGCACTTTGAGCTTGCCGAAAGATCGCGAAAATTCGGTGACGTGACGCGAATGCCAAGCGGAGTATTTGTAAATCAAACTTTCCCTCTCGACGACGTTCTTTCATCCCAGATTCCGAATTTTCATCCCTCGTCCCTTCGGGATAACCGCGGCCCTACTTTCTCCGGAAATACTCGACATTTGCTCAACATTGTGAATTAAAATTCTCAGCTGAAGAGCACGTGATTGTCGTGACGAATGTCAAAAAGGTCGTAAGATCGTCCGAAAGAGCGTAATTTTATGAAAAATGAACAGATTAAATGTATCCAAGTTGAAAAATGACCAGCTGCCGGTAATATTAAAAATCACGAGCGAAATTCTTCCACCCGGAAAAATTCGACAATCGTTTTAACGATTCTGAAAGATGGGCAAACAATGTGTATAAATCATCGGGGATTCTTCCATTTTGCGATAACTCATTCGAGGACTAATTAATCGAATCCTCGGGCTCACGAGAAGGGTGAAAGAAAAAGAGGAGGGAGAACTGCTCTTCCCTTCTGTAATTGGAGTCTGCTGTCACTTTGAACTTGTCAGAACTTTAACGTCTGACTCTTTCCTCAGACACCGTCCATATATACACACACATTTTTGCAAGGGAAAGAGCCTGGCTCTCAGACTGTTGGAAATTTATCGTTCTGGAGGGAAGACTCTAAAATGGGATTCATTTACCAGCCGTGATAAAACGCGCCGTGAATATACAAAGAAAACTCGAAGGAGAGAGTATAATACGAGAGGCGGAGTGGAAACAAATGGATCATTTCGTCTCCGACGCGTAACTCGCCGAGACGAGTCTTCAACATCGTACTCGAGGATGATCCGGAGGCGCAATTCCAACGAGAACGAGATACAATGCAAATTCCTTTCAGCTTATTGTTTTCAGAGTTTTCAATTTTTTTTTTTGCCAATTTCGGAGGATCAAACAGAATTTCGGATTATCAATAACCGTCCCCTAGAAAGATTGACGTTTTTATTTTGTTTTTCGTACCCTCGCTGTTTGACGGATTTTTTTCATTTTCAAAAAACTCGAAACACCATAAAACTCTCGTCGAATCAACTTGTTCGATAAAGTGCATAAAGTACGTACTTTCGAAATGATGACGTGGAATGGTAACGCATATTGAAGATGCGGATGAGCGCATGCAGAGATGAGGAAATAACACACTGTTCTGTACCAATCTACCGGGTTTATATTTTCCTTCACATACAGGGTGTCCCAAAAGTCGATGTTGATAATTCACAGCCAAGTGCAGAATGGAATTCCGAGTCGAAATGTTCTTCAGCGTCCTATTGACCACGACTCTAACAGGCAAAAACACGACGGGTATTCGTTGGATGAAAAAGTGCTCGAGGACTTTTCGTCTTGGAATTTCATCCCCTATGCAGAGAAAAATTTTCAGCATCCACTTTTCGGACACCCGGTATATACACACACAGATGTAATGACAGTGAGGATAGAAGTTCGACGCAATATGAGGTAATACACATGGTCCATGTTTGCAGAGCACTCGGTTACTTCTACTCGTGTTTCCTCCAACGATGAGTAGCTCACTATACTGCTTGTATCCCCTACATTTGTGTTCTGCATCTCTCTCTCTCTCTCTCTCTCTCTCCCTCTCTCTTTCTTTTACATTCGCAGTCGCTGTTATCCCAGAATTCCTGGTGGAACTACCGTGTCCATTTTGATGCAAAACTTATGATTCGAGTGAGATAACTTGTATCAGTCACAGGGAGAGAGAGAAAAAAGCGAGAGAGAGAGGGAGAGAGCATAAAACTACAGATTGCACATCGAGGTAGGAATGTAGGACACGAACATACACGTTTGCGATTCAATAACCCCGCGAAGATTCATTTGACGTGACATCGATCCACTTCAACGTCGATTTCTATAGAACCAACGTGCCATACAACGCGCAAATGCGTGCTTTATCGCTAGTATCTCGATAGGAGTCGTACAACAAAATATTGCAGAGTACTTATCGCATAAAAATTAAAAAATCGACAAACAAGTTACGAAAAAAATTCCCAAAATGTTTAGACGTCTCCTTTTCATGTCAAACGCAGGTTTATTTCTTGTTTCTTGCGATTTCGTTTCGTTGATAAATTGTGTTGAAAAACGTACGAGAGGGAGATGATAAATTTTGTTTTTTGACAAATATTTTTGATCCGATATTGAGTGACTTTTGCAGTGTTCATTTTTCACACGAGTACGAAATTCAATTACGTTGTTAAGAAATTTAACCAACTGCGTATGAAAGCTGACCCGGCAGAGTGCACCCCCGTCTGACACGCGTCGACCTTATCCACTTGGCCGGCCTTTCGCGCTTGCATCACTCGGCGACTCGCGTGTGGTTCGCCGCGCCGTCTGTTCCTAATGGAATTCCGCCTGTTGTGCACACACGTAACATCACTGTTGCGTCCATAATATAAGCGCTTTAACGTTTCCCAGGCGTGACCCCGGCATTTAACTTTTCATATTCCGGAGAAGACAACGTTGAAAATTCATTCGCAGAGACATAAAAAGTTTAGCAACGACCATACGCGGTTAACCAGAGCGTGGTAACACCATGGATTTTCGAGGCTACTCGGCAGAGCGAAAAAATCATCGACGCGAAATCTCCCTCTCGCGCCGTGCGGAGAAGCACATCTAACGAGATTTTTTTATAAAACGGGCAATCGTAGGAACAGAAAAAAATGATAATTAGCGAAAAAAAAGTCTTTCAAGATCGAAGACATTATTAATATCCATTGTTAACGAAATATCCGATATTATTATTATTGAGCAAGAATATATTGTGGAAAAGTGACGAAAAAGCCTGCTGTGAGTGAAGCAAGGGTATCCGATTAAATTAGAGATTAAAAAAGGAATAATTACAATTTTTCAAGCAGAATTCATAATCACCGGAATATTAAAATTCAAACTGTTCCTAGGCAACTTTCCACTTTTTCCTATCGCATGTGAGGATAAAATGGAGGCCGAGTGCGGTCGCGTGATATAGTCGCGAGCCAAGACACTGCGTATTCTATTTTTCTTTTTTTTTTAATCGCACGTAGTTTCGAATTAAACGGAGGAACGTGCTGAGTTCAACAGCAACGTGGATTGAAGTAATACCCACGTGTGATAACATATGGCTTGAATATTAAATTACCAAGCATATTGTACAAAAAATGAAAATTTATCCCTCGTGTTCCTTCGTAGGGACTATTAATGTCACTTTTTATCGATTGTTCATAATTTTTTAAATTATTTACGTATTTTTATTTCACTTTTCGTTAAATTATCGTCCTGGGATTCTCTGCATCTTATTTCCGTATCGCGAGAAAAATTTAGTTTAATGCTACCCTCGCTGATGATTGTGCGAGAGAAGAGAAAATAAGGTGGTCCAGATATAGGTCGACCGGATAATCGGATTATGATCATAATTACGAATGGAGTTTAAGGATTGAGCGTTGCTGTATCGAGGAGCATATATAGATGCATGTAATCCGAATGGAGCGCAGAGGCTTCTGAACCAGTCACTGTAACGACGTTGCACTGTTTAGAACCAGCAGAATAATCTTATCTCTCTAACGCCAGCTTCAGCCATTTCAATGCAGCTTTGACGAAGATTATAAAGCTTGATTTTAGTGTAGTCTTTTAAGGTAGAAAGCTCGGCCAATTTGTGGAGGATTCGAAAAAAATATTAAGGGCGATTCGTCATATGGTAGTTCAATTTTATTTTATTATTTATTTATCATTTATAGACGAATTATTTTTTATTCCGAATTTTTTTTTCTCTTTAAATTGTTCGTTCTCGCAGCGACGATTGTTTTCACCCAAAAAATGAAGAATATCCCACAAATTTCACTCAAAAAACACACTTTTAATGACCTCTTTTTAAAACCCCAAAGATGGTGGGTGAGAGTGAATTATGGAAAAGTTTAAGAGGTCCGCAGGGTCTTGAATTTTCGGAAATTTCTTTTTCTCATCCACCGAAGCCGAGGCATTAATCATCGCGTTGTTTCGAAGCTCATTACGAGTTTCGCCGGATCGCGTCTGCGAGAACACGACTATTTTACATTAAAAATTCAAGTGGGCTTCTCGCGAAACCGTATATAAGGAATATTACACGTGCACGTATATATATCCGCTCCGGAGCGTTGTTGCGAGATAAATTTGTGGAGCAGTTGAGACGAGAGAGAGGAGAAAAATCTCGGGTAGGAGAGCAACGTGCGGAGGAGAAAACTTGAAATCGTAATTCGCGTGGTCGATGAAAACGAGGAAGCCTCGCGTCGGTAAGATGCTGCGTGCTTCTGGTAAATATAAATTTCACGAGTACATACAGACATATTTTTCAAACTTTTTCGGAATTTTCACGAGTCGGATTTCATTCGAAATAAAAAAAAAAAACATGCAATATGAATTTTCGAATTTCGCTCACGATGTATTTTCCAAAAAATCCTCCACCTTTTTTTTCCGTTTACTTTTTTTTGTCAAGTATGTCATCCGAGAATTTAATTTCTCTGGAATGCATCCAGCATCCGAATGTTGAAGTTTATATTGGCAACGGTTTGATAGCGGGTAAAATGGGTTGAATAATCTGACGGCGCGTGTGTATACTATATTGTACGAGCGCTATAAACGCGCGTTGACGTTTCCCAGCGAAATACCGGGAGGAAAATTTCCCTCTTAAAAGCCCATCTCCGATGCAGGATCCTTCGGAATAACTGCCAACAGCTGGTGAGCAAAGAGCCGAACAATATGGCGAAGTTGCGTCGGAGATAACAATTTAACGCGAGTATTAAACAATACTGAATTTGGGAGAACAAGCATCCTCGATTTTACCGACAAAAACTTGATTATAATAATAATTATTATTATATAACATATGATATATTATTATTACATGTAAAATGAGAAGATGCAAAAAAATGAACATAACTTGAGGAAAAAAGCGATACAAAGTTTACACCAAAAACGATGTTACAAAATTGAAAAAGAGACTGATGAAAAAAGATTCTTTTCGTACAAAAAGGATTCATTCGGTTGTTCGAATGCACGTGATGTTTTTCAAAAAAAATTTAACATCCGTATATGATTTTCAGGAACTTCAAAGCTGCCGCTTTTTCAGAGGTAAATTTCATTTTTTCAATTTTTTCGTACGATAAATAACGTTAGGGGAAACTTATTTATTTTTAAAATGGAAAAGAAAAAATGGTTGTAAATGATAAATCGCGATGCGACTTTAAAAAAGCTGATGCTCGTGTGCAATTAAAGGAAGTGAAGCGATAAATGGAAATATACATATATGAGAGCTATAATGAGGGTTTCGAGATGAAAAGAGCTGACGAGTCGGGGATTGGATTTTTAATCCGACAAGCGCATTTTATTCTCAATGCAATGGACAGAACAGCCGCGGCTGATGGTACAAATTTAATGAACTGTAATCTCTCCGACGGTTCGCAGCGAGTATTGACGAGGAGAAAAATTTTTCCATCCATGGCGGAGTATTTTTCATGAAAAAAAAATCACATTGATGTAAATGAGATGAAATCGACGTTTCATATTTCACGCTTTTGTTCAATCTTAATTAAACATGACGCAATTTATGCTCTCGTGCATCATAACGTCAATCTTCCATTTACGAATTTATTACGCACGAAAATCGTCCCAATAATTTTTCGAGAGGAATCTTATCACATTTTTTCATCTATATTCATAAAAAAAATGAACTCTTTCTTCACTTTTCCATCGATATTTTTCGTAAATTTGACTCCAAAGTTATGTAAAAGTTATGTGAAGATTTTATTCGTGCGCAATAAATAATTTCTATTTTTTTTTCCCCACTCGAGCTCTCTGCCCGTCCAGGGAATGCGAGGTCGCGCAAAATGTTTCCATTAAAACAGTCGGCGATCGAGAATATGCGGGAAAAAACGTTACGCAATAAACTGCAAATTCCTTCGTAATATTGCCCACGTTCCAAGCGGAAAAAAAGAAAAATCACACACGAAAATGTATCTTATAAAACTGCAGCCTTGCCGCGACAACATACCCCATAATCTTCAGCGTGACACGCGGAAGCTGGAAAATTGTTTCAGGAAAAACGATAAATAAAATTAAGACGCGGAAAAATGTTATCCGCTCGAGGAGAAATATCGAACGAATTCACGAGCATGCGACAAAACAAGAGCCTCGCGGAATGTCAAGAAGGCGAGAGTGATTTACGATCGCGAATGTCGTTCTGGCCGACTTTTGACATTCGAATTTCGCACGCTCGCTCGAGAGCTTTCAACTTTTTCGAGCAACGCGTCGCTCCTTCCGTACCTCCGTTGGACACTGATGGGCAAAATAGTTTTCCATAAAAACCGTGGTAGAAATAAAGTGGAAGGTGAATTTGAAATTTTTCTAGCTCTTGAAAATCTGAGAACGAGATGCATCATCTGGAAGATGCTGTAATCGCACTTTAATTATACTACGGTTGAAGAAATGATTTTTATCAAATTAAATCATCAGGATATCGTTGTACTATCATCGGTGTACTATCATTAACAAATTCAATAAATAATTTTTCAATCAATAGCGGTAAAATAAAATGTCGCATTTCAATTTTTTTTTCCGTCACGATTATAGTGTGGAAATATTCCGAATGAAAAGGACACCTCGGGGGCTGAAAAACTTACCGAAATTCGAAGGAGGAAGGAGGAAATCTCGGGCGAGAGACGAGCCTGCGATTTTCCAAGAGCATATCGAGCGTAATTTTTATCTCTACTTTACGACCCTCTTCTTCTCGACGAATCATCCCCCTCCCTCCCTTAATCGATTCCGGGAGGGAGGAGATCTCTCCTCGTCACATTTTTATCCTCGATCGACCGGCGATTTTCTCGAACGAAAAATGTAACTTATCGAAAAAAAGCTGATATATTTGGCAAACGAAAGTTGCAAGTTCGCGGGCCACCGAAACACTGCTGCTGCTGCTCGCCTCTCGGATATTTCCGGAGCGTCGTGTACCAGCGTAACCTCGTGTTGAATACTCGCGTAACTCGCGTGGGCGACAAGTCGAATAAAAGGAGGGGATTCAACGTCTCTCGCCCACTCAGCCTCTCGTGCACACTCGTTTTGTTAATCCGCCTCCATTCACAAGTTTCTCAGCATCCCGAGCGAGAAAAAAAAAATTTCAACACCCGCGAATTTTCAACGCTGTTTTTCTTTTTTTCCACCCTTTATCTCGTCGTCACGAGCATCTTTCTACTCATTTCTCCCTGTCGCGCCGTCTCGTTGTCGAAATTACTATTCGCGTGAAATTGTCGAAGAAAAAAAAAAATGTCCGACGAGAGAATAAAAAATCTACCCTCAATCAGCTTCGACGAGGGAAAACAATCGATCAAGAAATTGAAATACGCAAAAGTTTTCACGTCTCCGACGCACGTGCGGCTATTCGTCATCGTAAAAGAAAAATATCGAATGAAACAAACGACGGGAGAAGCAATTCTGATTCGTGATTGATCGACTTGTGATTCGAATTTTTCGACGTTCGCCTCTCGTCGAATTTCATCGTACGTGCGTTGACGAACGAGTTTGTTCGAAAATAAGAAAAAGTGCCCTGGGAAATAAAAATGTTTAGTTTTTAATTTTGAGAAATTTGACGTTTCAAAAGTGCTTCAAAGTTGTTTATTTTACGTTAATGTCGCGAGAGATATCCACCAGTGGAGATGACACAACGCGCGCGTCTGAGCTGTAGTGTACTGCATTAATTTTTGGCTGTCAAACAACGATATTGATGCTTCAATTATTGATAAGAAATATGTACATATATGTATGTATATATGCATAGTTTTATGGTATATACATATGTGTACACACATATATTTACATTCCTGTATAATGCGATCGAGGCATGCCACCAATATGTGGTGAATGCAACGGTGATTGGCTGGTTCGATGTCTCCCTCGATACAGCAGAGGTGGCAATTTCCTGAAATGCTCGACCGCCTTCGGTGCAATAATACATTCACCCTTCGTGCTGGCCAACTTTACGTGACGTATTGGCCATGCCACACGCCGAATATGTCGTTCAATTTCGACGTTATAAACGTTTGTACACTTCCGGGCAAAAGTTTAAGGGATAAGGGACGAGCCGGAAACATCTCGCTACAATTGTTTATCGTTCGAATTGAATAAGAGAGAATTAAACGTACGCGTTTAATTTTCTCTTTAAATTGACCGTTTGTTGAGTGTTTTCGGGAACAAGTACACTTATATAAACTGTGTAAGCGAATTTTGGAAATCGAAAATTTTTCGTCATTTTTTGCCGGATTGAGTTGGATCACTAAAATGTTTGCCATTTTTTTTCCGTTCGAGATAGACAGCCCAACTTGTGCTTATTCTCTTTGCAATTGTTGAGGCTTCAAAATGCCGTTTGGTTCATCGAGATAGCTTGATTTACCGATTTTTGGCAGATTTTTAAAGTTGGACTGTCGATTTTTGCCAATTTTCCCATACCATACCCCTTTGCGTTTTTTTCGCCAATTTTCAACATCGATTTTGAGGGTGAAGCAATTTAGCTATCGACATTTAACTTTCACCGTTTTTTAAGTCTACTCGAGGGCTATCCAAAACACCCCCGAAAAATCTACGTAGCCCTATTACAACGGTAGTTATGGTCTTTTGAAATTTCGGCTTTTCGACGATTCTGGAAAAGTTGCCCAAAATGGGTCGAATTTTAATTTTTTTAATTTTGAGTGTTTCAATAGCTTATCCGATCGGAAATTTCCCGCTGATTATGAAACTCACCGACTTTTTGCCGACAACTTGATGTTTCAATGAGAAAATGGTAATTAATTGATAAAATTCGTATTATTGCATTTTTGGACTGAAATATCGGGTTTTCGATGAAATACCGGTGTGTTTCGTAATCAGCGAGAAAAAATACATCGATATGGACCGTTGAAAATAATTTTCGAGATCCAAAATTTTTTGACATTTTTTGCCGGATTGAGTTGAATCACTAAAATGTTTGCCATTTTTTTTCCGTTCGAGATAGACAGCCCAACTTGTGCTTATTCTCTTTGCAATTGTTGAGGCTTCAAAATGCCGTTTGGTTCATCGAGATAGCTTGATTTACCGATTTTTGGCAGATTTTTAAAGTTGGACTGTCGATTTTTGCCAATTTTCCCATACATACCCCTTTGCGTTTTTTTCGCCAATTTTCAACATCGATTTTGAGGGTGAAGCAATTTAGCTATCGACATTTAACTTTCACCGTTCTTTAAGTCTACTCGAGGGCTATCCAAAACATCCCCAAAAAATCTATGTAGCCCTATTACAACGGAAGTTATGGTCTTTTGAAATTTCGGCTTTTCGACGATTCTGGAAAAGTTGCCCAAAATGGGTCGAATTTTAATTTTTTTAATTTTGAGTGTTTCAATAGCTTATCCGATCGGAAATTTCCCGCTGATTATGAAACTCACCGACTTTTTGCCGACAACTCGATATTTCAATGAGAAAATAGTAATTAATTAATAAAATTCGTACTGTTGCATTTTCGTCTTCTTTTAATTTTTTTGCGAAATAGGTCAAGCATTGGCACTACCCGAGAAAGAATATCAACAAATTGAAAAACCTTTAATCTATTTTCTTCGGAACATCGTCTCATCTATTTTCCACGTAGGAAATCTTCGACGTGTGCGAGAACGCCGAGCTCGAATCTGATGTACGTGTCTCTCGGCATTTCCAATCAAACTTTACGTCAGAGGCAATTAAACGAATTCCGGATAGGACAAAAGATACATAGCGCCGAGAATATGAGTTATCTCTGGCTTTTTCCACTTTGCCCACAAAAGGAAAAAATCATTTTCGTTCCCAGCACACGTCGTTTCGAGACGATCTTTTTTCGAAAATGAAGAAAACTCATTAGCAAAAAAAATACTCATTTTACCAAAAAAAAAATATCGAAAAAATCGTCGAGAGAAGAGATGAAAGAGAGAAGAAGAAAAAACCGACCAGTTGAGAAGTGATCAATGATCGAAAGCCAGAATCTCTCGTCAATAGCTCCGAGCGTTGGCAACAAATTTCCCTTCTGTGTAAGCAAATGTATATAGTATATATATCGCGTGTATATATATTTACTAAGGGATGAAACGACGATGAAGCTTTGTGCAGCTTCCTCGGTCCATCTATTTGATCTTGTTCGTCAAAAGTACACAAGTGCCACCTAATTTGGTGGCCCGCGAAGCCAAAGAGGAGTAAATCTTCATTGGCATTTATCCTTATCCGGAGATTTATCTCTGTATATAAGAGGAAATAACAGTGGCTGTACGCCCCCGGTGTTATTCAAGTTGAAGATTATATTTGCGCAAAACCATGAGATTTCGTTGAATCGTTTGCCTTTAATCCTCGCATCTTTCGCTCTCGTTTACACTCGTTATTTTCTCTCCCTCTCTTTATCCCGATATCTCCGATCAGCAAAGCGTTTTATTTTATAGACCGGAAAGGCTTTCACGTTCGATTTCTCTGTTTGACTCGATTAAACATAAGCAGACACTCTTTTTTAGAGTCACTTTTTTTCCTTCTTCCTTCGAACGATAAATTGAGAAATAATCGACAATTCGGTCGGTATTTTCGCATATTTCTTTCCATATCGAATGCTGGCTTTTCTCAACGGTATTTTTCGTTTTCGGTGAAAAATTCCGCGAGAATGACGTTTGCAAGGGAAGGACGAGTGTGTAGCCTTCGATGGTCAAAGTGACGAGGGGAAAAGCCCCTTTTTTCCCGTTTCTCTTGTTTTCGATAAAAGAAGAATCATTGGACCAAAAGAAACGTGATGATTTCGATCTACGGTGGCTCGGAGAAAAATCGTTATAGACTCAGCTGCTCAAAGAAGGGAAAAGGAGGAAAGAAAATTGATTTCGGTTATCGTTGGTGGATTAATAACGGGAGGGACAATCTCGAGGGGTGAGAATCTCAAGGGTTGTATAATGAAAACTTAAATCCTCTCCGTCGAGGATGCTCCGCAGAAAAGTTCGTCCTTGTACATATACGCGAACATTAGGGTGTTCGTTTTTTCCCAAGTTGAGAAATTCCGAGAAAATTATCCTCCCCCAGATGGACCAATTTGAATATTGCTGACAAACATTTTTTCATCAATTTTTGGAATATTAGAAAATTCGTTTGAAACCATGAGAATAATTTTTGATCTTTTCAAAATTAACGAAAAAATGATTGTCATTGATAATTCACCCATCCAAAAGGATCATGGTCGAAGGAGAGTCGACGATTTTTAAAAATTCAACAAATGCAACAAGCGAGGAAAAAATTTAATTCTAAAAGGAACAGAATTTGAAAAATTCTGAAAAACACTTCCAACATTGTTTTGGGCCATTGACCGACGATTCGCCGCATGTACAAGTGGAAAAAGTCAAATTGGGAAATAAACGACACCCCAAAGTAGGTATATACGTGCATAAATCCATATTACTGCATCAAAAAATATATAACTTCGTTGAATATAATAATACGGTAGTTGGATTAATAAAAAAAAGGTCTCGGGTCAGCAGACATTTTCGTTATCCGCGGGACAGATTTATCGGCGATTATTTCCATTCTGACGCGTCATTACCGAGCGTATAAGAAGTTAATCTCCTTGGTCGCGATGTAATTGGCAGGTTCGATCGATGTAAATATCGGATTTTCTTTTTCACAGCCTTCGTCCAGAAAATCCTCATCCCGAGACCATCAGCGATAAAAATGTCGCGTTTAAATTTTCCAAACCAGTCGGCATATTTCGGGTAGATCAAAATTTGTGCGTAAAAAAGAAAAAAAAGAAGGTACTTTTCTCGCTCTCGTTCTTTCTTCTTTCTCCCTTTATTCTCCTTGAGACGTACGAGAGCCCGAGAAGAATATCGGACCCGTGAGATTCCGCAGGATGAATGATACACTCGCGGGCCATCGTTTTTTTTTCTTTTTTTTTCGTCTCCGCTAAAATTGAAACAGAAAAACCTCTGAAAACTCATTTCGGCGCGTCCTCGAAACTATTCATTAATTGCACGATTAATCTCATTTTTTTTGCCCTCCCGCGACTCTCGATCCTCGTCGAAGAAGAGTTTGGCAATTCCTGCAAATTTTCGAAGAGTAATTGACGTCTCCGCAATGATCGCGATCGAGTTGAGAAAAAAAACAGGTTTTGACCCATTGGCATGGAAAAAAAACGCAGTTTTGGGAGAAAAAAAAAATACACACCTGGTGAACGGTGCTATTGTGAAGTTGATTAGTTTTTCGATGACAGAGATGTCACTTTCTCTTCGACAAGATGAATCGGAAAATGGAGAAAATAAAAAATTCGACTCGATCGAAAATTTCGCTTCTTCCCCTCGTGCGATATAATGTTAACGAATAAAATCAAATTTCCTCCAGCCTGTAACCTTCTAACAATCATATAATATATTTTTTTTTTTTTCGAACGATATTGTCAATGAAGGGATAGACATTATAACAGATAAACTATATTTCGAAATATAAGATCGCGTGTTCGTGTGTCTGTGTTGTGTATTTGTGTAACATTTCAATGAATACATCGATATTAGGGTGGATCGAAACGATCGAGCGATTCTTCTTCGATCTCCGAAACACTGAAAAATTCATCGCTCCTCACCTAGCGGAAAAACCACCGCAAAAATGTTTTCGTTCAACTGTAAAATCTTGCGAGTTCTGCAAAAAAGTTCCAAAAGTGCTAAAAACCAATTCATATCGATTTCAATATCTTTTGGATGCTGCTTCAGACTCTCGAGTTATTTCCATCGAACGAAGGCATCGGTCGATGCAACAATTTTTTGGAAAATTTTCAATCACGTCAATCTTTCGGTGTATCGAAAAAAAGTCGATTGTTCCGAGCCACCCTAAAATACACATACCGGGTGTCCCAAAACTTGACGGCCGGCAATTCGAGGTCCGATTCGGAATGAAATTCCGAGTCGAATTTGTCCTTTGGTATTTTTGCATACGACCAAAACCTGACGAGTTATTGACCGTCAAAGTTGTAGCCAGGCTATGTTATATATCGATCGATAACTCGACGGGGATTCGTCGGATCGAAAAGTGCTCGAGGACTTTTCGACTTGAAATTTGATCCCCGATGGGGGATTAAATTTATTGGCGTTTATTTTTGGGACACCCGGTATATCGTCATCTTCGAATATTCCTTCTCTCGGTACGAGCTAACGGCACCGTATAGCTTCATATACTTTTCGTTTTTTTTTTCTCATCTTCGCATCTCTCTCTCTCTTTCTCTAGCTTTTGGAAATACAAAAGCTTTTTGCGGAATACGATACATCATTTATACATATTACAGTAAATAAGCATCGTGTGTGTGTCACCAATTCGTCTCGCGGGCGAAATATCAGTTATTTACAGCGATTCTCTTTCATTCTCGAGGACTCGGATAGCACGCTGATAAAGTATTGAGAAAAAAGAAAACAGAGCGCAAAAAAAGTAGCAACAACAATTCACTTAATTATTGCGTATTCGTTGAGAGATAAATTCACTAATTCGTCATTATTTCTTCGAGAATCTATGGTCGATGAATTTCGATGAGAATTTCTCGAACGATTCACTCCAATCGTACGAGATCAATCTCCAAAGAATAAACGATAAATGGAAATTCAAAGAAAAGTACAAAGAAAACTCAGCATCCTCTCGCGGATATGTAACCCCTAATCTTCTAATTATCATGTATTTTATATATCTATGTTTATTTCTCCTCCCTCTCTGTCGAGACTCGTATTACTCATTCTCGGACGATTAATTGAACTGTAGTTGCCATAATTTCATTTTTCCGCTTGTCGTTATTTTCCTCGTCGATTCTCATCTTAATTTGACTAATCTATCTATACAATATAATTGTGCAGTCATTGTTATCGCGACTTGTATTTTTCTTTTTTTTTTAATCAATCACAGTGAATCGTATTGCGATGTTTATACATTGCGTTGTCTTTCTTTCATTTTTTTTCGTAATTTACCCTTCAGTCGTCGTCAATCTTCACTGTGACAAAATCATCTCGTCGCTCTCATCTCGTGTCTCGTACGATAATTCTCCTCCGTATTGCTTCGATATTCTCCATTGAAAACCAAGCGCACCAGAAATCTTCTCGTTATCGTAACTCGCGCGTGTGTTTAACATACTTGACAATTTGAAAAAATTGCTTATAGGCGAAAAGGTCCCGCAAGAGGCTCAGCGTCTCGACGACGAGGGGAAAACGAGTCGAGGAAATAAAACGGAACGCAAGAAAATCGAGGCGATTTTATCCTCGTTTTTTCCCCGGAATAATTACAATAAAATCGCTCGAAACGACGAGACTCTCGCGAGTGGGACGACACAAAGACGACGTGAAAAAAAGGAGAGAAAAAAAACGTTTTCTCCGACCATGGCTCACACCTTGGACTTTTCCTTTCTTTTTTTTTCTTTCCTTCCGCAAGACCGGAAGCGTCGCTTCGATCTCACTCCAATTGGACGATAAATTGCGTTCGATCCGTCGTCAAATAAACATGATCCTTCGAACGTTTACAACGATATATAGGCACTTTCTACGTAAGATGTATAATTTATATTAGACGTAATATATATATTTGTGTCTGTCTGATTTTTTCGTCCTCGTGTTTGTGTGTGTTTGTGTGTCTGTGTATTTTTTATTGTATACAAAGATCTCGCGAGTCTCCGCGATAGTACCGATATTGCATTTGCGCTATTTATTATCGCAATTACGAATTCTACGATTCGATGAAAAGGCCGCTAGGTCGAGAAATCTCAAGTGTGACGATACTCGTACGCCACGGGATTGGAATACCTTTAAAACGAATTTCACATTTTTTCGCCCATCAAAAATGCCTTTTTCTCAATCGTCAACGATAAAACATTTCTCCCCCGTGTCCCAGCATCCCGATTCAAAGAGATGATGACAAATTTTCAAGAAAAAAAGGCAAAAAATGTGCGTAAACCTTTTGAAATCATTGCTTTTTTTTCTTTACCGAACTGCAGTGCAGACAAGAGGGAAAAAAACGAATCTCGGGGGAGCGGCCGAGCAATACGAATTTCCGAAATTACGCGATCGGACGATCGCCATGGTCGCTCGAGGAAAACGTCGTGATTCTCCGTGCCCTTTTTTTTCCTTTTTGTCCTCCTCCCTGCTATTCGGCCGCGTTCTGCGACCTCGTCATCACTTATCGAAAGATTAATACTGGCGTTAACTTAATTCGTAGCTGAATCGCACCGAACGATTTAGAGAGCTTTGTTTGCTTGTTTTTTTTACTTTTTCCCCGCTTTCCTTCTCGTTTTCTTTTTTTTTTCTCTTTCTTTTCAACGATGAGCGTGCATGACTCTGCTCCCGTCAAAGTCTTCCGATGAATCTTTCGTACTTTTCGTACTTTTATTTTTTCCTCTCTTTTCGGGAAAATGATAAAATCGTGTCGAGGACTCGGACAGCAACTTGGTTGCTCGGTAAGCACTCGACCTTATTTTCCGAAGCTTTCACCGCGCGCGCACACACACGTGTACATATTTTCGTATATTGATACATATACATATACGTGTGTATGTATGTATATATATATATATGTATGTATGTATGTATGTATATATATATATGTATGTATATATATTATATAAACTCGATATAAAAAACAAAGTGGAGATTCTCTCTCGAGAAATATAATTCGTCGCTCGACCGATTCGCGTGTGCTTTTTTTCCTCTTTTTCGTTTTTTTTGTCGCAATCAGCGAGCGGCGATCGACAAAAAGGAGAAAATCGATATTTTCACCATCGCCCCTCCGCGAAAAATCAACCGGCAATTCCAGGCTCGTTCGCGTCCGCGGAACGAGGAAAACCAAACGAACTTTGAGTCTCCCCGCGCGAGAGCCACGACGCTCTCTCCATGCCTCGTTTTGTTTCTTCGTCGAATTATTTTATCGCTTAATTTATTTTTTGGAATCAGTGACTAGTCGGTGGGGCTTCCCTCGCGCTCGATCGACTCTCGAGATTCTCGCGAAGAAAAAAAATAACCGCAACAAGAGCGAGAAAAGCGAGAAAAACGACTTACGCTTCGCGTGATTCGCTGAGGAAAAAAAACGTCGATTTTGAAAAACTACCGATCGGGATTTGGGATTTGCGATTTTTTGGAGGAAAAAGAGAAAGATGTATCGCGAGAAGCTCGGCGCGAGAAATTAACGAACTTTCCAATTAGACCTTCGGCGTCTTGCCGCGGCCGATGGAGCGCGAGAGAAGCCGTGCATGTTCAATTGTCGGCGAACACCTCGGAGAGATAGAGCAAAGAGTTAGACGGTGGGGTGTGGGGCGTGGGGGTGAGGGAGGAGGAGGAGGAGGAGGAACGAGGTGGGAAGCGAGAGCCCTTTAAGGGGTCGTCGAGGTCAAGAACGTTGGATCGACCGCAGCCAGCTTCGCGGTGAGAAAAGCGTGCATGCAGAACAACAAATTCTGCAATTGGGAGCATTCCAGTTCCTTGGTCTCGATGGCGATACTGTCCATCTCCTGAAAGTGCAATTTCAGTCGACTCTTGCCATCGTCACTGGAGCCCCTCAATTGCGAGAATTTATAACGCCACACGACTTCGCTCATGTTGTCGTATGACAGAGAGAATCCCTGAGACCATTCGAGAGTAAGACCGGCGCTTTTGGCGTTAAAAGTCACCGTAAACGTTTTGCTCTTTAGGTGGGTTATGGCGGAGCAAACGGCGGTGTGCCATGCGGCCTCGACGCGCAACAGCTCCTGTCGCGTCTCGACGCTCAAATAACGGGGCGGTTTGCCGGGACTCTGCGCCAAAAAGCAGTGCTGCCTCTCGTCTACGTTCTCCGATTCTCTCATCACACGGAACATCGTTTGATAAACCTTGAAGGTGAGCGCGCATCGTGACCAATCGCCGATGTTACAGGGTGGCGTCTCGAAGAGCAACAAATCGGGACCCTTCAGGGCGAGAAAACGCGGCCTGTAACTCTGCCAGGGCTGATTGCTGTTGCTCACGGCCTCGTTCACCCAACCCATGTACTCTATTCTCTCACCGATACCGAAATTACGATTGTACAGCTTCATCTGCAGATGCGTCAGGCCCGTTATGTTGTCCGTTATGTATTTCAGCCACTGGCTCAGGATGCCGCTGTCGTCGCAGTGTATCACCCCGGTGCGTCCACCGTTGAGTCCGCGAACCTCGAAGGCGTTCCTTCGGAGCTTGTCCGTCCCGAAGATGTATCTCGTCACGTACGCCATCATCAGCGGCACTGTTGAACACGCATTGTCTTTTTTTTTCCCCTCTTTCGTACCCTCCGCCCTGCTCCTCCTCTTCCGTTCTCGTCACGGTTTTTCACCGTTTTTCGAGGAGATTCCGGCGATTCGTCGAGTTATCGTTTATCGGATTGATCAATTTTGTACGCATCGACGGAATCTCCTCGATCCTTTTGTTTTTTTCTGCGATTTCCAAGTTTTGTTGATTATTTTGCCGAAAAAACCTTCTCGTCTCACCCGTTATAACGTCGATCCACTTTTTCAGATGCCCCGAGGACGAAGACGCGTTGGAGCTGTGTCTGCTGTGGCCGGATTTCGGACTTCCGGTCGAGCGTCTGTTGGGCGAGGCCCAATCGTCCTCCGCTTCGCCGTTCGCGCAATTGTCCAGCTTTTCCTCTTTCTCTGCGTCGTGAGAAACACATGGCTTTGATCACACGTTCGACGTCGCCGCAGTTTATCGATTTTCGTGCTTGATGCTTACCGTTTTTTTGCAAAAATGGCTTCGCAGCGCGATAATGCTTGACCGTGAGGACGACGATGTCACCCGCGTTTCTCAATATATTGACGGCGTCGTCGTGATTACACGCTGTGATGTACTCCCCGTTGACTGTATTTATAGAGACAATGAAAAAAACGGCGTCGATAACTCAATAATTCCTCTTGTTCCTCTCGCGTGACACGTACGGTCCCGAGACGATCGAAACAAACAAAAAATGTCTTTTTATTTCGTACTAAAAAAACACGGACTTCTCCCGATTATTCGCGGAATTTCGTTGAAAACAATTTTTCGACAAATTTGCGGTCGACTTTTCTCCGTTTTATTCTCATTCGATTTTAGGCTTTACCGACATTTCGTCCGTCATAAATTCTTGTAAATGTTTTTAAAAAAACGGGAATTACCGAATGCCCCAGAATCGCCTCGTGAGAGATACGATGAAAAAAAAAGGTCAAATGAGAGTTGGATGCGAAAACAGAGCGAGCGATTCATTGTACGAGCGAAACAATGGAATTGTATCGCGCGTAAAGAGTATTGAAAAACTGTCACTGGCTTTCCATCGAGAAAGATTCATCTCCGGCTAATAAATAGCGCAGGGATTTCAAATAATCGAGTCGCAGGCTTATATCATCGAGAAAAAATTGAAAAATTGAGAAATCTCGAAAAATTCAAATTTGAAAAATGTTCGATGGTATGGAAAAAGTTCATCTCTTTCTTTACCCTTGATTATCGCGTCGCCGACAAAGAGCTGGCCGCACTGATCGGCAGCCTGTCCCTTGTAAATTCTGGATATGAGAACGGGAAGTTTGTGCTCCGCTCCGCCCTTGATGCTCAGGCCGAGGCCGCCAATTTTTTGTCTCGTTATTTGCACCATTCGCTCTTTGGCGTCCAACGGCAGTTTGTTGTGATTGGCAGCCTGCTGGGAGATAATAATTCTCGTTTTAATGGAAATTTTTTTTTTTTAAAGTAGCAATGGACCAGTTTTTTGCGAAAAAACAGAGAAAAAAGCCAGAGGAAGGTCGTACCTCCAAATCCTCACGCTGAAGCTTCAAAACTTCCATCGACAGGTTGAGACGCATGGGAATCGGTTTGCTCTTGCCGTCGCTGACCGTCACCATGCCCGTTCTCACCTTTGAAGAGGAATCGTTTATTGGACAATAGTCGTACGACGAAAACACGTTAATAAGTAGAGAAAGTCGATAATTTGAGGAATAATTTACAAACGACCCGAGCGTCATTATGATTATTGCAATCGTGCTCGAAACGTCGATCGTCCTCATCGAGTATTCATTGCCGAAAGAAACCGTTCGCTTCGAGACTCTCGACACCCATACACACACACACACATACGCATACACGCGAGAACCTCGACACGACTTATTGATCACGATAGATCGCGAAATGAGAGCAAAAAAAATAGAAAGAGAAAAGAATTATTCCTTCCGATTGTTCCGAGTGTACGTGATGTTTTTTATTATCGCTTCTTCGCTCAAAACGCTCGTAAAATATACCGATACCTTCAGCTTCTGATCAATCTTCTCCTCGATCGGAGTGCTCATTTTCGACGCGTTGATTCTCATTACTTGTTGTTTTTCGACTTTATTCGACCACGGTGAAACCTCGTGGGCTGTCCGACAGCCGAAAATAGCTCGTTCCCATGGTCGTTAGCGGCGGAGGAAGATGCACATCGTTTCTCATCGTCGACGGTAACATTTCGATTAATGGGATATGCGTCAACTCGAGAGATTTTTTTTGCAATTTTAATCGAACACGACACGATGTATTTCCATGTGCAAGAGCGTTTTGGAACTATTCTCGATTGGGATTTATTCGTGTATGCTCGAGAATCGCTGTCAGATAATTTCCCTACCATCAACGAAATCCCGTTGCAATCTTGCGGAAAAAGCACCTCGCGCACTCACCCGACGCACTCTCGGTCGCTGTCGCCCGCATACTGACTACTGACTGTAGCCACTGTCTGTAAACTGCAAGCAGCGCTGCGGTCGGAGAAGGGGGAATTAACGCTGCCCCTCCCGCCAACAGAGGGCCGCGAGACCACAGCGGAGCGCGCAGCGATTACGCGCAGCGACCTCTCTGCAACGGCGCAAGCTCGTCCGATTCCTCCTATCTCTCTCTCTCTCGCTCTCTCTTGTCCGATAACTGCAGTTTTTACTACTTTTTCTCTCACGCTCTCTGTCTCACCCTCGCACTCTGGCCTTATATGTGCACCGTCGGAGAGCCCTGTCGGTTTTTCCGTATAAAGAGCTGGAATTCGTAGCAACTAACGTTAATTCCATCGTGAGCCTCGTATATAGAGAGACGCTCTCGCTTATTAATGCCAATTAATTACACGCAGAGCTACGGCGGAAAATGGATCATTCAGACGAACGTGAATGAATGCTGCATTGAAAAACAACACGAAAGAAAAAAGAAAACGAAACTGAATCCTCGGTAGTTCCCCGTACAATTTGACGGAAGCTTTTCATCATTTCCCTTTTCTCCTAAAGGTTTCGGCTGAAAGGAAAATCTTTACTTATAACTTTAGTAACGAACGAAAGAATTTTACCATTCTACTTTATTCATCGAGTCTACGAGAATTTTTCTACGTATACATGGGTATACATTAGGGTGTGTAAAAAAATTACGACAGTTTATTTCCTTCGTGATAAATTATTAAAAATATTTCCCTGTTTTCATAGGAAATTCCATGCTCCACAAAACGAATCTCTCGTGCCTACAGTCGATAAGAACGACAAATTTCCTATAAAAACACGTTTAAAAAAACGTTGGTTTTTAAACACCCTAATTTTTGTGCATATAAAGAACCATCGATATACGTACTGTAGACTCACGAAAAAACGGGGATTTCAGGATACACACGAGCAACCGGCAATTAACTTTAATTATAATCAAGTTTTGTAATACGATACACGTGTGAATTCACGTCTCTCGTTGCGATAAAATTAAATTCGTACAATTACTATATACATATCGTCGATGTATTTACACGATGTATGCATGAAAAGTGTCATTTTTGTCTCTCGCTCGATTAAACATACAAAAGTATGAAAAAACAAAAGAGAAAAAAAACCAACTAGTTTTCAACGCGAACAATTTTTATGACGCTCATTTTTTTTTCGCTACTAAACGCAATGCGGACCTCGATATATACACGACAATTTCTCAAGTACCGGTAGAAAATTCAAACGTAAAAAGCCTCCGAAATTCGCCTCCTCTTTCCTCACGTCTCTCTTTGGTGAAGGACTAGCCGCTAAATTCGATGAGTTTACGATCAACGTCCAATTAACGAGAACGTCTGAATCTCGATAAATTCAATTGTATCTAATTACGGTGATTAGCGGCGTTCGTTAAAAGACGATGCTCTTCAAAAAATCGTAGGAGGCGTTAATGACGCCCCAGCTGATGAACGAACGCATGTAATTCAAGTGAACGCCTTTGTAAAAGCTTTTGATGCTGCGGTCCCTCGATATCCATATTTCCTTCAGAGCGTGGCGTATTTTCTCGAAATCACCGCCGATCTTCGATTGCATGTGAATCTTTATAACGTTCATTGGATAAAACACGGTGCTGGTAAAGCCGCCGATGAGGGCGCCACTGACGAAGTTCGCCAACAACGAGTCTTCCTTGCTCATGAAGCTCTTTGAAAAGTCTCGCAGCGTGAAAAACGTCAGATTCGAAAGCCCGTTGCGGTAAATGATCGGCACGAGTCCCCGGTAACACTCGGCGACGCCGTAATTGCTCAACAAATAGCGAAAGGCGTGCGTCGTGTTTTTGAACTTTTTGTGATAACGCCAGTCCTGCAGCAGCGTTTGTACCCTCTCGAGGGGCATCAACATCGCTTCCGCCGTACCGGCGACGTTCGCCGCGATCACTTTAGACAGTACTTTTCTCTCCGTCAGCTGCGACAGCCTCGACCTGCAGCCCTCGTAAACGCTGAACATGATGCTCAGCGACAGCGTCTTTTGGCACAGCGGCGGCAATATTCCGCGATACAACAGCCGCAGACCCTCGCTGGACAGTTGTCTCACCGCTGCGTTCACCGGCACGCCTTCCAGGATCTACCGCAATTCGGGGGACGATAGGTGAATTTTGTACCGTTCGAGAGACGCCTTTGCGGCTAGTTTCTTAGGATCGAGTTGATTCGAGTGTTTTGTGTTTCGCGGATTTTGAAAATAAACGTATGGAACGAGCGACGGAATGGAAAATTTGTATTGAATTTGTTAATTTCGAGCGGACCATGCCGTTTTTTTTCTTTCAATGGACAAGGAAAATGTTTTTCGTGTTTGCTCACCTGTCTAAATATGATTTTATTTATGGGATAAGTGACCGTGACGTTAATAACCGCGGCTCCCCAGCCGCATATGAACTCTCTGCTATCGTCGGACGTGATTCTCATCAACGCAGCGATACTCACTTTGTTCATGGGATGCTCGTGATCTTGCGGATCATCCCTAGCTAGTACGGTTGGAAAAGCGCTGTACTCGCTCCAATCCATAATTACCGAATTTATTATCGTCTTTGACGATGGATCGCTGATAAAGAACAAATGATCGTTTTTAGACACGCGATTATTCGATCGACGAATCGAAAATGTGCGAAAATCAAACACGAATTTTGCGCGACATGAACATGAAAATAAGGAACTTTGTTATGGAAAATATTGAGGTTACATAACCCGCGTTTGAAGCGACGATAAAATCTCGTAATCTCGCCGAAAAAACGTACGATTTAATTGCGAATCTCGAGTTGACGATTTTCATCGATCAAATCCAGTCATCGGAGGAAACATCTCTCACTCGACATCGTCGCGAAGAAGATTTCGTTGGGGCGCGCGCTGACGCGGAAAGTTCAACGTCCAAAGAAGAAAAAAGGTACAACGAAGAGCGCGAGGAGAGATTACTTAATTCACCGAGTGATTACGGAAATATCAGAGTTTCGCAAGATCCAATCCATCGCGGTAATGCTCGAAGCTTTTTTTTCTTTTTTCGTATCTCCTTACGGTGTATCGCGAGAACGAACAAAAAAGAGAGAAAGATTTTCCCCGTTCGCCAGCGCTCTCTCCAACAAGCACCCGACATAACCTAACTTATCCTCGAATGGAATATTGTAGGTTATGTTGTGACAGCTGATTTTGTGGTTAATGTGCAGTGTGTTACATGACATCGTGTACGAAGGAGACGAGCACGATGATAATCGCGTGATTTGCAGTTTTTGAACCGCCTGGCTTTTTCGCATAATAATACCGTTGGAAATTCATCCTTCCCCGCCGAAAATGTTTTCTACGCTCAAACGAAGACGCCTCCGGTCAAGGAGCGAAGGAGAAGGAGAATGATCAATGCGAAACGAAAGTCGGGCCAACTCGCGTATCAAAAAATTGTACGAAAATCATTCGACCACTCCGCGCCTGTCCATGAGAGTTTCTTATCTGCGAATTGAAACAATCACGCGTATTACACGAAGAGACGATTCGCCGTAATCGCCTTTCAGTGTCATTCCGGTCAACGCGTCAGAGCCCGCGATCTCTTTGTCGCGTGCGATATTTTCTCCTCGTGGGCGCTGCGATTTCGACGGAATATCAACGTTACGTAGCGTGATAACACACGTGGGGAAATGATTTCGAGTCTCTACGAAAAGATCGTCGGTGGCTCACCACCGGAAACGAAAGATCGAAAAATATTGTGCGTCGGATTGTCCTGCCTCGACATCGTGCACGTTTGCAAACATTATCCAATCGAGGATTCCGACGAGAGGTTCCGATTTATTCTTTTTTTTTCTTTTTTAACCCTCATGCTATACATTCATGCTACACATCCATGCTATACAATAATGTAACAAACGAGTTGAGGAGAATCCCGTCGTAACATTTAGTAAAAAACGATGTAATCCAATGTAACTTATCGCGCAATTAAAAAACTCTTACGTCGCAAATAATCTTCAATAATCTGTCCTCGCCGATGTACTCCGACCAGCGAGCTTCTTTGAGAATCGTCGTTCGAATCGGCAAATCTAATCTACGTGACGATTATTACGTAATAAATTACTACGTCGTACAAATATAATTTTTTTGAGGAAAATTATTTCGCAGGTGCCAAGAATACAAATGGCAAAGAGGAGGCAACGCGTCCAACAATTGTACGGTCCTTTCAAAGTTGGGCGTGGCGACCGAGTTCCTCGGCACCCTGGGCGACGACCATCACAACTGGGGCTTTGTCAAAGACGACATGAAAAAGCTCCAGATCGATTATTCTCACTGTCCGATACGCGCCGGCGTCGGATGTCCGACGTCGACGGTCATCCTCGCCCTGGACAGCGCGTCGAGAACGATTTTGCACCACAATCCCGACACGCCGGAACTGCAACTGGAGGACTTTAAAAAGCTCCACTTGGACGATTACAGTTGGATACACTTTGAGGTAGAATTCTCGCGAAATTCTGGAAATTAATGATCTTTTCATCTCAGCTGCAAGTTTGCCTATCCGAGGAACGTTTTATTTACGCAATTTCAGGGAAGAAACATATCTCCCGTAATCTCGATGATGCAGTACATCGAGAGTCACAACAGCGCGATGAAAAGTGGCGAAAAAGATGGCGGCGACGATGGTAAAACGGCGGAAAAAATGTCGATTACCGTGAGCGTCGAGCTGGAAAAGAACAATCCGGAATTGCTCGATCTGCTGGCGTACGCCGATGTCGTTTTCGTGTCGAAAGACTTCGCCAAGAGCAGAGGATGCGGCAATATAAGTGAGACACTGAAAAACTTTACGAAAGACGTCAAGTCTGGGTAAACATTGTTTTTTAACTCGAAATTTCCAAAAGCAAAGCTCTCTCTCTCTCTCTCTCTCTCTCGAAAATTTCACATCAGTGGAAAAGGTGGTTTATAATTTTTGTTGGAAAAGGGCCGTGATTATTTGCGCCTGGGGCGAGAGAGGAGCGATGGGAAAATCGCCGGACGGGACGATCGTTCAGTCGCCGGCTTTTTCGCCACCGGAAGTGGTCGATACCCTCGGAGCCGGCGATACGTTTACCGCCGCGGCTCTCTATTATTTGAACATGGTGAAACTGTCGCGAGAAAAGAGCCGAGCGTCCCGAGTCGCGTGGGTGGAGATGAGAAAAGCGATCGAGGCGCCAGCGGCGAGCGAAGCGAACGAATCCCTCGAGGGAAATTCAGCGAGATGCGAAATGACGGAAAATCCCGATATCGAGAGTCCGGACGTTTGTCACGCGAAATTCATCGACCGGAGGGTTCTCCAGGGTGCCGTGACGTTCGCGTGTCGAGTCGCCGGCTCCAAGGTCGGCTCCAGGGGATACGACGGAATAACGGAAGCGCCCGATGATCTTTTGAGCACCTCCTGCTGAAAGGCGTTTAGCATCGCGCGACGATAATTCCTCGACGCTTGTCCGGCGAAAAAAAGAACAAACGAGGAAAAATTAGCACCGCGATATTTTTTCACGCCGCAAAAATGTCATATATGTATATAACACGAATATTTTTGTTTATAAAACAAGGTTCGATCGACATCTCGTTGTTTTTCATTGCGAAAAACGCGTTCAGCCGTCAGTAAAATTTCGATAAATTTATTACCGCGGAATCGCGCTTATTTTTTTTTCATCGCGATTCACCGAGGCATCCGAGGATCTTTCGAGCATCTCGCGACGATTATTTCTCGAGTTTCGTGCGAGAAAAAAAGCCACGTAAATCCGCTCGCGAGGCGACATGTTTTTATGGATATTTTAGCTTGTGAAACGCGCATCGATTAAAGTGTTTTTTCTTTCGCACCGAGGTTTCACTCGAGTTTTATCAAAAATTCCATAAATTAAGATTATCGAGTGACGTTTGTTTTCCTTCGTTCAATCGCGAATCACGGAAGTTTGGCGGCCTTCGCGAGCACCCGGGGATCGCTCGGGCGCTTTGCGTCGATTCTCGTATCTCGCCTCGGTGCTTTCGCAACGTTCACTCGGGGGGAAAAAAACAAGCGATTTAAATTTGTACATCGTACGATATATTTTTATTGCGCAAACGCACATGTACATAATTACACAAAGTCGTGGATATTTTTCAGTTTTTTTTCTCATTTTGAAAACTCATCCATCGCGATCGAAAATTCCACAAACCGGATGGAGTTTTCGCTCTTTTTTCTCCGATTTTTTTGTAAAAAAACGTAAAGACGAAACGCGCAAGAAACGACGTTTCGACTCGACGAGTCGAAACATTCTCCGCGCTTGGCAAAATCGATGTTTTTTTTCCTCGTCGCGCAAAGTCGCCTCGATATTTCGATATTTATAAAAACAAATTTCACCCACGTTTGCACGTTGATTAGACGCGACGTGGCTAGCGTTAAAAAAAAAGAAACACACAGTTTCGCGTTTTTGGATTTTCTCAAAGTGTTTTTTTTTGCTCGCTGAATATTTTGTGGATTACAGATCCGGCTCGACGCCGGAATCCACGAAATCCCTGAGTTGCTCCGTCACGCTCGTCGGAAAGTTTCTGGAAAAAGAACGGAAGTGAAGGTTTCGCGCTCGGAATTCCACCGGAAGCTGCGGAAGGATCGAACCCCGGATGACCTCACCTGAGGACGTCGTAGAGGCCCATGTAATATCCCGGGATCGTCACTTCGACGTAGTTTCGCCTCTGCGAGGAAATTATGCGGCTGGCAGCCTCCTGCGGCGTCACGAGAGCCATCAGACTCGGGAATCTCGATGAAAAACAACAACGACGACAATCGCGTGAGAAAAAAAAAATTCAACCACGAAATTCACGAAAAATTAACGCAACATCGCCATTTCGACAAATCCTTTCGATTCTCACTTGATTTTTGGCTTTTTGCAGAGCCCGGTGTCGACCATGTAAGGGCAGACGGTCGTGAATTTAATGTTGCTCGGTTCTCCACTTTTTCCGACGCGAATCTCCTCGCTCAACGATTCCATCAGACCTGCGAGTGGAAGAGCGAAAAGACGATTGAAAAATCGAGGAAAAACAGTGGGAAAAAGAGGCTTCGAGGTACTCGCCTCTCACGGCGAATTTCGAGGCGCAATAAGGCACGAGATTCGGCAGTCCAACGAGACCGGCGATCGACGACAAGGCCACCACGTGTCCGTGGTTTTTTTCCATCATGCTCGGCAAAAAGGCTTGCAGCATCTTCCGAGAGAGAAGTTTCAACGGAAAAAAACGTTTTTGAGGACGAATCAACGATTTTGATTTCCAGAAACAAAAGAAACACGTCGAATTTACCCAAAAGTGAGCGAGAACGTTGATGTCGATGATTTTTCGAATTTCCTCGGTGGTAGTTTCGAGCAGAGGATGGCAGGGCATTATGCCGGCGTTGTTTACGAGAATCGTTACGTTTCCCACCTCGGCTCTGACCCTCTCAGCCGTTTTAAAGACTTGATCTCGATTGGAGACGTCGCATCTGTCGCGCATTGTCGCAAACGAGGCATTACGAAAAACGTCCGAGGCTCGAGACGAATTTCATTAGGAAATCGCGTTAGGACGAATAATTACCATAATTTACTACGAATTGTGCGATAATTGATGAAAGAGAGGGAAGAAAAACACACATGCGATTTCATCTATGAAGTTGTACAAGATTAATTAACATACTGGTAAGAATGAGCGGAGCTCGCTCCGAGTTTTTTGATCTCATTGATAGTCTCCTGATTGCCTTGAGGATTGAGATCCCAGCAGACGACGGTGGCACCCAGACTGGAATATTTCAATGCCAGCTCGCGACCTATTCCATGGCCAGTTCCGGTTATCTGTCGGAAACGCCGGATTTCAAAGAAAAGATGGAAAAAAAAAATTGTTCACTCGCGGAAAATTCGCCAAATTTTCTTTCCCCCTTTTTTTTAATACACCAGAATCGAGTAGGAAGAATGATGCATTCGCGAGGGAAATTTTTCAAATCGTCGACGATCGAGCTCATTTTTTCGCGATTTTTCGAGATTTTTCAAAGTTTTTTTTATACTCGGCAGAGATATGATTAAAAAATCCCAGCAGACGACGGTCGCACCCAGACGGGAATATTTCAATGCCGGCTCGCGACCTATTCCATGGCCAGATCCGGTTATTCGTCGGAAACGCCGGATTTCAAAGAAAAGATTGAAAAAAAAAAATTGTTCACTCGCGGAAAATTCGCCAAATTTTCTTTCCCCCTTTTTTTTAATACACCAGAATCGAGTAGGAAGAATGATGCATTCGCGAGTGAAATTTTTCAAATCGTCGACGATCGAGCTGATTTTTTCGCGATTTTTTGAGATTTTTCAAAGTTTTTTTTATACTCGGCAGAGATATGATTAAAAAATCCCAGCAGACGACGGTCGCACCCAGACTGGAATATTTCAATGCCGGCTCGCGACCTATTCCATGGCCAGATCCGGTTATCCGTCGGAAACGCCGGATTTGAAAGAAAAGATTGAAAAAAAAAATTGTTCACTCGCGGAAAATTCGCCAAATTTTCTTTCTCCTTTTTTTTAATATACCAGAATGAAATCGAGATGGGTTCGCGAGTGAAATTTTTCGGATAGTCGACTATCGAGCAGTTTTCTCCGCGATTTTTTGAGATTTTTCAAAGTTTTTTTTATACTCGGCAGAGATATGATTAAAAAATCCCAGCAGACGACGGTGGCACCCAGACTGGAATATTTCAATGCCGGCTCGCGACCTATTCCATGGCCAGATCCGGTTATCCGTCGGAAACGCCGGATTTCAAAGAAAAGATGGAAAAAAAAAATTGTTCACTCGCGGAAAATTCGCCAAATTTTCTTTCTCCTTTTTTTTTAATATACCAGAATGAAATCGAGATGGGTTCGTGAGTGAAATTTTTCGAATAGTCGACTATCGAGCAGTTTTCTCCGCGATTTTTCGAGATTTTTCAAAGCATTTTTGATACTCGTCGTAGATATGACAAAAAAAATGTGTACTCAATTTTTTTTTTAGATTCTTCCGAGCGTACGCAAGCTCGCAATTACGGAGAGGCGATCGGGACGATGCGGTGTATACATGCGTGATGCGAGAATGAGGTCACCGTCGCGACCCGGTTGAGTCGACTCGCCGCCAAATTTTCAAAAGTCGACGCCACGCCGATCGTGCACCGAACGTCGTCGCGGAAAAATACGAGATGTCCGACGTATACGAGATGATGGAATCGTAATGAGCGAGAGAAAAAAAAAGCGATTTCAATAAGTGATCGCAATCGTCGTCGTGCATTTTGCGGCAAAAAAGATAAAACGACTTTGAACAACAGCGAGTGCAAACGGAGCCGCAAAGACGATCGGAAAAATAAGAAAACGAAGTAAGGAAAATCGTGAAAATTTATCCCACTCGATTCCAATGTAATTTATAATTTTATTTAATTTAATTATTTTATTTAATTTAATTATTTTATTTAATTTAATTATTTTATTTAATTTAATTATTTTATTTAATTTAATTATTTTATTTAATTTAATTATTTTATTTAATTTAATTATTTTATTTAATTTAATTATTTTATTTTATTTAATTATTTTATTTTATTTAATTATTTTATTTTATTTTATTATTTTATTTAATTCAATTATTTTATTTAATTTAATTATTTTATTTTATTTAATTATTTTATTTTATTTAATTTATAATCGTCGCAAAGAGGAATATTTCTTTTTTTTGGTCAGACTCGTACCAGTACAATTTCTCCGGCGACGCTCTTCTCTTCCGGTGGGACGATCGCTCGGTAAATTCCCTCGAGCGTGTAAAACAGTACTCTCACGAGGAGAAGCAACACGTCCAGGAGAATCATAGCACCCTCGTACGCCTTGACCATAATTGCCAGCGATATCGACCTCTGAGAGAGAAGAAAAGACGAGACGTGCATTTAGTCATCCTCCGTGGAAGATAAGTGCGCACTTTTTGCACATGCCTCTCGGATGCTCCGCGGAATAGTACGATTCGAGAATACGAACACGCGATGTACTCTTTGGCGAATAATTGCGACAATCTTGGCGTATTGCGTCGTCGAGATTCTCGTAAATTTCGCGCACGTGGCGTGGAATTTCTTTCGCCCGCGCTCACGACGAAATCATTCATCGCGAGATGTACGATATTTGAGATAAAATTGTACGCGCGATAGACGCGATTATTTTCGATAATTCGCAATCGCGCTCGTGTTTTTCACCGTCCGAAGAATTCTCCGGCGATTTCCTCCTTCTGCGAGGAGGAAACGATCGTATCTCGCGGAATTTTTGTTGTTTTATCGCGCTCGACTCTTTGACGCGCGTTCGGATTAAAAAACATACACGCACTATGCATGGGGCGTTCCGTCAAAGTTGATATTTCTGACAAAAACGAAAATGGGGTCAAATGAAAATCTCGATGATGGAAAATTCTGAAAAAAATTCATGGTTTTTGAGACCCTCGGCGCTATCATTTTCGACGATAATGTCGAGAAATTTACGGTAAATCGCGGTTTTTCCTTTCGAATCGCACCGACTCGTTCGTTTTTTTTTTGAATACCGAAAAAATTTTGGAAAATGTTCAAGGGCACTCAAAAAATCGAACGAATCAATTTCCTACGAAAGAGGGAAAAACAGCTTGTCGAATGTTTTCGAAAATTTGATTTTCCACAATTTCTCAATTACTTTTTGACGCTCTTATCATTGAAAATCATCCCGCTCGTTTCATTTCCGGTTTGTCGAGGCTCTACGCGACATGCATCCTTCGATCATATTATTCGCGACTGAAAATGCGAAAATGAGTAATGTGCCAGAAAAAAAAATTCGATCGAAAAATGAAAAATGAAGAAATTAAAAAAAAAAGAATAATAAAAAAGTTGAAGAAAGTGGAGCTGTTCGGAGACGCATCAGAGGTCTTGCATTAAGGTAGTTCTATCGTTTTATCGTTTTCTTAAGATTTTGTTGAAAATTTGAATACGTATTCTTTGATGTCATATACACGTGTGTAATAAATTTTGGAAGGTTTTACCACGTGGAAGTTGAGATATTTATTGGTAAAAATCACAATTTTCGGTAGTCTCTCGTAAGAGCGCGTGTTAAAAGTTGCATTTTCATCAATGAATATCTTGGCTTCTACGTGGTGAAGCCTTCTAAAACTTTGCATACATTTTTATGCAACATCAAAGAAGATTTCTTGAGTTTTCCAAAAAAATCTTGAGAAAATTTTTTTCGCAATTTTTGTAATTATGGAGCAAGCACATATCACCTGGGATGACCGTGAATTTGGAGTATGCTGTTCTTTAGTCGATTTGCAACAACTTTTCTTATTTAACTGAAGCCCGCGAACCATTTTGTATGTGAGAAAAACTGCAAAACAATTTCTCGATTTGAATCTAACGATAGAACTACCTTAAGGGACATTAGTCGAAGTGTGAAACATGTGTCTCCGATGCGGACTTTTTTTAATTCCACGTGTTGCACGGAATATGTACGACTGCATATACATAATGAATACATAAAACAGCATCATACGCATTTTGCATCTGCTTGGACACGCGTGTGTACCCACAGCTTGTGAAATCAGTTTTATCATACCTGCCGATGTTTTTTTTTCTCAAAGAACGTAATTATTATGAACGTAATTATGAACGCATGATGGAAATTTGAAAAATTAAAAAAAACAACTGAATCATACCCGAGAATAAAAAGACAAATTCACACATCGAGGAACCATCGAAAAACGCGGATTTGCGTGAGTAAAATTAAAAAATAAAAATTAGTCCGATGGTTTTCGTTTAAAACGACATATGGCCGGATGAGAGTCGGGAAATATGTTCGTCGATTTCGTCACAATGTTTAACGTCGAATTTCAAGAAGGAAAACAAGAGCGTAAAAATAAAACGAGGTTGTTGAAGCAAAAACCGTCGAGGATATTATTTCCAAAATGATACACGGCTGATAAACGTCTTCTGGCCGTGTATGTTTTCACCAAAAAATTTCAACAATAACAATACTGCATGGCTGTCTTGATTTTCTTCGACATCAAACTAAAACTACATTTTGCATTTTTGAAAAAAAAAAGCCAGAGTTTTTCGTATTTTTCAGTCTCAAAGATGAGAAAAACAATGAGAACAAAAGGAACGGCAATAAACTCACCAAACTTTGGGAAAAAATTAAGGATTCAACGAGTAAACAAACTCGCAGCGCAGAGCGATGAAAAAACGAGCGCGAGTCGAGCTGAGCGTTTTTTTCCTGCGATGACGATGGTGCGCGTTTAAACGAGACTGATTCGACGACTGTGGACCCACGCCGCGAGAATTCCGAGACCGCATATTACGCCTCCCCGTGCGGAGCAGCACGCGAGGAGATCGCAGAATATATCGCGCAAAGTTTACGAGAGCAACCCGACAATTACGAACGTGCGTGTATGTGCAACACGCGTCGACGAATAAAAGGACGCGATTAATTTCGCAACTCTGGGCGTTCGTTCGCCCGAGATACGCCCGTTTCCTCGTCAAAGCGCGCGCGCTGGCGTCGCGCGCACGTCCGCGCATCGCTACGCGCAGGCTGCGCGGGAAAACGCGGTACACGCACACTTTGTGAGGTTAAAATGAGAAAAAAGTCGCACGAGCGAGGAAACACGCGAAAGCGAAAGGATTTTTCGACGTACGATCGCGTTTTTGACGCGAAAAAACGCGCTCGAGATTCTTTTTCCCCCTCCCACCTTTTCGTTGATAAGCCGAGTTATTTACGACCCGCGAATACAAAAACAATGAGCCTCGTGGCGAATTCGCGTCGCACCTTTTCTTTTTCATTCTTTTTCTCTTCTTTTCTTCGCGAGATAACACGGGAGATAAGATACAAGTTCGTTCGATCGCTCCACAGCGCATGTAGCTTGTTTGCGTGTTTGAAAGTTTTTCGCAAAATGATGCACGTTTTTTTTTTGAAATTTCTCCTCCCAACGATTTTAATATGTTACGGATCACTCGTTTTCCAGACACTTTGGTGTTTGGAATGGTGTCGGTTAATTCGATTTTAATTTTCGGAAAGTATACATTTTGAAATTAAAATTTTCTCCAACTCCAAACGACCGATTAGAGACCAATTCTTATCCCGATACGGGGGAGCGACATCAATAATCGAGGAATGATATAAACAGCCCCGGAAAAATTCCCGATAACGATTAAAATGTAATTACTCCGAACGAGAAATTAATAAAAGCCGAAAAAGAGGCTATTGTAGTTTAATACAAAATTCCAATCGCTATATAACGAGAGAAACGGAATTTCGAAAAAAAAAAAAAACTTTTTTTCAAAATTCGTCAAACTTTTCCCAGCGCGAAATCTCCGCGCGCGTTAAAATCGATCGATTGATTTACTCACAAAAAAAAGTTGCAATTTCGTGCAAGAGATTTCGGCAAATTTCTCGTATTTGTTTACGGTTTTTTTTTTTTTTTTTTTTTTTGCAACTATTTCTACACCGCCGTTCCTCCTTACCAGTCCGTTCGCGAGTGACGTCCGCCACGAACTACCGAGTTTCGCGAACAAAGTATATCGGTGAGCCCTCGCGAGCTTATCCAAAGGCGAAAATAGAGCGTCCGAGGCGAGCTCCGGCGCCCCGCGCTTACTTCGCGACTCGCCAACCGACTCGCCGCTTTTGTAATTCTCACATGACGACAAACGTGCGGCTTCCGCGTTATTTCCGCCCAAGAATATTACCCCTGCGTTGCGGTCTGTTTGAAAAAAAAAAAAAAAAAAAAAAAAAAAGTTTGATACAAAACGTTCCAGCGGCGAAAAAAATGCATGAAACTTCGATCGGCGCGCGTGTTTTTCCACGCGTATTTCCTCATAGCGGCTCGATACTTGCGAAAGAAAGGCGAGAAATCGACGGAATCGCGGAGCACAAAAGGGCATAAATGTTCCGGCGATTCGATGATAAAAAAAAATCGACGAGACGCTCGCGAGTTTGGCCAACGTCGAAAAACGGAGCAGGAGTTTGTCGAGACGAGAGGATGCTGGGAAGAAAGAAAAGAAAAAAAAAAAAAATGAATCTCGAAACCGTCGCGGGAATCGAGGGAGCCAGCGAGCGAAGGGGAGACGATCTCGAAAGAGCCAGCGTGAGTTTGTCGCCTCTAGAATTCGCCAAAATCGAGCATTTTTCGCGCCAACTTTCAAACTTTTTTCAAAATTCTTCTCCTCAAAAACTACGACCGCATTTTTCCCCGTTACACCGCCGTTCGAGCGTGAATAATAAAGACAACAGCAGCGGGAAAAAGCGGTAACGACGTTGTTATTATTATAAAAAAAAATCGAAACGAAATTAGTACGACGAGCGTCGTAAACTTTTTATTATTATCATCACAGCGTCGTACGTTTTTCGTTGAAAATCCCGGAGGTTCGTTGGACGAAAATGTGGTATAAATTTTCGAAAAACCACGAGAAACTCGAGCAGGCCGTCGTGCGAGATAAATGCTAATGGGGGGGGAGGAAAAAAATGCGCGCTGAACGTTTCGAAGATAACCTCCGGAGCATTTCCGCGGTGATCGACGATAACGGAGACGCATTTCCAATCGTTATTCACCGCCGGAGGAGCGCAAAGAAGGGCATAGAATTTCGAGATGGCGCCAGAAAAAAAAAAAAAAAATTCACACAGATTAGATCGCGATTTTCACCGAACAAGATAATTCCACGCTTTTTCGAGAGCGCACGGACGCGGATCAAAGGTTGTACCAAAGTTTATCAGACCCAGAAATCGTTTTCTCCTCGATTTATTATTATCGCGATGCGTTTGTTTTTTTTTTATTCTTTTTTTTCCTTTCTTTCGATTTCGACAACGCTCGAAAGCCCCGCGGGCGAGTTTCGAACGAGAAAACATGCACGTTTGTGCTACAAAAGGGGTAAACAAAAGCAGAGTCGAATTTTCTTCCTGCATAGCAGCTGTGCGTCTCGAAAATCTCGACTCGAAGTTTTGTTTTTTTTTAAATACGTACGACAAACAAACGAACGAAAAAATTCGCAGTTTCCATAAAGTTTGCCTGATTTTCCGCAAGTTTGGGATCTCGAGAGGCTTTTTGAGTGCGGTTTTTTTTTTGAAAAAAATTGCGTGCACTTTGCGAGATCGACGAAAAAAATCGTCGATGATGATGACGAACGGATGTTTTCCGATCGATTATCGTGAGGGAAGAACGTGAAAAAAAAAAAAAACATTTTAATCGCACGGTTGAAACACGCGGGATATTGTTTTTCCTTTTTCGTGCGACACGAAAATGTCGAGACTGACGGATTACCGAGGTCATTAATCTTGATAAGAAAATTAATACTTTATCAAGCGAGCCGAGTCTCTCTCGATGATTCAATGCCATTCGCTCGCATCTTTATATATATTACGTGGACGTTAATGATGCAACGATATGGTATATGTAGAGGCGACCTTGATCGAATATTCCAACAGGTTTTTCAGCTCACTTTCGCTACACCACAGCTGAGCAGAGATTTCTACACGGGTCTATACGTTAGGGTGTAGGTTTCGTCCCACTTTGACTTTTTTCCCTCGTGCTGCACGCTCCGGATTGATTTACGACGCAAAAAAAAAAAAATGTCCGGAGATGGCACATTTTTTTCGAAATTTCTCTGCTTTTTGGGTTTTTTTTTTTTTCAAGATAAGATAAAGAGTGTTTTTTATCAATGTTAACATTTTTTTATTGTACGAGGATCGTGTAGAGAATGGGAAAAGTTCGTGTTATGTGAATGGAGATGTATCGTCGTTTGGAGTATCTGCGTATGTGACGATTTGGGGGATGGAAAAAGTCGAGTGGAAAAAGACGGCGTGGGAAATAACGGACACCCTAAAAACACACACAGTGGGGAACGTCTGTGTGAAAAAATCTTTTGCTCTCTTTATACGTCTTCGTGGAATCGCGCCCGTTTGAATTTTATTGCGATTTAATGTCGTATAAGGTGAGGATGCAAGCGGATGGGTTTTACTGGTGTGTGTACGTGTACATGTTTATATACACGTAAATAAGTGATTCGCGATAGGTTATTTTGAAACTGCAGGTTCCAGACGCTACTTCGTAAAGGAGGAATGCAGAGACGATTCTTTTTTCGATTCTTGATGGTTTTTAAATCGGGAAATCTGACATTTCATTGTCGGTATTTCGAGAGGCAGCGATTTTAAATTATTTTAACGATTGATTACGAAAAAAAATACGTCGTGTCGGAGGTCGACCTCGATCGCGCAGCATTTCGAGACGGAAAACACGATCGTCGATTCGAAATTCTCCGGAAAATTCCAACCTCGCAACGACCACCTTCCCGCGAAAGAAAAGTGTATCTTTTCCCGCAGAGATGGCAGCACATTGCGTATCGACGGGATTTCCATTTGAGGTTATGTTTCCCGCAAACCATCAACAAGCATTCGTGGCAATAGTAGCAACAATAAAGTCACACAGCATATTTCTTGACTTTGAAAAGAAGGCGGAACGTTTCGGTAATTAACGGCAAGATGAACGAAAATATATTGGAGGTGTTGAAAGAGCTGAGAGCGTTGAGAAATTCCGGTGAATTGGACGAGGACGAAGCTGAGATCGGAGCGGAACCGGCCCTTTGGAAAAACAAATTGGAATACGGAGTGTTGACCGATTGTTTGATACACCACAGCGAAGAGGTTTCCATCTCGTCTGATCAATCCACCATGTCTTCGTCAACGATCGAACGTTAACGCCCCCGTATATCTTCAATTGACATCACTTTGCAGGTTAGACTCGTCGCTCTCGCGCTCATCGTCGAAACGAAAAAGACCACGGAATGCTTCACAAAGTTCGATCTGAGATCCATCATGTTATTTCTAAAATACAACATCGGCGAACGAATGGAATACGTTCCGTCGGTAAAAAAGGTACCCGGCATAGTACTTTCGAGATTTTCCGTTAAAATTTCTTCGCAATCCGCTCTCACAAAGATTTTCCATCCCAGGCGCTAAAGCGCATCAAAGAGAGTTTGGCGGTGTTGCGGAGAAACGTCGCCAAGGCAAAAAGAATCGCAGAGTGCGAGAGTCGAGTGGACACCAAGCGAGAATTGTACGAAGAATTGTGCGACGAGAGTTCAAAGCTCGCTCGAAAGTCGCGCGTAATGGCGCACGCTTACAAGGAATTCTATCGAGAGTTCCGCAAACTGTGCGTCGATAGCCTGCGCCCCGGATCTACGAATGCCAGAAAAAAATCGAGTTTGCTGATGCTGCAACTCGGCCAGGAGTTGTTGGACGGCGAATTCGATGATCTGCCGTGGTGCGCGGAGGACACGGAGAAGTTGTTCCAATGTCTGCTGCTCGACACTTACGAAACGAACAAAGAGATAATTTTCAAAATAGCGCAGAGGCTGGATCCTCGGCTCTTTGGATTGGACAAAGCGGACAGAGTTCGAGAGGTGATCGACGTGGCGCTGGATCTGGCTAATTGCATAAGACCGATCGACAGCATCACAGGCGCGTACATGCTGAAACTGGCGCTGCTCTCTCCTGCGATAAACAAAGCGCTGGAGAATTATCCGGATACGCAAAACGTTGCGACGGCGACTCTCGGACTGATCGTAATCATAATAGAGCGTTTGAGGGTAAATTCTATGATTGCTCGAAGGGGAAAGGAGGGGAAACAGCGTGCGGAAGCGCAGGATTGATTTTCTTTTTCTTCCTTCTCCGCTTCAAGGAGCCGCTGAGGTTAGCGGAGGAGAATATCGTAGCAGCGACGGGCAAGCATTCCCTGTACGGACACTTGTTCTGCGTTCGGAGTCTGCTCGGCGTCTGCGATTTGGGGTAATTGAAAAGCCTATGGAATTTGAGGTTTCTAGATTGCATTTGTACGTTTTTTTTTGTTTTTGATATCAAGCAAAGTGACGCACGAAGATCACGAAGCGTGGAGGCGTACGATTGGGGAAATCATCGAAATGTCTTTTCGCTTGAACAACTCTGTGCTGCAAATTGTGAATAATTCATCGCCGGAGGGTCATTTTCCGATGGACACGGAAAGCGGCGGCGTATCGTCGTCGGGGATGTCCGACAACGATACGATGATCGTGACGCCGCAAATGGTGCTCGTGTGCTCCTGGCGCACGGTCAAAGAGGTCAGCCTTTTATTCGGTTATTTATCGTCTAAATTACCGATAATCGATAACGAAGCGCGCGTTGGCTTCATAAGCGAGAAACAATTGTCGAACATCGGCGAGCATCTCGTGGCGTTGCTCTTCGAAACGAAACACCGGGGTGCCTTCGAGCAGGCGCACGTCGGCTTCGGACAACTGTGCAACAGGTTGTGGCGATCGAGTCGCGATAATTTGAAAAAATTGCCGAAAATTTGGCTGCATCATTTGCTCCTGGCGGTCTCTGGATTGTCACCCGGAAACGCGAAATTATGCGCCACCAGAAGAAGCGCGGGGGTACCGTTCATGGTTCAGGTGAGTTTTCACCGAAAAACGAAAAAAAAAACACGTTTTGCCGCGATCAACGCGAGATGGCGCTGTTCCAGGCGCTCGTTTCCTCGGATCCGTTCGTGCAAAACAATTCCGCCCAGGCGGTTTTCCACTCGGTGATGAAAATCTTGCTCGGATTTACCGATCTCGAGGAAGGCCCGGAGAGAATCGAAAAGACGAGATCGTTGATGTACGCGGAGACGATATTCAGCGATCTCCAAGAGGCGGAGACGAAAAACGACGAGGACACGAGCAGCGCGAGGACGAATCACGAGACGATCACGGAAATCAAGACCCACGCGCTCAACATCCTTCGCGCGCTCTTTAAGCACGCTCAGCTCGGCGATTTGTCGAGGAATTACGCCGCCGAGGGTCTCATCGCGGCGATTCGCAGCTACGATGGAAAAACATGGGCCGTCGGTGCATTTTATCGCCGTTCTCGATCTTTCTCCCCGATTTTCTCCCTTAAATGACAATAATAATGGAATTGCAGGAACGAAACGCGGCTACGCTGCTGTTCAGCTCTCTGATTACGCGCATTTTCGGCGTTCAGAGAACAAAGGACCACGAGAATCTCACTCTGCACAACAAAATGACGGGGAGAATATTCTTCGAGAGATATCCCGATCTCTTGCCGTTCGTACTCGAGGAACTTGGCGCCTTCGTCGAGTCGAGCGATACCCCGATAAAACCGAGTGTTCAATCGATCCTGCTGCTTCTGTCGCGACTCTATCCGAGCTTCAACTCCGACGAGGCTGATTGCAAGTGGAATGTCGGTTTCAAGCGGCGATTCTTTCTCAAAAGACGAGATTAACGCATTTTCGCATTTTCTTCGTTTTCAATATCGTTTTTTTTTTATACAGATCGCCGAATTTATAAACTTGGTATCCTCCTGCGCAAAGAGCACGGTTTACAAGACCCGCGAGCTGGCAGCACGGGCGTTGGTGCCGTTATTGACCGAGAAAACCGTGAAAAGCTTCATCGTCGAGCTTTTCCACAAGCTCTCCAAGGACAGATCCACCGGATCGTCCTTGAACGCCCATCACGGTTACATGCTGCAGATTCTCGAGATAATCAAGAGTCCTCGGTCGAGGATCGAAGAATTGCCGCTCGAGCGCGTTCGATCTTTCCTCTCCTCCACCGACTGGATAATCGAGAATCTCGAGAACGACAACGGAAGATCGGCCTGTTTTCCACTCGCCACCGTTTACATAACGGCCCTGTCCGAGCTCGTCGAGCGAGGAATTTCCAGCGACGAGTTCGACGCGAAGCTCCTGTGGGTTTTGATCCATCTGCATTGTCCCGAGCGCCTGAAGGAACGCCCGGGTCGTGAAATTTACGAAAGCGCCTCGGCCAGATTCTTCGTCGTTACGGTCAAGCATCGCATCGCCGATGCGGCGAACTTCAAAAAACTCGCGAGTCGCTTCGAACTCTTCACGCCTTGGTACTCGATCGTCCGTCACGAGAATATCCACGTGAACATCGCCTGTTGGTCCGCCGTATGGAGGATCATCGACGAGTCGGGCGACAGAGACATCCTCGACGCCACGTTGAATGTCGGAACAGCCGTTATGTCGGACAATATCGAGCAAAACGTCGATCCCGAATTGCTCGACGCCGTGTACGATTTTTACGACTCTGTGATCGTTAAATCGTCGCACGATAATGCTTTTATGCGAATCAACCGTGTTCCGAAACTCGTCGCGGCAATCATTGCCATTTTCACTCGCCAATTCGAGATAAATCGGTTTCACAAGAGCCCGAGTTCCATGAGACTGTTGGCAAGATCGTTCGAAATATCGCCGTGTAAACTCTCGGTTAGAAAAAAAAAATCATCGAGCGTCCATTTCTCCATTTAAAATGCTAGCAATTTTTTCAAGTATATTCGAATTTTTTTCGACATTTTCATTGAAGCGCGAAAAAAAATCAATGAACAAAATCGTCAAATTCGTCAGTATTGGAAAAAACCATCACTCTACGGTGGTGACGATTGTTGGAGAATTTTTTTCATCTTCAACAGCTTGATCATTTAATTTTGTTATCTGATATGTTTTATTCGAAAGAACACGCTTTTCACGATTTCCATCTCTATTCTTTCGTTGATAGGAAATATATGATGTGGACTTTTACATGCGCTCGGTGTACAAAACTTTGGTCGACAACTCGTGGATGGGTTCGTCCTCTACCGAGTGCAGACTCGCTATCGCGAGCGTCTCGAGTGATTTATACGACGATCGTGTATACAAGAGTTTGGACGTGTGTGAGTATAGAAATACCCTTTCACGAAAGTCCGAAACGTCATTCGCGAAAAACCGTGTCGTTACCGTGTCGAACGATAATACCCATTTTTCATCGAATCAATATTTCGAAAAATGCGGGAAGCAAGTATTTTGTAATTCTGTTTTTTCATCGAATCATGTTTTCAGGCCCATATCTAAACTGGTGGACCTGCTTGTTGAACCTGCTGGTCAACGACAGCAGCCGAGTGAGAAAACAGGCTTCTCGCGTATTTTACGAGCTGAAAGTTGCCTCCGAAGTCTATTGCCTTCATCAAACGCTCGAAATTTTCTTCCATCGGTTTTTCTTCGACACGGGCGTATGGCGGAGCACCATTTTTGTCGCTTTAATCGCGTGGTCCACCACCCTTTCGGGGGATGCTGATTACGAAATGGAAGAAAATGACGTGAGTTTGAAAATACGAAGGAAAAAAAGAAGAAACATTGAGTGTATTGGCCAAATGCGCCCACGAAAAAAATTGGCGTTTTTCTCAGGTTTTCAACAAGTGTTACAATTACGAGATTTTCGACCCTCTCCTGATAACCGAACTGTGCGCCAAAAAGTTGGAAGAATTGTCAGAGTTCTCGACGATGGACGATATAATATCGGACAATTTGAAGGAATGGATCAGCGAGAGATTCGGCGATTCCATCGACGTTACGAAGTTCAGCGATTGTCGAGGGTTCCTCGACGAATACGGGAAAACAATTTCCAGGATCGATCCTCAACTACGGAACATCATCGATCCCATGTACAACGACAAATTGTTGCGCTTAACGACGTATGAAAAACTCGTCAAGGCAACGACGAGGGAAAAAAAACCGAAAATTTCGTCGAAACGCGAAAAACGAAACGCGTGAATTTCATCGAAATGCGTCTCTCGTTGTTTGACAATCTTATCACGAAACCTGGACGTTACCCGGCGGACTATTCAAACTATTCAAACCTTCTTAAATAGACAAAAAACCCATTTTATCGAAATGTGATTTTACTTGTATTGTATTATGTAATATGTAATTGTTCATCTAATTGTTCATAAACATTATAATCATATTATGATAATCAATTATGGACGACCGAGTTACGAGCACCATTGGGCGCTGCCGGTACTTGGATGGGTGACCGCTCGGCCCCGTGTCTCGTGCGAATGCGATACAGTAGGGGGGGGGGGGGGGGGGGGGGTAAATGGAAAAAATAAGAAAATGAGAGAAATAAGGCTTGTAAAAGTAGAAGCACGCAAAGGAAAGCGTGAAAACTCAATAATGAGGGTGTACGGAGGTAAAAATAATATGTAATAATCAATGATAAGATTGACTCGATTATTTAATTCGATTATCTTGAAGTTTGCATCGTTCGGCTTGATCGAAATTCCTTGAGATTGTCTCTATTGAATAATAAATAAATTCTTTCAAGAGCGTCGTAATTTCGGAAAAATACTCGGCGAATCGTGGAATATTGACGATGAAAAAAGTAAAGTTTATCGCGGACTATCCGTTGGATTTCAACGATGCAAACTCGAACTGGAAAAGCACAAAAAGTGTATACTTACTCGAAGTACATGGACAGATTCGCTTCGTCATCGGCAGGTGGAGGAAGCGTCGAGAGCGTCTTTCGCTCGCACGAAATGGTGCGACAAGGTCCATTCCAAACGATTACGGCATTGCGAATTACGAGGATCAAGTGGCGCCAATTTATCCCGATGAATAAATGATCAACACGCGACGTGAATTTCGTCTCACTCGCGCACCTCACCGCACACGTCGACCGTTACTTTTTATCACTTTGGCCGTTGAATAATAGAAGAAACTGTCGAGAAAAGAAGATTCACTCGTCGCCGCGAATTTACGACTTTTTCGCACCTCAGCTGTTAATTTATTTCGCAAAGTAATTGTAATCGTAGATGTCGCTTTTTTCGTTCGCGATCCCGCAAAAAATGAGCGCGAAAATCCCGTTTCTTTTTCCTTTGTTCTCCCACGCTGAAACTGCGTGAATTTTAAAATGGCGCATACTTTTGCAATTTTCCTGCGGCGGGTTTGAATGAAAACGTGTGAGAAACGGACAGACCTGTGTTTCGCGATATTTATATTTTTCTTTTGCATCATTTTGTGAAATGTTCTTTTTTTAATCAGGAAACGAAGCTTCCGGTTGGAAACAATTACAATTTTCTTAGTATTGTTTTCGAGACGCGAATAAAAAAAAACAAACACTACACCGCTGTTTTGTTATCGTCACAGTTTGCTCCATTTTTCTTCGTTCATTTCCGATCGATGGTCATTAATTATTCAACAAAAGCGTTGTATATTCGTGGATGTATACAGCGATAACCTTGACGAAGCACAAAACTTTTTCTAAACTCGGCTAAACTAATAAGAAAATAAATATAGACCGCGAATCCGACCCGAGGATGCGCGAGGGGTTGCGCGATAATAAAACAACAAAAACATCGCCTCGAAGCGAGAGATAAAACGACGCCCTCTGGGGAATGTTTTATCGGAATCACCGGCGTGAATAATAAATGTTGAGTAGAGCGACGCTCAACGCCCTCTCTCGACAAACGACGGGAAATCACGAGCGGGAATAATAAATGTAAGGACGGAGGGATCGCCTAATCGATTATGAAGATGTCGTGCTCTCATTTTGCACAAATTAAATTCATTTTTCATATTTCGATTTTCGTCACAGAGTTTTCGTAATAATAATGGAAATCAACGGTCCAAGTACGTCGATAAAATTGTTTTTATACACGAGCTTTTGCCGTCATTATTCCAATTGAAACCAAAATTGACCCACGAAACATCAAGATCGGATCGATGAATTGCATTTTAACGCCAAAATCGAACCGGAAACGCATTGATTAAATTCGATTTTGGGTGATTTTTAACTCGGTCGGTACGCGCGATAAGCAGCGCGCGAGTGTAGCGTATACCTATACTACGTGTATTCGTCACTCTGTGGCGCGGCATTCAGCGGAATGCCGAGCAGAGGGGGGAGAGCGAGTTGAAATGGCGCTGCGTACGGCGGCAGTCGCCCCCCAGTCGGCGCTTCAGTCGTCGTTGGCCTTTCGCCGACTCTCGCGCACGCACACGATTCTCGTGTGTCTCGTACACACGCGTCGCACTCACGAAAATATTCTCTCTCTCTCTCTCTTTCTCTCGTCTCGAGTTTTATTTCAACGAACAAACATATTTTGTAACCACCGCGAGTCGCGTTAACGAAAAATCCTCAAAATACCCATAGTTATTTTTCTGTCAAGACTCGCGACATTAAATCGCGCGAACGCACAATCGTGAATAAAGAAAAAAAGAAAACTGGCATGCACCAACACCAAGAACCGCCACCCATCAATCTAACAACGGTTTTTCCGCGTACCGTCGCGCGGTCGGGACCGGCCACGTAACGCGCGTGTGTGTGTGTGTGTCTCTGTGCGTGTTGCGTACAAAAGTACCTCAGGTGGAGAAGAAAATTCCATTTTCCTTCGTTCCACGATAATCGCGACGATAATTAAAAATAATAAAACCGACGTTGATCGAGAGGCTCTGTTTCTCTCTTCGTTTTTTCGTCTCGAGTCTCCGAACGATGCCATGCAGCGTAACGTCGCGTTTTTGAGGTTGGAAAATTTTCGTCGAGATTTCGACGAATAATCCGATAACGTAATTGAAAAGAAACGTTCGTCCCTTCGTGCAGTTTATCGTGCCGGCTCTCGTGCATCGCGGATCCTCGAAAAAAATAAGAAAGAAAACAAAAGAAGCAAGAAAAAAGTCTAAATCAGTGCCGCCCGAGTGCCTCGTTCTCAGTGTCAGTGTGCACCTTTTTCCCTTACGCGCGAGTGTTTATTTTCGTTTTTTCAACGTTTCCAAGCTTATTACACAATGGAGCTGAAGAATGACGACTCGATTGGAGTCTCGCTGATTCTTTCTCGTTTTCCCCCCGCACCAAGGTGAGTGACATCGAACGTAACTGCGGAACGTAACGATGAAAAAAAAAACGTCTATTTTTGTTTCGACGTGAAAAACACCGCTATGGGTTTTCCATCAGGCCGCGTGCCGACACGTTCGATCGTGCGTCGTTTGGGAGGCCCGAAAAAAAAAAAACACAAAATACAAAATTCCCAAATTTCACGGTTAATTTCCTTACGAAAATTCAAATTTTTATTTCATGAAAATAACAATTATAACAAGCTCAGCGTGATTTATCGTTTCGGAGAACGGTCATGAATCTCTGTACAGTTTTTCGTCCATTTCGCAATGGTTTTTCGGGGGAAAAAAGGCAATAGACGCTCTCGTCGATTTCTCATGTGCGTGCTCTCGTTACGAAATCCCGTGGGGGACTTGCATGACCCAGTTGTTGGGTAATTCGTCCTTGAATTAGAAATTGGACGGAAAAAAAAACAAATCTCGGCGTTGGGCGTAGGTTTCGTGGTTGCGACTATTATTTTCCTCATCATCATCATTATTATTATTATTATTATTATTATTATTATTATTTTTGGCACAAAAGTTTGGCATCGGTAGGAAAATAAAGACTTGGCGCGTTCAAGCTGAAACTCGCGACGATTTATTCAAAAAAAATAGCCATCCCGAGAATTTTCCAAAAAAAGTCGAAATTGAAAAAAAAAAAAAAATTTTTTTTGTTTCATCATTTTCGAGATATTTTTCAAGAAGCTTACTAAAATCCCCCCCCCCCTCCCGCCCTTTTTTTTATTGCAAACCGGAAAGGTAAATTTTTGAAAAAAAAATTGCAAAAAATTAATTGATATGCACTTTGGAAGAAGTTCGTAGTTTTTCGTTTTTCCTCCGCTCACGAAATACTCCCGAGAGTCATACACCACGCACACGTGCTTTACTTATTTTTTCCTCTCGAATCGAGATCTACCTACGTCGTTCGCGTGGGCTCCCTTTTTTTCATCTCTTTCATCACGTCAGAAGCGACAAGCGTCGAGAGATCGGTCAGGCAAAAAACGCGAAACGCGCGTCAGTCGATCGAAGCGATCTCGCAATTTTCCAATCGCGTTACGGCACACGCAATTATCGCCCCTCTTTTCCGTTTCCCCATCGGCCGCGAGCAGCGCCGCCTCGCGTAATTTTTTCGATCTTTTTTTTTTGCACCCACGAGAGTCTCGAGTCGCAGTTTTTTTTTTCCCCGCTAAAAAACGAGGTTTTTCACGAGGTTGGAAAAACAACATACGGAAGGAGAAGGAAAATGGGGAGGGGGGTGAAAGTGGAGAGAAAAAACGCGGTCGAGTCTCGAGAATCGTCGGACCAAGCTTTTCCCTCTGTTTTCACGTCCGTATTGCACGATCGAGGTACCGCAATGATTTTATACGCATGTGTACACCGTGTGTAGCGTGCAAAAAGAGCAGAAACATTCGCGGTGAGAGAACGAGTTTGAAAACAAGCCCCTCCGTCGTCCTCGACGTCTTCTCGTCTTCGTCTTCGATGTGATCGCTGTAACTCTGCAACGAAAAAAAAAGAAAGAGACCGAAAAAAGGAACGACCGACGAAGAATACCGACAAACTTGCGCAAAAGCGCATACAGACGCGCTTCTAAACGAGATCGCGACGAGAAAAACGATTGAGAAAAAACCGATCCGCGTTCTTCCACTACCGAGAATCCTTCAGACTCATTTTTTCCCCTCTTTTTTTCAATCACTTTGACTCGAATTTTCATCAACATGAAAATCACTTTTCAAGACAAAAATGTCGAAAAAACGTTTTCCCAGCAAGGACATCACGAGGTCTTCGTGCAAAAAGAATCCGAATTTTCACTGTTGAAAGAAAAAAAAAGATGTCGATCGATGAAAAATGAAGAGAGATAAAAATTGACGGGACAAGAGAGGAGAAAAGCCCGCCGGTTGGTATTTCTTTTTTTTTTTCATTTTCCCGCGACGACGAAGCCAGCCTCGGATGTTGCTTGCTGGAAAGAGCAAAAAAAAGGGAGGTGTTTTGGGTCAATGGGCTCGGACGTAATTCCCCGTTTGCCCCGAAACTTTAGGACGGTCCTCTATACGTTGTGTACACGTTGTGTTTATCGGATAGATACCTGCGCTCATGGGTGAGGTCCGCAAAACATCCTACAACGATATGTCTCTCGTATACAGCACGGTACACGTATACACACGTGAGATTTAACGAGTATGTAGTGTACACAGCATACACGCGTACGATAGAGTATAGAACACAGCTCGCAGAGCAGGAAGCCGTTCGTTGCACACCCGATACGGTGGTAGGTAGCATAGCAGGCGCGAGTAAAGCCAAATAAAAGTGTACAGCAGAGAGGCAGAAGAAGAGAACGACTCTCGAGCACACAAGCCTCTCTTTTTTCCTCGGCTGTCTTCCCCTAATCCATGATTTGGATTTCTTACCATCGTGAGACCGATTTCTCTCTTTTCCCTCTCTTTTTCTCTCTCCGTGTCTATATATTTATGTACGTTAGCAGCAGCAGCAGCAGCACGATGCGAGTACATAAAAGCCACCAAGAGCTTACGTTGGTTCACGAGTGTGTGTGTGTGTGTGTGTGTGTGTGTGTGTGTGTGTGTGTGTGTGTGCCTGTTGGCCACTCATCCAGTCGACTCTTTTGACTCTTTGTGCTATTTTCTCTATCCACCTCCCCCCTCCTGCTCCTATCAAACACCGCTCGTGAGTTATAGCCGCTGTAGTAATTTATAAACGATGTGATTTTTCTCTCTCCCGCGGGCGCTCGGTTATCCAATCGGCTAATGGTGCCTTCCTGTGCCAACCGCCATCATCGAATCGCCTCTTTTTTTCGTCCTACAATCGACGTTTGGAACTTTGAAAAAAAAACGCGAAAAATGGGATCGCAATTTTTTCAAAAATTGGAAAATAAATATATTCGAAAATTTCAAACGGCTGTAACGTTTCTTTTTTCCTCGCGGTCGTTCCGACCGGCGATGGGAGGTGCAAACGCGCGTTCTAAATCGTATTGCAGGGCGATCGCGAGGAATTATCGAAGATTTCAGTCTCGCGCGGCGATATGCGGGCTTCTTTTCCCACTTTTTTCGGCTCTCGTAAAAGGTCGTTTTGATGATTGAATGACGCTTCTATTTTTTATCGTTTTCATCGCTTTTTTCGATCTTTCCCTCACGTGGCTGTCTATTTTACTTATTTTCACCGGAAAAACGTTTTTACGGCTGAAAAAAACACGCCTCTCCCTGCCTCTCTTTCTGTATGGCGATTTTTTTGTCGCTGCTTCGATTTTTTTTTTCCTTCGTCTTTCCTCGAGACTCGCGCGGGGGTTTTTGGCGAACGAGAAGGAAGAACAGAGAGCACAACTGCACAACCGCGCTCGAGTGCGGACGGGCGATAGTCGCGCGCGCGACTCCCCGTACAGCGGGACAGCGACGAGTGTGCAGCAAAGCTACTCGTACGAGCGACTCTCTCTTGCGCGCATAACGAGCCACTCGCGCGCACCACTCATTGTCTTGTCCGCGTATTCCTCATCCTCTTACGCGCTCGGCTTCTTCCCCCCCCCCCCGCGTCTTTCTTCGTTCTCTTTATATATCGTCTCTCTTTCTTCTCGAGAAACGCGCATCCGCTGTACTCTCTGAGATATAAATGAGGATCGAGTGGAAGTAAGGACGATTTTTTTCTCCCAATTTTTTTTTCTCTCTCTCTCTCTCTCTTTCTTTCCGTCTCTTTGCCTCTTTCTCCGCGCGAGCGTGCAAGACGACGGTTTCAAAGTGTAGCATGGATATTTTTTTTGAAGACACGAAAAAAACAGAAAAAAATATTATCCGCGGTTAAAAGGACAACGTCGGGAGGTGGAATCCCGAGAAAAACCGAAATAGAGCCGAAAAATCGCCGGTATTTCGCGTAATTATCGTCAGAGGGCTTTACGAATTTTTTAAATCTTTTTTTCGTGTCGTTCAATAATAATAACAACGACGATGATGATATGTTATTGTTATTATTATTGGCGGATTTTGTATTAAATTCAACTCGAAAGAAAATTTGTATTTTCGTTGCGTACCCTTCATGCAAATTCCAGCGCGATCGCGCAAAGTTTTGATTGAGAGTGCGATGACCTTCCGTCGATCGGATATATTATCGCGCGAGACGCACGCATGATATGTACGTGGTTGGATTGAAAAATCGAAGGACCGAGCGACGAAAAGGTAAAAGAAATAAAAATAAACCGCCCTTCATCCATATCTCGAGGCTATCCGTACAAAAGTTGGATTTGCCCTCGTCGTGTCCTCCTTCGACGACGTCAAACTTTTCGAACGAGCTGCGTCGAGAAAACTTTAAATTCCATCCGCGAATCTCGTCTTTTTTTTTCCCTCGCCCCTCTCTCTCTCTCTCTCTCTCTCTCTCTTTTGAGTCGCATCTTCGCACAACGCGAATACATACACGACACACGACAGCAGCGACTCTCTTTTTTTGCTCCTGAAAAAATTTCCTCGACCATGATCGTACTGGATGTCATTCACTCTTGTATTTTCCCCATTTCCCGGCGTATACCGATCGCACTGATAAATACGATCGTCTCGAATCGCCTCGTGAAAAAAGAAAATACATCGATGCTCTTCATCGTTCGAAAATTGACATCCCAGCCGCTTCTTTCGTGTTCCTTCACCTTGGGGATGAAATTCCGAGGAGAAAAGTCCTTTGGCACTTTTTCGTACGATGAAAACTCGCCGAGTTATCAATCTTCAAAGTTTTGGACAAACGTGCGCGCGCAGCCCCCACTCTAGCGTCCGCTGCGCGCGCACGTTTGTCCAAAACTTTGAAGATTGATAACTCGGCGAGTTTTCATCGTACGAAAAAGTGCCAAAGGACTTTTCTCCTCGGAATTTCATTCCCTACCGAATTTTACACAATCGACATCGGATTTCGGGGTCCGCTGTATAATCATGTGCATATATAGAATATATATAAATGCAGCAGCGATAAAAGGGAGAAAAATCTTTTCTCACATCCTTCCTGTCCCTCGAATCTTACCTTCCGAATGGAAAATGGTCCATCCCCAATGTCCTTTTTACGCATTCGCTCCTGTATATCCTCCATACCGACAATTTAGCATATATGACTTGGAATAAATAACAAGGACGATTTTGCATACATATACATGAATGAGAGTGAGAGGGGAGAACAAGTCGGTATATTTCTTCCACTCGCTGGAGAATGACGCAGCGCCTGTCACCCTCTATCTCGATTTATCTCGACGTTTGGTCCAGCGTGGATTCTGGATAAATTTTACGCGAAATATAGAGAAAAATCGTGGCGAAGGGGTGCTTTACGTATGCGCACACACATTACGTACATGTATATACACATAAATACAATATATATGTATATAAAACATGAATTTTCGTTGGAGTACCCTCACTCCTCTCGTATTATACGGACCAAGGATCTGTCCAACGGAATAAATAATACATGCGCCCCGGGGATGTTTCGAACGAAAGGATATGCCTTCACTCGGACGCAAAAATGGCAGAATACAAGGAGGGTAAAAAAAAAAATCGAAAAAAGTAAAAAAAAAACCTGCACAACGGCTTTTCCCTCTGCGGCTTTGCTCGCTTTTCTTCCATCGGGCATATAAGAAAAACATAATATATATCCCGAATATATTTATACGCCGAAAGCGAGTCTCTCATATTCCCGGCTCTTGCCGCGTACGTTTGACCCGCACCCGATCGATGCACAAAGGTGTACAAAGATCGAAGACCGGAAGTGCAGAGATTTTGAAAAAAAAAATCAAAATATTCCGAATCTGAAGACCCGAGGACCGCGAATTTGAGTATTTCGACATTTTCTTCGAAAAACATGGCAGCATGGACATGTTTCACCTCGAAAGTTAAGGTAGTTCTATCGTTAGATTCAAATCGAGAAATTGTTTTGCAGTTTTTCTCACATACAAAATGGTTCGCGGGCTTCGGTTAAATAAGAAAAGTTGTTGCAAATCGACTAAAGAACAGCATACTCCAAATTCACGGTCATCCCAGATGATATGTGCTTGCTCTATAATTACAAAAATTGCGAAAAAAATTTTCTTAAGATTTTTTTGGAAAACTCGAGAAATCTTCTTTGATGTTGCATAAAAATGTATGCAAAGTTTTAGAAGGCTTCACCACGTAGAAGCCGAGATATTCATTGATGAAAATGCAACTTTTAACACGCGCTCTTACGAGAGACTACCGAAAATTGTGATTTTTACCAATAAATATCTCAACTTCCACGTGGTAAAACCTTCCAAAATTTATTACACACGTATATATGACATCAAAGAATACGTATTCAAATTTTCAACAAAATCTTAAGAAAACGATAAAACGATAGAACTACCTTAATTCCAAATTTATTCATGAAGGAGCAACAACCGATGATGGTTAAAGCTCCTCGTGGAATAATCACGCCACCCTCGCGCACCAGTGTCTCGGTCTATTTTATTATACGCGCGTAAATATATAATACGCGAGGCGCGTATACACAAGTGTAATAAACGTTATGTAAGAGAATTTCACGTACGGTGTGTAATAACGAGGGAGAAAAAAGGAGAGGAGAAGAGATGGCTGAAGGGGTGGGAAAATTTAAGGGTGGAGCGAAACGAAGATAAGAGGGTTTAATGTCTGTGTGTGTGTGTGTGGGGGCAAGTGCCATAATGCTACTTTTCTATGAATACGTAATCTCCGTCGTCCTCGCCTTTTTCCGCGCCCTCTCGCGCTGACAATTAAGAATTAAGAGCACGCGGCGGGACATTGATTGCGCAGTCTAATTTCCACGCTGGAGAGGCACATTCGCGATCCCGGCGTATCGTTGCCCGGCGAAAAAAGGAGGCTCTCTGAAAAAACGGAGAGTTCCGAGATGGATTTTCATCTTGGGATGCTGCGGAGATTCGCACGGGGAAAAAGACACCGGGAGTCACTGATTTTTCGTTCTCAATTACGGTGAAACTCGTCTCGAGCGGTGTGGCGCAGCTGCGAAACACCAGCGATGAAACGAGAGAGGAAGGAAGAAGCGCAATGTCGCTGGACCAAACTCGTCCGTCGGCCAAATCCCTCTGCAGTTTCCAGCGTTGCGTTCTGTGTATTCTCCATGAAATATCACCATAATGAGAGACTCGTGTACCGAGAATAAGAGGTAGGGAGGGAAGAGCGTGATGATGCTGAAAAAATTGAGATGAAAAAAGATGAAGATGAGAGAAAAATCGTCTCTCCCGTTCGCGCTAAGGTTTTCAGGCCTTTTCCGCGCCAAGTGCGCATCCGGTCCGCTTCGTTTTGTCTCATCCTCCTTGTCGTCTCGGCTGGTCCTCGCCCCGGCCGTATGTATTTTCTACTACACTTTTATGCACGTCGGTACATCGCGGAGATTCTTGAAACGACGTGTGGCGGGGCTTTAAAATAAACGTCGAGTTTGTGTGCGGTAGGGCGCCACGGACCGTTTCATTCGCGTTGCGATGACGCTCGCGAGATCACGAAGGGAAGAAGAGAAAGATGACGCAGCTGAGAGGGGGGGGGAGGAGATGCCTTCTTCTCGTTACTCCTTAAAGCTTCATCGTCATTATTGCATATACATATGTATGTAGGTAAACATATATGTGTACGTCGTCGTTGTCGGAAGACCGTTCCGGTCCTTCGTTACTCTCGATAGCCAGCGAGACGAGTTATTACACAGCTTCCGATATACGACGGTGTCTAAGGCGAGGAAACTTTTTACCCCGCAAATGAGAATAAACGCGAAAGAGGGGGGAGAAGAAACGAGAGAGAGAGGCTTTTCCCATCCGGAAATTCCACAAAAGTGTCGAAAAAATTAATTTTCCAACGTTTCATTTCTTCTTTCCGGCTTGAATGAACTCCCCGCACGGAAAAAACTGCCCTGTGGAATTTACAGAAAAGTCTGTGAAATTTGCAGAATCTTATCTGTAAATGATTTTATGTAAAATTTACTAATTCGTACATGTTACTTTTACATGTTGAAATCTGTAAACCTAAATCTGTAAATTTGACATATTGAGTCTGTGATTATTACAGACACACTTCTGTAATAATTACAGAATACACTCTGTTATAATTACAGAATTTACTCTGTTAAAATGTCAGAAGTTCTCTGTCATTATTACAGATGAACTCCTATCATTATTACTGAAAATTTAATGTGAAAATCAAATTCGTAAGTAATGAAGAAAAGTGAAACAGGTTCTCATAATAATCGACAGTGACGCCACTTTTTCGTACGTATGAGCAACGCTATGTAGCATGTGTAAATTCCCCTGATTACCCCTCTTCATTATTATAGTTATTGGGGAATGGAGGGGAATGGAGGTGTCAAATTACGTTTGATTAGACGGCCGTCCCGATGAACAAAAACAAAGAAAGTCAAGAGCATAAAATAATTATCGATAAAATTTCCGAGAACTGACGCATTATGATTATAAAATTAAAAAATGCACAACCAACGGATAATTATCTGTAATTTTTATTAATAATTTGTTCTTATTTGAAAAGTTATCCAACAATAATGATAGCAAATTTTTACACATTTTACACAATTTATCATTGAATATTCATAAAATTATGTGAAATATACAGAAATAATATGTACTTTCTACATAATCCCATCTGTAAAAAATACATATTTTCTCTGTAAATTTTACATGGAATATTAATCTAAATTTACAGAATAAATATGTAGTTTCTACATAATTCCATCTGTAAAAAATACATATTTTATCTGTAAATTTTACAGAAAGTGGACTCTGTAAATTTTACAGACTTTTTTCTGTAAAATCCACAGGCCATTTTTTTCCGTGCTGACGCATTATGATTATAAAATTAAAAAATGCACAACCAACAGATAATTATCCGTAATTTTTATTAATAATTTGTTCTTATTTGAAAAGTTATCCAACAGTAATGATAGCAAATTTTTACACATTTTACACAATTTATCATTAAATATTCATAAAATTATGTGAAATATACAGAAATAATATGTACTTTCTACATAATCCCATCTGTAAAAAATACATATTTTCTCTGTAAATTTAACATGGAATATTAATCTAAATTTACAGAATAAATATGTAGTTTCTACATAATTCCATCTGTAAAAAATACATATTTTATCTGTAAATTTTACAGAAAGTGGACTCTGTAAATTTTACAGACTTTTTTCTGTAAAATCCACAGGCCATTTTTTCCGTGCGGCTCTTTGAAACATCGCACTGTGAGAAAACGCGAAAAAATCTCGATCGTCTCGAAATTTCGACCCCTCTCGAACCCTCGACGCGAAGAGACGCGATAAGGGTGTCTTTTTCTTTTGGAAACGACGAAAGGAGCCTCGTACACACTCTGACGCTCGATTGTCTTGTTTTCGCAATGATTTCAGGCTGAAAGAACGCGCGCCTTAGACAAAGACCCCCGGAAGTATGGTCGAGTCCCGGCGCCATCGTCGTCATCGTTGCCAGAATTTCGGCAGGGTCATGAGGAGAAAAAACGACCTTGAACGAGGTCAAAAGCCACCCTCGGTGCGCGCATCTGACTCGAGAACGATATAAATATACGCATGTGCGCTTGATGAAAAAAAACAGGAAAAATCGACAAGACCAAGCAGAGTCTCGCGATTATCCCGTCCAGGGCGAAAATAACAAAAATGCTTCCATCCGCGAGCGTCCGTCTCACCGGCAAAATTCCTCCCCCGAATTCCGCCTTCTCTCGCGACGATCCCCACCTCGGAATCTCGTAAGACTCCTCGAAATCTTCCCCGTCCCGTCGGACAAACGGCAAAAATACGACAATTGCGGCAAGGAGGAAGACGGAAAAGACAAAAAGAAATTGAAAAAAAAAAAAAAATGGACGAGATTCGCGGTTCTCCCGCACGTCGGCTCTCGCAGATCCTCGACCCGATAGCCCGGCTGGCCTCGGACTTTGGCAGTTCGAGTTCGGCCCCGTGCAGTCCGCGGATGGGAGTTCGCCTCGCCAGGGAGAACCTCGAGGTCTCCCGGTCCGAGTCCTGTCGGGGTGGTTCCACCGGCACCGGTCCGGAGAGTCCTAGATTGTTGCCCAGAAGGGGTCGTCAAGCTCCGGCGCCACCACCGCGACCGAGCGCCCATCACTCCTCCAATCAGCATCTCCATCATCACCATCATCATCTCCATCATCAACCGGAGCCGGCGAACCAGCAGCAGACGCAGCGGGGGGCAAACGAGTCTTCCTCGGGGAATCACCCTAGGAGTTCACCCTACGTCAACGTCCCGTGCAACCTGACCTTCCACAGGGACAAGAGCTTCGCCGAGAGCGCCAAGAGCGCGGGTTACTCGGAGCTCCGGGACAACCACGGGAAAACGTCGGCGTCGGCGGGTCTCAACCTTCACGGCAAGTGCAATCCTTACAACTTCACCTCCGAGTCGTCCGGGCGGGTCGAGTACCCGGACATTGCGGAAAACTCGTCCAAGAGGACTTACGGCGCTCAGAACGAGCTCGGCTGCAACAGCTTCGAGAACAAGGCCCTGGACGTCAGCCAGAATTACCCTCGCTCGGGTCGATCGCTCTACGAGACCCAGCACGGCGGGAGGTCGGCCTTGGACGCCTCGTCGGGGATCTCCTCGATCCCGGTCAGACAGAGATCCATCGATGATCATCATCGACGGGACCACGGGAACGACGGCCACCGGATGCTCATCGAGAGGGCGGTCGCCACGTTGACCGGGGCTTCCGCTGCTGCTGCGGACAACATCCCGGGGATTTGTCAGACGACGGCGGCTCCGGGAGGTGGACAGAACGTCGTCGAGACGAAGATGGAGCCTAGAGGAAACTACGGATCCTCCAAGAGCTTCGACGGGTACTCGAGCAGCGTCGACGAGCTCAACTGGCAGGAGAGATGCCTGGAACTTCAGCTGGAGCTTCACCGGAGCAGGAGTCAGGCGACGAGGGTCCGGGACATGCTGAGGGAAAAGGTGAGTCTTCTCTCTCTCTTTTCTTTCCCCGAGAAATCCTCTGACGAAGATACATTTCAACGATCATTGTACAAAGATCGAACGACGACCTCGAAGGTCATTCAAGGTCGAGATTTCAAGGTTTTTTTGTCGTCTCTGTTCCTCTCCGAGGATCAACGTCACCGCGCGGGCAATGACGAATGTCGAAAAGAGATTCGACGAGAAAAGACGAGATTTTAGATTCGTCGGGTCGAGTTTTAAACGCGAGAGACGAGGGGGGGGGGGGGGGGGTTAATCGGGTCATCGAGCCACCGCGTCGCGTTTTGAATCTGCCTGGCTCGTATACGTATACGCGAGGATCCTCCTCCGAGAGAGGAAAACCCGGCGCGGTAACAAAAGAGTTCAGAGCCCCGAAATTCGTCATCCGGGGCTCAACCTCGCGCCCTCGTAATCTCTTGTTAAACGCGACCCCCGGACACGACAGCTCCGACCTTCCGCGGAGAGAAGCACGGGTGTACATTGAAATTCATTTTGCCACAGAAGTGACAGTGCTGGAATACTCGGCTTTCGCGTGATTTTTGGTATTTTTTTTTAAATATTCGTTGGATTTTGTGGGACGGATGAATTTTTTTTTTTTTTTTTTTTTTTTTTTCGAAAAACCATACACTTTTCGCTCTATGCCCGCTGGAATTAGGCGTCCAGGCGGTTTACACTCCACGCGCGGTGGAAAAAAAGAAATACCGGTTTGAGCGGAGAACATTTAGATTTTTCATCTCCGCTCCTTCCGAGTTCGTCGAAATCCGAGGAGAGCAAACGTCCTCCTCGGTGCCACTGTGTTTCTTTCGCGAGAGACGTATTTCTTGCTCCCGCGTATATGGCTGTGTAATGTAACGTTTATGTACGTTAGGGTGTCCTTTAATCGTCCTAAACTCGAGTGTGTACCTCCAATCCGCTGGTCTTTAGGCTAGACGCAATATCGATGAGTACAAAAATTGGTACACTTTGCAGCGCCCTGCCTGAATAACGATACTTTTCCCATTTGATCAACGTGGCATTTTTTCTCCCTCGTTGTGGTCCTTACACTTTGAAAAACTGGAAAAGACGAGACGATAATGGACACCCTAACGTATATATTTTTTCCCGATTCCGGTTCGATCCGGCGTGTAAGGCGCGTTTTCATTCGCTCTCGTCGGAGTCGCCCAGTGCGAGTACGAGCCCGCGATCGCAATTGGCGAGAAACGACGCGTGACCGAACCAATAAGGTATTATGACGAAAACGTCCACTTAACTTTATTTATTTTCTCTCTCGTATTCGCCATTTTGGGTCCATGAAACGAGCGGTATTCGCTCTCTTCTCTGATTTTCCCGCGATACCACACACGGTTTATTCGCCGTCGAATGATCGTCAAATTCACAAACGAATCGCCGATTGCCCTTGCCGATTTCACGCTGAAATATTTCGCTCTTTGAATTTTACTATCCGCCGTACTTTCCCCCGATTTTCCGTCTGCCTTCTGCACCCTTTTATGCTCCCCCCTCGGCGCGAACCTGCAAGTTTATGAGAATTTTATGCGACTTTCGCGCGCACGTACGTCGAGAAAACGTTTTACTCCTTTGCTCGTCATCAAACGTGCGCCGGGCGAGACACACGACGACCTAAAATGGATCCCTCGCAGTTGCCTCGTCTTTTTTGGGAATCTTGCATTTCGCAAAGAGCGCTGGGGGCTGGGCCCGATGTTTCAGCGAAAACGAGGTATCTCTCTCGGAAAACCCCAAAAAAGTACTCCGATTTCGATAATAACCGCTTTTTTCGCGTTTTCTCGCCGAAATTTTGAGATTTTGCGAGAAACTCGATGTGTTTCGTGATCTGCGGAAAATTTGCGATGAAACAGGCTGTTGAACTATCGAAAATTCGAAAAAAAAAATTTTCGTCATTTTTGGCCACTTTTCCAGAATCGTCGAAAAGCCGAGATTTCAAAAGACCATAACTTCCGTTCTAATAGGGCTACATAGATTTCTTGGGGGGGTTTTGGATAGCCCTCGAGTAGACTTGAAAAACGGTGAAAGTTAAATGTCGATAGCTAAATTGCTTCACCCTCAAAATCGATGTTGAAAATTGGCGAAAAAAACGCGAAGGGGTATGTATGTATGGGAAAATTGGCGAAAATCGATGGTCTTACTTTAAAAATCCGCCAAAAATCGAAAAATCAAGATATCTACGTGAACCAAACGGCATTTTGAAGCCTCAACAATTGCAAAGAGATCAAGCACAAATTGGGGTGTCTATCTCGAAGGGGAAAAAAATGGCAAACATTTTAGTGATCCAACTCAATCCGGCAAAAAATGGCGAAAAATTTTGGATCTCGAAAATTATTTTCAACGGTCCATATCGATGTATTTTTTCTCGCTGATTACGAAACACACCGGTATTTCGTCGAAAACCCGATATTTCAGTCCGAAAATGCAACAATACGAATTTTATCAATTAATTACTATTTTCTCATTGAAATATCGAGTTGTCGGGAAAAAGTCGGTGAGTTTCGTAATCAGCGGGAAATTTCCGATCGGATAAGCCATTGAAACACTCAAAATAAAAAAAATTAAAATTCGACCCATTTTGGGCAACTTTTCCAGAATCGTCGAAAAACCGAAATTTCAAAAGACCATAACTTCCGTTCTAATAGGGCTACATAGATTTCTTGGGGGGGTTTTGGATAGCCCTCGAGTAGACTTGAAAAACGGTGAAAGTTAAACGTCGATAGCTAAATTGCTTCACCCTCAAAATCGATGTTGAAAATCGGCGAAAAAAACGCAAAGGGGTATGTATGGGAAAATTGTCAAAAATCGATGGCCCCACTTTAAAAATCCGCCAAAAATCGAAAAATCAAGATATCTCGATGAACCAAACGGCATTTTGAAGCCTCAACAATTGCAAAGAGAATAAGCACAAGTTGGAGTGTCTATCTCAAACGAAAGAAAAATAACGAGCATTTGAGTGATTGAAACCAATTTGGCGAAAAATGGCGAAAATTTTTCGATTTTTAAATTTCGTTCAAACAGCCCATATCGATGTATTTCATCGAAAACTCAATAATTCAATGCGGAATTCAAAGAAAACCAACCTCATCCGAGGATTACCACCTTTTTTCAATTTTATCATTGAAATTTCATTTTCTCACAGTCAAAACCGGGTATTCCGCAATCAGCGGAAAGTTTCCGATCCGATAGCCCCTTGAAATATGGCAAATTGGAAGAGAAAAAGGAAATCACAATTTCTCGCGACTTTTCCACAGAATCTTGGAAAACTTGCCGGATTTTGGCAGAGATCAAATTGCATGAAAAACTGAGTTGCCCGTAGCCATCCCCGAGTGCGTATATCTATACTCGATATACGCATATATAAACTCGAAGAGTTCATCGTCACCCTCTTGCCGCTCTCCCCCCCCCCTCTCTCTCTCTCTTCCTCCCATATTCTCATCGAGAATCTCCTTGGTATGCACAGTCACGAGCGACGATTTAACGCGAGCATCCAACCCCTAGATAAGGCACACTGGCATTTTACGTGCCCCTCGTTCGGCAAAGAAAGGCCCGACGACGAGTAGAGTGCCCGCGCGAGGGCAGATGGAGCGCCAAGATTCTCTCTCTCTCTCTCTCTCTCTCTCTCTTCAGAGCGAGAGCGAAAGCGAGCCGAGATAAAACCGAGTGAGAAAAAGACTCGAATATGCGATGTATAAAATCGAGCGAGCTTTTCCCTCTTGCTTTTGTCGTTTCCGGCAAGAGCCTCTCGCATATTGCTCGAAAACGGCGCGCGATCAACGCAGCATCCCTCGCTGTACACTCGAAAGCCCTTCGATAACCGCGAGATCTCTTAAATTGAATAACTTGGACGGAAACTTTCATCTCCAAGGAAGATGAGGAGAAGATCCGCTCTCCCGATGTCGTTCCTTGCACAGACTCGCACTTCCGGTATACTTTATACCGGTACTCTCTTCCTCTGTGCGTTTGCATGTAAATTTGCTCCTTTTGTACATCCCTCGTCCCTCGCACGGATTATACACCCTTGCAGACTCGACTCGCATAATCCACTTGTCGATTATTCATTCGCTTCTTTTTTCATTTTACAACGGATCGTAAACAATTCGTGGCCCCCTTCGTCCACTCGCGGAGCGAAGGACGAGCGAAGAGCCGAGAATTTTTCGAAAATACTTTCCGAAACCCTACTTTCTCGTTTTTTGCCCTTTGACAACCTTGAACATTTTTGAAATTTTGCCGAAATTCCCACCGGAAAGTTGCGGATGAGACCGATCGTCGTTATTTCGGAGCCAGCCCGGTCGTTGCTCCACTTTTCTTTTTCCTTTTTTTTTCCGCGACCCTTTCCCAGCGGGATCTTTGGCGCTCCGGCGATTCTCGATTTACGGATCGTTGCTTAAAAACGTCGCGGCTATCGCGAGTTAACCGAAACGAGCTGCATGTACGTTCGAATGAAAAAGCGCATTTCCAGCGAGCAAACCCGGTATACACACGCGCGAACACACACACGTGTGTGTGTCTGGATGTTTCCGCGGTAAGCGAGCCGGAGAATGATCGAAACGGCGAGAGAAAAGTATAGTATACAAGGATGGATGCTGCATGGACCGACAGAGAGAGAAAGATCGAGAAAGAAAGATAGAAAATGAAAACGACGACGTGAATTCGCGAGTCGGACAACCGGAAATTACGTTCGCCGGATCGGTGGTCCGTTCGTTTTCGAGTGAAAACACCGCGGCGAGCGAACAGATACATGTATATGTGTATTTATCACACAGAAGAGCGAGCAAAGTTGCAAACGATACAAAGACTGCTGCTGCTGCGAGAGAGCATCCGTGCAACGCGCGCGAGATGAAGAGAGCGAGAAAACCGGATGGTCTTTCGGTCATTCCGACGCCGGTTCGTCTATACCCGATATGCATATACATGTACACGTGCAGACTATGTATTTCACGTTCGAAGTACATAACGCACTCTTTCCCTTCTCTCTCTCTCTCTCTCTTCCGCTCCGTGTATTTTCAACGAATTTCACTACCCTCAAAGCCACCCTGTCTGTAACAATCACCCGCGAGATTCGTTCGCGTTCGAACGATGACGCGTGGCAAACGCAGACAGCAGCCGAAAGAGCCTCCGACGGAGCTTATTCGCTCGAACGTATGAGCGTATACATTAGGGAGGGTGAAAACGGAAATCAGCATTTTTTCTCGATTTTTCACATCGAAATTCGCCAAACTTTCGCGATATCTTCCGTCCCCCCTCGCCCAGCGTCGCGATCTCGAAAAATTGATGATAAACTCACTTTTTTTCGCGCTTTTCAACGACGTTTCCGGACTCGAAATGTCGTGAGAAATGTATTTCATTGACGAGCGACGAATCTTTCGCTGTTTCGAGAAAAAAAAGTGACGCTCGCCTTTTTACCCACCCTAATACGTGTACGTACACCGAGCACTCGTGTGAATTCGTTTCCGGTCTTTGAGCAAACGCTCGATGGTACAAACGTCACGCGAGAACGGGATAACTCGACTCTCGGTGATGTCTCTGATTTCCATAAAGGATCGCGTCGTATTTTCCTTCGTGTAATTCCATTCTCTCGAGTATCATACGGTGAAATTTGCAAATTGGACCGCGAGGGGCGAGGGCAAAGCCGGGGAGGGAGGGAAGAGCCAAAGTTCGCTCGTACGCGGAAGTTCTCGGTGGCGAAAAGACCGCGCGAATCGTCGGTGAGGAAAAGTCATCCTCGCGGAACGCTCCTTCTCCTCCGACGTCTCATTTCCATGTGGCGTCTCACATCGCATCAACCCCTTCGCGTAATTCCGCCGTCTCGAGCATCGTGCGGAGAATTTAGGGAATTTTGGAGAGGGCCATTTTTTTCTTCGCGCTTGAAAACGCGAGGCCCGAGCGCGAATTACGTTGGCGAGTGCAAAACTCGAGGGAATTGAATGAAATTTGAAAAAATCAGGGAGAAAGAGGGAATATTGGGGGGAAATTTGAGTTTTCGAATTTTGAGAAACATCAAAGTCTCCTGATTAAGGTAGTTCTATCGTTTTATCGTTTTCTTAAGATTTTGTTGAAAATTTGAATACGTATTCTTTGATGTGTGTAATAAATATATACGTGTGTAATAAATTTTGGAAGGTTTTACCACGTGGAAGTTGAGATATTTATTGGTAAAAATCACAATTTTCGGTAGTCTCTCGTAAGAGCGCGTGTTAAAAGTTGCATTTTCATCAATGAATATCTCGGCTTCTACGTGGTGAAGCCTTCTAAAACTTTGCATACATTTTTATGCAACATCAAAGAAGATTTCTTGAGTTTTCCAAAAAAATCTTAAGAAAATTTTTTTCGCAATTTTTGTAATTATAGAGCAAGCACATATCACCTGGGATGACCGTGAATTTGGAGTATGCTGTTCTTTAGTCGATTTGCAACAACTTTTCTTATTTAACCGAAGCCCGCGAACCATTTTGTATGTGAGAAAAACTGCAAAACAATTTCTCGATTTGAATCTAACGATAGAACTACCTTAAGGTAGTTCTATCGTTTTATCGTTTTCTTAAGATTTTGTTGAAAATTTGAATACGTATTCTTTGATGTCATATATACGCGTGTAATAAATTTTGGAAGGTTTTACCACGTGGAAGTTGAGATATTTATTGGTAAAAATCACAATTTTCGGTAGTCTCTCGTAAGAGCGCGTGTTAAAAGTTGCATTTTCATCAATGAATATCTTGGCTTCTACGTGGTGAAGCCTTCTAAAACTTTGCATACATTTTTATGCAACATCAAAGAAGATTTCTTGAGTTTTCCAAAAAAATCTTGAGAAAATTCTTTTCGCAATTTTTGTAATTATAGAGCAAGCACATATCACCTGGGATGACCGTGAATTTGGAGTATGCTGTTCTTTAGTCGATTTGCAACAACTTTTCTTATTTAACCGAAGCCCGCGAACCATTTTGTATGTGAGAAAAACTGCAAAACAATTTCTCGATTTGAATCTAACGATAGAACTACCTTAATGTACGGGTGTGTCTTGTCGAGGAGGAGACTGAAAAATCGGTGCGATAAAAAAGGAGGAGATAACGAATGGGATGAAACGAACCGTGAAAGAAGCTGTGAGAAGCCCGCCGCGGAGGGTTGAAGGACGTGTTTTTTTTTTTTTCTTTTTAAACAGAGGGGCAACGTCGTTGTTCGCGATTGATACAAACGACGTTGGATCGAATTGAGGAAGGTTTGCGGTTAATACAGCGGGCATACACGCCGGAGAGGAAATGGACCATCTCGCGGGTCCTTTCCGCCCGTGCAAGCATCCCCGAGGGACGAGTGCGGGTCCCATATTCCACTCTGTGTTACATTACCCCTCGATGTATCCGCCATTATCTTGATTCGCTAGGAACGCACAGACTCCGATCATCCGTGAAATATCGTCCTTTTCAGCGAAACAAGAGGGGCTTTGATCCCTCGACGACCAAACTGTCGAAGAATTCTTCTTCATTGCCCGACATTTTTTTCCGGCTCCTTTGCGAACGCAGAATTAAATTTTCATCGGCGTCGCGTGGCCCGCACTCGATAAAATGAATTTTCGAAACTGCGTGCGGTGGGCGAAAAAAATGTGTGCTTCACGCGACGTACTCCCTCTGCCTGGCCGCGAAAGATGGACACAATTTTGCCTTCGGAAGTCGAAGAGCTCTCGTGTCGGGGGGGGAAAAAACTGGGGGGAAAAAATGCTGGGGGGAAAAAAACCTTTCTTATCTCGCTCATCTTCAATCTCTCGTTTTCAATCTCGTGTTTTCCCCTCGCACACGCGACGTTTCTTCTCTTCACACGGGAGAGCGTTATTCGAGAGCGAGAAAAATTGGAAACGGCGCCGGGGAGAAGCTCTCTCTTTCGTCGGTAACGCACAGCTCCGTTACCACGACAACGCGATGACGACCGCGAGAGGAAAGTCGAGTACACCGATAGGCCGCGGGGGGCAGCTTATGTTCTCCGCGTTTTGCCACTTTTCCTTCGCAATTCTGCTTTTTTCCTCCCTTTTCTCTCTCGTCTCTCGGAGACTCTCTCGCCTCTCCCGAGCTTCCGAACGCTACATTGGCAAAAGAGGGCACGTGAAGGGTGTCTCTAATTGGTCTCATCTCGAGAGGCCTTCGCTCTCTCCTCAAAGAGAACTCTTCCAATGTTCTCTCTCTCTCTCTCTCTCTCTCTCTCTCTCTCTCTCTCTCTCTCTTCGTCCGCTCCGCTCTTCTTTACTCCTTGACGACTTGTAACTAACCGAGAGACGACGAGTCTCGCGGTACATGCCCGGAGTCTGTACACGTGCAACAACTACCACTTACTTTCGTGGCTGGTGTACGTCATGTGTTGAGCGAGACGGAGAAAATATGTATATACATTTCGAAACGTTTCTCTCGACGCACAGTTTCATCTCTCGGATGTTCCTGGCTCTGCTGGTTTTCTTTCTTTCTCCCCTCTTTTTTTTCGTCTCGAAAGATGAAAAAAGTGCTTTGCGCAAAGAGCCATCTTTCTTCGATCCGCGAAGACACACGCGCTCTGTTCTTTTTTTTAATCATTCTCCGTTTTCATCTTTGCCTCGCGAAATGACGAAATAAAAACCAGGTCAACTGCAGGATTTGTGCGGATGCACGGGCAAGTCCGGTGATATTACGTATCTACGATCTTTATGAGTCTGTGCGGATGACGGAGCTTGCGGAAAAAATCGATAAAAACGTCGTCACGACGCTTCGGTGGACGAAAAATATTCGTGTTTGGCTTTCCAGGCTAATATCCGCTCTCATATTTCGAAAGATCTCGATATACACGAGTCGTTCCACGCCCACTCCGACAAACCCACCCCTCGAGCACTCGAGCTGGATGGATCGTATTTAAACATTTTTTTTCTGTCGCTCGAGAGACTCCAAAATTCGCGATTTTTCTGTAACAATTTAGTTTTTTACCTATTTTTTTTGATAGTTTTATATCGAGAATTTCGACACGGACGAGCCCATATATGCACGGTCGATGAGTTGTGTAAGTCATGATCGATATATAGACTTCTTTTTTGGTATTTCCTGCCCGTCCGAGTCAGTGGCACTTCCGGTGAAGGAAAATAAGGAGCGCGGAAAGGCGTTTTCAATCGTAGATTCTCGTATTTGCCCGGGAGTTGGTATATGTACTACTACGAGGGGCTTTATGCAGGGAGGATAGAGTGATTCCCGTAGTTTTTCGTGTGAAAGGATGGCGAGTTCGTTTGAGCTTTGCGGGAGGAAACTGGAAGAGAAGGAAAGGAGGAGAGAAGAAAATCGTCTCTCGGTCTACTTGTATTGTGGTGTGTGCAACCGGCGCCACGATTCTCGGCGTCGAGAGTCGGCCTCGTCTGGCGCGTCGCAAACTTCCTCCCTTCGCTCTGAAGCTTCCCAGCTCTCGGCAACGACATGCGCTCTCTCCGCACTTGTCCTTTTGCCTCTTTCCGAATATTCCTTCGGCACAATGTTCCCCGCCTCAAAACTTCCTGTACAAACCATCGGCATAACGAGTATAACGATTTTTTCGTTGATTAAAATGAAAAAATTTTCCCCAAATTAAAAACATGGAGAAATCGAAGCGAATCATCCAAAACTGGATCCGGAATGAAATTTCGAGTCGAAAAGTGTACGGGCACTTTTCGATGCGACGAAAGCCTGCCGAGTTATCGACGAAAATAGGCGCGAGCCAATGGGACTCTCGCCGTGCGCCGGAGTGGGGAGCGCGCGCGATTCCCGATTGGCTCGACTTTGACGACGAATAACTCGTCGGCATTTGATCGGATGAAAAAATGCCAAGATACTTTTCGACTTGGAATTTCATTCCGGATCCAAATTTGATCCTGCTGACCTCGTTCTGGAGGTTTGAGCTTTTTGTGTATGAAAATGACCTTGAGCGAGTGCAATGTCGAGGTACCGAGTTTGGACACGTGCATCCTTGACTCTGGTGAACGTAGCACAATTTTCCCATACCGGAAGTGAGAGCACAAGAGAGGGAGAGAGAGAGAGAGAGAGAGAGAGAGAGAGCGAATTGATTAAACCCGGTTAACCCTTCTCGTTATTTTTCCTTTTCTCTCGCTCGCAGTCGCTCTCCCTCTTCCGCTTCGTTCTATTCTCCCGGTGCGCCAGCTCGTAATCGTAAATTCGAGTATAACGTAACTACTCGACGTGCACCTCACTCTCGCTCTACCTGTAACTCTCCCTGTAATCGAGTCTACTCTCCCGTATGTACCGAGTGTTCGATAACGCACTAACCCCTTGATTAAGGGTGATACGCACCAACAACGTTGGAAAAAAAAAGTCAAACCATGCGCGAATTTTCATGCGTACAACTTTTCAATAAAATCAAAGCCGAAAGTATACATTTTACAGTTATTTCTTTAAAATCAAACAAAATCGAACAAAGTCTCGTAACGACGAATTTTCGAAAATATCACACAAAGACGTCCGTCACTTTTTTTTCCTCGCGTCTTTCTACGTGAAACTCGCTTTTCCTTTGGCAGCAGCGGCGAGTTAATCAAGATTTTGTCGACCCTTTTTCGCTCCGATTCCGTATTATTGCCCCGTTATGTTTTACCTGAAGTCAGCCGCGCATTTGCCACTGTAAATCACGCTGGGACACACAAATCTCGCTGCTTTATTGTTCCCCGAGGTTTTTCTTTGCTTTTTCCTTTACCTTTTTCACCGGGAAACCAGGGCCGAAAGCCAAAGCCTCGTAGCTTCGTCTTCTTGGCTCTCGGCTCGCGTGCGTCTGTGTGTGTGTGTGTGTGTGTGAGTGTGTGTGTGGGTGTACGTAACGTATGGAGGGATGACACCAAAGGATCATTTGGTCTGACGTACGATAATGCCCGTGTGTAACGGACCGTATGTATAGAACGATCATCCTCTCGATCGCGTCCCCTCGCTCTGCTCTCGAATTTCTCAACCCTCCGCACCCCTCACCCTCCGCCCCTTGCTTCTAAACTCGTACCTGCGACATCCTCTCGTTATCCTTTCTCGCATCCGCAACCCAACGAGAGTCCTTTCGGACTTTTCGTCCTGGCTTTAATCCGACGAACGGCAAACTACCCCCGTTCTAACGTTATTTCGCAAATGAAGGTCATCCTCGTAAAAATCATGCAAACGAACTTGGAGAACCTTCCGGCAGCGGTAAAATTGCCCCGATTACGTCGTTACCATGTCTGATCAAGGCTCATTTTAATTGCGCTTGTCATTGAATTCAAACGCGCGAGAAAAACACGCGATCGACTCTTGATTTTTACGTTCATTCGCGGTGTGTTTTCATCCGTGATATTTCAACTCTTTTTAATTTTTCACTTGTGAAAATCGAAGCGGCTGCCATTTTTCCCATTTTCTACTCTTAATTACCATGTGCGATATCAGCTGAAATTCGACGTTTATGAATTTATAACGTAATTTATGAGACAAAAGTGGCAAAGACTCCGTCTTTTTCGCTCGAGTCTTTTGGACTTTTCGTCCTGGCTTTAATCCGACGAACGGCAAACTACCCCCGTTCTAACGTTATTTCGCAAATGAAGGTCATCCTCGTAAAAATCATGCAAACGAACTTGGAGAACCTTCCGGCAGCGGTAAAATTGCCCCGATTACGTCGTTACCATGTCTGATCAAGGCTCATTTTAATTGCGCTTGTCGTTGAATTCAAACGCGCGAGAAAAACACGCGATCGACTCTTGATTTTTACGTTCAATCGCGGTGTGTTTTCATCCGCGATATTTCAACTCTTTTTAATTTTTCACTTGTGAAAATTGAAGCGGCTGCCATTTTTCCCATTTTCTACTCTTAATTACCATGTGCGATATCAGCTGAAATTCGACGTTTATGAATTTATAACGTAATTTATGAGGCAAAAGTGGCAAAGACTCCGTCTTTTTCGCTCGAGTCTTGGCCAAACAGTGGACGGGATGGTTTTCGCGGTTTTGCTACTCGGGCAAATTGAACAGAGTATATTTATCGTCGTTAATTAGATCTACATCGTTTATTCGTCGTCCCGTTAGAACACGAGGGGCTCTTTTTTTTTGTCTCTCGTTGAGATTCGAGATCTCGTCGTATCTCGCTGGAAATTTCAATTTTGAAAAAACCATGCCCCGCGAGCGCGTTGGCACGCCTGGGGCGGAAACTACGCGCGGGAAAACATCGCGACACTCGCGCCGTGTGTTCGTAAAAAGCAAACATGGCCTCTTCCGTGTAGTTGCACGAGAAAAATCAACAATCCGCGTTTGAGTTTCGAATTCGACGCGGCAATCGCGGCAAAACAGGAAACACGAGGACTCGTCGTCGTCTTCGTGATTAAAAAGCCTCCGGGCCATCGGAATATCGATTTTCACCCTCGGCAAAAGACACCCCCGTTGCTCATCGAGCACACGCGTTTTTATGCAAAATTCTCCGCTCTCCCAAATTGCCATGTGAATTTTTCGTTTGACCTCCAAAGAGGGCGCTCATTTTTGCGAAATGTCGCAAAAAGCACAGAGAAACGTGCATCTTCTTTTGCATCAGAGTTGCCTCGTCGACGCAATTGTATTTTCATCATTTCCGGTTCGTTAAAAAAATTCAGCCATTTTTCGATATTTCAAACTACAATTTTTAAACGAGTTATTCGAAATTTCACGTGAGATTTCTTTGACTAATTTTTCAATTTTACTCGCGCTCGTCGTGACGAAATCAACGATCGGACGATTATTTTCGGCGATAATCCGAGTTCCACACGAGGGCATTCCTTTTTTTCTGCACACGTATCAGACAAATTTATCATCTCTTTCTTTTTTCGCCCTTCCGACGCCTTTTTCCTCTCCCGGATATACCGTAACTGCACGTGTCGTTTTTTCCCCCCGTATATCCGCTTATATACTGTTTTTATGTATACATAACGTGCGTACATAAGCTTGAGTATATATAAATACGCGAGGGGTTATGATGTTTGAGAAAAATCAATGTAAGCTGCGGGGAAATTCAATTATCGCCGAGCGTCGTATGGCAAAAATTGGAGCGGCAATCTCGAGTTGGCGAGAAAAATTAATGTGTACTCGTTTTGACGTTCACGCTCTCGCTGTTCCTGCGAAAACAAACGAAAAAAAATTGAAAAAAAAAAACGAAAGGTCCGTGTGTCCGGTCCCTTAACGTCATCCTCCCTCTTCGACCGGGCGATACAAGCACCTGCGATTGGCAGGTTTATCGTCCCTCGGATGTTATACACGTCGAGGCGCCTTTTTTTCTTCTCTGTTTTTTTATTCAACTCGCCCCTCGTTCCCTCTAATTTCTCGACCGCCGCGTCCGTCCCGAAAGCTCCCCCCAACCGCGAAAATTCGTCTTTCCATCCGGAGATTTTCCAAAATTCACGAAACGTCGCAATTTTCATTTTTTGTTTCGCGAAAAAAATAAAAGTCGACGAAATCGAGCGAAGAAGTAAATTTAAAAATTCACGCGTCCAGCCGTCGAGGTGGACGCGAGTGGCGAGGAAAATTTGAAAAAAAAATAAATAAAATAAAATAAAACGCAATGTTTCAACGGCACACGGAGGGCGAGGGAGGAAAAACGACCCGCGTCCCTGTGCAGAAGGGTTACGTGTCGGATAAAAAAAAAAGAAACGAAAAAAAAAAACAAATTCCGGGCAAACAAATGTGAAAACGGAGCGGCAAAATTAATTTTACAAAACAGCGGCGTTTCGTGTGAATTATTAAAGCGCGTCCACTTTCCCTCGCTTTCTCTCTCTTTGAACGCGCGGACGCGGACAAAACTTCCGCGGTTGACGAGTTTGGGCGAAATCCCTTCGTTTCGCGAGAGCAAAAACGGTCCATGCTTGAAAAAAAAAACAAAAAAAAACTAAAATAAATTAAACGCGGATGAATGTTGACCGTCTCGACCCTCTCGGAGTTTTCAACCCCTTCGCGCATATCCCGGGGGTTCAAACGTCCCTTATTTCTGACCAAAAAGGGCAAACGAGATATCGCACTCATCTCGAGCTCGTGGACCCTTTTTTCCGCTTTTCTAAACGCTTAATCACTCGGTACTCGCGCTTGGCACTTTCCGCTATGGAAAAACACGAGGCAACGACGATTTGCCAATCTCGTAACGCTGTCTGGGTTATTGTTTATTTATTAGACGCATTTTTTTTGTTTCTTCTTTAAAAAAAAAGAAGAAACAAAAAAAAATGAAAAAATTCATCAAAATGTCGCGCAGGAGCTGATAAATACCGAGATTTTCAGCAGCACAGACGAGTCTCCCCTCCTCTTGACCTCATTTTTTTCACCTCACTTTCGTGTCGATAAAAGTGCGAGGAGGGGAGAGAGAGAGAGTCAAGGGGTTCTCGAGAGAAAAAAGGGTTTTTCGAGAACAATGTAAGGGAGGAAGGGACAACCCCCAGGACGGTGCGTTCGCGAGCGCGGGGTGCATTCTCGTTTCTCAACCCTCGCGCGTGCATTCCATTCACATTTTCCGTATAAATGCGACTCCTTTCCCTCTTCTCTCTCTCTTTTTCTTGCTCTTGACATCGACAAAGACTCCTTTATGATCCCGAGTGTAGAACACCTCGATAAACCTCCCCGTAACGCTCTTTCGCGCAAACAAACACCCCCTTAATGTACCCCCTACATTGAGCAGCGAATAAAGAAAAAAAGGTAGAGAAAATCGTGTCGAGAGATTTGCTCTCCACTCCGGGATCAACCGCGATAACAATATGATCGATGAATATGTACTCCGAAAAAAGATTTCAGAGGTTTTTTTTATCGTTCAATCGCGACGATCGTTTTCCTTCGATGTTTTTCATCGACGATTGGCATTTGCTCCGTCGATGTTACATAATATCGATAATTATTCCAACATTTTTTCAATCCACCCTCCGTCGTCGTTCTCACCGGAATTCTTCCGGTCGAATCGACGGGGGCTTTCCACCCTCTCGTTTTTCGCGGTTTTCTCTCTTTCCCCCATGATTCGTATTTTTTTCAAGACCCGCGAGAGAACTCTGCGATAAGAGGGAAAATCGATATATATATCATTGCAACAGCGACGAAATCTGCACGCAAAAGGGCGGTTTTTCCGGTCTGCACCCCCAGTTTGGCGATCAATCGAACTCGAGACAGTAAAATAAATATCTACGCAGTTTCTATACATATGTATACGAGATACATACGATATATACGTATATATACATGTGTAGTTACTTTTCCCCTCCGTTTTGCAATTTTTCTCGATTTTTTCCAACCCCTTTGGCTCCCTCTCAATCCTATATACTCTCCCGTGAAACGCGAAAAACCGTTTTTCTTTATTTTTTTTTCTTCATTTTTTGCTTGAAATATTTGTGTCTCTCCCGCATTTACAATATTCCTGGCTTTTCCAATCTTGCGCCTTTTACACTTTTTCCTGCTTCGTCGCTTTGTAAGCTTTGTGTTTTCATCTCTCTCTCTCTTTCTCTATGTACAAATCGTACTCTGATATCGCGCACAAAGTCTTCGAGAGCAAGAAAAAAAGAGTCATCTCTCGCTCCGTCTAGCGCGAGTCAAACCCCGCTTCGCTCACGGGGGATGGAAAAAACTTTGCGTTTCTCGAGTCTGCGAGAGTTTCGTCGCGTCGCTCGCCGAAAAAAGAGAAAAAATCGTGACTTTTTTCCAAACGGACGAAGCGGACGGGCCAAAAGCCCGAGAGTGCCGAAGGATTTTCCAACCCTGGGAATTTCACGACTGACGAATTAATCGCGGTCTTGATGGAATTACGAAAAAATGATGAATCTTTTCTTTTTTTTCTTCTCCTTTTTGTGCTTTCTGGAATTCGACAGTTACCGCATTTTCGCGGATTAATTACGCAAAAAATAAGAGTGTACACACGTGGGAATTGTACAAAAAAAAATTGCGCGGTGACCGAGAAGGAGGGGGCGAACGCCCGGCGGAGTTTACGCGTACGAATTTCCCTCGCGTTAATTGCTCTCCGCGCGAAAACGGAGGACGAAAAGCCTCGCGTACGTAAGGACCGTTTTATTCTTCGTATTAAATTAAATTCTGAAAAAAAAAGCCACCCCAAACTCGAAGAGCCCGTTCGGGACAAAGTTTTCTCTTATCCACTCGAGGGAAAAAAAATCGCCACGCTTTTTTCGGTACTTTTCCGCATTTATTCGGGCAAAAATAAATTATCCACCGCGGGGACAAAATTTGGTCGAAAAAAAAATGGCGGGGGTCGATGGGAAAGAAAGTATTTCGATTTTTACGTCTCACCCTTTTCTCTCGGCTTGGAGGTTTTTCATCCCTTTCGTGCTTTTCGAACGCCCCGTTCGCGACCCGCTGCGATTTATCGTCCGGAAATTTATGGCGGAAAAGTTATTGCGCCTCGCGAAACGCGCGGCGGTGCGGGGCGGGCGCACGTATTCTCGCGGAGCGCGGCCGGGAAAGAGGGTGGAAAAACGATTCCGCAGCGATTTCCCGACGGTCCGCGACCGCACACACACCTTATATCCATCCGCGGACTCGCCGGCTACTCTCCCCCCCGTCTGTACACACAAATCGTTCGATACGCGACACCGGATGCTCGACTTTTTCCAGCAGATTTCCGGTTGCTCGTCCGATTCAACATTCCCGCACCCGATATCACCTTTTTTCACCATTTTTTCGAAATATTTCTCGCCTTTTTTTCAGTAAAACTCGAAATTATTCAAACTCGGCGAATTAAATTCGAAATCTGGCGAATTTGATTTTTTTTCGAATTATCCGATTGGCGGTGGCAAAAGTAGTACCGGCTTGACGCAACAGAGGGAGCTTTCGCGCGGAAACCGCGAATTGAGACGAAAAAAACCCAAAAAAAAATGGAAAAATACAGGCCACACGATAAACACGAGAAATCGGTCGAAATCGAACGTGTGGGAAGTACACGGACAAGGGGAGGGGGGAGAAAAGAGCGAGAATAGAGAGATGCGCGGCGTTGCACATCTCTCTTTTTCTTTTTTTTTCCACTGGGGGGGGGTTAAGCGTGAGAAAATTTATCGCTGTTCGAATCTCCGAAGAATCCAATTTTCAAGATATACGAGTGGTAAACGACGACTCGATATCCCCCTCCCCCCCTCTCTCTCTCTGTCTCTTTCTCTTCATCCTTCGTTCGAACTATCCGTGCGCTCTTTGTTTCTTTTTTTTTTCTCCCTCGCTTATCCACTCGGACTTTCGTTTTCTCGCATCAGCTTGTCAAAAAAAGATATATAAACCGAAGGTGGCGTTGCGGACGACTGCGGAGAACGTGAACAGAGAGAGAGAGAGAGAGAGGGGCAGCAGCCGTGCCGTGAAAAACGGAGGGAGATGAAAGCGAGAGAAAAAAAAATCGGATGCTGTGTGCTCCCGTGCACGTGTATTCATTCCCTCCCCCCCCCCCCCCCCCTCCCTCCTCCATTTTTTATCTCTTCTCCACGTGGTTCCTCGTGTTTCTTTTATTCCTTCGAGACGACTTTCGCGGATGTATATATACAGACTTTTGTCCGAAAGAGAATGAAAGAAAAGGAGGAAGATGAAGATGGGATAACCTCGATAAGGACTCTTTTTTTTTTTTTTTTTTTTCTTTTTCATGTCCCAGCGTCGAGCTCGAGATCGTCCCGCGGCTAAAAAGATGCTCACGGAACTGATTACGTACTCGAAAAAGCTTCTCCCTCAATACGGAAATTGATACTTTTCCGGCGAGGAAGAAAACGTATATTTATACGGATTTAAACATTTTTCTCTGCAAATTGAATATCCCAATCAATTTCCGGTCCGAAAAAATCTTGCGGTACAAAGAATTTTCCACATTGTTCATATTCGTCGCGAAATTTCGACGAATTTTTGTTTCAATCATCGCACATCGAGATGATGGCGAACTTTTGGCCGGAAGTATTCATAAAACGGTCAGGGGAGTGTCAAGAATGGCTGTGAGCATTACCCGTCGGGTGAAACTTTGCCGAGAGCAACCCGGCTGCGTAGAGATGAAACGAGAAAGAAAGGAGAAAAAGGGATGCTGGGGAGAGGAGGGGGGAGGAGCAACCGGTGGCAGAGCGCACTGACCCTACACCGAGAGAAAATATTAATTAGACCTTTTCATTCTCCTCGAGAAATGGGCAAGATGCATCTAGAGGGGAACCCGGATGCTGGAGAGAGAAAGTCTGAAAAGTTTCTCACGCGATGGTACGACATATATATATATATATGTATATATTATTATATACGCGTATATTCTGCCGAGATTCCGAGGAAAGCGGCAGCTTGCAGCTTTCTTCGGCCGAGTACAAACGTCGTCGTCGCGTACGAGGAAATAAGGAGCAAACGCGAGAGTAAAAGATACAGAGATGAGAGGGACGAAAAGGTTGAAGAAGCAAGAACGAAGAAGAACAACGATAAAACCCAGGGGTGTAATTTGTCATGGGACGTGTGGAGCTGCGTGTACAAACTTTGCCATCCCCCCTCCCCCTCTCTCTCCTCTCGAATTCACTTTTTTTTTTCCTCTCTCGCGTTTGAATCCACCCTCCAACATCGAAGAATGTACAACCGCTGAGAATCTCTTCGATTTTTCGAAACAATTACGCGAGCAGCGAGAAAATTCGATAATATACCTTGGAGCTTTCGGGATAAACGACGTTTTTTGAGAAACGCCAACGACGCTGACTCGTTTCTTTTTCGAAAATCGTTAAAAGCTCAATTAGCGCACACGTCGAGACGTCGTTTCGGGGGAAAAAAGCACGGCTGCTGACGAGACGGAATCGATGAGGGAAAAGGACAAAGCGTCCCGTCCGATATCGGGACGATCGTTCGAATCCTTTTACGAAACTCTCGGAAGCTTCCGTTGCGCCCTCTTGCGCGTGAAAAGAATCGAAGAGAGCGCACGGCATACGGTCCGGGAAGAAAAAGCACCCCGTACGGAATGAGGGGGGGATGGGAGAGCGGTGAAAAAAGAGGGAAAAAGATGCGAATGTTGTCTGCATCTTCGGACAGGTCCATCGTCGATGAGAGTGGATGCGATGCTGGGAGGGCTACTTTTAAATCGAGACGAAGGGAAGATGAAAAAAGCGAGGATGGTATACGTATATTTCGTCTGTAGCGCGCGCGATTGCGGCTTGGATGCTTCCTTTATCGAACGATTCGGCCAAAGAGCTCCCCGCGGAGGGCGATAAGGGCTGATGGTCTAACGGAGAAAAACGACACTTTGCGAACAAAAAAAAAAGTGTGTGTTTTGTATATATATATATTCTTAAAGGACAGACGGATAGAGGATAGATTCAAAAGACGAGGAAACAAGCGGAGGCGGGAGATGGCGAGCTTTCGGAGTAAAATCGCGTTCGATTCTCTCCTCTTTCTTCTTTTCTCACCTCGCAGCCTCCTCGCAGCCTCCTTGCTCTCCTCTATGTGTCTCTTTATCATCTCCATCTTCCGCTTTCCGCTTCTCTCACCCTCTTGCTCCTTTTTTCCGTGGGTCCAGCTACTCGATCGCCCATCCTCCCGTCCGAGTTCCTCATTCCCACGGGGAATCGGCCAACTTTCAAATTTAATTGAAAAGGTCCCGGACGGCGTATTTTTTATTATCCCGCAGCATCTCTCCTCCTCTCTCTCTCTCTCTCTCCCTCTCTCTCTCTTGACAACAGAACGTTTCGATTCTCCAAAGTTCCTCTCAATTGGAAATCGCGATGCGATTTTCCCGTATCGTCGCTCGCAAATTACGGAAGCTGCGCCGCATCCTTCGCTCCTCTCATTTTCTCCCTCTCTCGATAGAGAAGCGAAAGATTTATCGAAAAATACGGTTTTTTAACGTCCTTTAATCTCAGCTCCATCCGAACGTATGTGTCTATTGGGAGTTTCGGAAAAACCGAGATGCGATTTGCGCGAGCAACGCCAAAAATCGAGATGCGATTATTTTCGACGTTTGCTCTCGTCACAGAATCTTTTCTCGCTCGTTTGCTTTCCGTTCTCGTCGTCATCGGCGGATCCTCCACCCTTCGTCTCTCGGCTCGCTTCGTACATCACGAAAATCCTCGAATCCTCATGAAAACTCGCCTTGCGGAGCTCTCTCGCCGTGTATATTGTATCGCGCGCGGAGAGAACCCATCTCACCTCCGTAATCCCTAAACTGCGATGATGCACGAAAACCCAGCCAAGTGCGTGGCAACCGAGCAATCCACCCCCATTGTTTGCTCTGATAAATGAAGTAACCGAGGGCTTACGAGGCTCAAGTCCCTTCCGATCTTCTCTCGTCGGGTTGTACGCGACTGACGTACAACCCGAGCCTTATGTATTATACATACATAAATTCATTTTTATACATATATTTATTTCATTCTCGTGTCCCAATTAAGGTAGTTCTATCGTTAGATTCAAATCGAGAAATTGTTTTGCAGTTTTTCTCACATACAAAATGGTTCGCGGGCTTCAGTTAAATAAGAAAAGTTGTTGCAAATCGACTAAAGAACAGCATACTCCAAATTCACGGTCATCCCAGGTGATATGTGCTTGCTCTATAATTACATAAATTGCGAAAAAAAATTTCTCAAGATTTTTTTGGAAAACTCAAGAAATCTTCTTGGCTGTTGCATAAAAATGTATGCAAAGTTTTAGAAGGCTTCACCACGTAGAAGCCAAGATATTCATTGATGAAAATGCAACTTTTAACACGCGCTCTTACGAGAGACTACCGAAAATTGTGATTTTTACCAATAAATATCTCAACTTCCACGTGGTAAAACCTTCCAAAATTTATTACACACGTATATATGACATCAAAGAATACGTATTCAAATTTTCAACAAAATCTTAAGAAAACGATAAAACGATAGAACTACCTTAAGGTAGTTCTATCGTTAGATTCAAATCGAGAAATTGTTTTGCAGTTTTTCTCACATACAAAATGGTTCGCGGGCTTCGGTTAAATAAGAAAAGTTGTTGCAAATCGACTAAAGAACAGCATACTCCAAATTCACGGTCATCCCGGGTGATATGTGCTTGCTCTATAATTACAAAAATTGCGAAAAAAATTTTCTTAAGATTTTTTTGGAAAACTCAAGAAATCTTCTTTGATGTTGCATAAAAATGTATGCAAAGTTTTAGAAGGCTTCACCACATAGAAGCCAAGATATTCATTGATGAAAATGCAACTTTTAACACGCGCTCTTACGAGAGACTACCGAAAATTGTGATTTTTACCAATAAATATCTCAACTTCCACGTGGTAAAACCTTCCAAAATTTATTACACACGTATATATGACATCGAAGAATACGTATTCAAATTTTCAACAAAATCTTAAGAAAACGATAAAACGATAGAACTACCTTAACTCAATTTTTCCCTTCGAGTTGATTTATTTTTTCACCAAATACCGAAAATTATACGGACTTTTGCGCTTTGCGAAGAAAATTCATTCCTCTGACGTTAATGACCAGAGACGCGAGATGAAAAAATGAATCTCAATCGGAGCGAAAGATCGAAGCTTTTCGAGAGAAAATGCCATTATCGTTAATTACCGCCACGTTGAGTGACGTCTTTTGTGCTCCTTTTCGTTTTTCCCCTTTCTCTCGTATTCCAAACGCGCGTGTATGTCTTCTCGTCTCTGGCGATCTGTTAAATTCGGGAAGAGATTTCCTGTCTCTGAACGGGGATGAGGGTTACTCGCACACCGACACGAGGAGATTATTACAGAGGCCATTGAGGCTGCTTTAATCCTGGCTTAGTCAGTTACTAAACAGAGAAAAACAGAGAGAGAGAGAGAGAGAGAGAGGGCGTGGTAATTACGTCTCGGTGAGCGAGCGAGATCTTGGATCTCCGCAGCATCCAGCGAACAACACGCGTATCATTTTTCCGGCATCTCGGCTCAACGCCACCGGGAGAAAGACGCGTGAAAAAAAAAAACAAAATCACACCCGAGGTTCCTCGGATATTTCCCGACAGTATTACGCTCTCTTTCTCTCTCTCTCTCTCCCATCTCTGGACCGTTTATTCACAAGAGAACCAACGCAAAAGTCAAAAACACCACGGAGCAACTTGGCTCTTTTTTTCTCCTTCGCGGTCTTTATGACAATGACTGATGAGTTTCAAAAACGATTCGTCATTCCCCGATCAACGAAAACCGGAAGAGGGCGCCGCGTTACACGCCCCCGAACTTTGCCGGGATGAAAATTCAACCGAGTACCCGGAGACGCTCGGGATTCTCCCCAAACTCGTCGTCGTTTCGAATTTCATCATTTTTTTTTCTCTCGCACGAGATTCCTCAAGCTTTTTTTGCAATTCCCCTCTCCGCGTTGCAAAGCGGCGGTTGAGGGAAACAAAAAATGGAATTCACGGTCTTTCGCGATGTTTCGACGATTTTTATAAATGAAAAAAAAAAAAAAAAAAAACTTTGAATGTTCCTTTTCGATAAAGTCCAAACCCTTTGTAACCCGACACTCGCTTTGGTTATTTTCTTTTTTTCCTCGTTTTTTTTGTTTTTTTTTCGATTCCTCCGAGCTTTTCATCGATTTCCCTCAGGAATCCGAATTTTGTCGATTTTTGATACTGCGTTTTCCCGAATATTCGTCGTATTTCCTTTATCTTGCTCAAAAAACGTCGGGTTTTTTGGAAAAATTGGATGTAAAAATGGAATTCACGGTCTTTCGCGATGTTTCGACGATTTTTATAAACGAAAAAAAAAAAAACAAAACTTTGAATTTTTCCTTTGGATAAAATCCCCATTTTCCCCACAATTACAAGAGCCCCGTCCAAACCCTTTGTAACCCGACACTCTTTTTGGTTGTTTTCTTTTTTTCCTCGTTTTTTTTGTTTTTTTTTCGATTCCTCCGAGCTTTTCATCGATTTCCCTCAGGAATCCGAATTTTGTCGATTTTTGATACCGCGTTTTCCCGAATATTCGTCGTATTTCCTTTATCTTGCTCAAAAAACGTCGGGTTTTTTGGAAAAATTGGATGGAAAAATGGAATTCACGGTCTTTCGCGATGTTTCGACGATTTTTATAAATGAAAAAAAAAAAAAAAAAAAAAAAACTTTGAATTTTTCCTTTGGATCCACCATCCATAAAATCCACATTTTCCCCAAAATTACAAGAGCCCCGTCCAAACCCTTTGTAACCCGACACTCTCTTTGGTTATTTTCTTTTTTTCCTCGTTTTTTTTGTTTTTTTTTCGATTCCTCCGAGCTTTTCATCGATTTCCCTCACGCCTCTCGCCTTTTTTTTCCTCCTCCTCCTCCTCCTCCGTCTCGTCATCCTCCGAACACGCCGCACGGTTCGTTCTTTCAATCGTCAGGGCACTCGTTATCGCTTCTGTAATATACACGTATACAGCAGCGAATGCAGCGCGAATAAAACATGAATTCCTCGGCGTGCGGTAACTGCCGTTGCGGACACTCCGACAACGGAGAGAGAGAGTTGCAACACAGTTTGAGAGTACACCGGCGGAATATACATTGTCCGAATGGCCGTAATCGGCTTCCGTACGAATACCCATCATGTTAAAACACACATACACGTATTTTCCTATTTACATACACGTACATACAGCTCCCTCCGTACGTCCCACCGCACGAGGCGTTCCACGTAAACTCGCCGAGAAAATCATGGCAAAAACACGGAAATTCTCAATATCCCGTCTCCCGAGGGAAGATAAACTGGAAAAACAACAGGAATACCAACAAGTTCGATAGACAAATCAGCGATTTTAATCACGAATTTTCGCGATTTTTCTTCATTCGACATGAAACGCCCCGTACATCGTACGCGGTTGCATCGAACGACCGTACAATGCAGATAGGCTCGACTATCGCTTGGCAAATGCAACAATAAAGTGACGTTCTCCGGTGGGCTTGCACGGACGCACACAGACGGACACGCGGAAGCTCGGAATGTCATAAAGCACAAAACGCGCGCGCGCGCAGCCTCCGGGGCACGCGAGAAGGTCGCATCTGTCGGGATTCGCAGAGAAGAATCGGGCTCTCGCGAGCCCTTTGCTTCGCGAAGCTCTCGTCGAATCCTCGTCGTTTCATTCGCGTGCCAATGGGGGTTGGCGCGAGGCTTTTGTTACGCTTCTCGTGTCTATAAACTGTAACAATAATAACCGTCAATGTACAGAGAGAAAGAGAGGAGAGGAGAGAACGAAAGATGGCAGCTTTGACGATAAATGCCCGCGTATGTTTGTCAGCCGGCGTTGTACGCGCCTGGCGGGCTCGCTCACTTTTTCCAACACGATTCTCTGCCCACGTGTTTAATGTACTCGACATCGCGCGCTCCTCCAATTACTTCGATGTATGACCTACGCCCCGAGAGTACGCGGCGAACGCACGACGTGCGTGCAATCGCGCGCTCCATTCGTTCTCCTCTGTATATATACTGCTTTCGTCCTGGAGAATGTTACGATAGATTGCGTACTCAAAAACGACGCTCGCGATTTTTCATCCCCATTTTTTCGCTCGTTCCTCGATCTCGTTTCATTTCCGATACATTCGCAGTCGTATCACGATATTCCGGCTGTTTTTTATTCAACAGCCACCCCTCTAAGACGCTGATTTTTCATTTCGAAATTTGCACCGTTCGAATCCAACGAAATGCGTACTTCAATGTACCTCGACCCAATTTTTCCAAAAAACCCGACGTTTTTTGAGCAAGATAAAGGAAATACGACGAAAATTCGGGAAAACGCGGTATCAAAAATCGGCAAAATTCGGATTTTCGTTCTCGTCTGTATATATACTGCTTTCGTCCTGGAGAATGTTACGATAGATTGCGTACTCAAAAACGAGGCTCGCGATTTTTCATCCCCATTTTTTCGCTCGCTCCTCGATCTCGTTTCATCTCCGATACATTCGCAGTCGTATCACGATATTCCGGCTGTTTTTTATTCAACAGTCGACTCTCAGATTTTTCATTTCGAAGTTTGCACCGTTCGAATCCAACGAAATCCGTACTTCAATGTACCTCGACCCAATTTTTCCAAAAAACCCGACGTTTTTTGAGCAAGATAAAGGAAATACGACGAAAATTCGGGAAAACGCGGTATCAAAAATCGGCAAAATTCGGATTTTCTTTGAGGTCCAACCGCGCAGGCTTCGAGATCGTTGGAGTTTCGCGTTTTCGCATCGACGATGTATACCTCCGAATAACCGTGCAAGGGGTGGATGAATAATAATTTTTTGAGTGAAAAATCGATGTACAGGGTTGAAAACGCGAGGGCCAATCATCTTTTTCGTCTTCCTGGTAGGTGGATGCGCGCACGAGAGCTTTAAAATCGGATTTTGACGGGGGAAAATGCAGGCGCGCGGAGATGAAACGAATCTGGCGAATGGACGCGACATAATTTTTAACAAGCCTCGTCCAATTTTGTAATCGACCGCCGGTACACGTGAATTCGACGCTGACGCGTGTCTGCCTTTTTTCCGGTACATGTCGGAAAAATTTATATGAAAAAAAAAACAATACATATGTATATATACAAAACACCCATGGCACAATGGTTCCGGGGGTATGTTGACAAGGGTTTTGCGCGTTCGTTCGATGTGAAATCAACCGCGATCGGACAAACAAACGGATAAACGTCGCTGGCTGGACAGCTCGGAGCTTTTCGAAAGCTCGTTCGTTCGACTCGGCCTGCCGTCTATAGAAAGCTCTTAAGGTAGTTCTATCGTTAGATTCAAATCGAGAAATTGTTTTGCAGTTTTTCTCACATACAAAATGGTTCGCGGGCTTCAGTTAAATAAGAAAAGTTGTTGCAAATCGACTAAAGAACAGCATACTCCAAATTCACGGTCATCCCAGGTGATATGTGCTTGCTCTATAATTACATAAATTGCGAAAAAAATTTTCCTAAGATTTTTTTGGAAAACTCAAGAAATCTTCTTTGATGTTGCATAAAAATGTATGCAAAGTTTTAGAAGGCTTCACCACGTAGAAGCCAAGATATTCATTGATGAAAATGCAACTTTTAACACGCGCTCTTACGAGAGACTACCGAAAATTGTGATTTTTACCAATAAATATCTCAACTTCCACGTGGTAAAACCTTCCAAAATTTATTACACACGTATATATGACATCAAAGAATACGTATTCAAATTTTCAACAAAATCTTAAGAAAACGATAAAACGATAGAACTACCTTAACCGCATGACTTTTTCGTTTTTCCGCAAGCTTTTGACGCGACGTGTAACATCGATACGATCAAAAAAAAATCGCCAGTCACGCTGGAATCGAACGTCGTTCGAACGAGCGGCGAATTTTGGAATAACATCGTCGCGATGGGACATTCGACTCGAAATACACGGGCGGTCTCAAAATTTGAAATCGACAATTTGAGAGTAGACTCTGAATGAAATTTCGACCGGAAATGAATTTCGGGACTTTGCGGAACAGCCGAGGTTTTTTTTTGCCTTATTCGTGAATTTTATTGATTCTCCGTGCGCTGCTCGCTTTGACGGACTTTTCTCGCGTCTTTTCGCCGCTGGACGAGAGACGACGGCGGGGACCGCGATTTTGTAACCGACGGATGGTCCTTTGAGAGTTTAATATCCTGTTCTCGCGTGGCCACAAAAAGGCGCGTTTAATCTCGAGGCGTCTCGGATTAAACTCGTACACGTCTCGAGGCGAATGGCGCGTCATTGAGAAACCGAACGCGGCAGAGAGACGAGAAATTCTCGAGCAAAATTAGCAGTGAAAAGTCCCTTTCGCGTCCGATTCGTCGATTCGTTTGCGATTTTTTTTCTGCACCGCTGGGATTTTTGCGATCGACGTGAAATTTTGAGCGCAAATTTGGCAACAAATTCCACTTGAAAAAGTGTCTCGAAGCCTTTCACTCGTAGACTCTCGACTTTTGTCGTACGGAAGAGCTCGGAGATCGATCCGAGCGTGCAATCCTCGTTCTCTCCATCTCGGAAAACTTTCCAGTCAACGTTAATTAACGCAGCCTCACACAGTACCGGTGCACACCCCTTAAATACGGGTTTCTCCAGGGATAATAGATTAATCTCGCGTTTCTCGTATGTACACGTGTACATGCGCGAGAGAAGATGCGAAGCGAGAACGAGGTCGAGGAGCAGGGACAATAGTGACTGATGAGAAGAAAAAAAAAGAGAAAAAAAATAGGCCGACGTGGAGAGAAGAAAAATTCGCACACGGAGAGAGCGAGAGGGTCTCCGCCGGCTAACATCGATCGCGCCAGCTCCGCTCTGAATCTCGCGTGGGAAAAGACAACGTTTGTCCTCCTTTTTTTTCTCAATAATCGCAAAAGCCTCCCTTCGGTGCAAGATGAAGAAGAAAACTCGCGAAAAGAGGCTGATTCCGATGAATAAAATGTCATCCACCACTCTCGGACGTGCGACCATTTTTTTCTACACGTTTCCGGATGTAAAAAACTTTTTTTTCAAAAAAAGAAAGCATATCGACGCGCGGTGCTTCCGGGACACCCTGTATATTTGTATACGTGTATTCTTAAGGGCGTAATAATGCTTTACGATTGAATTCGACGATTTATGTACGCTGCTGCACCCTTTTGTCTCGGAGGAGCCTGAATATCGTCCCATTTGGTAAATGATCATGTGCACATGAACATTTTCTTCTTTTTTCTCCACGTTTCCGGATGTAAAAAACTTTTTTTTCAAAAAAAGAAAGCACATCGACGCGCGGTGCTTCCGGGACACCCTGTATATTTGTATACGTGTATTCTTAAGGGCGTGATAATGCTTTACGATTGAATTCGACGAGTTATGTACGCTGCTGCACCCTTTTGTTTCGGAGGAGCCTGAATATCGTCCCATTTGGTAAATGATCATGTGCACATGAACATTTTCTTCTTTTTTCTCCACGTTTCCGGACGTAAAAAACTTTTTTTTCAAAAAAAGAAAGCATATCGACGCGCGGTGCTTCCGGGACACCCTGTATATTTGTATACGTGTATTCTTAAGGGCGTAATAATGCTTTACGATTGAATTCGACGAGTTATGTACGCTGCTGCACCCTTTTGTCTCGGAGGAGCCTGAATATCGTCCCATTTGGTAAATGTTCATGTGCACATAAACATGTATATATGTATGTGTAAATACATATATATGTGCATGTATGAATAGGCAGGATTCTATACAGATCGTCCTCTATCTTATCCTCGTTAGGTGTGTGCGCGTGTAGAACAATGGAGATTCTATCGCGAAGCAGAGAGCAGGAGGGAGAGTCAGAGATACAGGGATGTCGCATTGATATCTCTCCGCGCTATGGTTTTCTCTCCGTGAATGAAAATAGCCCCTCCGTCCTCTCTCCTATTTCGGGGTTTCGTCCATCTCCCTCTCCCTCGATATTACTCCGAGAGGCTTTCGATTTATCAAGCTTCTCTCCTGTAGAGAATCATTCGCATCCGACGCGAGAAACTCGAGGGATGCTGGATGATGCTCTCGTCAAAATTCCTTGGCTCTGTTTATTTTTCATTTTTTTTTTTTCAAACGGTTATCAAATGAGAATCGCTAAAGCGCGAATACTCCGAGCTGATCAGAGACGCCGCGAAGGTCTCTGCGGAGCGGGAAAATTCGAGATTGGAAAAAAGAGAGAATTTTGAGAAAACTGAGTGCTGCTTCTGGCTTCGCCGCGACTCACCCTGTATACGCCCTTATTGTCATATATACGCAACCCTTTCATCGCCTATCGTGGAATAATTATGACGGGGAGTATCGTTGGAAATTGAATAACTCTGAAAATTATTCTGAAAATTAGCTCTGAAAATTCGGTGCATTTTGTATAATGAAATTCATGTACAACGATATTACAATAGTCCGCTGATTACTCCGAGCCAGACAGGGCTGATTGACGATAAATTTTTAGTGACGTATCCCTAATTACAGCCCTTTCCTGCTTTACAATCGAGATGAAATCCTGATGGACCAAACGCGAGATGCAAGAAAAAAAAGCGAGCGATTCATCGATGCAAAAAGCACCGTGACGGACGTAAGAATATTCCGCAACGAAATGTCTAAACTTTTGTCCGAGAGAGGAGAAAAATCAATTTGTCACCATTTTTTTTTCTTTTTTCTTCTCGGAGAAATACCGATGAGAAGAATAACCGAGTCTATTCCATATTCGTGCAATAACGATCACCGAGCTTTCACAATCTTCTCAAATGATCCCCCGGTAAGCTCTCTGAACGTCCGTTAAAGGGAGGAAAAAAGAAATTTACTTCGACCCTCCTCCTCCTCCTCCCCCAACCCCCTCGTCCCTTGTAATTTGTAGAAACGATCGAGAAGCTCCGATTCGTGCGTGTGTGTGGCTGTGCGATGACGGAGACGAAAAATCAACTCACCGAGAGAACGGAGAGTGAAAAGGAGAGAAAAAAAACGATGGGAACGGGACAATTTTTGTCGACGAGCATTCATGGCCATTTTCGCACCCTCTTTGTCAGCCATACGATATTCAGGATTTTTTCCCTGTTTCTCTGTGTGTGTGTGTGGGTGTAGGGAAAACGTTTTGCAGGACGACTGCCTCGTGGCACGTTTCAAACTGCCGCGAATCGACGTGCCTTCACGTAGTATAATCAAGAGGGAAGAGAGGGGGTTGGAGAAGGGAAAAAGGGGATGAAAGCAAGTTCACAAGTTGAGTATCCGTTGGATAAACGGGGGCAAATGGTTTTTCCAAAGTACACCATAGTAATCCGTGCACACACTGCACGAAACGTGCGTCAATCCGTTAGCGAAGGAAAAAGTACGTAACTCGTCCGACGAAAAACTGTAAAAAATCATGATTATCGCGCCATTTGATTTTCTCGATAATCGACAATCGATGCAACGGAGATGACGGTCTTTTCTCGCCCCTCGTTTCTTTTCACCCCGTCACGACGAGTTTCGAAAAATCTCCGAGTGTTTTTACAAAATCTTTGATATTCGCCGCGATTGGCTTTTTTTTTTCATATAAAATATGCGGTGCGATAATAATTATGAAAATATGAAACGCGGCGTAATACGCGGGCGGAATATTCGAGGAAAAAATATCGGAGATGCCGCGGGAAAATTGTTATCGAGAATTTTTCGTGGCTGCGCGTTCCATCGAAAAAAAAGAAAGGCGCGATTAATTCATCGCTCGCAACTTTGCACAGCGTTTCCTCCGAGGCTCGATGAAAGACGAATAAAAAGACGCATGGGGCATTCCGTGCGGAATTTATTCTCGCGTCGAGATGACGATTTTTTTCGAACTTTTCCACACACCGTTGTAACTTTGAGACATCGAGGATATCTTTGAACATGCGATCCAAAAATCCGACAGAGTTATTGAATAATGAAAAATTGAGGCATTTTTTTTTTCGAAAATTCGAAAAATTTGAAAATCGTCGCATTTTACGTCGAACAGCCCATAGTATACGTGCAATCTTGAGGTATATGTATTGTGTATTCTGTCAAAATGAAAAATATCCGCAAACGGATGAAGAGATGCGCGAGTTTGTATCGAAAGTGGCAACATCGTGATAAACCGGAAATTCCACTCGCCCGAGCGAGCTCAGCCTCGTAGGAATTTCCCTAAAATTCCCCCGTATATATATTTATATCCGTGTATATACTGTACTATGTATATATAGAAGCTCCGACAACCCCCTCGGCCCTCCCTTTTGGTCTTTCTCCGGCAGCTTCAACCCCCCTTGGGTTCTCTGCTACTGCAGCGTGCAACGAACGACTGCACCCCCCGACGGTCTAATGAAACCGCTTCGGTGCGCTCTCGCATCCGTATAACGCTCCCGGTGCTGCAGGTTAATTAACCAGTCGAATTAATTGATCACCCTCAGAGACTCAAAGGGAGCATCAGAGAGAGAGAGAGAGAGAGAGAGGCGAGATATGGTCAATGCCGGTCTCCACGCTTGTGGAAAGTTTCCGGACTTTGAAAATCCAACAAAGGCTCTCGTAGGGAATTCCAACCCATCCGGAACATTTTCACAACGTGGCGAAACGTTTTCTTCCTCCTTTTTCACGTATCGTCAACTTTCGACGTCCGACGCCGATGATCCTTCATCGAACCTCGTGTTTTTTTTGCTTTTTCTTCGAAATCATTTTCGCAGGCCTCAGAGATGCAAAGTTTCGAGTGATTCGTTTGCTCTCTTTTTTCTCGAAGATGACAGAGAAGGAAAAAGAGAGAACGAGCCGATGGGGGATGAAAATAATTAGATAGTGTCGTTTCGGGGGCACTCCGACGCAGAGTGCGCACAATCTCGTTTCTGTCAAGCTCACTTGGTACCCGGTAGCGTGACACTTGCGAAACTAAACTCATAACGTCGACCCACTTCATTCTCTCTTTCCTCTTCTCGGGTATATGTGTGTGCGTGTGTGTGTGAGTGTGTCTGCGGTAGAAGCCTGGTTAGTGAGATGTTGAATTAGAGGAACGAAAGGGACAGTAAGAGAGAGAGAGAATAAGTGGCAAAGACACGTACGTACACCCAGGAGATGGTATACATGGACCAGAGCTCGGTGGTTGACTCTTTGGAAGGAGTTTCCGGAATATCGAGGGTGTGCTCTCGAAATGGAGCATCAACGAGAGAGGTACACATCGAGGAAGTGTGACTTCTCCAAGAGCCATTCTGCTTGTCACGAGAATTATATCACACCCAACGACACGTATACGGTACACCCTCGCGTGTGTATGTATGCACGCACGCGTGTATACATTAGGGTGGTCGTTGGAAATTCAATTTTCGCAGACGAATAAAAAGGAATAAAAAGCTGAAATAAAGACGAGGGATGTTTCTCGGTAACGAGGAGGATCCGACGTTTTTCGTAATTATCTCGCGAACTACGCACATTTTCGGGAAAAACCATAGAACCAAGTTTGTCGGAAATTGAATTTCCCACGAAAGATGTCGAATGCATTTATCTCGAAAATCTCGTATTTAGGGAGATATTTTCGAAGAAACCTCCGCGTGTTTCCTCGTACTTTGATCGGCGACGGTGCGACAAAGCGGGAGGGCTGTCTGCTGGAATTCAAGTAGTAAAAGCAGCGTCTGGTCGGCCTTTCGTTCCGATGTTTCTCTCCTCGTTTTATCCCCTCTCGAAAGTTCGAAATTCGAAAATTTCGCAATTTCTTTTCTTGCATTTGAGTGAGAAAAATCGTCAAACCCGCAAAGGGGAGCGGTATATGGGGCGCTCCGTTCCGATTGGCCGAAATGGTCGACGATGAACATTTCGTTGATCAACGGAGCGCGACACCTCGAGATATCGTCGTTCGGCTCAACGGCCATCGGCGTTATGCAAACTAGCGGCGGTGGAGCGAGTAGTAAATGCAGAATTTGGTCAGACGTCGGGGGGAGAGAAAGAGGGAACGTTCTCTCGTTGAGACGAGCCGGTGTATGGGGGAGAAGAGACGCGTGCCGTCGATTTCTTCTTTCATCATCTTCTTCTCTCTTCCTCTCTGTCTTTTACTCCACCCCCACCTCTTTGTCTCGTTCCTCGTGGATTTCGTGCGCGTGCGGCGAGGCGCGTATTTTTGTTTGGGGCTTGCGCGCAACGTGCGCCAGTTTCTCGTGACGTCGCGGGAATTCTCTCGCTATCTTTTTCTCTCTCTCTCTCTCTCTCTCTCTCTCTCTCTCTCTTTCTCTCTCTCTCTGTCTTTCGTATTCCGCTGTACTTCCACCACTTGGGGCTATCGGTTGCTCGCGTCTCTCTCTCTCTCTCTCTCTCTCAGTCTCTATTTCTCTGCCCCCGCGCGACACACAACACTCCACCAGTGCCCCGTACACAGCCTTCGGAGGCGCACGTACGTTCGCGTCTCGTCAAAATAACAAGAGAAATACTCGTTATCTCAGCTCCCGAGAGTGATCGATCGAACGTATTATCGAAAAGTGGAAGGAAAAACGATTTAAAAAAAAAACCAGCCGCGTCGACGCTTTTCAAAATGTCCGCGGGGTAAAACATCCCCATTTCGAGGCTAGTTGACAACCGTTTGTTTATTCCTGTTTCTTCATCGTTGCCAGACCGAAAGAAAGAATTTTTCGAGTTTCGCCGATCGAAAAAATCGAATGTCATCCTCGGACTTTCGGAGGGCGATTTTTCAAACTTTCGTTCGTCATTTTTGCTCCATCCCCGTCCCGAAAATGCCCAAAAACACTTGGTCACGCTCCATGTAATTTCAGAAATCACCCGAGACTCGTAATACTCGCGAAAAATGTTTTTTTTTATTTTCGTATTTTTGAAAACTCTATCTCCCCTCGATCGTTCCATTGATTAAAAAAAAAACATTGAGAAACATTAAATTTATCCCTGAAGCAGGTTATTTCGCGAAACATTTGGAAAAAATGCTCGTACATCCGGGATTAAATATTTTTTACGCGTATGTACTCGCGCGCGATGTGCATTGTTTCGCGTGTTCCCCCCCAGAGTCGATATCGAGTGACGTAATTAAAAAAGCTTTTGTCCACTCGGAGAATGAACTCGATCGGGCGCTTTATAAATGATTTTCGTTGATTACGCGAGCGGCTTTCCGAGCGGAATATGTGAAATCGCGGCGGAAAAAAATAAAAATAGGATTGATACAAAAACCCGAGCTCGATGAATCGAGGAAACACGCTCAACACGATGTACGCGAGCTTTCGAACGAAAAATTAAAAGCTCATGGAATCTCGACGATTACATCTCCGATCCAATTTATTTCCATTGTTGTGTCATTTTTTTTCGCGGCTTTTCATCGATGGAGGGAGAGCCAACGATTTTTCAATTACCATCTCGAGGTGTTGGAGAATTCCACCTCCGATAGGCTTTTTTTTTCATACCACCTGTTTGACTGCGCACTTTCTTTTATTTTATCCGAAAAAAACTGCTGTCGCGAAATCTCGCAAACATCCGTTGTCACATATTACGTACGTACATAAAGAAAATAAATCCGACAAACAGTGTAAAGTCCCATTCGATTTTCTTAAGATAGTTCTATCGTTTTATCGTTTTCTTAAGATTTTGTTGAAAATTTGAATACGTATTCTTTGATGTCATATATACGTGTGTAATAAATTTTGGAAGGTTTTACCACGTGGAAGTTGAGATATTTATTGGTAAAAATCACAATTTTCGGTAGTCTCTCGTAAGAGCGCGTGTTAAAAGTTGCATTTTCATCAATGAATATCTTGGCTTCTACGTGGTGAAGCCTTCTAAAACTTTGCATACATTTTTATGCAACATCAAAGAAGATTTCTTGAGTTTTCCAAAAAAATCTTGAGAAAATTTTTTTCGCAATTTTTGTAATTATGGAGCAAGCACATATCACCTGGGATGACCGTGAATTTGCAGTATGCTGTTCTTTAGTCGATTTGCAACAACTTTTCTTATTTAACCGAAGCCCGCGAACCATTTTGTATGTGAGAAAAACTGCAAAACAATTTCTCGATTTGAATCTAACGATAGAACTACCTTAAGGGGAGAAATGTGAAAACAGCTGTATTCTATCCGGAAGAGAATTTTTTTTCATTTCAAACGGATACAAAAGTGAGGAAAAAAAAGGTGTTGTCATGTTTTTTTTGTTTTCGTTTCGTCGTTTCTTTTTTTTTAAATCGAAGAATTTTTTTTTCTCTCCCTTTATTTTCGATACGATTTATTTCTCCGTTATACGTGCTTCTCCAGAACGTTCGCTTTTTTCTTCCTCGACTAATTTATACAGCTCCGTCGACCGGTAATTTTCCAATCTCGTTTTCCGAACGATTTTATCCCGTTTTACCGGCATTACGATGCTCGCATATATACGCACAATTCCACCCCAATTTACGTCGGGCGACGCGACGGCGAAAATCCCGCGTTTTATCGTTTTTCGACGTGGATGCATTTTTTTAACGGCATTTATTTCTCACAAAAGTCATTTCATCCAGTTTTTCCTTCGCGTATACGCGATTCCACCCCTGTTCGGCGGATTTTCTCGGGCGACGTATTTTCGAAAATCTCGCGCGTTTCTCGATTTTTTCACTCTATAATTCGTGCGTCTCTGTCGACAGGCAATTTTCCAATCTCGGTTTTCAAACGACTTTATCCCGTATAGGTGGCGTTATGGTGCTCGCGTATACCGTACTGTTTTTCCACCCCTTTTCGCTGAATACTTTTATGTATTTTGTTGTTATATCCTTGTACATATGTATGTATATACTATATATGTGTGTGTACATGGCTACTGCAATATTCCGCAAGTACTCGTCCGTAGGACTGCAGCGGAAAAGGCAACGGGCCAAGAAGATCCCTGTCGTTTCTGCTGCAACCCCTTCTGTTGACGTCAGTTCTTTTTACTTCGCACGAGCCTCGTTTCCCTCCTTTTCCGTTTGTTCTCGTCTCGACTGTTTCATATACGTGTATCCTCCTCCGTCCTCCTCCCCTTCTTCCTTTTCTTTTCGCACCTCGTTACGAGTTTCCCCGATACCGAAGGACTTTCCTCCCTTGCTTGTAATCTCGTTTCACGACTGATCCGAAGATACGCAAAAAGTCGACTCCTCCCCACAGGATATCCCAGCCAATTTACGTTTACGCGAGCAAAGGAGACAGCTCGGCTCAATTTGAGACGAAGAAAGAGGGCTGAGATACGCTTGCACTCAGTTTCCCCGCGCCCCCCTCCCCTTTACCTTCTTTTTCGTCATATAAAAGGAGATGGAGAGCGAGACGAAGAGTTTGAGTGAACTTTCGGCTTTCGAGACTGTACGAGCGGTATAACTGTCCCGGTAATTAAATAACTTTTCCGACACCTGAAGAAAATTTACATTCTATTCCGGGGCTTTTCTTACGCCGAAGGAAAGCAGGAGGGGTTGAGATATAAGCAAGGGCGGATGAATTTATCGTTTCGTCAAGGAAAAGAGGGGATAAAACGATTATCCGGGGGATAAATTGGACAATTTGAGTTTTTTTTTTTTTTTTCAATTTCAAAACAGCGATAAATTAAACGCTTTGGGTGTGGTGACGTCGGTCCCCACATTCACGCTGATCGTGAATCTCGTTCGGCCCTCGCCGGACTCGGAGTCTCGGAATGAATGGAAAAAAAGGAAATAATAATAATAATAAATGTCTCCAGGCTCCGAAACGAGATTAACCTTTTGAATGGTTCAATTTAGCGCTCTCGGGATGTCTTCTCCGCCGTTGAAACACGTCTTTATAGTTACTGCGTGTCTGACCTCCTCGAGCCATCTTCACTCGCCGTTTCTACTCGCCTCACCAAATTCCATCTCGGAGCTTCCCCATTCAACCGTAAATTCAGCGCGAATCAAATGAATTTCTTTGGCTCCTTTAATAAACTTTGCTTTCCATTACGAAAATTTAATTCCCCCCTGCATGCAAGTACTAATCGGATTGATTTTACTCGTCCAGAGTCAAAGTTTATTTCATACTTTAATAGACTGCGGCGTTGGAAGGGACATTTTTTATTAAATTTATGAATTTCCCTCGTCCGGCTGCTTATTCCGTCATGTACAGGGTGTCACGAAAACGGGGGTGGATTATTCTCAAATTAGATTCAGGTGGAAATTTCGAGTCGAAAAGTACTTGAGCGTTTTTTCATCCGACGAATAGTCTTTGAGTTATTAATGAAAGCAGATCGACCAGAGGGACGCACGCGCGTCCGATCGCCTCAAACTTTGACGACCGATAACTCGGCAGGTTTTGGCCGTATGGAGAAAACACCAAGATACATTTCGGCTTGAAATTTCGTCCTGAATCCAGTGGCAAAATTGCAAACATCGACTTTTGTGACACCCCGTATATGTACAGTACCGAGCATCTCCGAGTTCTCGGCCGATTCGCTTCTCAATTAGTTCTCGGCGAGTAAAGGTTGTACCTCAGAGTTTTTTTCCCCCATTTTTTTTCCATCCTCTCCCCATAGATTAAGGGGGTCGGAGAATGCATCGTTGAACCTCAAATACGTTCGTTTCAAAACGTATTTCGCGCAGGTTCCTCCGGCTTTTTTTTTCCCTCCTCGTATCGCTCTCCGTCTATTTTTCTCCCCAATGTTTCTCTTCTTCTCTCCGCATATCCTCTCGAGAAAGACGAGAGAAAAAAAGAGATTCAAAAGCGACAGAAGCGGCACACACAGGAAACGACATTTCTCTTTCTGTCGCGACTTGTTTCTCCGCTCTTCATCCTCTAGCGATCCCCCTCGCGCTCTATGGAGAAGAGCGCGAAGTGAAAAGAGAGAAAAAGGAAGATCCAGAGAGCGAGCGAGAGTCGGAAAGACTAAACGTGGGCTTAAAAATACACTCGCACCAGAAATAGTTTATATCACTCTCTTTCGTGCATATATCGAGTTTGTACTCGCCCTCTCAAACACTCGCGTACGTAAATCTCGCTTCCCAAACGCTGCACCTCAAGCTTTTTTTTTTTTGATGAAATCTCGATTGCGTAAATTTCCCAGCATCCTGATTTCAAGGCTTTTCTCCGCCTATAACCCCTGCGATCGATACGATTCGACGATCGATTTATTTCGCCAAAAAAAAAAAAAAAAAATTCAAGAAGCCTGCGAGAGTCGTCCCTTCGTTTTTCTCCAGCAGCACGGATATTTTTCATCATTCCGATTTTAATTACACTCGCGCTGATTATCGCGAAATGTATCTTACGCACGTACGAGTACACGCACGCGTGTAATTGAAACGTGCCGACGAAAAGTCGAAAAGCTCCTCGCACTTTGCCAAAAAGACGACGAATCGTCCAGTCTCGGGCGACGCGTAATTTATACCCTCTTGGCTAAAATAGTTTCTCTTAAAATGAGACATTAGGGTGTTTGTTATTATTACCCAAATTACGTTTTGTTTTTCACTCGTCTATACCGCGAATCATCGGTCCACAGCCTGAGAACAGTGCTCGAAGAAAAAAACGGGTTTCCAAACGCCTTTGAAACGTGGAATTTTCTCGAATTTTAGATTTCAATTTTCATCAGGACCTTTTCTCATAAATGGCGTTTGAAAATGTTCCTCGTTCTTCCAACATTGTTTTTCCTCGTCTCGGAGAACAACCGACACCCTAATATTACATAAATAATAGTCTCTCTCTCTCTCTCTCTCTCTCTCTCTGTCTCTCCACCGTAGCCGACCATAGGATCGACTCACCTAAACACACGTACACTTTTTTCCTGGCTCTGTTCAGCGATCTCGTTTTTTTTTTCATTCTTCATTTTCCCCCCTCTCAAACTCCTCGTTTCATTGCGTTTTTCTCTGCCCCTTAATCAAGCGTATACACGTCGCGTGCGTGCGTACGTCTCCGCGTGCAATTGAACAAGCTCGGAGCTTTCGCCCGATCTCCCGATATTTATCGGCGAAAGACACGCGATCGCATCGCATTTCTTTTTCTTCTTTGCGCAACCAATTCCTCCATCCTCCGCGCAAAAATCTTTGCCTCTGATCTTTTCACGAAAGTTTCTCATTAAATCCCGGCTGTGTTTCGTGGTTTTTTAATGCTCCCTTTTCTCCCCTCCGCCCTCTCTTAGATCCTCCGTATTCCCGAACGAGCATGATCGCAGTTTCGACATCGAAATAAACCGAAACATGCTTCCTGCCGACGATTACTTCCGCATTCGTTGAGCGGCTTGATTTTCACGGGGATTCACGCGTTGGACGAGAAAAAAAAGGGAATTTAAAGAACGAAAAACACCGCGAGTGTCGCGACGCTTCGCGATCTCTCGAAATCGATAAACGCGAATACACGTTCTACGCAAACACACGATTTTTTTTCGCGAGTGATCTCTTCGGTGCTGTCACGGCTCCGAAACTTTTTGACAAATGGTTCAGCCTGTGCAAACCGAGAACAACAACTCCGCCCTGGACATGGAGTCCCTCGAGGAGATGCTGCGAAAGGTAAAACGAATTCAATGTCTTTCATCCTCTTTTCCCCTTAAAATCTCGCAATTTCGATGCGAAAACTGAGAGACTAGGAAAATTGCGAAAATTATCGGGATAATTCGTAGTGAAAATTCGTGAAAAATCGCGGAGAATATAAAAAGTCTATCGAGGAGAAAAAAAAATAGAAATACGAGGGTAAATCAAAATGTTCGGGGATAATGAGAGTCACGAGTATTAATTAATTCGACATACATATCGTAACAAAGTCAAACGCTAATGAGGAAAATTAAGGCATGTACCACGAATAACGTGCAGAGTACTTTATAAGAATTGGGTCCGCTGTGAAAGAGGGCTTTTTGCCAGTGTCTTTTATCTTCCTTTTTCCTCAAAATCTCGCGATTTTGATGCGAAAACTGAGAGACTAGGAAAATTGCGAAAATAATCGGGATAATTCGTAGTGAAAATTCGTGAAAAATCGCGGAGAATATAAAAAGTCTATCGAGGAGAAAAAAAATAGAAATACGAGGATAAATCAAAATGTTCGGGATAATGAGAGTCGCGAGTATTAATTAATTCGACATACATATCGTAACAAAGTCAAACGCTAATGAGGAAAATTAAGACATGTACCACGAATAACGTGCAGAGTACTTTATAAGAATTGGGTCCGCTATGAAAGAGGGCTTTTTGCCAGCGTCTTTTATCTTCCTTTTCCCTCAAAATCTCGCGATTTCAATGCGAAAACTGAGAGACTAGGAAAATTGCGAAAATAATCGGGATAATTCGTAGTGAAAATTCGTGAAAAATCGCGGAGATTATAAAAAGTCTATCGAGGAGAAAAAAAATAGAAATACGAGGATAAATCAAAATGTTCGGGGATAATGAGAGTCGCGAGTATTAATTAATTCGACATACATATCGTAACAAAGTCAAACGCTAATGAGGAAAATTAAGACATGTACCACGAATAACGTGCAGAGTACTTTATAAGAATTGGGTCCGCTATGAAAGAGGGCTTTTTGCCAGTGTCTTTTATCTTCCTTTTTCCTCAAAATCTCGCGATTTTGATGCGAAAACTGAGAGACTAGGAAAATTGCGAAAATAATCGGGATAATTCGTAGTGAAAATTCGTGAAAAATCGCGGAGATTATAAAAAGTCTATCGAGGAGAAAAAAAATAGAAATACGAGGATAAATCAAAATGTTCGGGATAATGAGAGTCGCGAGTATTAATTAATTCGACATACATATCGTAACAAAGTCAAACGCTAATGAGGGGAATTAAGGACGACGAATAACGTGCAGAGTACTTTATAAGAATTGGGTCCGCTATGAAGAAGGAGGACTTTTTGTCAGTGTCTTTTATCTTCCTTTTTCCTCAAAATCTCGCGATTTCGATGCGAAAACTGAGAGACTAGGAAAATTGCGAAAATAATCGGGATAATTCGTAGTGAAAATTCGTGAAAAATCGCGGAGAATATAAAAAGTCTATCGAGGAGAAAAAAAAATAGAAATACGAGGATAAATCGAAATGTTCGGGGATAATGAGAGTCGCGAGTATTAATTAATTCGACATACATATCGTAACAAAGTCAAACGCTAATGAGGGGAATTAAGGCATGTACGAGGAATAACGTGCAGAAGAGTACTTTATAAGAATTGGGTCCGCTATGAAGGAGGGCTTTTTGTCGGTGTCTTTTATCTTACTTTTTCCTCAAAATCTCGCGATTTCAATGCTAAAACTGAGAGACTAGGAAAATTGCGAAAATAATCGGGATAATTCGTAGTGAAAATTCGTGAAAAATCGCGAAGATTATAAAAAGTCTATCGAGGAGAAAAAAAAATAGAAATACGAGGATAAATCAAAATGTTCGGGGATAATGAGAGTCGCGAGTATTAATTAATTCGACATACATATCGTAACAAAGTCAAACGCTAATGAGGGGAATTAAGGCATGTACGAGGAATAACGTGCAGAAGAGTACTTTATAAGAATTGGGTCCGCTATGAAGGAGGGCTTTTTGTCGGTGTCTTTTATCTTACTTTTTCCTCAAAATCTCGCGATTTCAATGCTAAAACTGAGAGACTAGGAAAATTGCGAAAATAATCGGGATAATTCGTAGTGAAAATTCGTGAAAAATCGCGAAGATTATAAAAAGTCTATCGAGGAGAAAAAAAATATAAATACGAGGATAAATCAAAATGTTCGGGGATAATGAGAGTCGCGAGTATTAATTAATTCGACATACATATCGTAACAAAGTCAAACGCTAATGAGGGGAATTAAGGCATGTACGAGGAATAACGTGCAGAAGAGTACTTTATAAGAATTGGGTCCGCTATGAAGGAGGGCTTTTTAACTGCTGCTTCCTGTAATGTATTCCGCGGGTATTCCATGTACCCCGTCGGGCCTCTCGCTCTCTCGTTCGCTGAATGGACCACTTATTAGCGCATTCGTCCCACACCGATAGCTCTCTCGCAGCATCATCTCGCACTGGTCCACGCGCTCGTTACGACCCTAGCGTTTATGTACATGCGCGCGGATGATACATATACGCGGATAAAAGTGACGATAATAAGCTGTGCATGCACTCGACGCACGGGACCCTCCGATGATTGAAAATCGATGCCAAACATCGAACCTCGTGATTTTCCGACAAATTTCAAATTTCAACTCTCCCGAAAGGAAAAAAAATATTCGCCGCGGTAAAAAAAAACGTAGACAAAAGCCATCGATCTTAATGCCTCTGAAAAGTATTTTCGTATAAAAAAAAAAACAAAAAAACACGTGTCAAACGTACATTCGCGATAATTTAGAAAAAAAACACAAATTTTGACACGCAAAAATGTATTTCCACCCAGACTTTTTCCTCGTTCCTTCGAACCGATTTTAACGACTCTCCGTTAAAATCGATGCCTCTACGAGCCTCGTGATTTTCCGACAAATTCCGACCCTCCTGGAAGAAAACAAAAAATACGCCGCGGTGAAACAAAACGTAGACAAAAACCCATCGATCTTAATGCCACTGAAAAGTATTCTTGTATAAAAAAAAAAACAAAAAAACACGTGTCGAACGCGTACATTCGCGAAAATTTCGAGAAAAAAAGCGAGACTTTCTCCTCTTTCCCACGAATTTCTCCCCAGAATGACATTTCGAACGAAACGGCCCATGGAAAACCGTCGAGGGTGTCCGTCGACCCTCGACTCCCTTCGCGCTCTCGCGACTCGCAGAGTCACACGCAATATCCCGGTACACTCTTGTAATTTATAATGCTACAGACATTCGCTCGCCTATCGCACTTTGCGTACAACACGGAACATCCAAAGCTCATATATATATATCCGCATAAAGAGACGTCTGCATCATAGGAAAGACCTTTGCAACGCATATACGTACGAACAGTAAAAACACTATAATTTTCGTGTCACGATGAGCGAATAAGAGCGACGAGAGAGGGGGGGGGGAGGAGGAGAAAGAGCAAAGAGCGGAGGACCAAAGCTCTCAAAGGTCCTCTTAAACAGTACGAGCTTAAACGCTTTAAGCTCTCCTCTCCTCCTCCTCCTCCCCTCCTCCTCTGTTGCTCTTCCGTCAGTTCTAAAGCTTCTTCTTCTTCTTGCACCCTCTCTCGCACACATCTCTCATACGCGTAAGAGCCCACGTCCATGTCCGTGGGTGTACACACACGCCGCGTTCGACCATAAGGAAGAATCACCCGCGGGACAAAGAGAAAAGCAGCACGAGAGCAGCGAGTGAAAAAGATCGTAAAGTTCTAACGCTAATTGATCGATTCGAGGGGAAATCCTGCAAAGTCCACTCTCGTGAATTATCTTCATTAAAGTAGGATTTACCATCGATGCACTTGGCGCTTTGTCCGCGTAAATAATATCGGAAAAGTGTCTTTTATCTTCCTTTTTCCTCAAAATCTCGCGATTTCGATGCGAAAACTGAGAGACTAGGAAAATTGCGAAAATAATCGCGATAATTCGTCTTCATCTTATAATATAATAATATCTTCATTAAAGTAGGATTTACCATCGATGCACTTGGTGCTTTGTCCGCGTAAATAATATCGGAAAAGTGTCTTTTATCTTCCTTTTTCCTCAAAATCTCGCGATTTCGATGCGAAAACTGAGAGACTAGGAAAATTGCGAAAATAATCGGGATAATTCGTCTTCATCTTATAATATAATAATATCTTCATTAAAGTAGGATTTACCATCGATGCACTTGGCGCTTTGTCCGCGTAAATAATATCGGAAAAGGACGATGACGTTTTGAGGCTCATATCGACGAGAATTTTTCGGTCGGTTTGTTCAGCATTGAGAAACGAGGCAGCCTCACACTTTTGCGTTATGTTTATTTTTATTTCAATAAAATCGAATTATTCGTTATTCTTTTATTACCGATATTACACGTCTCTGCGGTGGGTGTATACGTGAAAGAATATTTTGCTTTATTATAAAATTGAAATAACGATTTGTGATGATTTGTGAGATGATGTTTCACGGAGGTAAAGGAAGCTGGAAATACAATCCGCCGAGTTTGCGCGGAGAATACGAATTTAATCATTTCGTTAGTGGTCTCAAACTTTTGGCCGAAAGTGTGAGTATATCCGCTGAATATCGCCCGAGGGAGTGACTCGTTTCGGTTGTACGCTTGACCGAAATACGTCTGTCCAACGCGGAGTAACCATACTGGGATTGGGCCTGTATTTATACGTACATTTGTGCACGTGCATTTGCGTATGCATCGTGTAAATGCAAAGCGAGAAGCGTAGCTGACGCCGGCATTATGCGGTAGATTCATGAATCATCGGGGACGTCAGCGGGGAAAACTATCCCCTTAAACTTCCGCGTTTCCCTCCGATTTCTTCTTATTTCGAGGCGGGAAGCTTTTGCACGTTTTTCGCCAAACTTTCTCTCCCGTCTGCGGCGTAAAAAACGAATGGATACTTTATTTATTTTTCCTTTTTTTTCGTTCGCATTCATTCGATTTTTTTCATGAATTATTTCCTCGAAGATCGTCTTTTCCGGTTTGAAAATATGACGTTGCTCTCGCCGGCTGATCCGGGAGAAAGAAAAATGAGGAAAAAGAGAGAGAGAGGGGGGGGGGTGGATTTATTTTCTCGCTCGCATTCGCGACAACATACGCCATCTCTAATGCAGCTTTAATGCACCACTCGTCGTATAATCCCGGACAGCGTGTACGTAGCCGTGTCTGGTCTTTGACGATTTTTCATCAAAAGCTCCCGCTTGGTGCGCTTTTTCCCTTCCGTTATTATTTTTTCACGAAGGAACGTGGTTTTTTTTTTCGTCGAAATTTTCGGGTCGTTTTTTCGTTTTTCAATCATCGTTAAAACGCCTTGGGGTTTAATTTTATCGTCGTCGATGATGAAACTATTTTTATTCTCATCGCGTTTTATTCATATTGCATGCGGGAATAATAATTCATTTTCGAGAGATCACCGCACACCGAATGCTCTTCGCGCTGCTCGTTTCACCCTCCGTGAGAAAATTTCATGAAATTTCACCCTCAATGTACCACAACAGCGGTGATAGTGTGTGGTATATATAGAGTGTGGTATATATTTAGTATATAAAGATATTACATAATACAATATCCCGACTGACGGGACGTACGGTGACGATAAAATTTGTCTTGGCTCGTCACCGTCAAAGACTCCCCCGCAATCATTCTTTTTTCTCGCCTCACACCCTCCTGCCATTGCCCTTTTCTCCGCAGCTTGTGATATAAAATGTGTTATACATGTCGGGAGATACGTTATACAGCGTTACGTTGTACAGCAGATACCGAGCTTTCGATGAAATACGAATTTTTTAAATTGAACGGATGAAATTGGCCAGTTTTCGCCAAATTGGTTTAAATCACTAAAATGTGAGTCATTTTTTTTTCGTTTGAGATAGACGCTACAACTTGTGCTTATTCTCTTTGCAATTGTTGAGGCTTCAAAATGCCGTTTGGTTCACGTAGATATCTTGATTTTTCGATTTTTGGCGGATTTTTAAAGTAGGACCATCGATTTTCGCCAATTTTCCCATACATACCCCTTTGCGTTTTTTTCGCTGATTTTCAACTTTGATTTTGAGAATGAAGGAATATAGCTATCGACGTTTAACTTTCACTGTTTTTTAAGTCTACTCGAGGGCTATCCAAAACACCCCCAAGAAATCTATTTAGCCCTATTAGAACAGAAGTTATGGACTTTTGAAATTTAGGTTTTTCGACGATTCTGGAAAAGTTGCCCAAAATGAGTCGAATTTTAATTTTTTTTAATTTTGAGTGTTTCAATAGCCAATCCGATCGGAAATTTCCCGCCGATTACGAAACTCACCGACTTTTTCTCCACAACTCGATATTTCGATGAGAAAATAGTAATTAATTAATAAAATTCGTATTGTTGCATTTTCGGACTGAAATATCGGGTTTTCGATGAAATACCGGTGTGTTTCGTAATCAGCGAGAAAAAATACATCGAGATGGACCGTTGAAAATAATTTTCGAGATCCAAAATTTTTCGCCATTATTTGCCGAATTGAGTTGGATCACTAAAATGTTTGCCATTTTTTTCCCCTTCGAGATAGACACCCCGATTTGTGCTTATTCTCTTTGCAATTGTTGAGGCTTCAAAATGCCGTTTGGTTCACGTAGATATCTTGATTTTTCGATTTTTGGCGGATTTTTAAAGTAGGACCATCGATTTTCGCCAATTTTCCCATACGTTTCCCCTTTGCGTTTTTTTCGCGAATTTTCAACATCGATTTTGAGAATGAAGGAATATAGCTATCGACATTTAGCTTTCACCGTTTTTCAAGTCTACTCGAGGGCTATCCAAAACACCCCCAAGAAATCTATGTAGCCCTATTAGAACAGAAGTTATGGCCTTTTGAAATTTGGGCTTTTCGACGATTCCGGAAAAATAGCCGAAAATGACGAAAATTTTTTTTTCGAATTTTCGATAGTTCAACAGCCTGTTCCATCGCAAATTTTCCGCCGATTACAAATCTCATCGAGTTTTTCGCGAAAACTCGAAATTTCAGTAAGAAAACGCAAAAAAACGGTTGTTTTTCGAATCGCGATAGTTTTTCGAGGTTTTCGGTGTGAGATGCCGAGTTTTCGATGAAACGTCGGGCCCAGGGCCCAGCACCCTTTCGATCAATGAAGCATCATTTTTCATTTCGAATTTTTCTTTTTTCAAGGATTTTGGAAAAAGAAAAAAAATGATTTCCATTTTTTTCCCCAAATTATTTCTCAACGATGATAAATATCGCCGGGTAATTTGTTTCATTTTCCTCTCTGCTGCTCGCAACGTTGTATCCATCACTCTTTTCCACCGCGCGAGAATTTTTGGCTGGCGTCCGCCTCGGGTATCGTCGTGAGAAAAAATGACGTCCATTCACGAGCACTTTGGGAACAAACTGCCGCTGCGCGGAGATACACGCGTGTTTGTCGCGGAAAATCGCGATGATATTTCACCGGCTTTTCCGCGCTTTGCGCGAACCTGCTTTGGCCATCGATATACGCGGTTCGACACAGACGCGCTTTGCTGTAGCTTCCGATGGCTGAAATGATACGGGGAGGAGGAGGTACGAGGGAAAAAAAAAAAAAAAATTCTTCGCAGTAGAAAAGCTCCACACAGCGATTCCCCTGATGGGAACGGACAAAAGAACCATCCTCGTACCAATAGCTCTTCCGTAAGAAGGAGAACAAGACGTTTCTCTTCCATCTCGAGTATTTTATATGGGATATAAAAGACGAAGAAAAGTAGAGATAAATATGACAATTCGAGTACACAGTGGAGCGGATATGCAGCAAAAGTTCGCCTCCCAAAGCTCTTCCCCTTCTCCCTTGCGATGTAATATACGTCTACGCACCTAAATTGTCTCCTCCTGCACACACACACACACACGTATACGTATTTATTTCGTACAAAGTCCCATAAAACTTGCCATCCATCGAGAAAAATCCCCGAGACTGATTTCCCACTGCAGCAGACGGCGCGGAGAGTACGTATTTCGAGGAGACCTTATTCCGCCTCGTCGAAAACACGTATAATCCGTTCCATTCGAAATCCGTAGGATTTCGCGTCGGACTTTCTTAATTTTTCTTTTCGCGAAATAAATAAGTCTCGGACACTCCAATAAGGTGGAAAATGATTGTCGAGACTTTTTTTCAAAAATTACGATTTCAAAGTCGTTTGAAACGCGAAAATTCGACGATCTCCGGGATTTCGAATGGAACGGCCCATACGCGAGCGTGATTTTTCATCGCTCTTTTTTATTTTTATTCCAATCGATGCATCCGAGCGTATCACCGGATATCGCGAGGAAAGCGAGTACGAAAGGAGAGGAAGATCGAGAAGCAGCGTAAAACTCCTCTTCTCCTCGTCCTTGAGGATCCCCCGTCTCTCTGCACGCGATTTTCCACGAGAGAAGCTAGGATATGTGTGCGAAATGCAGGCTGAATTTTTCGGCGAACGTAAGAGCAGCAGAACGCCTCGACGACGGGGGATTTAAAATTGCGCGAGTTACGCCCTTCTGCCTCTCGAGTCTAGGAGGCAAAGAGCATCGCCGGAGGAAAACAAGACTTTCGACTTTCGATATCATATCCCGTATTATATAGCGTGGGAAAATCTGACGTCTCGCTCGTATCTTCTTGTACGCGAGGCACCCTTACACTCCTTACACCCTTTTCTTCACTCATCCGCACAGCCTCTTTCGCTGTAACTCTCACGTTTCTCAAAAAAAGGAGAAAAACCTCGAGAGTGCGCTCTTTCCTTTTACACAGGCATATCCATATTGATTTTTGTATGCAAATCTACCTCAAGAATCTTCCTGAGGTACAATCGCAAGAAAAGCTAAACAGAATCCGATTTTTCGCATGGAAAATCAGCGACGATTGAAAAATACGTCCAAAGAGAGAAACGAGAATTTGCAGGAAAAAGAAAAGATGCGAATTTCGTCACAATTCCTTAATGACTTTTTCACGATGTTCCTGTATACTTTTTTTTCTCCTCCACTCTCCGCGTGCGGGAAATTTGCAGTCTATTCCGGTTTTGCTGGGGTTGTACCTCCGGAACGTCCTTAAATCTCTCGTACCTCGAGGAGAAGCGAGTCTCGTCGTATAAGGAGAAAGTGAAGAAGATGAAGAGAGAAAAAGGGCTTGAAGCACTTTTGGCGATGGTCCCGGCGTGTATAAGCCGCTTTTTGCGGTCGAAATGCGCATTATCGACCCTTTCCGGAAGCTCCCGTTGCTATCTTTTTTTTCATCCCGACAACACGTCCGTACGTTACACACACACACAGAAACACATATTAATGTTCATTATTATACGCCTATAAGCTTCGCAGTGCCTAAAACCCACAGCTTCCATTTTCCCTTGCTCCCTGATGCGGCATATACAGCCTGGACATGCACAACGTTATCCACTCGCAGGAAAAAAAATTAATCCGATCCTACTCACGGCTTACGCCGACCGCAATGATACACCCGTCCGTGCTGCTCTCTCGGCTCCTGCCGAATCCTCTAATTGACCATTATAAACATCGTCCTCTGCGAGACAATTGAAATTACCCCGTAACGTTTCAGCTTGTTGGCATCCTTGCTTGTAGCGTCCAATTGTTGAATCGAAAGGAAATGGTCATTATTATTAAAAAAAACAAAAAGATTCCATCTTTCAGTGACTGTCTTGCACCATCTCTGAAAACGATCCAATTAAGATTGCGCCATTGGGTGCACATTTATTGAAAGTTTTACGGCATCGCGGTATCGCAAGGGGGTGCCTTCGTATCGACATCAAATGCGGAGGAATTCGCGGTCCATTGCACTTTATCGCAGATTATTTCCGTTTTTGAATTGACTTTCGCAAATCTCTGTTATTTCGTCGCCTTTCCTAGTTTTTTTTCCTCTCCCATCCCGTATACGAAGTACGGAGAGATAACTGCAGCGGATTAGAGATAAGGATCGACGATTCAATGGCGTCAGGACGCATTTCCTCTCGGGTAATTCCTCCCTGCGTCCTTGCCGCTTCCATCGTCTTTCTCCTCGATCGAGTACGTTCGAATCCACTCTGTGACGACAAACGAGGCTGTCAAAGTCCTTGCCGATGAAACGACCGGCTCTTCCTTGCGAAGTTTGGTGCCGAAAGTTATTGCGTTCACGCCTGTACTCGCGTACACCGAGTGTCGCAAAACTCGATGTTTGCGACTCAAATTTGGATTCCGAGTGAAATTCCGAGTGGAATTGTGCTTTAGCACTTTTTTCTACCATCAAAACCTCACGAGTTATCGACTGGCAAAGTTCGAGCCAATCGAGCGCGCGCTCTCCCTCCTCCCGCGGGCGCTTCGCGCGTCCCATTGGTCCGACTGTATCAATCGATAACTCGGCGGGTATTCGTCGGAGCGGAAAGTGCTCAAGGACTTTTCGACTTGAAATTTCATCCCCAATGCACTCGTAGATGATGAGCATCCATTTTTGGGACACCCTGTATAACATCGATTGGCGCGGACAAGTAAAACGACCATAAAGCTACGTCTCTTTGGCCATTAAACCTCTGCCGATGGTGCCCTTTTTATCGACAACATCCGGTCTTTGGGCGCATCGGTTTGTCGAGGCTAAAGGACCGTTTCAGCTGTATAACGCGTCGTATCACGTTACGTATGTCCTTTTGGTCCTCCTTTCTTTGTTTTTCGTCCTTTGACTCTTCTACGATCCGAATCCAAGTCGTCGACCGTAAAAGGACAATAAAACACACGGGACGCATCTGGGTTACGAGTTTCACATCGCCGTACACACTGTTCGTACCAGCTTTTCCATCTAATATCTCGTCGCGTTGAAACTATACGCGTATATCCTCTGGACCACCGTCGTCACCCCTCGGCTCGTTTTTCTCTCCTCTCGAACGATTCCTCGGCGAACCAAACGGCCTTTACTGTTTTTCATCCCCTGAATCCTCTCCCGGTCTTTCCGCAGTTTCCGTAAAATCGCTGCGACACGATACAGCAATTTCGTTATCAAGGAATGATGAATTCAACGATACGCAGACACACGCCTATCATTTTGACCAAACATTTGTTTTTCTTCCCACCAACTTTCACCTTTCATCTTCAAACTTGGCTCGTTTCCGTTCTGCACACTTTTTCACCCTCTAAATTTTTCTTTGCAGTTTCCACAAAAATCTCTGCCGTACGATTAATTCATTCGATTCCTCTTCATGAAATTTTGTTTTTCCTCGTTATGCTTCCACACTCGCTGTCTTTTTCGTTTCATCATTTGTTTCCCTGGTGCGGGAACGTGCAACAACAATAAGCTGCTCCTGTCCAAGCTCTGGACCAGCAATCTTCACGAGAGAATGAAGAGAGAGAGAGAGAGAGAGAGAGAGAGAGAGAGAGAGAGAATAAGAAAACGAAAACGAAAACAAAGAGAGTATAAGAAAAGGAGCTTTCACTTGTATGTTTCGAGCCCAGGCCATGGATAAAGATAATTAAAAATGGAAACTAATTTAGTCGACGCGGTAACCAGCGAAGCACGTATTGCCGTGCCGGGCACTTGCGAAAAGTAATATTCCCGCCGCAATAACGTGCAACTTGGCGTTTGCAATGCCGTACGGGGCGAGGGGGATGAAGCAAAGAGTATAGGACTAGGGCGCGAAACTTTCGAGCCAAAACCCCCCGAGCGGTGAAACACAAGAATATACCATTTTACAAGCATAAAACGAAGCTTGCGGACTGTAACTCCTTCGGATATATGCAAGCATACTTATCGTACTTGCTATTACAGGTTCTACAGAACTGTACGTACAGTTACCTATAGGGCATTCCACGCCAAATGCGCGCTTGTCAAGCTCCAATTTTCCCATTTCCACCGAAAGGAACTTTCGTAAATCTCAATTTCTCTCCTCGTTGCTCTCCAAACGATTATAACTTTGAGGAAAATTGACAAATTTAAATTCTAGAATTTAAACATATTTTTCCTTTATTCCTCGGGTCGAAAATTTAGCCGCAGCTTCGTGAAAATCATTTCGTTTCGACGTTTTTCAAAGTAACGCCGTAAAGTGGAGTTTTCAAATTGAACTATGAAATCAAATTTCAGAATTGTTCCGCGTGGAATGTCCCATATATGCACAAATGTGCACAGGTTTGCGTAGCGACCGCCGGTAAACGAAAAGGCGCAACTCGGACGACTCTCGTGGCGAGTCTACCGCCCTGTCCAGCCTCTCCTTCTGTCATTTCGCGATATAAATATTTTCCGGCTTTGTTACCGAGGTCCTTAAAGCTACTATCCGATATATGTACGCGTGCGTTTTATCTCACCGCAAACTCGCTTACGTAGATTTTCCTTTAGTGCTCGAGTCAACGCTGCCAAGCTTTCATCCCTCTCTCTCTCTCGCTCTTTTGGTCCATTATACCCCCCTGTATGATAAGTACAAGTCGTTGTGGAGAAGGAGCTAATACGCTTGCGGAGCTTCCACCAATTCCAGCGTATATCCGCAGGACGAGGCACCACCGAGACCAAAAGCACCCTTTTCAACCCTCTGATTCATAACTTTGGCTTGACCGTACAGCTCACAGCCTCCCTTCTTCCTCCGATTCTCTTCCTCCACAGGCGTTTGTACAAATTCGCTAAACATTCAGCCAAGTTCAACGCGAGAACGAGGAGTACATGGGAGGTCCTGCGGGGAAGGTGCGGAGATTCACCTCGGGTTCGTTATTGTAAACCGGTTTCCGTGCTTTCGCCGAAAGCTTTTGGTTTACAGCCGACTGCGGAATTCTCGCATTCGTGCACACCGCAGTTCGAAAGCCTTCTGCGGCACAAAATTATGACCAATTAAAAATATTAATGCTTCCGGTTGCCATGAAAGCTTCGATGTTATTGGACGTTTTTTTATAAACTAATTCACGTCACAGCCATGCAAGACTTTAGCATTGTTTCGTCGATATACTTGACTACACCCCGATATGGATATATATTTTTTTTATCAAACAATATCACAAGACGGAATCGTTTTAAGGCCCCAAAACGTACATTTGCACAATTTTTTATTTTGCACAAAAAGACGTCACAAACTTGGCACCCTCGAGGGTTCGCGAGATGGAACTTTTCCAACCCCCAAATACGTACGTTTTCACGTGTACCCGACAGTGTATTTCCACCTGCAGGTATATCCGGGTGTCTAATATGCAAAAAGAAAGAAATATTTATGCAGTCAGAAAAGTATATTTTATATAAATATTGTACACATAAACTGTACGAATCCCGTCTATTAATTAAACGCACAGCTCCTGGTCGAGTCCGGATCCCTACCGAAATTAAAAAGTACACCTGGCGTTATTACACCAAAGTCATACAACCCCTTTTTTCCTCGAGACTAGAACGTACAATATACAAATGTATTTTGTCATTTGTGCATGTGGGAGTGAGAAAATTCGCGGCGAACCTCTCTTACGGGCCCATTTCATTTATTTTATTTTTTATTTCCACCCTCTCTCCACCCTTGCCTCATTCGCTGTCCTCGAGATCACAGAGTCTTTTTCCCTCCCTCGCCGCGATCCTGCTTGCCTTTTTTCGCCATTACGAACGAAGGCCGGCATTACGCCGGGGGGTAGCGATATGGGGGGAGGGGGGGAGGGTGGAGAGAGAGAGAGAGAGAGAGAGCAAAAATTGGCTATGAACTTGCGCGCTCGAAAAACCAAGAGGGAACCGTATAATAAACCGCTGGAGATGAGTCGCCTCGTTGCTGAATGTGGAACGCGAGTAAAAGCTCCCTAATTTCTTTTCTCCCGCTGCACAGGCTGGGAGCATAAATCCAAACCTCTTTTTCCGCTGGTATTTCCCCAAAGAAACGTAAAAAACCGGAGAAAATCATCCCCTTCCGACTTTTTCTCCTCCATAATGTCCGTGGACTGAAAATCCAAACGAAAAACGTACGAAACGATCCTTGATGAAGAAACCTTTGATTATACGGTGGAAAATTTGGATTTTATTTTTTTTTTTCGAAATCCGAAATTTCCAAGACCCTCTACGTACGAGGGGTACGTCTGAGGATAAAAAGTATCCGAAATACAGTCGCAATTGTCGCTTCTTCTCGTGGAGCGTTGATTCCACGTTGAATGGCCCATATATGAGCATGGATCAGTCTGCTACGAGGTTAAGTCGATGTTGCATTATCAATAAGGCACTATAAGAACGGGCGTTGAAGGGGCTCTTCCCAAACCCTTATTATGTCGTCTATTAGACGATCTTTTCATGTATTTATGTGTTATGCATTATATACACGTTGTACATAGTTGCTGTATGTACATCGAGTATGTACGCGACTTGCCCAGACACTCGACAAACACTCTCGAGTGTACAGTAGCTAACCAACCTTCGAGACACTCGCGAGGCTTTCGAACTTTGCTGAAATCGTTAACTCACCTGCGCGCTCTCGTCGTTCCATCTTACTCGCCCTCTTTCTCCTTCTCGCCTTCTTCTTCTTCCTCCCTCCCCTCCCATTCTCTCGTGCCCTCGTGCTTGCCCTCGTGCTTGCCCTCCCTCTGTACTTTTGTACTTCATTTTCGAAACTTCCTCATTCCCTCTCGCGTCTTTAAATATTGACTCACGGGTTCGCCATCAGTGAGCACGTAAATTCAGCGCGAGGGGGCGCCTGAATTTGCGCTCCTCGCTCCGACGTCGAAAGGGAAAAACGGTTTTCCGCTCAATTATTCTAACGATCTTTGGATTGAATGCGTAATCGTAAGACTTTTTGTCCAGTGATTCTCAATGCTCTCTTTACTTTTCTCTACATTCATCCCCCTCGTAGAATTAAGGGGGTGTATCGCGGGCATTATTCCAGCGACGGTGAAAAGCTCGGTGGGAATTTCGAGTGCTTACAGCTATGGAAATATGAAGAAAAAAAATCAATCGTACGTGACACGATCGGCGCAGCGGTTTTCAGTGAAAACTATGTGGAAAAAGTCACTGCGGCGCTATGTTGGAATTTTGACAAATCGAAAAAGAAGGCACCGAGCTAATGAACTTGTCGCGAAAAGATTATGAGACTTCCGGTGGAGATTTTTTGAAAAAATAGTTTTTCAAAGACTCTTTAGCATTATTATCATTATCTTCGAAAAATACTCGGTTTCTTAATCTGGTTTTTCTCACGGATGATACTTTTGTCTATTGGAGAAGGAGAAAATTGAAAAAAAGTGGGTTACGGAAGCTTTTTATTTCTCCATAATTTTGATACGAAATTAACGACTTTGAAGACTTTTGAAAAAAAAAAAATAGAAAAATCATTCTTTCGAAAGATTTTTTTTTTTTCCGTTGTACCTCCTGATCCCTCCACCTGATCACGATCGGCACAGCGGTTGTCAGTAAAAACAATGTGGAAAAAGTCACTGCGTCGCTATGTTGGAATTTTGAAAAATCGAAAAAGAAGGCACCGAGCTAATCAACTCGACGCGAAAAGATTATGAGACTTCCGGTGGAGATTTTTTGAAAAAATAATTTTTCAAAGACTCTTTAGCATTATTATCGTTATTATCGAAGAATACTCAGTTTCTTAATTTGGTTTTTCTCACGGATGATACTTTTGTCTATCGGAGAAGGAGAAAATTGAAAAAAAAGTGGGTTACGGAGGAGAGTGTAAAAATAAGGTGCGAAGGAATTGAAAAAGTGATTCCGACGCGGTTTGTATCTCGCAGTTTTATCTCTCGACGCTTTGACAGCCGAATGAAACGGCGAAAGATATTTTCTCGCGTCGCATCGTTATACAGATAGCGATAACGTTGACGACGAAAAAATAGCAGCGATTCCACTGTGTGCGATATCCCGGAGTTGCGGCAACGCGGGAAAATCTCTCGCAGCTTATACGGTTTTCTTATAGTTTTCCCGTCTCTCTTTCGTACGTTTATGTGCAAGGGTGCACGTACGTGTGTCGCGGGCTCGCAAAGCCTCTTCGGAAAACGGACTCGAAGAAAACAGTGAAAAAGAGATGGGTCAGATACGACGACGAGTCAGCAGAAATGTTATATTCGTAGACAATCGCGGCTGCTCTTTTTTCCCCCATATTATCGGATACACATTTCGTTCCGTTCGGGAAAAAATGTTGCACTTTGGTTTTATTTTCATCGCGAATTTCTCGTTCTTTTCCTCCGTGGGAGCGAATAAAAACGTCCCTTCCGCGCGATACCGCGGAATCTTAAACCCGCTCGTTTCGCGAAGACGAAAATACATATCGACGAAAGCCCGTCGTTTCATTTCTCCACAATTTTGATACAAGATCAACGACTTTGTGGACTTTTGAAAAAAAAATCGGTCGAAAAATCATTTTTTCCAAAGATTTTTTCTCTTTTCCGTTGTACCTCCCGGATGCCCCTTAATCGTGATGGAAGATGCGATGATTTTGCGGTGAATTATTGATCAGCGAGGCAAAGGTCTCTCTCGATTATTTGACGTTTTGTCCTTTTGTTTGCTCTTCTACCTCGAAGCATTTCTCATCTCGCCTCCCTCAGGAGCGACTCTCTCGTACTTTCCGCGTCTGTATTCTCACGGTAAAGACCTTTTCGTGCACAGTCGTTGTGCAGTATCGTCCCATTCCCCGTGTACGATATAATTAACGTACAAGTCTCCGGAGATTGAAGGATTTCGCGGGGGTTGTTTCTCTCCCCGAAATCCCAGAGTCTCTCGAGATCTCATCCTTGCAGGACCGTATATACATCCGGTCTTGTCTCAAAGCTCACGGACTCTCGTCTGCTCCTTTAAACCCCTCTAAGTATACAAGTATACTCATAGTTTACGACTCAGCAGCAATTATATACAACGAGCCATTTTCTTCAAACAGACGACATTAAGGTGGTTCGCGCGGACGCCATTTACACCGTTTGTGCAAAAGTCTATCGCGCAACTACCCCTGAAACTACCCACGGGATGCTACCTACCAGTTATTGAGAAAAAAATGCATAAAACTTTCATTTCCGAGACTCTTATACGGACGGTCAAGCTTACGGTGTCAAACATTCCGTTTTCGAGTCTCGGAATCAAAAAATACTTTCGCTGCATGCCTCGCGACACTTCCATCTTGCGTTTTACGGAAAATGTGTACTTTTGTGCAAGTTTCGTGAATATCTATCCATACGTTTCTACACAGCGCTGTTTTTAAGATTTCGTCTTGAGAAATCAACGTGAAATTCAATGGAAATGTATACAGCGACTTTGGTAGCAGGACATTCTCGGCTTTCATCAAACTTATGGGCGTGTTTTGCTCTCCCATGCGAGAAGGGTACATGGTTCTCTCGCAACTTCCGACGCGCTCCATTTCACCCTTTTCCAGAAGCATCCCCTTGTGAATTCTGCACGTTGTATATGCATATATATTCCTCGTGTTGGTTGAACATATATGTCATATACATACACCTGTTTAGACGACCCGTACGGAGTCAAGATGTACTCTCCCTCTCTCTCTCTCTCTCTCTCCTGCTCCTTTGAAACATTTTCGCTCCCGCACGGGCTATTTCCCATCTTTCGTAATTAATATACGATGTAGCACGGGAATAAGCCAGAAGGGCGCTAGCGATGCTAATACAGCATGTCGGAGAAACTCCATCGTACGTACAAACACACACACACACACAAACACACACCCGTAGACTTTTGGTTCTCAGCTGGCGAAGCATAATCTCCATTATGTACACCTGCACATACACTGTCTGTATATATCATGCGGGCAACATCCATATTACGTGCATCTGGCATGGATGTCGTTATCCATGCGCGTTCGTCCGAGTCCATTGAAACCGGAAGTTTCTCTTCCCCCCAAAAACACGAATTTGTCAATCGCCTCGCCTCCACGATTTCACGTATAACAAATTGAACCGTACATACCGCACGATTGTTAAACAAATATTTTCGGAATACTTTGGGTCCGCGGGATCTGCGATGTTTTTTGCACAATTAAGAGCAAATATACCGCAATTTTCCTACGCTTTGATATTGATCGTCGGCTCTACCGATAATTCGAGAAAAAAAAACGAAAATGAGACTCGGGGGAAACGATTTTGTGGACCAAAATCGAAAACCAATCGTCGTGTTCGAGCCTTGATTCCTCCCTCATCGCGCCTCTCGTTCTCCATCAGCCTCAGCTTGTCTTGGGGGGAAAAAAAAACGAGGGAACGAGTATATCGAGGGAGGAGAGAGAGCAAAATGGAGAGAGAAGACACATCCGAGGCTTGATGACAGTTTGAGAGATTCCCGCCTCCTTTCCCTTTTTTTCTTTGCCGCTAATGCAGCAGCCAGCACACCCTCGAGATGTCCTCTCCCTCCTCCTCCGCTGCTGTCATCTTCCTCCTCTCTCTCTCTCTCTCACACACAGACGCACTTTTCCTCCTCTTTTTTTCATTTCATACCCGCTTTCAACCTCCGGGCTTTTCGTCCTCGTCGTTCGCGTCGCCGGTTTTCAAGCGCAGAAACCGCTGGTCCGCACCGACGATCGCATCTCTCTCCTCTCGCCATCGAGACGAAGCGCGCGAGGAAAAGATCCTCTTCCCTCCTCATTTCGCCTCATCGAGACACCCCGGACTTGATCGCGCGATTGAAATCATTCAAAAAAAAGAATCTACAAACTCCGGTGTATTTATTCGTCTTATTTCTCATTCTGGACCATAAAAAAATCGTAGAGATGCTGTGCGAAAAAGCACGAACGGATCATCCAATTCTCCGTGAAAACAAAGCCGAATAATTATCCACAATTTGCCGAAAACAGCGTCAATTTCATTGCAATTCACACACGACGTGGGTTTAGCGTTTATTTTCTTTTCCTCACTTCGCTGAAAGAAAAATGGCGTCCGCGCGAATTCGTGCATACTCTCGAATGATTTTCACGTTGATACGTATGTATTATAGTGTGTAATCTCGATCCCCTATGGGCTGTTGTACACACGGCAGAGTTTGTCCGCACCGTCATCAGGATTGATGTACATGACGATTGTGTGTCGGTACACGTGTACAGAAACGATGCACCGCAATGCCGTGGAGAAACAGGAGAAGCGCGAGAAGCCCCGCGACCTCTCACACAGCGCACCATCGCTCTTTGCCCTCTTCAACGTTTATCCTCCTCTCTTCTCTCTCTTCTCTCTCTTTCTCTCTCTCATATACCCTCACCGACTAATTATACGTCATGGTTAACCAAGAGGCACAGAAGCGAGTACACGAATCGCGTTCCAAGCACGAGAGTCTCCCTCGCACCCTCCTCCTCCTCCTCCTCTCTGCTCGACCCATAGATTAACCTCTGCTGTTTTAATTAATCACTCTGTACATACACGAACCCACGAGAGGCTGTGTGTGTACGAGTGCTCACGGACGCGGGGTAGACCTCCCTGGGCGTGCTGCCTCGCCATTTACCATGAGTTTCGCACACCGTTTGCTTTTGAGTGTATATTATTACATCTCTCTCTCTCTCTCTCTCTCTCCCTCTCTCTCTCTCTCTCTCTCTCTGCGTAACGAGTACTCGCAATCGTCGGGAATTACAAAGGCTTCAGCCGCTGCGATTTCGCGCATCAAAGTTGCGCCCTTTCTTCGTCGAACGTTCATCGATTTCGGCGCGATTTTCTCGCGTTTCCGGCTTTCAGGATCGAGTTGAATGAAATCGAGTCTCTGTCATTCGCGAAACGATTCTTTGATATTTTCAAAATTTCATTTGATAATTAAGAATTATCGTATAATTAATGATTCGACGCGATTTCTTTGCTTTTTTTTCAGCTCTCCGAACTCGAGCAGCGTGTACTCGACGCCGAGGGCAGGGCCGAGGAAGCCGAGGATAAAGTGAGTGCAAAATCGAGCTCCAAAACTTATCGCGTGCTTTTCTTCCTTTTACGCTTCGCTCGTTTAGAGATTTTTCGACTATTTGAAAAACATATTTTCAAAAAAAAAAAAACATTCCCACCGCGATAAAGCCGAAATTCCTCCGTCGGACGAAAATTGATGAAAACCCCTCGATAATTTAAAACGCGCCCTCCCCAGGAACGCAGGGTCAAGTGGCAATTCGCATTACCGACCGTATATATTTGAGATGAAAAAAAAGAAGGGTGGCAGCAGCAGGAAGGGTGTCCGGACACGTACGTTTACCGACGGCCGATAAGATATCCCCGTTCTCCGCGAAAATAGGGGTAGTTTTCCCGGGGAAAACCGTCTGATCGACCGTAGGGGTTGAAAACGTTCTCGGGGGCGACAACGACCCTCGGTAAGGCGAGAAACCTCGAAACCCCCGAGATAAATCGATCGCATCCCCCTGCCACCCCTGTAAAAAGCGTAAAATTAGCAAAACTGAAAAATAAAATGAAACAAAAAAAAATGCTCCGAAAAAACGGGACGACAAAAGCGTGGACGCTGCGAAAAGCAGCGGGGACGTTGCATCGTCGAAAAGCGCGAGGAATCCGCGAGGAAGGGAATCTTCGGGGGAAAACCGTCTGATCGACCGTAGGGGTTGAAAACGTTCTCGGGGGCGATAACGACCCTCGGTAAGGCGAGAAACCTCGAAACCCCCGAGATAATTCGATCGCATCCCCCTGCCACCCCTGTAAAAAGCGTAAAATTAGCAAAACTGAAAAATAAAATAAACCAAAAAAAAATGCTCCGAAAAAACGGGACGACAAAAGCGCTGCGAAAAGCAGCGGGGACGTTGCATCGTCGAAAAGCGCGAGGAATCCGCGAGGAAGGGAATCTTCGGGGGAAAACCGTCTGATCGACCGTAGGGGTTGAAAACGTTCTCGGGGGCGATAACGACCCTCGGTAAGGCGAGACACCTCGAAACCCCCGAGATAATTCGATCGCATCCCCCTACCACCCTTGTAAAAAGCGTAAAATTAGCAAAACTGAAAAATAAAATAAACCAAAAAAAAATACTCCGAAAAAACGGGACGACAAAAGCGTGGACGCTGCGAAAAGCAGCAGGGACGTTGCATCGTCGAAAAGCGCGAGGAATCCGCGAGGAAGGGAATCTTCATAGAAGGGGCGACAGCAGGGGGTTGCAGAGAGAGGGATGACCATTGATTTTTGCTCAAAGCCATATATATAACCCGCCGCAAGATGGCAGAGAAGCGACACCTTCGCGTTGCTATTTTCCGACTTTGAGGAAAACGCGAATTTTCACCCCAGAAACGATCGCGATTATACGCGAGCCCTCCTCGAAAACACGAAAAAAACAACGAAAAACAGAGACCAGAAACGCCACTCGGAGGCACTTTTCGCGACCGCGAGTGTCGTGTTTTTTTTCGCCGTCCTCGTGGGTTTTCGTGGGTACATGTGTCCAAGCGTGGGTGTTCTTCCTTCTCTCGTCTCTCAATTTTGAAAACGCACAGCGCGATGTCGCCCCCGTGAAATGAACGAATTATGGAGTCCCGCTGACATCGATGAAAGGTAAACGTTTCTTTCTCTCGTCTTTCCTCCGTTTTTTTTTTTCTCATCGAGAAAAGACGAACGAGGCGAAAAAATGGTGACAAAAATGTGTTTGACAAATTCCTCTGACGCTCCGCTCTGCTAATCAATTATTCGAGCATCTTTTTTGTTTTCTCTTCTTTCGAGAGCCTTCCAGATTCCAAAACGTCTACTCGCCACTTTTTCACTCTTTTTTCCTGCTTTCTTCCTCGGTTTTTCTCGCGCTCCCGTCCAGCTTCCCTCTCCTTTTCCTCGGGCATCGACGAGACTTTTTCGCCGCTCAGCCGTGCTTCCTCCACGCGGGAAATTACGCCTTCGCGTTTTCGCCGACTTCCGCCGGACCCCGTAGTCTCCTTGGTTTTATTTTGATAAATTTTGAAAATGAAAAAAAAATCCATAAATCGAGAATAAAACCGACGAAACGTGGCCCTTAAAAGTCGTCGGAGACGATTGAGAAACGTTTGCTGCGTTTCGAAAAAAACAAAAAAAAAAAAATGTCCCCCACACACGGAACGGCCCATACATAATCCGCATACAGATGTTTGTATACGTAATATACGTCGATGGGCAACCTCGTGGTTTTTCTTGCCCACATGTGTGTCATTCGCGCTATCAACTTCATTCCCGCGTATCATGTGCTACTTTGTTCAAAAAAAAAAGTAGAAAAACGTAAAGATACGCCAACACGCGTACGTATATTTGTGCACAATATTTATACACAAATATACACGCGTGTGTATAGAAAAATGTACATTAAAAGATTGGCTCGCAGCCAAATCGTGACTAATCCTCAAGCCGCTCGTGTCTACCTCCCGTCCGTTTTCTATGTGTATTATTATTATTGTTATTATTATTATTATCATTATTTAACGATCTTTCACGGTATATATGTGTATCTGCAAAGGCTAGACGAGAGACGCTCTTTTTTTCTTCCTCCTTCGAGTTTCTCGTCGCGCCAAAGGCCAGGGCCAACACGCCCGTTCAAGAAAACTAACTGAAACTCGCAGCGATCGCGCAAACACGCAGACTGTAGAGAAAGCTTCCGCGAGATCTCACAGCATCCAGAAAGATGTTGGTGTGTAGAAAATAGAGAGAGAGAGAGACGAGACTCTGTGGCAGTTTGCCAGAATGATTCACGAATGGAATATCCTTTTCGAGCTTTTCCGTCTGTCCCTCTCTCTCTCTCTCTCTCTCTCTCTCTCTCTCTCTCTCTCTCTCTCTCTCTCTCTCTCTCTCTCTCTCTCTCTGTCTCTGTCTCTCTCTCAGACACACACTTTTCCAGAGGAGTGAATCTCCAGCATCGTTCAAACACAGAGAGAGCGAGCATTAACCCTTTGACAACTTTTTTTTTTCTTTCTCGTTATACTCTCCGGTGATAAAAATATATAACGTCGCCTGGCGCCGGAAAACGTCGATGTATTTTTCGACCCCGCGTCTCTATACAGAATTCTAGTTGTTCTCGACTACTTTAGACTCGTTTTTTTTTCCTCCGCAGTGTTGGAATTTTTTTCCTCGGTTTATTAATAACTTTTTCCCTCGGGATGACCGAAACGAGAACACAACGGAACACACACTTTTTCGTACTACGATGATGGAAAAGAAGAAAATAATCGATCGAAAGTAATAAAATAATAATAATTATCGAAATTTCGAGTTTTCGCGAAAAACTCGATGAGTTTTGTAATCGGTGGAAAATTTGCGATGGAACAGGCTGTTGAACCATCGAAAATTCGAAAAAAAAAATTTTCGTCATTTTCGGCTATTTTTCCGGAATCGTCGAAAAGCCCAAATTTCAAAAGGCCATAACTTCTGTTCTAATAGGGCTACATAGATTTCTTGGGGGTGTTTTGGATAGCCCTCGAGTAGACTTGAAAAACGGTGAAAGTTAAATGTCGATAGCTATATTCCTTCATCCTCAAAATCGATGTTGAAAATTCGCGAAAAAAACGCAAAGGGGTATGTATGGGAAAATCGGCGAAAATCGGTGGTCCCACTTTAAAAATCTGCCAAAAATCGAAAAACCAAGATATCCGGACAAACCAAACCGCATTTTGAAGCCTCATCAATTGCCAAGAGAATAAGCACAAGTCGGAGTGTCTATCTCAAACGAAAAAAAAATGACTCACATTTTAGTGAACCAACTCAATCCGGCAAAAAATGGCGAAAAACGTTGTCTCTCAAAAACGATTTTTCATAGCCCATATCGATGTATTTTTTCCCGCTGATGACGAAACACAGCGGTATTTAATCGAAAACCCAATATTTCGGACCGAAAATGCGATAATACGAATTTTATCAATCAATCATTATTTTCGCATTGAAACATCGAGATTTCGGGAAAAAGGCGGCGAGTTCCGTAATCAGCGAGAAAATAAGCTCTTGGAAAATGGAAAATTAAAAAAAAAAAAATTTCATTCAAACAGATATACCGAAAAAAAACACTCATTCTCCGATACTCCAAAACGTGTCTACGTATTTTACCGCCTGGGATGCAAAATTCTGCGTGTGCCTTTGTTATTACGTACTAGTAATGGCATATATCGTCATGTGCCCTGTCGTGTGCAACCACCGCGATGGGACAGGATACGAGAGCTCACCAGAGCTCACCACCACCACCACCACCACCGACATCCACAGCCCTCGAGCTTGTGCAGTGGGAAAAACGTTTGGCGGTGAGCCAACGTGACTCACCGAGACTCCAGGAAACCCCCGACAGTTTAGTTCCATCTCGAACGTCGCGCGCGTGTACTCCAAGCGTGATCCTACGATTCTCTCCTTCTTATCTCGTCGAAACTCGCCTTCGATTTTTGACACTCGCGAGTTTGAATTTTTTCCGAGACACGAGGCCAATAATCATCGATGGTTCGGCACGGTGTTCGATTTCGCATATTTTTCGATCCATGAATCGATCGATCAACGATTGAGCAAAAAAAAACGTCTTTGACATTGACCGTTTAAACGATTACGACGATGGCGAACACGAGCTTCGGTGAGATTTCTCCTTTTCTCTCGTTTCTCCCGTCAAACTGTGAAATTTTATTGATTTTTTCAAAATTCTTTTCGCGAGGCGTACCATTTTTAAATTATCGCCAAGCATCGATTTTATTACGAAAAAAAAAACGAGGAAAAAAGGAACAATAATTCCCGAACGTTTGTGCAAAGTGCTGCTTTCTCACCCTTTTCTTCCGATACAACGTACGTTTTGTTAAAAGTGCGGATGTCTCTCCCATTGCTGTTGGATAAATTTAATGTACCAGATGGATTTTTGTTAAATACCAATTTCCATCGATTTATCCATCGAAAGAGGCTCAAGTCGTACGTTGGTCCGGAGAGAAATTGGTGAAACGAAGTTGGACCGAGAAAGCAGAGGGTCAAAGATCAACGTGGCCATGTTCTCGAGACCACCCGCGATTGACGAGACTTTTCTTTTCCTACAAAAGTACATCCTCGTACTTGTTACACAGGGGATGACCATTTTGCTATTTTATTCTCATCTCTCTCTCTCTCTTTCTCTCTCTCCTTCTCCAGTTGTCTCGTCGAGTATTCCATAATCAAAGACGAGTAACGGCACACTGGGATGGAGAGCCTCACGCTTTTGCCTGTATCGTATTGATTTTCCCGAGAAGACAGAGACGGAGATAACAAAATGCCCCGCGTTCTCGCAAAACTGCCATATCTGCTCTTACACTCTAGTATACTAGATTACATTAGGGTGTTGAAAAAAAATGGCAACTTTTTCATCCCCTCTGCGTACTCGCTGAAAAATTCATCGGCGAGTGCTCGGAGCAACGCCGATTCAAACACGAACCGTCGACATCGGAATTAAGGTGCTGCTGAGGCAGTTCTTCATTTCCCCCTTAAACAACGTGGGGAAATTCGCGCGCGTGTGTATTTTTTTTTATTTTGCCATTCTACGAGTCGAAAAAAAGATGGAAATTCTTTTCCATCCGAGTATAAATTCGGAGTATCCGTTTTTTGAGTAAAAAAAATACCACTCGTGCGACAGCGGCGAATTTTGAGTTTTTCAAACCACCCTAATATCGGTAACTCCGCACCCCCGTGATGTACCAACGTGCGAGTATGACCAGAACAAAACTCCTCCGTGGATTCTCGCTTACGCGAGTACATCGTTGGGGCAGTGAGCGATATCGATTTTTTTGACAGCTGCTCCGCGGGAATATTCTCCCTTTTATATACTTTTATGTACACATATGTTCGTTTCCATTGGTACATGTGGGAATGAGCGAGAATAAAGGGGGTGGTTTTTGCAGCACGCAACCACGGTATCCAACCTTGGGGAGGGGGGCAACGCAACCCCCGATGGTAATTTTATAACACGCCGGCTTCTCGAGTACTCATTTTCGAGCACGTTTTATCAAAGACTCGCACTGCTCGTTATGCACAAAACCCCGAAGGGAAATGTGGAGTACGTAATACACACGGGGGATGAAAGGATACGCGCGAGGAGCCACTGATATTAAAGCACAAACGTTTATCATCAATTTTTGTTTCCCTTTCATTCCCCGCTCATATTTTTCCCACTGAAAATATATATTCGCGAATAAAATGTACTTCGTGAATATATATTTCCTCTAAAAATTCATATTTAATAACAAAATACTCTTTGAGAAATATTTATTATTTTCAAACGCGATATGTATGAGAAATATTTTCTTCTTTTTCGTCACAGATATTTTGTCCTTTGAGAATATTTATGTACGAACGAATATATCGTACGAGATCTACGAGTTGAAAAAAAATAAAACGTGTTGAGAAGAATGAGGCGTTTGATCGTCGGTTTTTCGCCCCAGGTACGGATGATGGAGGAGCGGCTAGTGAAGGGTGAATACAGCCTGAGTACATCCGGAGTCGTTACTCCACCGCACTCATCTTTGCCATCGACGTCGACGAATAAAATCGAAAAAAATGACGATGTACACTGCGTTTGCATTTCCAAGCTCGAAACGCAGGTAGAGGAACAGGTGAGTTTCGAAAATAACAGTAATAATAATTCGAAAGCAAAACTGAAAGAAAAACAAAATAAACTTGCTTATTTTCGATGCACGTTATTGGCAAATCGCGATTCTTGTTTTTTTACGTGAATTTCGAGTGAAAAAAATAATCCGAGATCGTACGACACTTATCGCAAAAGATGATCGATTTCATCGCGATAATCTGAAAATTTCGCGGAGCCACCGACACGTAATCGCGCGCGCCACTCATAACTCGCGGAATTTATTGTATCTCTCGGTGATATCACGTCGCTGCTCTCAACTATTTTCGTTTAATCGATTGCACAGAGGCAGCTGCGGCTTCAAGACGCTCGTCAGGTCGAGGCAAAGGCGGCTCGCATAAAAGAGTGGGTGACGAACAAACTACGCGAGCTCGAACAACAGAATCAACATCTTCGGGAGCAGAACAACAAGTGCAACCAGCAGTTGGAACTTTTGCGAAATCACATCACGAATATCGGCCTCAGGCCACCGGTTAGTAAACGTCAAAATTCTTCTCGCGTTCGACACATTTTTCCACGACAATTTGCATTCGAACAAAATTAGTTTCCCGCACGAATCAATGATCATCTTCCGCTCAATTTACACTCCTGCTTGACGAAACGATCAATTTTCTCACGTTGATTCCCGTTCAGAGGAAATAATTTTCCAAACGACATTTTCGAGGTGCGATAACAGTCTTGATAATATTGACGAGTAATTGATCGTCTTTTATCCACCGCTGTTTCGTTGTTTCAATTTTCGAGATAAAAATATTTGAATCGATGGTAAATTTGAAGAGCACGATGATGAAAAACGTCGAAACGTCGATTCGCAGGCACCTACGAGAGCATCGCTGACGCTCGAGGTCGATCCGACGTCGAGGCGCCGCAGCGAGAGCCTGGAGAGCACACCGCAGACGATCGTGGAAAACGTGCAGAGCGCGACGGCCGAGCAGCAAACCGCCACGAGGCACAGAAGGCACCTGTCAGCTTGTGGTACTATACAACAGGGAATCACCGCTGCGAACATGGATTCGAGGTGAAGTAGACGCTGAACGCTCTGAAAAATTCAAATTCTCTCTTTAATTTCCTCCACCGTGTGTTTCTCGTCGATTCCATCCCACTTTCGATGTCCACCGTGCTGTTCTTCCAGGATCGAGCGGTAAATTCAGAATTGCCCAGAAAAAAAAAACAAGAAAAATTCGTTTCACGCAAAAATCAATGTCAATCTCGAGTAACTCGCTGTGCGATTTTTCGTCTGCGATAAAGGGTGCAAGAATTCTCTTTGGGAGGCCTCACGACGTGATAGCGGCGCCCGATTAGATCAAACACGCGGTACCCTGTACCGTCCTGGGACTTCCTGCGGGGATCGATCGAATCTTCGACGTTGCCAGTCGGATAATCCTTGCGAAAAAAAAAGAAAAAAATGATCAACCGTGCAAACTCGCGATGAAACGAGGAATAAACGGAAGTTTCCTATTGTAGTTTGCTGTCGGAAGAATTGGCGGCGGCCGTGGAGAATCTCGTGATGCTGCCGAGCATTCCCGGAATATCGGAGGGCAGCAGAGACAGCGGCAGTTCCGAGGCCATTCACGACTACGCCGAGATCTACACGCCGAGCCGAGAGGGCATCAATTGGACGCAGGCCAGCGGACAAACGGCGCCGAGACCGCCAACGCCGCCCTTGCATCGATTTCCCAGCTGGGAGGCGAAAATTTATCAGGTTAAACTTTGCGCGAATTTACTTTTTTCCTTTTCGTATTTTTAGCTTTTTTTTTTTATTTATATCCATTTATATTTTCCTCTCGACGAATCGTTACGTAGGTCGCTGACGGCGGTCTCGGTATCGGACCGTCGACGAACGAAGAATCCGGTCCATCGACTTGCACGACAAACACGACGAGTTCGTCGAAACATTCCCACGCAACCGGACACAATCTCACCGCGCACAATTCACAGGGCTACTGCGACATATCCGTACCGGTTTACGCCACCGTCAAAGGTACAGCGTTCGAGAAACGAAAGAAAAAAAACACTCTCTCTTACGATCTCAACGATCCGAATTAATGGTGAATTTTTCACAGGCCGAGCGAGTCAAATAAGATCAATGCCGTTCGGCGACAGCTCGGACGACAGCTCCGACGGCGAGGAGCATCCGAATCAGACGGAAACGAATACGAGAATAACCAACAGTTCCTCCGACAACACAGACTCGTCTCTCGGCAGCGGAAGCAGTCCCTCGAAGAGCGTCAAGACCACCAGCAGCCTCAGTCCCGCGAAACGAAGCTCCAGTGGCTCGCCCAGCAAGAGCGTCAAACGCGGTGAGTTTGGAAATTGATTCTCTCCGTTTTTCGCGATGTTTCCCTCCCCCCCATTTTCCTCAGGCCTTTTTTTCGTCTCGCTGTACGTCAAACATTGCGCATCTCGCGTCGTATCCCAAACAGACACCTCTCTGGAGTCTGGACTTTCGGAGGACTACGCGATACCACCGGATGCACTGAGTTCGACGTCCCTCGAGTCCAGCATTCCGAGCTTGCTGATGCGAGTGTCCGGCGAGAGTCCAAAGAGGCTCGAGTCGCTGGAGAAAACTGGCCACCTCGCGAAACTCGGTGGAAAATTGAAAACGTGGCGAAAACGATGGTTCGTCTTGAAAAACGGCGTGCTGACGTACTGGAAGAGCCAGAACGACGTCAATCGCAAGCCGCAGGGGCAAATACTGTTGGACGAAGTGTGCCGCGTCAATCGCGCCGAGGGCGCCGCCACCTTCGAAATTTCCACCGGCAAAAAGACGTACTATCTGACCGCCGATTGTATCGCGACGATGGAGGACTGGATAAGAGTGTTGCAGAACGTGCAGAGGCGAAACGCGACGAAACTTTTGCTCAGCAGGGAGGACAACAAACCGACGATACAGGGATGGCTGACGAAGGTGAAAAACGGCCACGCGAAAAAATGTTGGTGCGTTCTCATCGGCAAAATGTTCCTCTACTTCAAATGTCCGAGCGACACGGTGAGTATTTTCCTCGAATTTTTCCTTCAATGTCGATTTTAACGAAACTTTTCACTTTTTTTTTGAAAAAAATCCTTCAGAAGAAAAGCTACGATTTTGTGCATTTTCCCGTATGTTTGTCTCGGATTTAACGTATGAAATTTCTCCCGATCCGGTAGAATCCCGTGGGACAGATAAACATGAGAGACGCGAGGGTCGAAGAGGTCGAGCACATGTCCGACAGCGACAGCGAGGAGAGAGACACCGAGTGTCCGCACGAGAGAACCATCGGGATTTTCCCGACCCATCAGGGACCGACGTATCTGCTGATGCCGCACAAACAGGACAAGGACAATTGGCTCTATCATCTCACCGTCGTTTCCGGCGGTGGACCGAGCGCCGGCACGCAGTACGAGCAATTGGTGCAGAGGCTCATGGAAACGGACGGTGATTCCGGCTGCGTTTTGTGGAGGCATCCGCTGCTCCTGCACACCAAGGAAAACATCACGAGTCCACTGACGAGTTTGACGTCGGAAACGCTCCAGACGGAAGCCATCAAATTATTCAAGGTGAACTGATATCTATCATTTGTTTTTTCTCATTCTCGCGAGTACCCTCAAACTTTATAACGATACTAGCTGACCCGACAAACGTTGTTTTGCCATATACATTATTTCTAGAAAAATTTATCGTACTACAATTACTATATTCGATCGCCATCTTGCAACCCTATTGCGGGTCTGTGGATGGAACAGAATAACATAAAAATCGCGATTAAAAAACAGGGGTTGATCGTAGAAGGGTGAAAATTTGAAGTCGTGTGCATTTTTCAATGCTAAATCATAATAAAATGAAAATAAAAAATGTTGTCAAAAAATATATATATATACATTCAGGGGTGGGTCACCCTTATCATTTAGGGGTATAAAAAATAGACGTTGGTCGATTTTCAGACCTACCCGATATGCACACAAAATTTCATACAAATCGGTCCAGCCGTTTCGGAGGAGTTTGGTAACAAACATGGCGACACGAGAATTTGATGTGTCAGAGACAACAGACACAATTTTGACCTACAATTTGCATTATTTTTCTTAATCGGATGTGAATTTTTTCTCGCAAAATCCATTCGCAGGCTTGTCAGTTGTTCATGTCGGTAGCCGTGGAACAGGCGGGAATCGATTATCACGTGGTGCTCGCGCAAAACGCCCTGCAACAGTGTTTGGATCAGCCTGAGCTTCAGACTGAATTCATATGTGCGCTGGTCAAGCAAACGAGCCGTCATACCCAACAGCGACTGGGCGTACAGGTAAAAAAGGCCGCCAGACTTGTCTCACTGGGTACTGCGCGCGTTGTAAGTCCTGCTTATTGTTTAACAACAAACGACAAAACGATTATTCACCACGTTCACAGCGTAACATTTTTCGATGCGAACGCGGACGAAATGTTACGCCGTGCGCGTTCTTGGTCAAGTATTATTCGACGATCTCTCAAAATCGACTCGGTTTATTAACCATCATTCCGGTACAATCGTGGTTTTTTCGTCGTTTCCTTCGCCTCCTTGTATCTGTGGTTTTCTTTTTTTCGTTGCGCCTTTTAACTCGACTAACAAGACGATTTCAATGACAAACAAGATCACGCGGTGCGTATCGATCATACTTGACCAAGCCCATAACGAAATTTTTAGTTTATAACAATCATTCACAGTTTCACTTTCATTTGCCGCTTTGAATGTGCTACAAAAATTATATACCCGCCAAGTTCGTTTGGTGAAAGAACAAAAAAAAAAAACAAATCATCGCAACGAACAAAAATGCATGCTCCACATCGTTGATGACGTTAGATCTCTCTTAGGCTCGTTTAATTTGTTTTTTTTTTTTTTTTTCGTCTTTATTTTTAATACTCACGTATATTTCGATATTTATACTACAATCATACGCTAAAAACCACCGGAAAAGAAAGAAAAACAGAAGAAAAAAAAACAAAAATTGGTGCCCGATCGCCGCGAGCTCAGCGTTATTCGACGGAGCGCGAAAAAAAGCGAGCTCGAAACGAGATTGGAAAAAAAAATTCGTCGCACTCGCATCTCGTCGAAATACGCTCGGCTCCGCCTCCACACTTGCAGAATGGTATGTTGGTGTACATAAAAAAAAATATATATTTGCATATAAATATATATATAAATCACACACAAAGAAACATTATTTTTTCTAGAATCCTTTTGTTCTGTCGATTAGTTATTTTTGCAATATTTCTTCATTGAGTCTCTATTATTCTGTCTCACACACGTTGTTATACTTTGTTTGAATGCTGCTTAGAAAATTTAGCCACTAGAAGAAACGAAGAGAAAAAAAAAAGCGAAACGGGACAGAGTTCGAAGCGCAAAGCTAGTATTTCTCGTTTCTCTTCGACGCGATTCATTCTCCTGGGTATAGCGAGACAAATTCGAACAAAAAAGGACGAACAACGGAACGTAACCGAGAGAAAAACAAGTAGAAAAATAAATCGGTATTTCCTAGCGCTTTGGTAGCTCCGCGAGTACGGAAAACAAGAGACTCTTTCGCTACAGTCGTGGTGCTTCTCATCGACATCCCTCGCTCCATCACTGATGTAACAATCAAAAGTAGAAAAAGAAAAAGAAAAAGCGACGAAAAATATCGACGATATTTCGACGAGTTTTCAAATGTGATTAACAAAATGGAGTTTTGCCGAGTTTCCTCACGTTCCCTCGATCGCTATTGTCGCTTTATCGAACTAACAAAAATGGATATTTCAGAAATTATCAACGCCCGTATAAACTATGAAATCCGGAGACGGACTAGAGACTGCTCTATCGTTTCTCCCGCTCCCATTTCCAGACAGAGACAAAAAAAAAGTACAAACAAAAGAAAGAAACTTTGGAGATTTTCCTCCCGATTGATTTTGCCAAAAAAAAATGAGAAGACAGGAAAGACGAGGGACAAAGAATTGATGAAGAAAAAAAATGACGAACGGTTAGATTAGGTGTGAATTTGCCCGTTCTACGGATGGTAGTAGTATGCCAGCATACCATTGCAGCAGCTCCTTCTCTGCGCAACGCAATCGCTCTTCACCTGCGATACGCAAAGTCCCGCGTCAAACGGCGGTGGTGATAATGCGGACGCGCAATCGACGGCATCAACTTCTCACAGTCCTCCGCTAACGCAGGGACACTCAACGTCGACGATACTCGAGTGCAAGACAAATCCGGCGCAGTACGTCCTGGTGCAGGGCTGGCAGCTCCTGGCCCTCGCCGTTTCCCTCTTCCTACCGAGGAACAATCGTTTGCTGTGGTATCTCAAGCTTCATCTCCAGCGAAACGCCGATTCCAAGTGAGTCTCGTCGTTTCGCGTTCGTTTTTTCGATCATCACTCGGTGAGCTACAATTATCTCGTTGGATGTTTCAAAAATTCCTCAACTTTTGCAGATCGGAATGCGGCAAGTACGCGGCGTACTGCGAGAGGGCGCTGGAGAGAACGCTTCAGAACGGTGGTCGAGAGGTGAAACCATCGAGGATGGAAGTGCTATCGATATTGCTGAAAAATCCGTATCATCATTCTCTGCCGCACGCGATACCGGTGCACTTTTTGAACGGCACGTATCAGGTCGTCAGTTTCGACGGTAGCACGACGATCGAGGAGTTTCTCAACACGTTGAATCAAGAGATCGGCTGTCGGGACGTGCATCATTCGGGCTTTACCCTCTTCAGCGACGACCCGATCGAGAAGGATCTCGAGCATTTTATCGATCTGCAGGCGAAGCTCTGCGACATAATATCAAAGTGGGAGACAGCACTGAGGGAGAAGGGCTCGGGAAAATTCGAGAATACGCGGGTCATTCAATTGACGTACAAGTCGAGGTGTTACTGGAGGCAAGCGGCGAAAATGGAAACCGACCGCGAGAGACTCTTGCTCTGCTATCAGGTCAATCAGCAGGTCGTTCAGGGCAAATTCCCGTTGAATCGCGAGCTCGCCTTCGAGCTCGCCTCTCTCATGGCGCAAATCGACTTTGGCGAGTACAATCACGACAAGGCGCGCAGCAGCGCTCCGGGCAATCCTCATCATCTCGTCCTCCAGGCTCTCGACAAATTTTATCCCCATCGTTATCGCGCCAACATCACAGCTGACCAGTTGAGGTTCGTTTCGCGATCGTCTCCATCGGCCACCCTCGTTTCACCCTCGGTGTTCGGGATAACGCTACTTTCCTCTTTTTCCTTGCAGGGAGCTCCAGGAAAAGTTGCAAGAAAAGTGGATCGCTCTGAGAGGCCGCAGCGTCGTTGATTGCGTCAGGATATACCTCACGTGTACGAGAAAGTGGCCATTCTTCGGGGCAACTCTGTATCAAGCCAAGGTTCGTGCTTTTTACGTACGAAAATGTACAATTTTGAAAAAAAACGAGAAAAAACTTTGATGTTTTCTCTTCATCAAAGCTCAAACAGAGCGACCCGACGACCGTTTGGATCGCGGTGTCGGAGGACAGTGTCACGCTGTTGGAGCTTCAGACGATGGCCGTTGTGTGTCGCTACAATTACGCGAATATCGTGACTTTCGGCGGGTGCCTGAACGATTTTATGCTCGTTGCTTGTCCGGACGAGGGTGCCGCTGAACAGAAACTCCTCTTTGCTCTCAGTAAACCCAAGGTTTGTCGTTGGCCTCGTTTGCGAGAGGGTCAAAAATGTTCAAAACTAAAATCGAGAATTAGCGAAAACTCAAAGCGGTGATTTTCACCGCTTTGCTTTCCGGAGATAAAACATCTCGTTTCATCTTTTTTTTTCCAGATTCTCGAGATAACTTTATTGATCGCCGATTACATGAACGCCCTTGGCCACGCATTGCCGGGAACCCCGCAGATGAACACCTTGACGCGAAACGGATCGCACCGTTCGATAAAATCGACGCTGAGACCAGCGACCGGTGAGTGGAAAGATTCTCGAGACTCTCGAGGAAAACCGCGCGACTCTTTATCGGCGAAAAACGAAAAAAATGCATCTCCGTTAAGAATTTAATTGCGACGGTGATTTTAGGTTCGAGCTGTCTTCCGACGCAACCGGATATTCTAAAATCGACGCCGGATCATCAAAGACCGTGAAGAAACAGCGATAACGAGGCGCCGATCGTCAAACGGCGTACGAGTCTCATTCGCTGTCGTGAAAACACTTTCACGCGCTGCACGCGAACCGAGAAGATGAAAACGTTTCGGCGCGCACGAAAAACGAGATCGAATGAGAATTTCGCGCGCCTCTCAATGCCGGAAAAATCTAAAAAAAAGCGTAATCGCACCTCAGGTACGAAACGCGTGAATTTTCAAATTTCGGAAAAACGCCGTTTCTCCCCGTACGAAATTTTCAAAATGTTGGCTTTCGAAAACCGAAACCGTGCTGCGTGTATCTCGAGTACGATTGGCTTTTTTTTCCAAAATTTTAGCGCGCGAAATTCCCGTTGCACGTCGGTTTCGTTCGAGTGCCGTGCACATCCTTGAATTCCGGATGGTGAATCGCAATTGCGAGGAAACTCGAGAGAGAGAACGAGGAGGAAGAGCGCGAAAGCGAGCGGTCGATCAAACGTGTTTTGACGTCAAACTGTGCCATAGGGTGTGCGTGCGTGTGTGTGTGTGTGTGTGTGTGTGTGCAGAGACGGAAGCAAAGTTCCAAAAACACTGCCTAAATATCGTAGTAAAAAAACGGATGTTTCCCGAGCGAGGGAGAAAAATACACGGTAGTCAGATGGCGCGCGCGCGTGTGTCTGTGGGAGGAAGCGAGGTTGAATCTTTTATTACCATATTTGTATACCAAAATTCGCGTATCGAGAGCATTCGCGCGATAATCATCATAATTATTCGAGGATAAACGCCCAATCTGTAAATACGTAATCATAGTTTTACTCGGTGTCGTATAAATTTTTACCTCGCTGATAGCAACGAGGGTGCGAATGACGAAGATGATCACGAACGTTTATTTTCCCTTCGTTCTCATTCTCTCATCGTCAATATCGTTTAATTAACAAACTTTTTGCCAAAAACGGAGAAAAAAACGAAAAAAACTAATCACGCGAGAGCGAGAGAATCTCCCGCGAGGCGCGCGAGGTGGATCAATTTTGTACCATCGTTCTTCCGGGACTGAGACAAAGAGAGAAAGGTGCAAAAGCTCGGGTGTCTTTGAGGCGCAGGCATCGACGACGATTAAGTTCGATGCAAATTTTTTTACGCCAATCCATCGTACAATCGACGAATCGCGATGATTGCGTCAAAAAGTGCTTTCGCGACGCTGAAACGCAATGACTCTTGCGGTTTTTCATCGTCGAACTCTCTCTTTTTTTTTTTTTCTTCAATTTTCTACAAACGTTTCCTTTCGCCACAAGATCGATCGTTTCCAGCCCGCGAGGAAACGTCAAACGTATTTTCGCCACACGCGGAAGTAGAGGATGAAAAAGAGACGGCGAAAAAACAAAAAAAAAACCCGCTGCCCGCGAAATGAAATTCGCGCGACGGAACTTTCGAACGCAGTGCCGATATCGGCGATAAGATCGATACGCGTGGCGAAGCCTGAAGAGTAAGAAAAAAAAAAAAACCAGAAATTGATATTAAAAGGAATGCTCGTGAGGAGGACGAAATGCAGCGGCGATAAAGCATTATCATCGCTGTTGACATCACTATTTTTTACTAACGTAATCGTAATGATATTATTATTATTATTATTAATTAATTATTATCATTATTTTGAAACGTAAAAGCTAGTCTCGAATTCTGATTCACGTATCGCCGCGAGTGTCGAAGACGACGGTGTTCATTCGCGCATCACATTTTTACGAGTTCGCTCGCTTGATTGAGGGAAAAAAAAAAACGAAAAACAAAAAACGACCAAATAGTTGTAGCGTCGAGAGGCAAATTTGAGTTCGTCGAGAGGGAAATCGTAGCGCAATAATATTGCAGGAAAACGCAAACTGTTTAGTGTTTTATTTGTTGTTGTTGTTGTTTTTCTTGATTTTTTGAGGAAAAAAAAAACAGAAATTAATCGAAAGTCGTCTCGAGCTCCCGTCGCGGGAGATTTGTGTTTGAACGAAAGGAATCTTGCGTATACTGACAAACGTCTTCCTTTAATTCGATATAAAACATAAATACGGTAAAGCTATGTGCGAGATTGACTTTGCGTTGCACACAAATCTTCTTCGCGTTATTATCATTCCTGATAAGCTGAGAGAGAGAGAGAGAGAGAGAGGGAGGGAGAGGAAAAAATAAAGAGCGAAACACGGCGCGAAGTTACCCCGAAAATATCGAGGATCTCGAATCGGCCCTCAGATTATCGGGAAAAGTACAAAAAAAAAAAATAAAGAGAAGAAACGAAAAAAAAAGGCACGAACGACACTGCGCCCCTAATTTTTATAATATCACCGTAAAATGCTATTGCATTGTGGTGAATTTTCACCACGAAAAATACATGAGAAATCAAGAGGATTTCGATAACGGGCGAGGGAGGGGGGGAATAAAGTTACGGTAAAAATTGTAAGATGTAAATATTCGCGGTAGATTTTAAATTTTAGTTTTTACTAGAACTCGTGGATGAAAAGGAGAAGAAAAAGTGGGGGAAAAAAAAGGGAAAACAAAAATACTGGCCGCTGAATAATCACGAAAGTACTCCTGCATTTCACGAATGTTTTCGTAGCGAAGAAAAAAAAAAAACGATAAAACGAAGAAACACGACAGCCATCTCTTGTATAACGTTCGGAGTCGAGATTTTTCGTAAATTTTTATTTATTATTTATTCGTAATAACAATTGGCGCATGACAGTTGCGAAGGATGGTACGATGTAACGAGTGTGCATGCAAAGTATTGTACTATTGTACAAAAAATGGAATAAAATATCCTCCGATATGTAAAACGTTTTTATTTTATTCGTCCGATTGTGTAAAGAAATCTCAAAAATGTGATGCTGTTTTTCCTCTCTTTTTGTTCTTGCTGTTTTCGTTTCTAATTATCAAATTATCCGATGATCAGTTGACGTCCTCCGGCCTCACGGGATGAGTCAGCGGTATCATGGATTTTTTCTTCGTGTCTCTCGAAAGTGCTTTTCTCATGTCTGATTATCGAAGAAGAAGAAATGAGGAATGAAAACGACCGGATTTTTCGTAAGATGCTCCCTTTGGATCGATAAATATCTTTTCTGAAATATTTTTCGCAAGTTACGCAATTTCTCTCACCGTAAGCGTCCTCGTCCGGATCGCCGCTGTAATATTCCAGCACCGTTCTGTACACTATGTATCCTAATTGTTGGTACATGTTTATCGCAACTTTGTTGCTCACGCGGACAAACAAGTCGACGAAATACGCTTGTTTCCTGAAAGAGACAGAAAATGTTCATCGAGAGCAAAACGGAGCAGAGCGCTCGCGCCCTCGTCAAGTATCGTCAAAAGTTGACGGATTTGCTCTTACTTTTCCGAAACTTCTTCCAGATACTTCATGAGCTTCGCCGCAAAGCCCAGCCTCCGGTAATCCGGAGAGACGGTAAGAGCGGTCACGTGACCGTGCCAATTTTCGCCGATACCTTCGGCTTTTCCCATGACTGAAACGAATCTTCGTTAATTCGGTCGTGAAAAAGGCTCGTCGTCAAAGAAACATGGCGCGCTTACTGTAACCCATGATTTCGCCGCTCGGCGACTCTGCGACTTGAACGTACTCTGGCCAGTGCGCCAAATAATGAAGGTAAAACGATAATCCGTACTTATATCCCCGATATCAAGGAATTTTCAGGTTAGACACATTGCGAGCAACTTTGAATGAAATTTGCGATGGATGGAAAATTTGGAGAATAAAAAAGGATACGGTCTCGGTGAGCGGATCCAAATTTCTAAAAATGTACAATTATCGTTGTTACGTCGACGGTTGATTCGTCGTAAAATACAACGCTGAAATATCGTCTCTTTCAATATTTCGGCGAAAAGTAATCAATTTCGGTTAGGTCGAATTTTAGGTTAGGAAATTTTGCGATGATCATTTGTGCACTTACACGTTGTTGAATTTGAACAAATCATTGCAGGTGAATGGTCTGATGATGGACATGTTTCTATCGTTGATAATAATCAATGGTTTCAGTTATAATTGTTTAGATAATTCGAAAGGTGCAAAATCAACTGTGCAGTGTCAAACTATTGAAAAATGAGCAACAAGAATACTGGTAATATTTTTCATACCAACATTGAGAGTTCACATGTTCGTGTTGGCGAAGTAAAAATACTAATGTACAAATTCCCTAGATTTGTTGCCCGGAGAATTTCGAATTACGTCACGATGTATATTTTACGTCGTGACATGATTCGCGATCGTAAAATATAAGTAGAAACAATTGCAAAGCCGTATCGGACGAACTCACTTCGCTAACCAATGAAGGGTAAACGATTTTCCATGGAATGTACTCGCGAAAACCTTTGAAAAACTTTGAATATTGAGAATGAAAAAGGATACGGTCTCGCTGAGATCCAACAAACTTCTAAAAATGTGTACATTTATCGATAATTGATTCCCCGTAAAATAATTACACGAAGAATCGAATTTTTAGGTTAGAAAAATGTTGCGATAAATAATTACGCACTTACACGTTGTTGAATTTGAATAAATCATTGCAAGTAAACGGCCTGATGATTGACATGTCTTTGTCGATGAAAATAAAATTGAGTTGAGATTGTTTACTAAATTCGAAAGTTTGAAAATACTGTAAAACGTCAAATTATTGAAAAAAATGAGCGACAATCGGCAGCTTTGAACAACAACTTTGAATGCAAGCTGCCGAACGCGCCCGTTGAACAAGCTTTGAAATCCGTTTGGTTCTTGCTGCCAACGTTAATGAATTAGTGCTCAAAATCCCTAGATTTAATTCCCGCGAAAAATGCGCACCACTTTCGCGATATAGAATAGAGCACTGGGGGAAAAGCAAACTCGTAATGATATCAAACTCGTATCGACAAATTTATTTCTCATCATTGTATGCGATCCTGTTTCTAATTACAGTAATTACACAATAGTTACGAAACATATGACCAGAAATGGACAGCAGCACGCGTGTAGATAGAAAAAGACAGTGACCTATGATTCTCAATTCCAGCGATTGCGAATAGTGTTTTGAATTAATTAACGTTACGAGACACGAGTCGTGAATCGATAAATCGACGAGAAAAAAAGTCCGATGAATCAATGAATATACAAGAAACAGATTCAACTAATTATTACCAGTGCTAAAAGTAATTCCCCACGAGATACTGCTAATAAATAATATTTTCTTCCTTCGGCAAAGTTTTTCAATTAAACACAGAATGCGTATGTGTAATCATGATGAAATTACGATCGTCGCAACAGTTAGTACGCGAACATGACACCGCTTTCGAGAAAATCTTTTTCGTCACACAAAACGCTGACGTTCTTCAATTCAGGCTGACCTTTATTTACAAGCGTTTCCCTTATCTGAAAGTCTGTACAAATTAAGGAGGATAAATGTTCAAACAGACGCCACACCGAGCGTAATTGTGGCGTAAGAACATAAAATTGTTCAATTTTTTTTCTGGCTTTCGAATCAACGTGTAAATCGATGGCAAACAACGACGATTAAATGCAGAGAAAAGAAAAACGCGATTCGTCAAAGATCGCGTGCAATTCGATTGACGCGTCAATTTCTTTTCTCTTTTTTTTCCCTTCGAAGCTTCTCTCGTCCACCCGGACATGATTATCGTTAGACGTAAACTTTTTCCTCCGCTATTCTCCTCTGGCATTGAGGAGAAAAACAAACAATGAAAAGTACCAAGGAGAGGGAAAAAATACCAAAGTACGAAGAAGGCAACAAAAGAAACGGGAAAAGAAACGCGACAAGCCGTTTTGTCGACATCGAAGAGGTTAAAAAGCGACAATACTCGTACAGTTACGCAAGCGGGCGTGTCTCTACGGTGTTTTGAGAGTCGATTCTACCGTACGACGCGACCAATTTCCTGAATTATTGCGACAAGCGATAAAAATTTCGCACCGCGCTGTTCAAAGGATGATCCGGACGTGCGATAGCAATAGAATTCGAAATAAAATACGAATTTCCGCGTACTCGGCGATCGTACAAAAATCCGAAAAAAAAACCAATCGAAGAAAGTTCCAAGATGTAATGATACAATAATTTATTACATTTTGTTATAAATAAATAATAAATGTAATATAATATTCCATTATATTCATCGGGCAATCGTATTTTCCCCACGAAAATTCATCGCGACAACGATATGGAAAAGTCACCGACAAATTCGAAACTCTTCGATATCGTTATTCTTTTATTTTCATTTCACGTTCTTTTTCAACCATCGCAAAGTACGCGAAATTCGCATTTATTCTTCATCTTTTTCGGGATTTTACCGGCAAAAAACCCTCAAGCAAGCCCCAGGAACGACAGCCTCGCGTTTTACATAGATTACGTCAATAAATTATTACGAAATATGATTAATACATTTGCAAAGAGATTATCTACATTTTTTTTCACGCGAATTAACGCGACACGATGTTCCGGAATCGTCTTCTCTCTCTTTCTTCCCTTTCTCTCACCACACCGTTCGTAAAATGTCGAATAAACACTTTGCCTTGTGCCTGAATGAGAATATATATATATATTACACGATTTTTCGTAAAAAGATCGTACCGCATCGTCGTACGCTTTAACCTCAATTTTTGTGTTTCACTTCATTATCCCAAGAGTCGCACGAGTTTGAACGGAAAACTGACGAAAATCGAATTTTTCGAGAAAAGAAAAAATCGACGCGAAGTATCGCGGGATTTATCGAACTTTGCCGAAGGAACGAAGGAAAGTGTCGTTTTCGACAATTTGAGAAAAAAGAGACAAAAAGTTCGATTCTTTCAGTCTCCGTTCGAGCTCTCGCTGAAGCTAGTTTTTCGTTTTTTTTCCGTTTTTTTTAAATTGTTTTTCTTTTCCGTCTCCACACACTCGTGTTACTCCTCGAAGGATTTATTTACAACCGAATATAAGCAGAGTCATGTGGAGGCTACTTGGAGCAAGGCACGGCTGATTCGGAGCGTCCGTCAACGCCAATTCATTACAGCTACGCCGAGTAGGGAGAACACGGAAGCGGAACGCTCTTTCTTTTCATTCCGGAAACGGATCTCGAGTCGTTAATCGGAACAGAGAAAAAAGAAAGGAGCTCCGATAATTGTTTTTTCCTCGCGCTGCCTGGACGTAAGAGCCCGCCATCTTGTTTCTCTTTCCCTGCAAACCCGCCAGCGACAGTCTCGCCTGTTGTTTATTCTTTTTACGCATCTACAGTGTTTTGTGTATAAAAGCCACGTGATCTCGGGTCCGAGATCGGACGATAGAAAAAAATTACATATCGAGACGTTGGCCTTGCGGTTTTTCCAAAAATATCTTGTTCCATTTTCTTTTTTTTTTTTCCTTATTTTCTCTTCTTCTCCAAATACGTTTATCACAAACACCTCTCGCGAATCAAACAGCGAAATTTCACGACCGCAGAGTGCCTTCGGGAATCTCGACTTTTTCCTCACCGTCGGCGTCCCAAACGCCCAAATTACGATGTACTTCCGGTCAATCGCGCTCTTTGTTCCATCGCACTCGCGAGAGCACGGTCCCTGAGCTTTGTTTTATTCTTTTTTATCAAACAGCAGAGTTGAAAAAGAAACCTCGAACAAACCGGAAGTGAGACTTTGCGACGGTATCGAATTTGTAGATTGTAAAAACTGAATATAATCGAAACGGAGGTCGAGACGGGTTGAAAGCGATGACGTAAGCCTGAATTCTCAAACGCATCCGTTATCGATTACCCGACGAGGCATTGTCGATTGTTTCGCTGATCAATTTTTTTTGCTTTTTTTTTTCGGTCTTATTCTTTCGTTGACGATTCAATTACGACTGTTATCGATTTGTTGTTTTTCTTTTTCAATTAGTATATCATTATTAAAAACTATGCAAATATTACAATTACGTCGCTCTCCGGCGAATCACTTTTTTCTCTCTTCTCTCTCTCTCTCTCTCTCGCTTTTTTCGTTCTTCATCGTAAAACCCGTTGGCTCTCGTCGTTCCTACGAACAAATCGTTTCACAATAGCCACGATCGTTCTCGTAAAAAATACTATTAAATAGAATTTTCTTTTTTCGTTCAAAAAGAGCCTACGGAAGTTTCCGAGCCGTCGAGGGAGAAAAAAAAATCATCAAGCCCGACACGCGGCGTGTTCCGAGCGATAATTAATTTTCAAACGTTATTACAACTCGTTACTCCTCATCGAATATTAATCGTGTATTAAAACGATAATTTTCCGCGCAATTACTTTTTATTTTTTGTATCCCATTTTTTTTCGTTTTTTTTCACGACATTATCCCCATCCGCGATCCGATTTTTCAGCGTCTCATCTTTCGCAACGAGAAACCCTTGCTTTCTCGTGCGGCAAGAAAACTAAAATCGCGATATCGATCGAGAGATTTGCTCGCGTTCGACGCGTTCTTCCCACGCTCGTGAAATCGTTTTCTTCTCCTCGAGAATCGATCTTTCCGGCGGGAAAATGCTCGAACGTGATTAGCGTGTTTGTGTGTATGTGCGTCGAATGGGAAGGAATAATACGGTGGAGGAAGAAGATTGCGATTGTGACACGTAACGAGTGATGATTACCGATCTCTCTCTCTCTCTCTCTCTCTCTCTCTCTCTGTCTCTCTCACTTATTATTACCAGATGTACGATAAAACGTATGCAAAGATGTTGTAATGAATGTAGGTCGAGGTGATGAAAAAGAGATGCAAAACGAGAAAGCGCAACGGGTCCTGCTGGACCTTGGAGCCTTCGCCGGGCGACTCGCGAGTACCGACGAAAGTCCCGTGCTTGTAAAAATTCTCCAAGAGTATTTCCTTCTCTGCCCATCTGTCGTACAGCCACTTTGACAGTTGTTCGGGTTCTCTCGGTACCTGCGATTAAGAATAATTCATACGGAGTGATTGCGAGGGCTCGCGACCTTCGAGGTCGCTCGAAGGTCGCGAGCGGTATCGATCTTTCCTTCTTTTATATTTTTTTTTATTCTTGCTTGTTTTCCTCAAACTCACCACCGAGCTTGGAAATAATCGATAAAAGAGGACGGTTTCGCACGGTTCTCTCGAGCCCGTTACAATCGCCGACAAATCGATCGGCTTCCCCTGCGGATACGCTATCGTTATGTCGAGGACCCAACTTATTTCGGGTTTCGAAACAACGTTATCTGAAAAGATGACGGTATCGATAAATCCTCGTTTCGAAAAATGCCTCATCGAAATTTCAAAAAAATCAAGCATCGCTTCGCGTGAAATTATTTTCGAAATTTTTCATCAACAAAAGCGCGTCGTGAAAATTGTGAATCGTGAGGAAATCGAGAATGAACGAATGTGGAATTTTACCCGATCGACTGTTCGATCGTCGATCGGACGAATTGTTGTTTTGCGTCGGGCCGACGTGATCGAATATCTTTTGCATCGCCCCGACCCTCGGCAGCGAGACGTGCTCCAGAATCGGCAAGTTGTTTTTCTTGCCGAATCTCTGTGAAGTCTCTCGTCTCTTGCACAAGAATCCACCCTCCGGAAACAGCACCATCCACTTCCTGTCACGTGGTATGTAAGATTCCTTCAGATGTTTCTCCAACTGTCTCAAACTCTCCTCTCTCCTGTTGCGACCCTGTTTCGAGAGCCGAAAAAGGAGAAATAAACGACAGTCTTTTCGCGACACTTTTCCATGTTTCAGCAGGCGGAAGTCGCGCGACCGGCGGGAAGAAAAAGCAAAAGCCAACAGACTCACCGAAACGATGAAGAAATCCTGATGCAGTATCGAGACTATCCCGAAATTTGTGAATTTAAATACCCTATCCATGATCCACATCAGATTCGGCAAGACGTCTGGCTTTGCGTTGAAAGTCGTCATCAACATCGGAACGTCTCCGGTACTCTGATGATTCGCTATTACCAGTGTTTTCTCGTGGACGATCTTCTGTATATCGTCACCTTGCTCTATAACTTAATCGTTTAGATACATATATAGATATTTTATCGAAGATACCCTCGAGCGGCGTCCAGCGAAGTATCGCGTACGGGAAAGAACGATTCGTCGAGAAAGAGCGAAGATTAATAACGTTTTCGAAATTCGACGTCGAATTATTCGGTTCCGCGATACTCTATGGCGGTTCATTAATGATTTTTGTGCATTTTTCCTGTACGAGCTTCGCGATATTTGAGCTAATTTTTGTTGTCCCTAATCAGCCTTCGTTTTTTGATTGTTTTTCTGGTTTTTGCCGCTAGATGTCGTACCCCGCGCGGAGAAGCGTTACTTACTGTCATAGCCGGCTGACCAAGTCCACATGGAGACCATCGCTAATAACCAGTGAAAAAAGAGACCCTCTATTCGCCAATAGATCTGAGGCTGATAGACCTTTACCGGAAACAGCAGCATCATCCATATTACGTACGTCGGTATGCAATAAGCATTGTTCAGCAGTACGAATCCGGTTCTCATGATGCATTTTACTAACGACGCAATCTTGCCTATAATTCTGGAAAATTGCAACGAAGAACGGAGCGCGTTTTTTTACAATTCTCACAATTTCTCGAACGAAAAACATGTTTCCCTTGTTTCATTGTTTCGCGTCACACCCATCGAATTTTAATGGGATTTGGATCTACGGCTGATAGGCACTCAATTTATTATCATTATTCTCTCTTTTCTCTCTGTCGCTCGATTCCAAAAGTTTATTATACAGATGCGTGCGATGCTGCTGACTATCGGGAAGCCTATGAACTGTCCACTTATGCAATTACATTGTTAAGGATTGAGGTAGGTACAAGCATGTTCTACAAGATGATTCAAGAGTCGAGTATGACCCATATCTGGCATCCAACATCAATATGTTCTTTGCACATGATATGTTTGTATTAGGGCGGTTCGAGAAATATTGATAGTTTTTTTACCCCGAAAATATTAAATTTTCCTCCAACAAAGATATTTTTCTGTATCCAAAAAATTGTTCATTTCCGCTACTGACAACTGATTGAAAATATCTAATAAAAATAAACTAATGATAAGTTAAAAAAATTAAATTATCAATGAACAAGGATATCGATTTAGCACGCAGAGTGAAAATGTTTTTTCGATTCACAGTCCCCCCCAAACGGAGGCTTTTTTATCGCTCGGCTGGAAGCGATTAAAACAGAGACATCCGACGGCTCTTACTGTTGCGTACTTTGATGTAAGCGCGTAATTAAAACGAATGATCGTACCATTCGCGCCGCAATTTGTAGAATAATCGTACAATGCGATCGACAAAGGGCAAAAGTTCAGGAGAACGTCGTACGAGCGGAAAGAGATTGAGACACGAGGGAGATTAAAGCGACGCTAATTTTTAAGCCGGCGTATGACATTTTCGAGTCCGAAGCGGACGTAACGTGCGACAAACTTTTAGGCAGGTTAATATCCTCGACAGGCGTCGTTAGCAATCGTAAAGACGTAAATCGAAAAACGGAAAAAGAATCAGAGTCTGCTGTGCGGACGGAAATGCGACAAAATATTACAGTCGTGCGTTTCGATCTACTGACGGAAATTTCTGACAAAAACATGCGGGAATTTGAGGTTAAATTCGTTTCGAAATAGTGCATTAAATGGTTACGAGATGCGGGACATTGATCAGAAGGTAAAACGTGACACATAATAGTCGTTTTGTAGGATCCTTTTCGAAGGAATAACGTAATTGAAAATTGAGGTTAAGACGGTTTTCTTTCCGCAACGTGATGCATGTACGATAGTCGCAAGGTAACAAGCGCCGATTTCAAGGTAAAAATTGACGATGAATGTTTGTTTCGCGTTACGTTGAAAGTTTGAACGTTGTATTAAAGCGACAAAATGTGCGATGAATAATAAATATAGCCTATGACGAGACTCACTTGACCAAAGCGGTAGCGGGGGAGGGGGGTGTGTCAGTCATCATTTTCGAAAAATGCCACCCGTCATGGGACATCGAGTGGTGGCTCTCATGTGAAGACTTTTTATCCACCATAGCATTCCCACATTTCATCAAATTATATAATGTGGAATCATCATTGTCCGTCGGTCGGCTGAATATAAAACACACACGTTAACTCGCGTGGTCTGTTTACACGAGAGATCGCGCGATAGGGGGGGAGGTAGTGAGCCGCCGCCGAAGCAGCGACAGAATGGCGCGAGGGGGGGGCGGGCGGAAAGGCCTCTCGCGGTAAAAGAGAGCACACGCGAACACGAAAAGGATATTGCACTGTTGCGCGTTTTATGTTTTCAAAAGTAAGACATGCAGTTCAGAAAGAGCGACGGATTCTCAGATTGTTGGAGAAACTTGGAGAAGGTTTTTTTATTTCACCGAAACTCGCGCGAGAGTCTCACACACGTATACATTTCCAGTTCAACTTGCGACTGCGGAGCGCGAATAATGTTAACGTCGCACTCACTTGCCGGCCTCTCGGCGACTGGCCCTCCACGACGAATACGGGCACATTGACATAATCAGCGTGCGCGAGACGCGCACGATGCGTGTAATCTTCTCTTCTAGCTCTGGCCTTTGCCCAATGCCGAAAAAAAATAAAGCGAAAAAAGAAAGAAGTTATTCACGAAAGTTGGGCGCTCTTCGGCCTGTGTGCGAACAATAGAGTATTTCACACCAGTCGCGCGAGCTTGCAATTTTTTGTGGTTGAGCGTACGATCCTCGCGAAAAATTTTATCTGCCGCGTGTTGGTAAGAAAACATTTATTGCGATTCTCCTGCGCTAAAAAGACGGGCTTCACTGTGCCGTTCGGAAGATTATTTCAGTCACAGCAATTTTTACATCGGAATTACAGAGAATTACTTGGCCGAGAACACATGGAATTTTGTGAAACATCCACGTGCATATAACCTACAAGTGCGTTTCGTAAACGCACACGGGATATCGAAGCACTACAAAATATGTAACAAAATGGTGTCACACAAGGTGACGAAAATGCACTATTTATAGCATTAATTAATTCATCGTTTTCAACATTCATCTTCCGTCTTCGTTCCTTCCATGAGCGCAGCTACCAATCTTTAATTCGTGTGTCACGAAACAGGAATCGTTTTCAATTACTCTCGATATTATTTATCGAGCGGCATAACTCCCATCATTTTTCAAGAATAAAAACTAGTGAGATCGTACGAGTTCCAATGACTTTTCGCTGCTCCACTTTATGTTCCTCACGCACTTCCGTTTATTTACTGACACCTTGTTTTTATGGAACACGCGGGGCCGTACGTTGCTAGTTGCGAATTTTCCCGCAAAGCTGCGGCGGCGCGCATGTACAAGCGCGACCCCCCGCATTCCTCGTGATTCCGCCCTACTATCTTCTTCCACAGCTGATGTTCTGCGGCAATCGTCCGCGTGCCGCGGCTGACAAGAGAATAGTCAAAATCGTTCACCCCTGTAAAGTATAATAAAAAAAGACGAACGAACATAATGGCGCTAAACGTGTTAAGAACACGGGGTGTTTGTAATTTGTGTGAAAAGAGTAAGACTCTTTTAGCCGTTCGAACGTTAACATGCCGCAACGATTTTCGAAACTATAGCAGCAAGGTACGGAGAACCTAATTGTGAATAACCAATTATGTCGCGTAATGTTTATACGCGATTCTCTCGTACGTGCAACATTACGACGATATCTTGTTGAGAAAAACGAAATCCGAGCATCGTCGAGTGACTTGTTTCTCGAACCACGATGTCTCGCAGTCGTTCTTTCAATATTTTCCTCCCGTACGCCGCTTTACATAATCGATCGCTGCTCGATCCAAAATTAGATTCGCGGCCGGTTAAAAAGCCGACGCTGTAATAAAGCGTAAACGTAAACGATGCGAGGGAAATGGAACAGCGTGCGGAAAAACGAGCGGTGCTGACTGCTGTACCAATAGCAGCTTCTCCTCTGATCTTCCATGGTCGTTTCGCCTCCCTCTCTTGTTCCCTTCACATTATACCAATTACCAATATTACACGCGTTCGTGTGCGTTTGTCAATGACCGGGAATCAAGTGGATTCCGTTCTTGCCACATCATCGCTGTAATTTTCAAAAATCTCAGTCTTTCTCCGCACTCGCCGGCAAAGAGACGTTTTTCGCGCGAATTTTCCGTCGATCTTCCAAACATTCCACAATTTCACTATGGTTTGTCGAATTTTCACATCCAAGCTAGAAAATCTCGCATTTAACTCACATTTCCCAACGCCCCGAAGTTGGTCCCGATTCTCTTGGAATTAAAAAAAAATTCTACAACGATATTCTCTCGGCAATTCTTCGGTATCCATCATTATGATTACTATTATTATTACAAGGATGGCGACAAAGGCTTCCGTCTGGAGAAGGACACCTTCGGCGAGCTCAAAGTGCCTGCGGACAAGTATTACGGAGCGCAGACCCTCAGATCCGTCATGAATTTCCCCATCGGAGATTCCTTCGAGAGAATGCCGGTAAATTCTCCTTCTCGCTCTCGTCCGAAGCTCGAGTTCCAAAAAAACTTGTTTTTTTGTAAAAAAAAAATGAAAAATTTTAGTACGCCGTCATAGTCGCTATGGGGGTGCTGAAGAAAGCAGCCGCCGAAGTCAACAAGGAGTACGGCCTGGATCCGAAAATCGCAGATGCGATAAGCAAAGCGGCGGACGATGTAATTAGCGGAAAACTCTACAACGATCATTTTCCGCTGGTTATCTGGCAGACGGGTTCGGGAACGCAAACAAACATGAACACCAACGAGGTGAGAGCATTGTCCGGGGTGTCGATCGAGGAGAAAGGAAAGTCGTGAAAAAAGAAGGAAAAACGCTTTTCCGCAGGTGATCTCGAATCGAGCGATAGAGATAATGGGTGGAAAGTTGGGTTCCAAGACGCCCGTTCACCCGAACGATCACGTGAACAAATCGCAGAGCTCCAACGACACTTTTCCTACGGCTATGCACATCGCGGTCGCGCTCGAGGTCAACAGGGTTTTGCTGCCCGGATTGAAACAGTTGCACGAGGCGTTGCACGAAAAATCGGAGGCGTGGAAGAACATCATCAAAATCGGCAGAACTCACACGCAGGATGCGGTGCCGCTGACCCTCGGACAAGAATTTTCCGGTATTTTCGTCTGTTTTATTTGTTTGGATTAATTCAGTGAAATTGTTGAGAAAAAACGAGATGAGTGTGATAATCCGTCGTATTTATCGTTCAATATGATTATTTGATAATAATTGAGTATATTACGAATAATAGAGGGGTTGTTCAACGGGAAAGAGGGGCGAAAAGGGAAGGGACGTAAAAATCCGAAAAAAGTGAGGTTATGCAACCACGATGTTTTTTTTATTCGTCATTTTTCCCGCTCGAATAATTATTATTCGGAGTAATTCAGTGAAATTGTTGAGAAAAAACGAGATGAGTGTGATAATCTTTCGTATTTCGATTACAATATGATTATTTGATAATAATTGAGTATATTACGAATAATAGAGGGGATGTTCAAGGAGAAAGAGGGGAAAAAAGGGACGTAAAAATCCAAAAAAAGTGAGGTTATGCAACTACGATGTTTTTTTTATTCGTCATTTTTCCCGATCGAATAATTACCGCATGGTGAAAATCGGTTGATGGAACTTTTAACGAATCTGTGAAGGATACGCAACGCAAATCGAGTATGGAATCGCCAGGGTGGAGGATACCCTCCCGAGATTGTATCAACTGGCGCTCGGCGGCACGGCTGTGGGAACGGGGTTGAACACGAAAAAGGGTTTCGCCGAAAAGACGGCAGCTAAGATCGCCAGTCTCACCGGGTATCCTTTCGTTACCGCGCAGAACAAATTCGAGGCTCTCGCTGCTCACGACGCGATAGTCGAGGTTCACGGAGCTCTCAACACCGTCGCCGTTTCCATAATGAAGGTATTTTCATCCCACGATCATGAAGACTGCGATAAAATTTCGCGGAGACGAAATTCTGTACGAAATCCCCGAAATATGGCATTGAGAATTCTTCCGTTCTTTTCCACTCTGTTTTCTCACGATCAAAGATAGCGAACGACATAAGATTCCTGGGTAGCGGACCGCGATGCGGTCTCGGTGAGCTTTCGTTGCCGGAAAACGAGCCCGGAAGTTCGATAATGCCTGGAAAAGTGAATCCGACGCAGTGCGAGGCGATAACGATGGTGTGCGCCCAAGTAATGGGCAATCACGTGACCACGACGATCGCCGGCAGCAACGGCCATTTTGAGCTCAATGTGTTCAAGCCCGTAATGGTCGCCAACACTCTGCGATCGGCGAGACTGCTGGGCGACGCTTCCGCGGCTTTTACGAAAAATTGCGTCGCCGGGATCGTCCCGAACGTCGATAACATCGAGAAAATCATGAACGAGAGTCTCATGCTGGTCACGGCTCTCAATCCTCACATCGGTTACGACAAGGTGAGAAGATATTCGACGAAAAAAAATGGCACATCGCGGAAAATAAAAAAATCCGTAAAAACGCGTGTCTCGCGCTTCTTTTTTCGTTTCCAAAGGCGGCGGCGATCGCGAAACAGGCTCACAGGGAAAAGCTCACGCTGAAGGAATCGGCGCTGAAGAACGGCCTCACTTCCGAGCAATTCGACCAATGGGTCAGACCGGAAAAGATGCTCGGTCCGACCGATTGAACGAAATGCACGGCGAACGAACTTTACCCTCTCGTTGTTCTCTCGAGCTCGCCTGGTCATTCTTCTGTCGCTAGAGCATCGAGAATCGACGATGGAAAATGGAAAAAAAGAGAAAACCGACGAAACGCATTATTGTGGAAAAGGAGAGTGAATGTGAAATGAAAAATTTCGGAGCCGATTGTCGGGGCAATAAAACTGCCGGCTGGAGGTTTGAAAAATGAGTTTTTAATTGCGGAAAACGTCGGCGTCGACGCGATCGTTTATCACCCATACTTTTTACGATAGTTTCCAAGATTTGACGAAATTTCACGATATTTTCGGCTCGTCGGCAAACACAAGCGTGATATCTCCTGAGTCATCGAGGGAGCGGGGGGGGGGAGGGGATAGGAGCGGGGTCGTAGGTTATATTGCTCCGTTTTTGAGAAATATCAGTCTTCCACGGTCGAGCATCGTGTACAGATCCGTACCGTTCGTTTCGAGATGTTTTCAAAGGTTCGCGTTTTTATGAAAAACGTTGGTACGCGAAATTACGGAAAAGTGGGAATAATCGGGGTGCCGTTTGAAAAGGGGCAGGTAAGTGCGGAGGGCTTTTCGTCTTTTTTGTTTTTTTCGTCGACGATTTTTTCGCTCATTGCCGGGGACAATTGTAAAACTGTGATTTTTTGGCGAGTGGAAGATCGTGATTTTGCGTTTATTACTGATTTTTTAATATTGAAGTTGAATCGAATTTTTCCTCAATTTTGAGATTGAAAATTTCAAACTGATTTTATCAACGGTCTTTGAACTCCGCGCTGAGATCTGATAACCGCAGAGTTACAGTTTTGTGACGAGAATCAACACGTGTCTGTGATTGGGATTAACGGATTTCGTATTACTCGAAATCAAGAATTTTTCCGAGATAAATCGTGGATGGAGGAATAACAAGTGTTTTTAGAGACTTTTTCTCGGCGGATAGAAACGTGGGATTTTGAGTTTATCGTTGATTTCTGACATTGAAGTTGAATTGAATTTTTCCTCAATTTTGAAATTGACAATATCGAATTTTTTCGAGATAAATAAATCATCAGTGTTTTTAGACATTTTTTTAGAGAATAAAAAATTGACTTTACCGTTTTTTTTCAATACTGAGTATATTACATTTTTAAAACGAGATAACAAGCTTTTCGAAAATTAAGATTACATTTGTTTACGTGCTAGGAAATTCGTTGACGACTCCCGTGATTTTTGACCTCCCGGTGCTGCGAATTCTATCATTCGCGGCTATTATTTTTCCAATTGATATTCTTTTCGTAGAAAAAAATAGGAGTCGCCAAGGGGCCAGACGCTATACGCAATGCCGGACTCGTGAAGGAATTGCAAAATTTGGGCGAGTCATGATTTTTTTTTTCTTGAATCACCTTCTCGACCTTTTTACCAATGAAATTCGCTGACTTTTTTTTCAAAACCGAAAATGCAGATTTGGATGTGAAGGATTACGGCAACGTCTCTTACAAAGTTGAAGAAACATCGGGCATCGATAATATGACCCATTTGAGCGACGTGGCCGCCTGCAATCAGAATCTATCGAGGATGGTGCAGCAAATTTTGAACGACGGGCGGCAGGTTCTCACGCTGGGCGGTGACCACAGTCTGGGCGTCGGGAGCATCGATGGCCACGTTAAAGTACGCTCGATTTCATTTTACCGACGAATAAACGAAAAATCCAACGACTCGACGAATTTTCATTCATCTCTCGTCTATCAGGCGCGAAGAGACGTCGCCGTTTTGTGGATCGACGCCCACGCTGATTTAAACACAAACAAGACGAGCGACAGCGGCAACGTCCACGGCATGCCGGTTGCCCTTCTCACCACGGAATTGTCGGATTACTGGCCGCATTTGCCGGGAATGGACTGGCAACAACCGATGTGAGTCCAACGACTCGCGATAATTGACGCTAAATTGCAAATTGAATCTCGATCGTCGAATTTTCATCGAATTTTCATTCTCCAACCTATCGAAAACTCTCCTTACATCGTTTATAAAAAATTGAAAAAAAAAAAAATGTACCTACAAACGTTTCGAATTTTACTTTCGCGAGAATCTTTGGTTTTTTAAATCAACCGGAAACGCGATTTTAATTTTGTCCGAGAAACAATCGGGAATGAAAAAATGGTGAAAAAAAATCGTAATCTACTTTTCCGCATGGTTCGGCGTTTGAGTTTCGATGATTTTTTCACAAAGATGAACGGTTGGGTGTAAAAAAAATGCGGTGGGTATTTTACGAGAATTTCGTTCTTCAGGCTGTCGATAAGGAACGTAGCTTACATCGGTCTTCGATCCGTCGATCGTTACGAGCGTCTGGTGCTGGAGAAGTTCGGCATTACCGCATTTGGCATGGAAGACGTTGAGAGATACGGTAAGATCGCACGTTTCGGAGCAAAACAGCCTCCGACGGCCTTTGATGTCGTTGAGAAAACATAGATTTTTAACGATTCAGGAATTCACGACGTGGCTCACATGGCTCTGCGTCGCATCGATCCGCGCAACGAAAAATCTCTTCACGTCAGCTTCGACATCGACTCCTTGGACCCGCTGGAAGCGCCGAGCACGGGAACTCCGGGTACGAAAAAATAACGATGAAATACGATTCTCACAAAAATTCTTCTATTCGTCCAACTAAAATGGGCTAAAAAACGATTTGCAAATGAATTTCAGTCAGAGGCGGCTTGACCCTCAGAGAGGGCGTGCATCTCATGGAGGAGTTCCATCGGACGAATCGTCTCAACGCCGTCGATCTCGTCGAAGTCAATCCGCGTATCGGCACGGAGACGGACGTCGGCACGACCGTCGACGCGGCTATTCACGTCATACAGGCGGCTCTCGGTTACACGCGTCGGGGTCTCAAAGTTCCCGACGGCATCACGGACATGCCCTTGCAAACCTTTCGATGAGACGAAATAATTCGTTTTTTTTTCTTTTTCCACCTCGAAATCCTGCAATTCGTATATTCCACAAAAAAAACAGTACGACGACGCTACCTCGATTAAAAGTGGCAGAAAAATACTTCGGGGATTCGGCAAAATTGCGTTTTTGGCATTTTTACACCGTTATTTGTAATTTGATATTTTTCATTGTTACAAGTGTATACATACTGCTGCTTTGAAAATAAAAGGCGAAAAAAAAGGAAACTGAAAGGCGCGACTGAATTGCGTTTGAAAATTCACGTGGTTTTTAGGTTATGTTGTTGCTTACTCTCAAAGGGCGTTTACGCCGGAGCGACGAAATTCTCTTCGTTCTTCAACGTGATTCTATTTCCCTCTGAGCCTTCAACCTCGAATTCAACTTTGGACAAATGAAATTTTTCGGCCTTCGGATCATCGATGGTGACCCAGTAATGCAGATATCCTTTGCGTTGTTTACCCACGAGAGGAACGCTGACCCACCTAACGTTGTCCCTGCGGCCCCAACACTTGTCGTCACCGACATCAACGCGTTTTTCCTTTACCGGCTCGCCGAGCACTTCCAGCGCGTTCTTGTTCTCCCGTAATAAACCCATGGCTTCTTTGTACGTGACGGAGCCTCGAATATAACTCTGCAAATACCATCGTATCGAGAGGATCGAGAAGGCTCCCGTCGTAGTTATCCAGAGACCCGTTCTGACCAGCGGTGCCAGTGGCTGGCTCATTGTTTCTCCTCTTTTTTTTGTTTGTTTCGTTCTCGCAAATAACAAACTATTACGTGCACTTTCCTGGGTCAGGATTATCGCGACGTTAATGACTTTCGTGTTTTCCTTTCATTAATTGATAGAGATATACGCGCACGAGGGCCACGAAGGGATGCCTGCCGGCGCCGAAAACGAGGTTATGTGAACAATAGTTTCGGAGAGCGCCGCCAGGCGCCGCTAGTGGAGCGCCACCATGCAGCCCGCGATTGAAAATAATCGCACAGTGAAATTTTTAAACGCAACGAGTTGAGCATGGAGGAAATAGATGTTTTCAATTGCATAATGAGAACCTTTTTACACGATGGCACCATTTGTTGACGGGTGAGTAGATTGAGAGACAAATTTTGTTCCTTTCATCGTAATATTCTTCTTTCTTTATTCATTCAAAGTTCATATGATATATCGATAAAATCACCTCTTCTTTTCGTTTTTCTTTGTCGCGTACACTGGCCTTACAACACGAATTCATCTTAAACATATAACCGGATGCAACGAAAAGAAAAAAATCGTGAAACGCACATTCGTGTACATTCGGAAAACCTCGAGGGACAAACTCTCGCTTTTTTTTAAATTTCTATCGCACGAGATAATTGATATTTGCGTGTGTACTTTATACAGAATAAGGAGATAACTTTTGGCGGTAAAAATGTTTCTTCGCTCTTCGAGTTTCCGTTTTATGTGCGAAAACTTTTCTCCCGTGCGACGAGCAAACATTTCAGTGCCGCCAAAAGCTGTCGTCTTAAATCTCACTATTTTTTATATATATAACCCAAACACACTAAAACAGAGTACACGATACACAGGGCGATATTTTCTCAGCTCATTCCTGTTTTTTTTCTCTTCTTGTTTCATCGCATCTCGATAAAACCTCCGTGCTTGGGGACTCGTTTATCGATCATATACAAACGCTCATCGTGGCGGGGATCAATAAACGTTATAAATAATATCCGAGATGGGTTTGCGATGGATATATACATTCACGTAATTTTAAAAAAATACAAAAATTCAAAGTATATACACATTACGTGCGAGCTGTTTTCCGTTTTTCGTTTTTCTCGTTTCGATCATGCACACGAGGACGGAGGAGAAGGGAAAAAGCGAAAAAGCCTTATCGAAACGATCATTGCACGATTTTGCGAGAGGGAAAAAATTCTCCGTCATTCTTTCCCCTCTCATTTTTTCTTCATCTTTTTTCATCATCCTTCCTCCCTCCGTCCCTCTCACTCCTTTTTTACGCCACATACACGCGTGATGTAACGAAAATGTAGTTTGCACGAAATAATTGGCACGAAAACACGCACTGTTGTTCGTTTAACCTCAAAATTACGTGTAAGGGATACGCGCGGGTGCTTTCGTACGTTATTTTCGTTTTCTCGTAATTATAACGTAGAGACTAGAAAGAGATTTATCAGAGTAGGGCGCATTGAGGAATTATTTGAAAAAAAACAACAACGACAACAAAAAAAACACATTTCATCGAGCAAAACTACGAGGGATAAAGTGCATCTCCGCGGTCATAGAGTACGTTTTTGTTTTTTTTTTTTCATTTTTTATCTTATTAGCTCAGAAGCGAATGTTCGTCAATGTCCCTTTATCTTGTTTTTTTTCCTCCTCTTCTTTTTTTGAAATCCCATCGACTTTGACGACGCGGTGGCCCGAAAAAAGCGCACTGGCAAGAATCACGCGGAGCAATCCGCGTCGCGCGTTTTAATAATACGTTTCTTTTTTGTTTTTCTATTCCCGACCGTTTTTTCTTCCTGCTTTTCTCCCCCTTCTTCCTTTTCTCGTCAGTCATCGAGGCAGCGCCACTAAGTCGGGCACAGCACTGCAAAATCAACGTTATTCGGAGTTTATTCCATTTTTACCGGATGGTAAAACAGTGACGAATATTTTCTTCTCGTACCTTTGAGTATGTAGTCCGTCAGCAGCGTCGGTACAGTAGGACTATCTTCGTTGATTGCTTTCAGTACTAAAAAAAAAATCAACCGCGATTTCACGACCGAAAAAGCCTCGATGAGCGAAGTTTCGTACATTTTTCGACATAAAAACAGGGAAATTCGATGAATAAAAGTTCTTTTCCTTTTCATTCTAGATTTTCGTGCGAGAGAAAGCGGGAAAATGAAAAAAGTACGTACTCTTGATGAGAACCTGCAAGGCCTGATTGTTCGGCGGCCCGTTATCCGTGTGGTAAGGAATGACGGTCGTCAAGTACTGGAAGGACGAAAAAACAAACAGCACGATTGTCGGATTATTATCGAATCGAGGTAAAGTTGAGAGAAAAATAAAAATTGAAACGCGCAAAGATTAAGTCCTCCCGAATATTCTCCGAGGGAAAAGAGCGAGAAAACGCGAAAACCGGAAGCGAAAAAAGACTGTTTTTTCTTTCACCTTCGAGTCCTGAAAGGAGCGATGCTGCGGCAGCGGGCTCGTGCCGTTTTGCATCGATCCTCTCTTCTTCGTCACGTGATGCTGTCGCCGACGATTCTGCACCGCCAGGAGCAACGATATAAATTGATTTTTCAATTCTTTCTCAAACTCGAGCTCGTCCCTCAGCGCCAATTCCGCGATCAGAGTCTCGCTGAGGGCCCCCACGAGCGCCTCCATCTCACCGAGGACCCCGGTCAATTCGCCCGATGACAATTGCTTCAATTCTGTCAATTACCAAATATTCGTTATTCGATTTTTCAAAAAAAAAAAAAATGTATTCATAAATTGCACACGCGGTCGTGTTTTTCGTCACGGACGACTTTTCGATAAAACTTTTCAGCTTTATCCGCTGATTTTCATCAAACGAACTGCGGAGCGTCAGTGACGAGTTCCAATTGATTCCAAATTTAAATTCCAATAAGCGTTTCATTACAAATTACCGTTTTTTTTTCAAAAGACGATTTTTCAACGACATTCAAAAATTCCTCAATGTTTTTTTTGGCCAGTTTCGTAAATATTCAAAAATATATTTACTCTTTTCGTAAAGCGGAGAGCCGAGAACCTCGCGACTTCTCTCGAGGGCTTCGTCGGTGTCCAGGAACGACCCGTCCGAATCCGGCGATCTTTCCATCGATGGACTTTCCTGACGAAAAGTAGGCGTGTTTTTTTTTTTGGCATTAATTTTCAAGAACACGAAATTTGCGGAACTTTTTCGGCGTAGTTTTTTCTCCCCCTTCCCCCCCCCCCCCCCGGCTCTTTTTCTCAATGACTCACCTGCATTATATCGTCGATCTCGCGGAGCACCTCCTCGGCGGTTTTCAGTGGCTCCTCGGGGCTGTGACTGTCGGTGCTGCTGGAGAGTATCAGAGCGTGCATATCGAGATCGGTGGCCACAGCCTCGTCCTCGCTGCTCAAATCTTCCAGCTCGTTTCTGCAAATTTCATTTTCGCGCGTTTCAGTTTCCCCGATTCTGAATTAATCAGGCGTTCAACGATGAAAAAACGAGGCATCGATCGCGATGTTTCTCGTTTTTTGTTTTTTTTCTTTTTTTTTCATTAAAAAAAATTTTTTTACCGTTCTACGGAAATCGGCGGAGCCTCGTTCAGATTCAACGCCGGCATATGCATCTTTCTCGCGTAAGATTTGCTCCAGTCTATCGGCAATATATTTCCAAAAGTTCCCGTTATCGTCCACCACATTCTGGAGAAAAAATAAAATGGTTTTTTTCTTTTTTTTTTTGAAATTTTTCGACAAAAAAGTTACTCGCCCGTTTTTCGCGTCAAGGCTTTTATCGCATGGAGCGGGCAAATTAATCGCGATTGTCATCGCGAATTGTTTATTTCCTGCGGAATTCGCGAATGGCTGCAGTTTCGTGTACCGCTCGGGGATCGCGAAACGATGACTCATCCGTCACATCCTCTCTCGACCCTTTGTGACGCTCTTACGTACACACGCGTGTTACACGCATAAGCAAACTCCCTTTTTGCTCCTCTCACATGGCGCGAGTTTCATTATTTTATACGGGGTGGTCCAGAATCAGGGTCAAACAATTTTGGATTAGATCGATTCGACGGATTTTACTCCAAAATCGATAAAACATTTTTCTCATTTTTTCATCGTTGCATCGGTTGAAAAATAACAAACGCAATACATAAATTTGCTCCTCTTTTTGCTCTTCTCATATATGGCGCGAGTATCATTATTTTATACGGGGTGTTTCAGAATCAGGGTCAAACAATTTTGAGTAGATCGATTCGACGGATTTTACTCCAAAATCGATAAAACATTCTTCTCATTTTTTCATCGTTGCATCGGTTGAAAAATAACAAACGCAATACATAAATTTGCTCCTCTTTTTGCTCTTCTCATATATGGCGCGAGTATCATTATTTTATACGGGGTGTTTCAGAATCAGGGTCAAACAATTTTGAGTAGATCGATTCGACGGATTTTACTCCAAAATCGATAAAACATTCTTCTCATTTTTTCATCGTTGCATCGGTTGAAAAATAACAAACGCAATACATAAATTTGCTCCTCTTTTTGCTCCTCTCATATATGGCGCAAGTATAATTATTTTATACGGGGTGTTTCAGAATCAGGGTCAAACAATTTTGGATTAGATCGATTCGACAGATTTTACTCCAAAATCGTTAAAAGCTCGAGCTTTCGAGGCGGAGAAGGTCGAATCGGAGGCTAAACAAAATTTTCCTTCCGATTTATACCACAAAGTCATCGACGAACTTTACTCCAAAATCGATAAAACATTTTCCTCATTTTTTCATCGTTGTATCGTTGAAAAATAACAAACGCAATAAATAAATCGACCGAATATTCGTCGAAGAATCGATCGGAGCGACTAAATTCGTCGTCGATGAGGGGTGATTTTTTTTTTCCGGAAAATCTGCAAAGTGCACTTCTGCATTTTTTTCGACAGCTTCGTTTTCGAAAAATGGTGTCTTTCGACTTTTTTTGGAGCAATAACATCAACGCCGAGTACCGTAAAACCGCGAGCGGTAAATATATCGCGTCAGTGTCGCATTCTCCATGTCATACCGTGAGATACAGCTCGCAAGACTCGCGACTGAGATGCTGTACTGTGTTTTTTCGCCTTTTTTCCTCTATCAAAGCGGCAAAGCGGCTTTATCGTCTTCAACTTGGCTCGTTTCGTCTCTCTCGTTCTCTCGTAATACGCATGTGTGTACCAACGCGTTACTCGACGATAAATCGAGGTCAGCTCTCCTCCTGCGCCATCGTCATGGCGAGTTTCACATTCGAGGACGACCACGATTCCGCGAGAGAGGATTAAAATACTCACACACGCATTAATATGTATATTATATATATATATATATATATATATATATATATATATATATATATATGTGAATATACGAAGGGATATCGCTCGAAACGTTTTAAAACGTCGTGACTATCATTGGGATTAATTGAACGAATGACGTTCCACGCGTGATTCTCTCGTTCGCGATCGATAAAGTCAATAAAGACGCTCTGCGTTTGGTGACATCTCTACGAGGATTTCCGAAAGTACCAAAGATGATAGAGCTTCATTTTCGTGGCAACGAAAAATCTCTCGCTCCGACAGTGTGAATTTCACGGTTTTTAATAAAAATTCATGATTTTTTTCGATCGGATGCTGCGAATGGACCATTTGCATCAAATTTTCACGAAAAATCTCACGTTTCCGTGAGACTTTCGTAAAATTCGCTTATCCGATTTAATAAGAGTGCCACGAAGGGAAAGATGATTTTCTCAAAGATTTTTATAAGAGAATTCCATTTGTCGTCGCGACAAAACGTCAAAACGCGATTTGACGAGACGCTGAGAAAAGGGAACGTGACGAAAAATCGTGCGAGCGGATGATGATGATGACGACGACGACGAGAGCTTGCGTGGGCGAACTAGGCTAGTAAAATACACGGATAGCGTTACCGCCTTCATTTACGAAACGCTCGAGATGCAGCGAAGGATAAAGAGAAAAAAACACAACGAAAAGAAAAAAAAAATTCCATACCCCGAAACTCGCCTTGGCGGCGAATTTTTATTAATTTATTCTTGGATGAAATAATTCTTCCTGTGACTGCTGTTTTACTGTTTTTTTTAAATATTTTTCACGAAAATGCGAGGAAAAACAAAGATTCTCGTTTTCGTCCGCGTAATTTTCGTTGCATTTTAAAAATTACGCTTTATTTTTATTTCTTTTTTTTTTTCGTGTCTGTATAACCGCAGAGAGAAAAGGGAAGAGACGTATGTGCGAGAGGAGCGCGGTTTATCGCGCAAGCGCGTCGATATTGACGCGAGAAACTCGCGGGCGTTGCGAATATATGTATATACGAGCGGTGCAAACTCGAGCCACGGAGTTGGCTCCCTCGCCTCCCTCTCGTACCCGAGACTCCCTGGGGCCGGTTGCTTTTTCGTTCCTGTGTCAAATCCGCACGTTTATGTACGTGCGCTGTCGAGAATACATCGATGTAACGCACATCACACTTGTGGTTATCGCAATATTTATACGCACATCGATATCGCGATGACCGCGGGTATGATATGTGCATATGTACATGTACATATGTACAAATATAAGTACAAATACACACATGTATATTAGGGTGGCTGAAAAAAATATGGAACTTTTCATTCTCCGAGTTTCCACTCCAAAATGACATTTCTTACATCTCCAACAGCAAAAAATGCCGTCCGGGATGTTTTCGAGTTTTTTCGTACGTGAAAATGTTTGCTCTTTGAAAAATGTATGAGAACTCTTGTTTGCAATCCAGTCGGGTCTTGGATTCTGTGCTTTCGGAGCAGTTGGAAGAAAAACAATATTAGGCACGGAAAATATCCTGTGCAGAATTTTTCACCCCTTAATGCGATGGGACGCGATAATTTGGGGAGTTTTCTTTTTTGAAAAAATATCGCGTTTTCGAGAGTCGAGAATTTTTTGTTTTTTTAACCACCCTAATGAGTACGTATACATCGGTTGCATGTGTGTATATAAACACGGTGCTGTAAGGCACTTATGCGAGGAGGGAGAAAATCGAGAAACTATAGATGGTTATATACGAGGCGCATGATCAAACTTTTATGGACAAGGGCGAGTATCCGAGAGTCCCGCGAGTGTCTCTGCGTCGCTATATATGAAGAACGAGAACTCGGTTCGAGGCCTGCTGTGCAGAGATAGCCTTTAATGATACTGAAAATTCGATTTTTCCAATTGCAACATTTATTTATCGTAACAAAAGTCGGAAAAACAACAATACGGGCTGTGACGGAGATGACAAATAATCAGTGTCAACTTTGGAAGACGGAACAAAAATACAATAAAAACACGGTATATACAAAGTCTCCGGAAATGTGTTGACGATCAAAGGGGAGATTCTGCATGAAATTCCGAGTCGAAATGTATTTTGGTACTTTTTTGTACGACCAAAACCCAGCGAGTTATCGATCGTCAAAGTAGGAGCCAATCGCGCGCGCGGCCTCCCTTCTCCAGCGAGCGCTGCAGGCATCTTATTGGTCCAACTTTATTAATTGATAGCTCAGCGTGGATGCGTCGGATCGAAAAGTGCCTAAGGACTTTTCGACTTGGAATTTCGTCCTCGATGTGGTGTTAAATTATAGGAACTCGGTTTTGGGACACCCTGTATAATCCTCGATGGCATGGCTGCGTATAAGCACACGATTCTGGACGAAATTCCGAGTCGAAATGTATTTTGGTACTTTTTTACGCGGCCAAAATCCAGCGAGTTATCGATCGTCAAAGTTGGAGCCAATCGCGCGCGCGGCCTCCCTTCTCCAGCGAGCGCTGCAGGCATCTTATTGGTCCGACTTTATTAATTGATAGCTCAGCGTGGATTCGTCGGATCGAAAAGTGCCAGAGGACTTTTCGACTTGGAATTTCGTCCTCGATGTGGTGTTAAATTATGGGAATTCGGTTTTGGGACACCCTGTATAATCCTCGGTGGCATGGATGCGTATAAGCACACGATTCTGGACGAAATTCCGAGTCGAAATGTATTTTGGTACTTGTTTACGCGGCCAAAATCCAGCGAGTTATCGATCGTCAAAGTTGGAGCCAATCGCGCGCGCGGCCTCCCTTCTCCAGCGAGCGCTGCAGGCATCTTATTGGTCCGACTTTATTAATTGATAGCTCAGCGTGGATTCGTCGGATCGAAAAGTGCCCGAGGACTTTTCGACTTGGAATTTCGTCCTCGATGTGGTATTAAATTATAGGAACTCGGTTTTGGGACACCCTGTATAATCCTCGGTGGCATGGATGCGTATAAGCACACGATTCTGGACGAAATTCCGAGTCGAAATGTATTTTGGTACTTTTTTACGCGGCCAAAATCCAGCGAGTTATCGATCGTCAAAGTTGGAGCCAATCGCGCGCGCGGCCTCCCTTCTCCAGCGAGCGCTGCAGGCATCTTATTGGTCCGACTTTATTAATTGATAGCTCAGCGTGGATTCGTCGGATCGAAAAGTGCCAGAGGACTTTTCGACTTGGAATTTCGTCCTCGATGTGGTATTAAATTATAGGAACTCGGTTTTGAGACACCCTGTATAATCCTCGATGGCATGGCTGCGTACAAACACACAATGGACGGCATCGTGTAGCGCACCGCTTCGCAGGTTGCACGACTCGAACGGCACCTGTCCTGTGCTCGAGATTCTACATACAACACACACACACGCATATATACCCGAGTATATACTCGGTATATACTTATACATACACCGCCGTCCAAAAGATTCCGGAAATGCATATTGCAGCAGTAAAAACGAGTTTTTATTCGACACGAGTCTCCCAAAATACCCTCACGATTTTTTCACACACTTCGCGTTATTTTTAGCCTCCCCCTCGACATCGTGGCTGTTTGAAAAACAAGGAAACGTCGGTTTTTCCGATTTTCGCCAGTGTTCGCCATGCCACGTGCGTTCGAGATCAGTCCACGCGAACTCGGCAGCTTTCGGACTTTCTCCAGCACGAAACGCCTTCAATCGCGCTGGAAAAACTCGTTTGCCATTTGCTCGCGGCAAAAGGCCGCTTTTTTTACGAGAAAATTGTCCAACTTTCCAGAGGCAGTTCCGTCCCAATTGCGAAATTTCGTTTTCCGAGGAATTTCCGCCACGTGCTCGTAAATCAGTTTATCCATTTTCATCCCCCTCCACGCTGGCGGATTTCCTCGTTTTTACGATTTTACGATGGGACGTGTTTCAAAAACGCCCTTCTCGTTAGGGTACTTTTGGACGGCCGTGTATGTCGCCGTCCGGCACGAAGGAATTTTCGTTCCTTTGTCATCGTTGGGTACAGAAAACAAGCGAGCGATCGGACCGACCATCGCGGACGAATTTACAGGCCGAGAGATGAGAAGATGAAGAAGAAAAAGGTGAAAAAAAGAGGCGGGTACGCGCAGGTCACAATTTTTCGCCTCAACGATTTTTTCCACCTGTGAAAAGCGAACCGTGACCGGCGACAAAGCGATGGAAAAGAAGAGTCGGAGGCTCGCAGACGACTTTGATTTTTGCAAAAACATCCAGGCGGTTGTCTCTCAATTGGAGTAATTCCGGAAATGGCGGAGGCTACTCCCGACGAGTGTTTCTTTCGATGTCTCGAGAGGATCAATTTTCGCCGTCGCTCGACAATTTTGCGCCTAACGCGACCTCGTTCCATCGTGCATTTATTACCAATTCGTCTTACGATGTTGAACGAGAGCTCGTGCGACTATAACGATGATTACGTGGTTTCGCGCTGATGCGTCGTAAAGCGGAGATGCGAACGAGAGATGAAATACGAGTGGAGATGCAGAGATGAGAGGAGGGAGATGAAAAAAACGATGGGAATGACGAAACGACGCGTGCTGCGGAGCATCGCATCGGCTTTGCGAAAACAAACTTTCCGCTTAATTGCTGCTGGTTGATTATTGCGAAATTTTTTTTTTTTTTTTTTTTTTTCAAGTGCAGACCAAAGTTGATACGATAATGCCGGCCAATCGGTAGTCATTCGGGAGAAAGTTTGCGAGGAAACTCGCGACGTACAGCGAAGGTACACTGCTGGCCGAAAGTTCGAGAGAACTTTTGTTTTTCAGATCGAAAAAGAATTTTTTTTTTTTTTCGAAATAAAATTCAGAGAATAACGGAGCACGGTAATATTGAAAAACAACGACATTGGAGGATTCAAAAGATGGTCGAAAAGCGAGGAATTTCTCGAAGTATTTGGGAATAATTCAATCTTTTTTTTGCGATATTTTTCGTCGATATTTTTCCTGTTTTCTGATTTTTTTTCGTGGACCACCCTGTATATTGTATACGTACGAATGATCGGCGAACGAGAGGGTCGTGACTTTCCCGATGATAAAGCCTCCGCGAGATGGATAATTCGTTTTTTTTTTTTTTTTTTCAACAAAATACTCCTTTTCGTTCGAGCGAAAAGTTGCTCAGCGCGTTTGCGCGCGATGGGAAAAATCGGTAAAAATCCTCAGCGCGTCAATTTTTTTTTTAATACTCCCGAAAATGGAGCATCACCGTTCGTACATGGCTGCTATCGCTGGGTACAGCGGGGGAGCGCGGCACACTTTTTATTCGTGAAAAATCGATAAGATTCCTCGGCGGAAACGTCGGCCAATGAGAATTTTTTCCAGCGGAGACGACAAAGAAAATCGACGTTTTTTTGCAGATTCAGACCGACAATCGCGAAAAACGAAGAAAAATGGATAATCGACATTTTTTTTCTCATTTGGGTGAATTTCGAAAAAAATTCGCGCACACGAATATATTCCGGTAATGATGAATGAAAAAAATCGGCTAGCGTTGAAAAAAAAAATGTTTTTTTTTTTTTTATCAACGAGGAATCGAAAATTGGCGGGCGAGTTTGGTTTTCGACTTACTGGCACTCGTTCATTATTTCCTCCTGAGTCCTAACTTGAACCGGGGCCAATGACTCGACATCCGTGGCGTAATCTCTGAAGCACGAAGTGATTTTCTCGTCAAAAGTGTTGACGAGGTCCTCCAGGCTGCCGCTGAACGGGCTAAAAGTGCCCTCCTGCATGACGTCCGTGCCATTCTCGCACTGCTGCTGATTTTGATGATTCTGATGCTGCTGCTGAAACTGCAGATTGTTCCGTTGTTGCTGTTGCATCTGCTGGTGCTGCTGATTCGTGCAGCTCGTCGGCAATTCGTTGGCGTTGTAATTTTCAGCGAAACTCGAATCGATACCGGCGTCCAATATTTGTTCTGTGTAACGATAAACAACGATCTTCCGGTGAAAATTCGTCTCGATTTTTATTGTCGAATAATTTCGTTGAATTTACGCTGTTTCAACGAATAATTCGCATTTAAATGCCGGTTACCGATGAATTACTCAATTTTTCATGAATTTATGTGTATATGGTCAGTTTGAGCGAAGAAAAAGCGAGGCGATAAGTCTCGGAGACTTATCGAGAGACTCTCGGCTTTTGTGAGGTTTTCCCGTTGTTGGGAAACCCGTGAAAATCGTGTGTTTGCGGTGTAATTTTCAGCGAAACTCGAATCGATACCGGCGTCCAATATTTGTTCTGTGTAACGATAAACAACGATCTTCCGGTGAAAATTCGTCTCGATTTTTATTGTCGAATAATTTCGTTGAATTTACGCTGTTTCAACGAATAATTCGCATTTAAATGCCGTTTACCGATGAATTACTCAATTTTTCATGAATTTATGTGTATATGGTCAGTTTGAGAGAAGAAAAAGCGAGGCGATAAGTCAGAGAGACTCTCGGCTTTTGTGAGGTTTTCCCGTTGTTGGGAAACCCGTGAAAATCGTGTGTTTGCGTTGTAATTTTCAGCGAAACTCGAATCGATACCGGCGTCCAATATTTGTTCTGTGTAACGATAAACAACGATCTTCCGGTGAAAATTCGTCTCGATTTTTATTGTCGAATAATTTCGTTGAATTCGCGCTGTTTCAACGAATAATTCGCATTTAAATGCCGTTTACCGATGAATTACTCAATTTTTCATGAATTTATGTGTATATGGTCAGTTTGAGAGAAGAAAAAGCGAGGCGATAAGTCAGAGAGACTCTCGGCTTTTGTGAGGTTTTTCCGTTGTTGGGAAACGCGTGAAAATCGTGTGTTTGCGTTGTAATTTTCAGCGAAACTCGAATCGATACCGGCGTCCAATATTTGTTCTGTGTAACGATAAACAACGATCTTCCGGTGAAAATTCGTCTCGATTTTTATTGTCGAATAATTTCGTTGAATTCGCGCTGTTTCAACGAATAATTCGCATTTAAATGCCGTTTACCGATGAATTACTCAATTTTTCATGAATTTATGAATATATGGTCAGTTTGAGCGAAGAAAAAGCGAGGCGATAAGTCAGAGAGACTCTCGGATTTTTTGAGGTTTTCCCGTTGTTGGGAAACCCGTGAAAATCGTGTGTTTGCGTTGTAATTTTCAGCGAAACTCGAATCGATACCGGCGTCCAATATTTGTTCTGTGCAACGATAAACAACGATCTTCCGGTGAAAATTCGTCTCGAGTTTTATTGTCGAATAATTTCGTTGAATTCGCGCTGTTTCAACGAATAATTCGCATTTAAATGCCGTTTACCGATGAATTACTCAATTTTTCATGAATTTATGTGTATATGGTCAGTTTGAGAGAAGAAAAAGCGAGGCGATAAGTCAGAGAGACTCTCGGCTTTTGTAAGGTTTTCCCGTTGTTGGGAAACCCGTGAAAATCGTGTGTTTATACGAGCGAGATGTACATAAAGGATCGCCAGATGTGCAGATGGCCAGCCTGTCGATGCCTTTTTGCTCTCTCGCACGCTGAAGATGAATGGAAATTATATTGTGTGTGAAGCACGTGGAGATAGCTGTCAGTGTTACAACTGTGTGTAAACACACTTGGAAGTGAAGAAAATTATCGCTCGGGAGATAAAGCTTGTTGAAAAGGTGGAGCTTTGATGGGGAAATGAACGAAATTAGTGCATTTGAAAAAAGCACGATTATTCCCAGGAAGCAATAAAGGAAGGGAAGACGAATCTTTGATATTAAATAGGAATTTTGTATCAATTTGAAAAATGATACAAAAAGATTTATTTTCAAAGATTTTAAACGACAATCCCCTTAAGAGAGAGAGAGAGAGAGAGAGAGAGAGAGCGACACTGCAGTGCGGTCTCGAGATGCGTCACGTTCCAATTTCGTAAATTAATCCTTATGGTATTTTCTATATATATATATGTATATCTCGTTCGTTGGAAGGAAAACCGACAAATTCACGGATTCCCAGCAGGCCAATAGAGCCTCCCGACGATATTTTACGGATTAGAAGCCTCCGAAGGCGAAAACCGGAAGTCCGATCGCCCCAAAACGTCATTCCTGTCATCAATCGCACCCGATTGACCTTTTTAAATTATATTTTGAATATCGTGGACGGATATTTCGATTAAACTGTATTTTCCGATAAAACGTACAGCAAAGAAAAAATAAAGACACACGAATGCAGATCTACCCTCGTAGATCTTTCGAAAAATGGTTGGCTAGGAATAAAAAACATCGACAAGAGTACAAAGTTTTTTCTCAGCCTCGAGCGATGATTTTTCTGCCTATTTTTATCGCGAAAGATGGGGGAAAAGTTTAATTTCCCTTGTTTATTGTTAGAAAAATGGTTGTGCTGCTGGAAAAAGAGAGGAATTTATAAAAAAAGAGAAGATAAGAGAGCAAAGTTTCCGGCAGTTCCTCGAATAATAATAGTGTTTTATTTTTCTGTCTCCGAGCGCACCTGTCAGCAGATTCATGTTCTTCAGGCTCGCGGTATCCTCCTCCTCAAAACGTGCGAGGGGAGCTTCGAATTTTAACTCGGCTATTTTACCCGCCATGTCCCTCATTATTGAACGCGACCCGGAAAGCTCTCACCGATACCGGAGGGGACGGAGAACACCACCCGGTGATAATAATATACGCTACGTCTATATGCGTTTTTTGTATTTTTCGCCGACGAAAGAAGCACTTTTTCGGGCCGTTTGATTCCACTCGTCCCGGCGAAACATCCACTTTGCCGCTCGCTTTCACTCTTGCGTACTCGTCGTTTGACCCTTTTTTCCTCTTCTTTGCTTTTTTTTTAAATTCGCCCAACAACGAGAATCTCGCAGGATGCACCGATCGAACGCTCCGTGCTACACGCGCGACAATGAAATCTCCGCGACGAGTTCCGGAGAACGACTGACTCAGTGCGCTGAGTCAAGGGGAGTGGGAAGCCCCGCCGGCCACCTAGCGGGGGGAAGATGATTGCCCGTTGCCATGACGACAACCCAACCAAGCCCAGGGGCGAGTGTGCGAAGGGGCCCTTCGATAGCTAGGCGACTTTTAACCTCCAAAGTTTCGGTGAATATGCGATGCGAAAGATGTTACTTTTTCTCGCCAATTTTTATTATTTTCGATACATCTTTTTAAAACCGAAGCGTTTAGACATGTTGATACTTTATTACGCGAAAAACACGACTATAAAGAGTTAATCTTGCCACTGATTTTCTATTTTTCTTAATATCGAGAGTTGATTATAAAGATACCGCGAAAATGAGTCAAGCGAGTGCCTGATTCGAATCGTCTTGCGAGCCTTGTTTCTGTTTTACCTGCAGGGAGAATCAGACGTGATTCCACGTAATTCGCGCGAGTGCCGCTAGAGGGTCGACACGCGCGCGAGAGAAGCAACACTCGACGGCGCTTTTTACAACTAAGTCGGTAATGAAGGGACCACGAATGAACGATGATAACACACGGGAGGAGTAAATTTAGAGTGTATGACGAAAACGTCGCAGCAAAGAGAAGCTCAGAAGGCGTTTGAGCGCGCGCGAGCCTTGCAAACTTTACGAAACGAAAGACGAAAATTGCCGAGACACTTTCGTAGCTCAACTTCGCGATATCAGTGTTTGTGACGTCACCGCGCGAGCGAAGGATCAATGTCCATGTTTACATAAGAACGGTAGTAAACATCGTTGAGATGAATCATTATGTCATTGAAAACTGCCATTTATGCGAACGCGGGGATCGAAACACTCTCGAAAATGATAATAATCGCGATTAATATTCATTAGCAAACACACGAGGTCGTATCGTTGCTTTCTACTTTTTCAAATATTCGTTTCATCATTTGGAATTTCGAAAAAAGACCATGTTCCATGCGGGTAAACGTAAACTTCACATCTTCGAAGCGGATCGATCAGAGCGGCTTTGCGTTCGCGTGGGACTCGTCGAATTATCGGATCCAATACCGATACAGTATACATATAATACAATTCAAATATACACATGTACACAGGTATTAGGGTGGGTGAAAAAACGATCCTTTTCCCTCCTGAATTTTATTTTAAGTTTCATTTTATATCGGAATTGCTTTTCCGGAGCAGAGGCGAATCGAACACTTTTTTCACTTCGCCACAGTTCGAAAGATGCAATAAAATTTGTTATCGCGACAGAATTTAACCTATATTCGAGAAATTTTAACTTCAGCAGGAGATCTTTTTCAACAAAAACTTTCCCACGGTATAAAAGTGACGAATTGCGGGTGGAGATCTCTCAAGCGATGCTTCTCAAAGTGCCGAGGGATCGAATTAGCGTTGAGGAGAAAGAGAGAAATCGTCGTGTTTTTTCGGCCCACCCTAAGCCCCGCGCATACAGTACAGATTTATTTTTGTCATTCCCAGAGTGCTCTCCTATAACCCGGCGAACGAGCGTGCACGAACCGCACGAAATATCAGAGAAATCAACATAACAAAACACGCCCGACGTGTGTTTACGCTCGTGCCGGAGTTTTATTGCGCGGTGGACAATTTTCCTCTTCGTCTTTGGTTCTTTTCTCTTCTTTTTTTAATACATCCCTATTAAGCTTTGTACCGGGTCATTGCGCAATAATCCCAGATGGTATAACACGCAGTGTCGTGTGTGTACATAGTTAGAGAGACACATGTATACAAATGTGTACACACATGCACACGTATATTTGATGTGAAAATGTGAGACACGACGATAATATCGAGATGATCGCTCACGTTGAGATCGTGGGGGCCCCAAGAGGGCGAAGGAGGAAACATTATTAACACGGAGTGTCGTCACAGATGTCGCGTCCCCTTTCGTACTTTCGTACATTCCGCGGTGCAGTGTTTACCATTTTTTGTTTGTCTCACGTTTTCCACTGACCCCCGTGGTTATCGCGTACGGTGTTTCGCGCGTGTGTTGCTCGCGATTGTTTCTGACGGAAGTGCGCGAGTGTCGTATATTCGGTGCGAGGGAAGCAGCGGAGTGTCTTTGTTCTCGCGTTTTTTCGGAGGAGAAAGGCGCTGCTCGAATGAAGACTCGGAAGGAAAAGGATTGAGAAAAAAGAGAAGGACGAAAAGGAAGACTATATGGCTGAACGAAAAGCTCGACATTCCAGCCGTCACGGTAACGTTTTCTTTCGTTTCTTTCAAAGATTCAAAGCTATATCGTTCACAACGAAGTTTGAAAACAGATTTTCTTTGGCCTCGACAATGATCGTGAAAGTTTTCATCTCGCTTCGTCGTTATTTCCGTTTGAATCGCGAAAATGCGCCATCTTTTGGGCTCGATTGAAGTTGGGGTTCCTCCGCGCGCCGCCAGATGGCGGCCCGGCGAGTTTCGCTGTATTCTCGCCGCTAGTAATTGATCGTTTTGAATATATTATTGATCAACACTGGTAATTCATGAAAAAAATTATCATTTTCGTATTTTATATACCAAATCACTTGCGATCGATTAATTACGAGTAATGAGCATTAAAATTTTCAATCTCTCCATGCCGACGATTGTTTTTATCGTGAATCAGTAGATAAAATGCTTTCGTTGAAAATCGGTCGATAACCGTGCATATTCGTTGGGATTTACGACGACAAAGAATAAAAATAAAACAAAGAAGAGAGTGGGTGTCACGGTGCGACTCCACAGCGCTGTTAGCCGCCTCGGTATACGTTTTGTAAACACGGTGAAGGTCACTTTTTGACATTTAAAACCGAAAGTCAATGCTTGTCCTTTACCCCGAGTTTAAAGGACAAGGCTCCTGTTTTATCCTTCGTTTTAATCGATTAATCGACTCGTACTCGTATTTTCTCGCCTAACGCACGATAAAACTGACTTTTGACTGAAATTTCGGCGGGAAATTTTCAAAATTAATTTACTTCGTACAAAAAGAAAATGACTCTTCCAAAAATATCTTCCGTCTTTCTCTCCCATCCATTTTCGATTTTCGCTCTATTCGATCCAAGTTCGATCCCTTCTTTTCGGTTTTTTTACTTTTTTTCGGAATCAATCAAAATCCACCCCTCATTTTTCGAAAAAAAAAAGAATTTCAGCAAAGTTGGGAAAAATATTCTCGATTTTTTCCTCTCTCTCTCTCTCTCCGATCGATATTGTTTCTACGACGATTGAAATTGTGAAAGGTAAATCGCAAATCCGTTAAAATCGAACAAATGAAACGCCAAACAGCCTCGAACTCCCTTCACTTTGTGCGAATTCGTGTATCGAATGGAAAAAAAATTTGAATTAAAAAAAAAGTATCAAACAAAGACGACAAATGAATTCGCGATTTATGTAATGATTCATGCATGCAAATATATCGAAAATAATAATAACAACGGTATACGGTACGCGCGTAACGTGACTTCGAGGAGGAAGTGTTTGGAATTGGTGGGAGAATTGAGAAAAAAAAAACAATTTGAAAAAAAAAAATGAACAAAACGTAATAATAAGTAATTGTAGTCAACCTTGGCATCGATCCTCCCGCGAATAAAATCGGAGTGATAGTGAGACGCATTGTCAATGCAGAGTCCGCCAACGTTATAATCGCCTTTATGAATCGATCGTTTTCCAATATGATCGGCATCGATAGCCCGCGGAATTTCGAATTCCGTCGCGTTTCCCGCGAATCAAACGAAACAAAACACGAAAACACAACCGACTGCGGGATTCAAGAAAGAATTCCGAAAATTCGGGAAAACGGTAAATTATTTCGAAAAAACTCCGAAATTGGCGAGATTTTTCCCAAAAGTTCTTCGCTTCACGGGTCTTTGCGTAAAAATTTTTTTTACGATGTAATATTTGTTATAAAAACGGATGAATGAAATTTTTATGTAATTTTAATTATAATCGCGTCATTTTTACGATCTTTTTTTTCTCGTCCTACGGGCGATGAGATTGCCTCAAGTGACAATTTATTGATATTTATTATATCAACAAAACGCAAACTCGCGCGTCGATTTATCAGTATAAATTGCATCGATTTCAGTTTTTCGAGAAACTGTTCTTTTTTTCGTGATGAATTCGTGAGCCAATTCGATCTGCAGTGAAAATTGGATGAAAACTTTCGATTTGACGATTTTCGGATTTTGGAAAATTTTTATAGTTCCCAGACGGTAATAAATTTTTGAAAAAAACAAACGAAACTGTACGTCGTTTTTTTTCCAAATTGTATACCTTCGAATGCACATTTTGCCGGGTGAACGAGAAAAAATTGTCAATTCCGGTAGCCGAAAGCCGTCAGTTGACACGGAATGCCCCATATATACCGTGTGTACCAGGGAGCAATTAAAGATCTCGAGGATTTTAATCGAGAAATCGATGAAAATCGACATTTTCGAACAGCGCGATGGTCGAATGAATTTAATGGAAATTTTCGAAATCAAGGTCTTTCGCCGCGTGATTTATATCGGACAATTGTGCAACGTGTTCCCGACATATGCCCTTCTCCGTGCCTCCACTATTCTTCGGTGTCTCTTTGCCCGATGGACTCTTATGTCGCATAAAATTTCATGCATAATCATACATATGAATTCTTATCGAACGCGATCGCGTCAGAAAAAGGAAGAAAAATATGAAATTAAATACGTAATTATAGCGACGACATTTGCAAATTGTTTCATTCCGCGTAATAATAACTGTATATAATTGGTCGGCCTCTGTATGCTTTTAAATAGTTTTGTTGTCGTTTTTAAAAATCTTCAAACGGTATATAATCAACTCGGCATTACCATAATTCAATGATAAAGCGTTTAGAAGCGTTGTCCATTTTTTCTCCCCATATTTTTCGATCGTCCTCGTTTCGATCAACTTTTCCCTTACCGCGGCTTTTTTCTCCCCGTTTTTTTTTTGCTTCGCCGCTTTTTTTTTTTCCTTTTCCCGCAGAGACAACATTCGTAACGGAGTGAGGTCAGGCGTTTTATCGGTCGCCATACGACGATGCGCATAAATCATCGATAGAAAAGTTGGAAAAAAAAAAGAAAAAGAACAAGAAAAATCGCGTAGGCTGCGCGCGATAAGTACGCGCGTGAACAAAGATGGCGCGCCCTCGTATAAAACAATCGTACTTCATCCGCTTCGCTCGTTCTCTTTGCATGTATACAGGCTGTCCTGCAACCGGATGTCGATAATGCGCGTGAAATTTCGAGTCGAAAAGTCTACTCGGACTTTTTAATCCGACGAGGCGTTTCCGAGTTATCGAGAAATACGTTTCGGCCAATGGAGCGCGCGGGGCGGGGCCGCGCGCGCCGGAGAGAGGGGAGCGCGCGTGGCCCATTGGCTCGAACTTTGACGACGAATAACTCGGCAGGATTTGGTCGTACAAAAAAGTGCTGAAATACTTTTCGGAGCGAAATTTCTCCGTCAATCCAACTGTGCACTCTAAAAGTGATTCGAGCGAATATAAAAATAAAATATTTTCAATTTCACATTTCGCGAGCGATATCGAGCTTTAGAACGGCACTGTATGGTATACGCGTACTTTATGTGTACACGCGTAACATTCGAGTGTATGCTAATAGTGAGAAGCGAATCGAGAGATCGGCATATGCAGAACACTCGTAACGGACGTGTTTGTCCTACACTCCATTGTGGCAGTACGAAGGAAAATATCGTTCGATATTTGCATAACGAGAAATCGCCGGTAGAATTGATGTACAGCAAAGTATTTGTCATTGGTGCATACGCATATATGTTTATTGTTAACGATCCGCAAACGATATAAAATCGATATTCAGAGTCCTGTACATCGTTCGAATTCGATTGACGATTCAAACGGTTTTTTTCGTTACGACCATCATCGAAGATCAATAAATCAACTACCAAAGTGTATTTTTATCCATTACACAATCCGCGAATCGTAGGAAAAACATTGAATCCCTTTTGAAGACGATGTAAACCTCATTCCTCATCCGGGAACTCGCGAAAATTTTGGCGCGAATTCTGATATCCGTTCGATGGAATTTATGAACATGCTCGATTTCCCGTTCATCCTCGATTCGGTGATGAAAATGAGAGTTACAATTTGCGATGCGGGATGGTACGTGGAGTCGACGATTATGATAATATTATCAGTGTCGAACGGTCCGCGATAGCCTCACCGAGATTTATAGGGCTCGTACGATGGTCCCTGAATATGTACATAATTTATCGACACTTTATATACATATACATGTATATATATATATATATATATATATATATATAAATGTATATCAGATGAGGACGCTTCGCTCTCATCGTTAAATCACGACAGACGGAGAGCGAGCGAGAGAGAGAGAGAGAGAGGAGTCGTTTATGGCGAAATTGCTAGATAACAAAAGGGCAAAGGGAGCTTTGAACGTTTGAATCTTGCTGGACTTTACGCCCTTTTGCATGCTGGATCAACGGATAATTTTATGTCCGGTATATTATAAAGGATCGTTTGTATGTACACACTGGGTGCTGTCGCACATAAAAGCTCCCGTGGTACATAAATATGATGATTGTGGACGAGAGCAGAGGCCGGACGACGAAATTATTCGTTCGACCCGTCAATGGCACTCGCGTTTACGACTCAATTCCCAACGTAGGTGTCACCGACAGTCGGCGTCGGCGGTGCTCGAAGGAGCTTGATAAAGTTCCTCAATAAAATCGTACATAAAAGTTGGAAAAATTCGTAAATATCTCCGCGAAAAAACCGGATGTTCGAGTTTGCTCCCGTTTCGACTCGTTTCTCGTCGTCTCCAAGGATCTTTCGTTCATCGCGTAGGTACGTCGGAGCATCTCGAATTTTCATCGTGAATGATCTATAAATATATATTTATTCTCGAAGGAACTCGATAAAAATTAATAAAAAAAAAAGGACGATTGGATTAAAAAAAAATGGCGAAATTTCATCGGGAAAAATATAATTATTTACCGTAAATGTGGAATTTCTCTCGCTGTTTATTTACGTGTACGCTCAAATCGTTTTTCGTCCCGTCTGCCCCGGATTTTAATTTGTTAGTGCGAGAGAACGCGACGGACGATACCGACGGAAATACCATCGCAAATCGACGGAGAGAGAAGGTATAAATCGATCGATGAATTATACTGGAGAGGAGATAAGGAGCGGGTAAGGAAAGGGGGGGAGGGATGGCGATAGGAAGACGAAACGCAGAAAATACTCCGCAACAAATTCGCGAAGATAACTTATCATTCTGGACATTGACTTTCTTCGAAGGCTCGCGGATGTGGGAAAATTTAGAACGCACATTGCGAGGCTGAACGCAATAAAGCTTTTTCCTCTTTTGAGATCGCGGAAAAAGGCCACGGTAACGCGTTCCGCGGTGTCAAATGCCGAATAAATACACGTTGCACTTTGTTATTCGAGTATATATGTGTATATCTACGTATATAGTACACGTATATACATTCAAAACACTCGACAAACCGGAAGTCTGTGATCGGAATATCGACGTGATTGTATATTGGTTCTCTCGAGGTGTCGCGATCGGCGGTATAATCATTTTTCACTCGCGGACGATCGCGATCGCGTCGACGTGGATTTTTCGACGAAACAAAAGGCGCGGGATGCGACCAAATTCACGGGGATGAAATCAGTTCAGGTACACATCGGCGTTTGTGATAAAAATGTGGGTTTTCTACGATTTTTATCGTACATCAGCTTTTTTTCGATGTTTTTGTTGTTTTCGGGTTGCGAATTTCGGAATTGCGGAGATATTCTGGGGTGTTTAGGGCTGATTGTGAATTTACGGAGGCCGAGGAATTTTCGTTGCGTTCCAACGATGGAAACTTGGTCAGTCTCGGACAGAGGTCCGATTATAGATCGCCCGGCGAGAGTGGTGTTGGGATTCTTTTTTTTTTTTCGTCCACAAAGCGTTCAACGTTCTCGAAGAATTTTCATCCTCGATGGAAATGCATATTTTGGCCCGGGGTGGGATAAAAATGAGATTGAGTCTGGCGCAGCCACATCGGCCTCTGAATTTTCTGGTATTTATAGTGAAATTCGAAATACAACCAGCGGAGAAAATACCGCGCTCGCTCCTTCCACTTTGCAGCATCCCTCGCTTGCGCGTATCTGTACGAAATTTTGCCGCTTCGATCGCCGACGAAGCGTGCTGTCGTTTTATTCGGAGTCGGAGAGAAAAGAACGAATTTTTCTTACTGAAATTTTGATTTTTCGCGAAAAACTCGACGAGTTTTGTGATTGGCGGAGAATTTGCGATGGAACAGGCTGTTGAAGTATCGAAAATTTTAAAAAAAAAATTTCGGCTCATTTTTCGCCACTTTTCCAGAATCGACGAAAAGTCGAAATTTCAAATGGTCATAACTTCCTCCCTAATGAAGCTACATAGGTTTTTTGGGGGTGTTTTGAAAAGCCCTCGGGTAGACTTGAGCAACGGTGAAAGTTAAATGTCGATAGCTCGATTGCTTCACCCTCAAAATCGGTGTTGAAAATCGGCGAAAAAAACGCAAAGGGGTATGTATGGGAAAATTGGCGAAAATCGGTGGTCCTACTTCAAAAATCTGCCAAAAATCGAAAAATTAAGATATCTGAACAAACCAAACGGCATTTTGAAGCCTCAACAATCGCGAAGAGAATAAGCACAAGATGGAGCGTCTACCTGAATCTGGAAAAAAATGACGAGCGTTTTAGCGATTTGAACCAACGTGGCAAAAAATGTCGAAAAATGTTGGATCCTTAAAATCCAATTCACCAGCCTACATCGATGTATTTTTTCCCTCAGATTACGAAAATCACCGTTATTCCATCGAAAACTCAATAATCCAGTGCGAAATTCCAAAAAAATCTTCCCATTGAAATTCCATTTTCTCAAAATTAAAAACCGCTGTTTCTGCAATCAACCGACAATTTCCGGGGCTCTCGAGATATTGTAAATTGGCAAAAAAAAAAATGCATAATTTCTCGCGACTTTTCCAGGATGCAGAAAAAGTTTGTTTTTGAGCTAGAAGTTTGCCGGATTTTGTCGGATTAAATTACGTAAAAAATGAAGGCCCTGCAGCGCCATCGTGCGTGTAAGCGCGAGTTCCCCAGTTATGTAAAAACATGATCCATGCGCGAAACGACATCCTGCAACAAAATCCCGCAACAGAGGATATTCCTCATTGTTAATATTCATAGAAGAACGTCGTTGATCGATAACGCGTTTGAACGACGAATCATTAAGGTTTAATCGGCAAAAAAAAAAAGAAAAAAATTCTTACGATCGTTTTATCGCCTCCATTGGTAATTAGTCTTTATTGTCGAGCTCGCCGGCACCGCGTACGAAGCGAATCGTGACTGTATGACGATGATTCGATCCCCGCTTCGTACCTTCATAAATGGTCGCGATACAGCGACTCCAAGACGAATGTAACGGATTGGCTACCCCGTCGGAACGGCGAGTACCGCCTATTATCGGATCCTCGGTGCGTTTCACCATTTCCCAATGTCCCCCTTCTCCTTAGAAATTTCCGGATTTCACAAACAAGAATTCCACGATTTTTCCGAAAAATTTCCTTATTTTCGCGATTTTTTCGATAATTTTCATGATCAGAGCGAGAAAAGTTGAAACAATAATCTCTTCATTCCGCAAAAGCCTCTTGGTTCAGCCGACTTTTCGTGAACTTTCGCGTCCGCCCTTTGACCTCGTCATTATCGCCCTTAAGCCCGAAGCTCGCGTCAAAAGTTGCTCCGAAAAGATACATTCTCCTGGAGACACCGTACTCCGAGTTTCGTCGGTTTACATGCATTTTGTCGCTTCGAAAAAAAAACCCCAAAAAAAGCAAAAAAACCCGACAGACACGGTGGCACCTGCGAAGGACACGCCTTTTTGTCACTCAAGGCTGACGTTTTATTCCCTCCCTCCCTCTTCTTTTTTTCTCCCGGCACTCGCTCAAATTAGTCACAACGTGCACAAAAGCGGCCTCGTGTTCGTCTCGTCACACAGAGATTGAGAAAAGAGAAAAAAAAAAATTCGCAAGTTCCCAAAAATCGTCACCGAAATTCGAAATCGGGAGGATTTATCTCGCGAAGATCGCGGGCGTGAGAATCCCTCGGCCTTCCTCCGGATTCGCTCAGCGGTTCATCGTGACTCCGTGATTTGTTTAAACGCGAAGGACATCGCTGTAAAAAAAAAAACGATTATTCTTGGTTTTTTGCGTGAGAAACGCATAATTCGCGTCGGAGGACGATTAAAAATGGACCACGCGCGGGATCACGATAGCAGGTCGTGTTTATCGTTATACAACTTTTTTTTTATCATTACGCGCTTTGTGATTCGCTTACATATTTATATTTCACACGTTCGTGAGGCTGTTTGCGCGCGCACATGCACGCACGAATATAATATGTCGTTGCTATCATTAGGCAGGATATATCAAACGTCATTTCGTTTCACGGCCACCTGCCGCTGTGACACCACTGGCGCTCTGCTTGGGCGAGCCTGTCTGGTCGAGCCCCGTTATTTATTTATTCATTTATTCCAATCAGCGCAGCGTATACGCGTATCCCACCGCGATGACTCTACGAATTTCAACTCGGCGATACTCATTTTTATCACGGCTGGTGATAAATTTTTTCGTGCGCGTTCGCCACACTCATTTTTTTTCCTTCCCTCTAATCGTTCATCGTCGAAAACGCGCGAGTTTTCTTCCAATCCGTTCATTCCGCAAAAGTAGCGATAATAAAAAAGAAATTCAGGCGAATTGTTCCATCATGAGGATTTTGCAACAATTTGAGCATCGCGTATTCGTTCTCGCAAACGCACGAGTTTTTTTCCAATCCGCCATTGCCCAAGAGTAGCGATAAAAAAAAGAAATTCACTCTAATTGTTCTATTTTAGGGATTTTTCAAAAATTCGAGCATCGGTTATTAGTTTTAAGTGAAGAAATTTCCAACGGGCGAATAATTTTTTAATTCGAATTGATCGAGTTACGTATCGATTTATCGTATTTATGAATGTTTGTACATGCAGAATGGATGCATGGTACGAATACGCATTTGTGTGATCAGTTTCTCACGCCCAGCCTCGAGAAACTGTGTGCAACAATTATTCATCACTTTATTTCTCTCTCTCTCTCTCTCTCTCTCTCTTAGGTTCTACCTCTTTGATCGGGACGTGTGAATCGTTCAAATTATTTCCTGCAAGACAGACGTTTTTGCACATGCGTATGAGCGAATAGAGCTATGCACTAGAATTAGTGTTTAGATTTAATATATAATATTAATTGAGTACTGCCGATAATGTGTGATTGCGATATGGCCTCGCCGATAATGTGTGATTGCGACATGGCCTCGACAGCCGTGTTTGTCATTAATTGTTGGCTTTCATGGTTTGAGAGAAGAGCCATCTTTTTTATTAAAATAGTCAGTAACAATGTACTATACCATTGCCCGATAGGGTCACTAGGGCATAAAAATAAATTCAATTCAATTCAGTTCAATTCTCTCTCTCGTCTTCATGACTCTATTATCGGAGATCGATTATTCAATCGGGTGCGTACAATCTGTCGTAGACAGCGTCATAAAGTGCCGCAATGAAAACTGCTGCACGGTTATCAGTGATTTTTTACACGGAGGCGCGTATATACGTACATGCTTGATTTAAAAATTGCAGTTACGGATAATCTTACGCTCGTAAGCGCAATGTACATAGTTATGTAATTTTCGAGAGACTGAGAGAGATGGATCGACAGAAATATCCTTGGAAAATAAATATGGATGTCATGGCACCATAATCACGGGTTCTGCTGATCAATGCTGTACCAAGAGAGGAGAAGATTTTATGAAAGAAAGAGAGAGATCGATTAACGTCGTTACACACGTGTGGAATAGTAGATTTATGGGCCTCGTTTGTATCCCTTCGCGATGTGAATTATTCTCTCTCTTTTTTTTTACTCCAAAATGGCATTGAAATTTCACACCGCGTATAGAAACGCAACGAGTACGATTTTATTTATCGTCAATTATTTTTCCATATTTTTCTACTCGCAGAATTCACGACGAGGAAAAATATAAATAAAAAAGAAATTACAACAAACGATATTCCCCTGCAAATTCGCGATATTTCATTCCATGTCCTTTTTTACTCCAAAATGACATTGAAATTTCGCACCACGTATAGAAACGCAACGAGTACGATTTTATTTATCGTCAATTATTTTTCCATATTTTTCTACTCGCAGAATTCACAACGAAGAAAAATACAAATAAAAAAGAAATTACAACAAACGATATTCCCCTCCAAATTCGCGATATTTCATTCCATGTCCTTTTTTACTCCAAAATGGCATTGAAATTTCGCACCGCGTATAGAAACGCAACGAGTACGATTTTATTTATCGTCAATTATTTTTCCATATTTTTCTACTCGCGGAATTCACGACGAAGAAAAATATAAATAAAAAAGAAGTTACAACAAACGATATTCCCCTGCAAATTCGTGATATTTCATTCCGTGTCCTTTTTTACTCCAAAATGACATTGAAATTTCGCACCGCGTACAGAAACGCAACGAGTACGATTTTATTTATCGTCAATTATTGTTCCATATTTTTCCACTCGCAGAATTCACAACGAAGAAAAATACAAATAAAAAAGAAATTACAACAAACGATATTCCCCTCCAAATTCGCGATATTTCATTCCATGTCCTTTTTTACTCCAAAATGGCATTGAAATTTCACACCGCGTATAGAAATTCAACGAGTACGATTTTATTTATCGTCAATTATTTTTCCATATTTTTCTACTCGCAGAATTCGCGACGAGGAAAAATATAAATAAAAAAGAAGTTACAACAAACGATATTCCCCTGCAAATTCGCGATATTTCATTCCGTGTCCTTTTTTACTCCAAAATGGCATTGAAATTTCGCACCGCGTATAGAAACTCAACGAGTACGATTTTATTTATCGTCAATTATTTTTCCATATTTTTCTACTCGCGGAATTCACGACGAAGAAAAATATAAATAAAAAAGAAATTACAACAAACGATATTCCCCTGCAAATTCGTGATATTTCATTCCGTGTCCTTTTTTACTCCAAAATGACATTGAAATTTCGCACCGCGTATGGAAATTCAACGAGTACGATTTTATTTATCGTCAATTATTGTTCCATATTTTTCCACTCGCAGAATTCACAACGAAGAAAAATACAAATAAAAAAGAAATTACAACAAACGATATTCCCCTGCAAATTCGCGATATTTCATTCCGTGTCCTTTTTTACTCCAAAATGACATTGAAATTTCGCACCGCGTACAGAAACGCAACGAGTACGATTTTATTTATCGTCAATTATTTTTCCATATTTTTCTACTCGCAGAATTCACAACGAAGAAAAAACAAAGAATAAAAAAGGAACTCTAACGAATACTCCCGTGCATAAACTTGTCGAGAGCCTGAAAGAAAATGAATGTAACAGGATTTCGTATCATTCGCGACATGCATGTCGCGTTCAACGTATTTATCGTCCTCTTGATCCTTGCCAAGGACGCGCAAATGTTGTACCCTGTTTCTTTTTACTCCAAAACGAAATCCATGACGAAAAAAAAAGAAAATAATAATAAAATAAAATAAATCAATGTTGAAATAAAATAAAATAAAACTCAAGGAGATTTCGCGCGACTGGCGACACGTGTGGTGCAGCGCAAACTTTATCATCCGCACCAGAGATTTATCCCGCGGATTCTCAATGCCGGAAGTCACTCGTCTCGGAGATATTTATTTTCCTCTTTGCTCGCGGGACTTTTTTCTTTTTTTGACATTTGATTTCGTTCGAGTTTCCGATTCTCCCGTCGAAACCTCGCGAGGCGATCGATGTCCGAGACGAAACGGAGTCGATTTCGCCGCCCCAACGAAATATTCATCGATAGATCTCCGCCTCGGGGTACATCCATCATCGCATTCGACACTCGCTCGTGGCCATGAAGCGAATGATCTCAGAGTCATTGAACGAAATGCATCGCTTCGTTCTTCCCCATTTTTTTTTAATTCAAAAAAAAATACGAAAATCTTTTGACGCGGAAAATTCGAAAATCATTCCGTGTGATATTCAGATTTCGAAGATTTTCTCGAACGGGAAAAATAAAAATTCGATATCGAGACAAATCGTCATCTCCACGATGTTGACTCGCGTCAAAATTTTCCTAAAAATTCGTCCTCCCTGCAAAGTTGATAAAAAAAATCATGAATGGTTCCGAATTGAACAAACCTATCGTAAATTCCAATCGAGGAGAAAGGAGGAAAGAAAAAAAAGAGGAAAAAAAAACGATAATCCCCCGAACGATGCTCGAGAAAAAATGGCTCCTGTTCGAGCGTTGCTCCGGACACTCGATCTCCAGCGTGTCCTTGTGTAATCGTGCTTCAAGAAGGGATTTTGTAAATGGAGCATTGCACGTAAAGCCGCAAGAGGAGCCAAGTGCGTCGGTGTTTCCCGCAGTCTGCACGGGATGAGAGAGATGCTGTTTATCTCCCTGAGAATCGGCGTGCGGTGGCTGGCAAGCGATTCTCCTACACCTCGGGCTATTCGCTATAAGAGCAACGGTCTTCCAACTCGGAGGCTCAGTCCCCGTCGGATAATCCCGTATGCAAAGTGGGTTCAAATCGTCGCCGGAGCGCCAAACGATCGCAACGAAAAATCAAAAACGAAAATAACAAGAAAAACAACAACGAAATTTTTTTTACGCGCAATTGTATAATCCTCTCCCTCTCCGTCATCGGTAAATCGATTTTTAATCGATATCTCCGATTTTGATCGATCGATCACCGAGAAAAATCCGCGGCGATAATAAAACTTCCTCGCGATCAATGAACGATGTAATACGGTTGATTTAATCGCGTGTACAAAAGTGTTGGTGCGCGTTTCGTTGTTCGTCGAGGAGTTGTCCGGTATAAATAGCGAAGTAAACGAGCCGATCGCCGTTAGAAGCGCAACGAGCTTCACTTTGGATCGACGAGATCGATTTTTTGGTTTTTTCGTTTTTTTTTTTTTCATTCATCGACCGCGATTCGACGGTAGAAATTTTGCGACACACTCGCGAATATCGTATCGATCGTCATGGACCCTCAGGGATTATTGATCTGTGAGAAAATGGGCAAAACGAGGATCCACGATCGTCGCGGTGAAACGATTTTGGGATTCCCCAAGGATTCGACGAAAAACTCGAGATATTCGGTAAGACGAAGGTTCGACGAAGGTTCGACGAAGGTTCGACGACGAAAACTCGAAGCGGCGTCGATGGCGACCGAGAAATTTTGCAAATTTTGGACATTTTCAAAAATCTTCGATCTCCGTGGTGATTTTCGTGGTGCGGGAAAAAAAGGCTTGGAGCGAGTTTCTCACGGAAAACGGGTGCATTTTTGAGTATTTTTACTCGGGAAAAATCTTTTTCGAAAAACTCCCCGAATCATTCATTTCTTTTTTTTCATTTCGCCTTTCCTTTTTTCTTTCATTTCGCGCAATTAACAACATCGATCGTTCGTCCTTGACGCGACGACGATGTTTCTCGTTTTTTACGCTCGAGTCAATCGCGGCGTGGAATTTCGTACGGATTTATCGAATCAATATCGATCGTTTTTATCGAAGGTTTTGTAAAAAAAAAATAGAAAACAAAGAAAAAAATGCGATTTCGATCCAAGTTGATAAACGAGAGAAAAAAACGGTCCTCGTAAGGTCACCCGATGTTTCGGCACTTTTCGGCTTAAACAGAAAAATACGAGCGAGATCAACGCGATAAATGAATTAACCTACTTTTCACGATAAAAGATCGGAATCCGTCGACGTTTCGTAATCTCACGATAAAGATTCGACATTTTTCGAGGTGTTGCTTTAATCCTATTATTATTATATTCACCAGATTTTCGTACGTTCGTACGCAAGAATCGTCTTGCGAAATAAAAAACAATGTTTGTTTTTTTTTTAAGGAATTTAAAATCGAAAGGGATTTAAATTTGGTCGAGCAAAAGTGAAGGAGAAAAATGACGAAACAAGTTTTGCGAAAGCTGGAAAAGCGTTTCGCAATGCGTGACGAGCGCTGAAAATGATAAACATTCGTTTGTTTTTTTTTTTTTTTTTTTTCGCCTTGACGAACTCTCGGGTTTCAGTTGGCGGACGGGATCGGCGAGAACGAGACGACCGGCATGGGTTATCACATTCGGCTCACGTGCAAGGAGGACAAGCCCGACGTACTCAAGTTCCTTCGACGTTTTTTCTTTCGCGATGAACCCCTTAATCACAGTATCGAGCTTATACCTCAAGGCGAGGACAGCACCTGCCTCGAGCTCGAGGAGTACAGCCTCTCCGCTCTCATGGACAATCTCAGTCTAATGGCGGTCTCCTCCAACGGCTCCATCATCGGTGTACAATTAAACGGTGAGATAAATCATGAAAAAAAAACAACAAAAATAACACACATACATCGACGAATTTCAACATTTTCCTCTCTTTATTTTTTCAAACGTCTCACTCGACCGAAAAAAGTCCAATTAATTAATGACAATTATTCGAAGTTATAAAGAAAACATGACGAATAAACGAGAGGAAAAATTCGAGCGAAATATTTAAGAAAAAAATAAGAGAGAGAGAGAGAGAGAGGAATTGTTTGGGTTGCGTTTGGGTTGGAGGAAACGATAAGCGTTAAAGGATACGCGAATCGTGCGTAATTGAGTTCTCGCCTACTCGAAAAGTACCGTGACAAAACGAATTATTTGCAATTGAAATGACCACCCGATTCCATCGCAGAGGGAAGTTGTAGGCTTTTTTTTTCTTCTTCTTTGCCAACTGTCTGCGAATGATTGAAATTGTCGCGAAATTCGCCGGTGGATACAAACGGTCAAAATTAATGCGGACTATCCCAACGATATTTTTCTTGTCCCGACTCTTTGGTCGTACAAAGTGTGTCGTTAAATCTTCGTAAACGCAGAGAGGTAACACACATCGCTCCGTCGCAATTGCCATTCATTGACTTGATTAACGTGTGCACAACAAGAGCGTTGAGAAGCACGAGTATACAGGCTTCCCCAAAACTCGGTGTCGGATTCGGAATGAAATTTCGAGTCGAAATGCATTTTGGTAGTTTTTTTCTACGACCGAAACCTCGCTAGTTATCGATCGTCAAAGTTTGAGCCAATCGCGCGCACCCATTGGCCGATAACTCGACGGGAACTCGTCGCGTGAAAAAGTGCCTCGAGACTTTTCGACTTGAAATTTCATCCCCAATGTCGCATCAAATCGTGAGTCTTTCATTTTTGGACACCCTGTATATGGCACCGGAAGACCGAACGGTCCCTTCTCATTTTGTGAAAACCGGAAGTCGTCCCTGCGACTCTACAATTCTTCATTGCACGATTGAATTGCAGACATTTTTTGAATATCAAAATTTTCAATTTTCATGTTTTCGAAAATAACTAGTACCCAATTTGACGTAAGGCACGTCCGCGCCCTTTTTTTTTGCTGTTCGTTTCAATCGCGTTTTCAAAATCCAGCGATTACTTTAAAAACGATCGATCCGATGAAAGGAAAAGAAGAAAAAAATCCCTCGGAAAATTCAACGCACGTTTTTAGTCGCAATTGCGTAAAAATCGCAACGCCGCGGTATTATCGGTGTACGTAATTGACGTGGAAATGGTGCGTGAAATATTACACGTGTACGTAATAAATTGCGGCGCGAGTTAACGAATTGATCGATCATAAAATATTGCGCGATCGCCGCGTAGAATCGTCGACGGGTAAGGAGAGGAGTGAGAGGATATATCTGAAAATAAAAGACAGGCTCTATCCTGCGGAATCAATCAATCCTCGTTCTTCGCACAAAAGTCGAAAAAAAAAAACCCCACCTGAGAGTAAAACGCAATTTTTCAATCGACACTGAAATACGATCCATAAAATCCATAAAATTGACGATTTAATTTCACACAGGAGGAAAATAAATTTTCCGAATGCCCTCAATTTCGAGTCTTTTTCTTTTTTCTTTCCGATAAATCCTTGTCAACTTTTAGGCATTTTTATGATCAATCGATTCTCGTGTTCCCACGTACGACTCGAAATAAATGAAATAAAATGATAAGATCGAAAATGTATTTAATCGACGCTGAAATACGATCTGTAAAACGAGAAAAAAAATCGCAAACACGGATAATCGATGAAAAAAATTGGCAAAGAAATGTCCAACGCGAGTGACGGGGGAACAAGACACGTTGGAGATTTACAAAGGCCATTAGTGGCCTTGTTCAACACGAGCCTGAATCCCGATATGCCTCGCGCGAATATGTGATAATTTGCAGCAGCCTTCGAGCGGGATATTCATTAATCTCCTTATTGAACAATCGATTTCATGTCGCGATAACTCCAGGTACCACGGACGTGCACGTAAATCTCGATTCATCGACGCATGCTCCGACGATCGAACAAAATGAGCATTTTCGAGCAAATTTTTCAAAACGATACAAACGAATTTACGAGAAAATAATGAAAACACATTTTTTCGTTTTCGACAATCTCATCCGTATCTCACTCTCCATCGATTTTATTCGCACGAAAAAAAGCATCCTTCGTAAGACTCGTTTTTCTCTGTGAAATTGATCGATCAACGTTTATTTACGAGAAAATTCAATAATTCGCCAAGAGCCTTCCGAGTCGCTTATTTATTAATCTCGTTGCCTCAACGATCCATGGACAAATTTCGCGCGAATGCTCTAAATTACACCGTTTCGCGAATAACGTCCGAGCCGTTGCGCGCCTGCACGAGCGAGACAACAAATTACATAATGAACGTAGGCGCTAAATGGGCATGTCAGCGTCGGAAAGTAAAAGCTCCTTTATCGCCTTAAAACGACTGGCATAAATAACAAATATAGGAGCGATTATTGCAAATCGAGTTACTCCGATATTACCGCCGTAATATTGACATTAAAAATGATAAAAACGACAGAAAAATCATTAAACAAGCGTGATCGTCGATCTTTCGGTGACTAAATGACGTTTTTCGCAAAACCACTTGAATACACCCCTTTTGCGGTGGCTCGCACGTACAATCCCGCTTGATAATAAATTCGCTCTCTGTACGTTCCGTCCGTCGAACGAATGACAAAATAAGCAGCGACTGAAGAGAGAAAAAGAGAGAAAAAGAGAGAAAAAGAGATCGACAACCAGAGGTAGATTCCGATCTTTTTTTTCTTCAATTTTATTTCTTCACGAATAATAACGCGGTGAAAAGGAGAGCTCGACAACACCCGATCCGTTCACCGTGATTATCCTTCGTCGGCCTTTGATTCATTTATCTGGGCGTTACTTTTGTATTATGTCGATAATAATCGAGAGCCCCCGAGTCGGCGATTAACGGCCATACGGACAAGCCGCGGTGTCCAAGCGGATAGAGAGAGAGACCGATTGTTTCTTTTTCTCTTTTTTTTTCCTCACAAACGATCGTCGTAAATTTGCGCAGAGACACGTCGAGGCCTTTGCGTCCTTTGCGCGCAGAGTCACGATGTTACCTGGACGGACGCTCGATTTTTTCGAACGAAATTCATCTCGACGCTCTTCTCCTGAAATTTTGAATTTTCGATTTTTGTCGGATCCGGATTCTCAAATTAGAGACATGTGGATGATTTTTTTTTTGAAAAAAAATGAATAACTCGAAGAATTTTTTCCTTCAATTGCTACTTTTCGTGCGCGATTGTCGATTGCCGGCGGAGAAACTCGTTACGAGCGTGACTTACGTAAAAGTGGTGGACGAAAGTTGCCCGCTGGATCTTGCGAAACTCCTCCGACGAGGCTCGCGGTCGGAGGAAGAGAAGACGATGACGGGAGTCGTTTGTTGTCGCAGGTAAAATGGAACCACCGGAAGACGGCGAGCCGGATTACATAACGAACTGCAAGAATCCAAAGTTCCGAAAGATCCTCAAGTTGCTTCATCACGTTGACAGAAAAGTCGACATGACGTCGAGATATCCGGGGAAGAAGGTACTCGAGATCAGGATAATATCCGTTGACAGTAATTGGCGCGGTCGAGGAGTCGCCGGAGCTCTCATGGAAAAGACTGTGTAGGTTGATTAGAAAAAATCATTATTATTCTTTTCAAGCCAAAGAAAATCGCGAAATTCGAAATTTCTTACTCTAATCATTATTTTACTTTCTCAGCGATGACGATAACTTCGTAATATCGAGCACGAGAGTCATCGCGATTCGTCAAACTCGTTTGAAAAAAGTTTTTCGAAAAAGTTTTTGTTTTTCCAAAAACCGTTTTTGGTTTTTTCTTTAACGATACCGTAAATTAAACGAAAGTTGCATTCACGACGTGGATTATATTTCTGTAATATCGTATCGTTCGTTTTTCTCTTTTCTCTTTTCGTTGTACCGCTGACGGGATTGATATCGTTTTTCAGTGAGATTGCCAACGAGTTGGGCTTTGATATTATCCGATCGGATTGCACGTCACTGTTCTCCGGGAAACTCTGCGTGAGATACGGTTTCGAACCGGTTTACGAGCTCAAATACTCCGAGTACGTTGACGAGAACGGGACACCGATATTCAACCCGGCAAAGCCTCACGATTCGGTAACGACTTACGTCAAGATAATCAACGACCCATCTGCGTGTGACTCGAGTGATCAATGATAATAACAACGACAACAGCAGCATGAATAAAAATCATAAAAATAGTGACAACAGACCCAATTTCGGTGCCATCGACTTCCGGATGAGAGACGAAAGGATGCTTTTCCGTCTCGGAAAAGTTTTTTCCAATGTTTTTTTTCCCATCAACGATCTCTCTCGTTTTTTCTTTTCCTCGAGATATAACGTTACGAAGCAGAGTTCGCCCGAGGCTAACCGAAATCTACGAAACTTTTCACGAGATTTCGACAATAATTTTGTCTCCCCCTCTGCCCGCGCCCCTCTATTTTTATAAACGATCGCGAAAAAAACGGTATTGCGAAAATCGCGCGACTCATTTTATTTATTTATTCACAGCCTCGTATCCGCAGCGACGATTGTTAAAAATAAACACTTGTAAAGGACGAGCGAAAAATAAATCTTCCGACTTTTCTCCGTACCCGCGTATTTGGGACTGTTTTTTTTTCTTTTTGTTTTTGCCGAAAAAGGAGTGTTTCGTTGAGCGCTTCCCGTCAACTCTCAAGGTGAATCGATGATTTTTCCTCTCTCGTCGCTGATCGTCTCTCGAACGCCGCGATCTCCTCTTCTCTGCTAAAGTCGGCGATTTCCGCGCGTATTTCGTCGAGAGCTTCTTGATTTCGCCGCGTCTCGGCGTCCGCGAACTCTTGCTGGTGCGACACGGCTTTGTTCAGGACGAGCATGAGGATCGTTAGGCCGCAGGCAGAGAAGGTCGCGCAGGAAAAAGCGATGGCCAACAGCGAGGCGCGTCTCACCCGTTTCCTGTCCCAGGAGGAGAAACTCCATTCGTCGTCCGGATGCCTCATGTTGGGACTCTCGAACGGATCGGATCTGCCGTTGTAATACACTCTGCAAAAATGTCGGCGTTCTGTTTTACTGCCCTCGAAATTTCCTTCGTCGACTATTCTTCATCCACGGCAGACTCTGTCATTTTCGTTCTCGCGAAGGAGAGAAAACGATCGATCGGTTGGAACATTGAAATTATTCAGGATCATCCGTTTGCCGTTACAAATTATTTTTTTTAACAATGCACAGTCTGTACCGACCGTTGGTAAAGAAATCTCTCGCTTTTCAACGACTTGAAGTGACTCTCCGCAAAAAAGGCTCTTACGACAAGGTGAAATATTTCGAAGGAATGGAGTTGCAAATTGCACGAGATATTATGTTCTTGCGGTGAATAAAAATTCGAGAATCTCATCTACGAGTAAGAACGTCGCTGTACGTACACTCTGAACGGACGTCCGTGCGCTCCTTTGGCAACCTTCAGTTCCATGTCGTACAGCTGCCTGGTGCTTTTCTTGCAAAGTATCTTGTAAGCTTCGTGAATTTTCACAAATTCCGAATGATTCGTTTTTTTGCTCACGTCCGGATGCATCTAGAACGTGGAGGGGGGGGGGAGGACCCTCGATACAACATCGCAAAAACTTTTTTTTTTTTGCTGTCGTCCTCGTTTGAAACTCACTTCTTTGGAGAGTTTCAAAAAGGCCAATCGTACGTCCTGCTGCGACGCGTCTGGTGATATACGCAGAGTTTCGTAGTGACTGCGCATGTTGCTTGAAAAAAATTTTGGATATTTTCTTATCATGCGGAAGAGCAAATGCGAAATTGCGGCAAGTTGTATAGTCGAGCTGCGAGGTTATGTCACAAAAAACCATGCGACTGGATTTTACCTGCAGTTCCCGTAAAATCGACGAATTTGCATCGATTCCAGCTTCATTGCACGCAGAATTTGCGACATTTCGTATCTGAGACGTTGTTATTTGTTATTTTGTTCTTTTATCGATGCCGAAATAGATTGAAGCAAATCGAGATGATGCCGGCGACGACGTACATTGTCAGCAAGCTTGGTGTCACATTTTCAATTGCGTCGCGTTTTATTGAAAGCACACGACATATATACGATAGTTATTACGCGATGAGAGTGAAAAACAACTGCGAGCATCGCGAAACATCATCGCGATCGCAGTCGTTGCGTCGTTACTGCCGTTATCGCAATAAATATATTGTTATTGAGACTTTATACAACAGGTGTATTCATGTCGCTACGGACTTTTGTTGACTCGCGTAGTACGGAATACAGGCGCATGTATACTTGATCTGTCGGTAACACAAGAGCCCCATCTCTCGTCGATCTGCGGAACACGCGTCGAAACGGTAGTTGGCACAGCGTCCGATCGTGAGCGCTGCTGTCGCGGCCCACGAAAATGCTTCAGTCGTTTCAGTCGTGTTTTTTTATCTGAACGGATGACGGCCGTCGCTGTTTTTCCTCCAGTGTTTCAACGGAATTACGTTTCTCGTTTCCGAGTGACTTTCTTTTTTATAACAGTGAAACAAACGTTCGAGTGGTAAAAAAAGCGTGTTGTAAAAAAGGTAAATCATCAAACAGTCATTTCGGTTCCATCGGATTATCGCGAAATGACGTTTTCGCATCGGTTTTATCGTGTCCTCGTACGGTTCGCCATTTTATTGTTATCCCTCTCGCTCTCTCTCTCGTTTGCTCGCTCTCTTCGCGATCCGTGTCAAGACGAAAATTTCGATACACAGTGACTCGGTTTCCTCAAAATTCCTTCATTACGATATCGCCCGAAGCGCAATCTTTCGCGAAATTAATAGAACATAAAAGAGCCCGTTACTCATCGTGCAATTAAACGAACATGGTATTTTCGACGCGTGATGTCACGGGAAGAAAAAAAATCAATTCTCTCCTTTTTTTTCCAACCACACACGCACCTCTATCTCCGATCTTTGTCTCTCTCTCTCTCTCTTTCTTTTAAATGCTCGATATTAAAAAAAAGTGCGTTTCGCTGGATAGATACGATTGTTACGGCTCTATAACTCTCGCTACCTGCAGCCGACGTATTGAGAAAGAGAGAAAGGCGCGAGAGAGACGAAAACGAAGAAAACTCGTACGAGTTTTCAGTGAAAATATGGTGCTACGAGCGTTTCCTCAAAAACTTCATTGTCGAGCCAATGTTTTTCTGTATTTTCCAGTAGCGGGGATGGTCATTTGAAAAAAAGAGAACGTCGAGGGGATCCCTGCATGGACCGTTCACACGAGTAAGTTATTAATTAACAAACGTACCCGGACAAATATAAAAAAAAAAACAGAAATATGCGCAGCTTTGTGAAACATTTTCCCAGCGCGTTTATCTCGCGTTCGAGTTTGAGGTTAGGTTTGCCGTTTCTCTCGATCTCGAAAGAAAAATTACATCGTCATTCGCGACTATCAATCAAACGAAGCTGTGATGAAAAAAGAATAGAAAAGAACTGAATTCCTTTGAGCTTCTCGCACCTGCCACGCCTCTCGCGTCTCTCCTTCGTCCTTTTTTCTTTCTTACACTTTTCCCTCTAACGTCAGTGCTGTTGATACACGGAACACGAAGAGTAACGCGCGCACGTACGCGCTCGCGTCGAGATGATCGTTGCGGCAGGTGTAACCGGAAGTTTATCCGCTTGTGATCGCTTTGCACCAAGTTCGGTAGTCGCGTAACCGTGACGAAGAGCTTGCCGACCATGACCGTTTCGACGAGTTCGCGAAACATCGAATTACGAACAAAGACGTTTGTAATTCGTGTAATTCTTTCGTTCGCGTGATAAAAACAACAACGCGGCTTTCACGATCGTTTTGCATCGCAATTCTCGTTTCGAGAGTGCCGCCTGAGGGCGCTTCGCGAGACAGAAAAGGTTTTCACGACTCGAAAAAGGTTTTTTTTTTAAATTTCTCTTCAAGGAGGGAGGAAACGCCCTCGAAGGATCTAGAAATTTCGTTCGCATTCGATGCTCTCTTCGGAGGCGGAAAAACCGCTCCCTGAACGATTCCAACGTATCGCTCGCAGCCTCTCGTTTCCGACAGAGTGGGCAGATGAGATTCGTCTCGACGCTGTATATAACACCCCACGTAAGGAGCGAGCCGAGCGATTCGGACGGCGAGTTGCCTCAGAAATCGTAGAAAAGAGTTTCTCCCGCATTGTTTCCATCAATTTTCCACCATCGTACAATAACATTCATCCCGAAGATCGATCAATCTCGTTGACACTTATCAACAATAAATAATTCGCGATTAAAAACAAACGACGCCAAGACTCTTCGTTGTTTTTACGTAAAACGATAAATTTCTAGGTTAGGTAAACAAAGTTATTTATTCGCATCGTCAGCCGATTATTCGCTGTACTGATTCGCAGGAAATTGTCTCCTCTCTTTCTGCAAACGAATGAAAAAGTGTTTATTTATAGAGGAGAAGACACACAGTGCTTTTTTTTCCACTGTATCCGCGCGAACGGCGATGAATCATCATCCGCCGTTCCGGCGAACAAGGACACTCCGATCTCCGTACGGAAACGCTCGTCCGAGACGCGAACGTCGAATAATCTCAAAGCGTCGTTTGAGCCTGATTGAAATGAAAAAAAAAAACATTTTTTAAACTCGCTCAAACCTCCCGAACCATCTCGAAATAAGCAAATCAATGGCGTTCGACGAAACATCGCGCGAGCACGCGACTTCGTCTCAAGATCCTTTCTCCCGACTTTCCAAGCTACCGTGTGAAGTTTGCAACGCTCTCCGCGCTCCGCGTCGAGTTTTACAACGCGAGAGAAAGTAAAAAACGACAATTACAAGATTATTTTCGCGTTCGTTGAAATTTTTCGTTTCGAGGGACGCTGAAGACGAAAAAAACAAGAATTTCGAAATTTTCAACCGTACTTGCACCGTATTGAGAAGAAAAAACAGCAAAAAGAAAAAAAATCCTTCGAGTATGCGCCGTCGTTGCATTTTTTCGCCCCTCCAACCCCATAAAGCCGAAGGTGGGTGTAATTCGATGCGCGCGCCCTACTCGCGGCGGTAGGGGGGGCTTCGGTCGCGCGGCATCCACCACACCAGCTTGCAGGTCGAACAATCAGTGAGAAATGAGATCCGCAGTCGTCCGCGTTAACCCCTCGTCCGCGACGACGAGAGACTAGACGGATTTACCTGTACAATTATAACACGAATATTCATGCGCATTAACAATAAAATGTAGCTTTTAAAAAGTATATACGTTAAAAGTAGCGTTTGCATGACATTTACGAATAAACAAGCGGATATAAACATATTTTTCTACTTTAAATCGACAAAAGACGACAACGAGGTGTCTCCGATATTTCTTTCGAAAGATTTTCGTTAAAATCCCGAAACAAGTGACGATAATATCGACGAAATTCAGCCATCGGCGTCGTTTTCCGAGCGACGAAAACGCGAAGCCGGCTCGTCGTTGAAGCAGCGCGGAGAGTACGAAAAAAAGTCGATATCGCAAGCTCGATGTATGCACTTTTTGCAGTTTTTTTGTTTCATCCGCGATCAAACGAGAATAGCAGTATGACGAGGTGAATCAAAGCACCAGAGGGCGATACACATCATACACTCATGGGTAGAACGGACATGTCCAAAACCCTGAACGCTTACAGGATGTGAGTAGTTGTCGTTTTTTGAAAATATACCTATTTTTTAAATGTCGTATCTCGTCCCGGAAGATTTTTTTTCTCCGCGCGAGGAAAAATTCGCGAATTAGCTGAATCCTTGCGCGGATTTTCTCGGACAGATTTTTCGCAATCGCATATCTCCTATCGACTTTAAAACGAATTTTTTTATTCGTTTTCCAAACGAAAGGCTTCCTCCTCTCGCCGGATTATCTCTCCCTTATCGCGCATCTCGATCGACAATCTCGATCAAGATTACGCGCAATACCGCATTACGATCGGCGTTTTGGATTTGAAGATACGAATTTTGAAAAATTGCGAAAACCAAAAATGGAATTTCTCGGGTGGCAAAAAAAAGAAGCAAAAAACGAATTTTTCGAATTTTCCATCTTCGTTTTTACTATTTTTGCAAAAATCACATTCGAATTACGTGTTTGTTTTTTTTTCTTCGTTATTTTGCAACATTTTGAACAATCCGTGACGCTCGGAGATCGAAAAACGAAAAAAAAAAAGAATTTCAGAATTTTCGTGAAAAATTGCGAAAACCAAAAATGGAATTTCTCGGGTGTCAAAAAAAAGAAGCAAAAAACGAATTTTTCGAATTTTCCATCTTCGTTTTTACTATTTTTGCAAAAATCACATTCGAATTACGTGTTTGTTTTTTTTTCTTCGTTATTTTGCAACATTTTGAACAATCCGTGACGCTCGGAGATCGAAAAACGAAAAAAAAAAGAATTTCAGAATTTTCGAAATTTTTGCTTTTTTTTTCACGTTGCAAAAGACAAATTCTGTTCTCGTCGCTTCTCGAGGAGACTCGGAAACGAATGTTCGTCCTTTTGTCCTGCCATGTTTATTTTCCGTGCGAGGTAAATTATGATTATCGTCGCGTCATGGACGGCCTTGGCTCGATAAAATCGTCAGCTGTTGACTCTCGTGTCCGTCGACGCATAATCGAGGCGAGCTGCAACCGCCATCGATCCCGTCGAATCAGCCCCAATGTCCTCCGACGTTGGGAAATGCGACAAAAGTCAACGAAATTTTCATCGTCATTCCACGTGGAATTACACCCTCGTGGCACCCCCCGAGACACTGCCTTTTTTCTCCCCCTTTTTCCTTCACGCGAAAGCCACACGCACACGCACTTTTCGTTTTCTCACGCGTGCGTTAATTTCCCTTCACGCCGCACTGCGTCTCCCACCGGCGACCCTCTTTTACCTGCCCACGTGCTCGGGGTTCGAGAAATCATGAAAAACAATTTTCAGACGAGAGAAAATCGAGAGACGAAAAATCCTGCCGAGTTTCATGGAAAAGTCCGATTTTTCGCGATAATTGTACTCGATTATCGACGACGAATGGGCAAACGAGGTCAAGGAGAATCATCGTCGAGTAAGGACTCGTTCGAGGACTCCGACAAGGTCAAGGTTTTTTCGCGAGTCACGTTTTCCGGCTGACGTTTCCCGTATAGAAAAAACAAAACATCGACGCTGTTCTCGCTGTGAATTGCCGTTTTTTTTCTCCACAATCTCGCAGACTTGAAAATTCACAGAAAAATAAGGAAAATACTTTTCATCGAATTTCAATTTTTTCATCGAATTATTTCCGGAAACTTGAAGGCGAAAAAAATTGAGAGCGAAGGGTCGAGTTTTCGTCCGGCAAATTTGACGAGATGGAAGCTGGGAGAAGTTTGGCGTTGAAACAATCTCGATATTTATCGCTTTCGTTGTTTTCCGCATTCGGAAACGCAGCGTTCAGGGAGAGCACGGAGTGTTTTCCTATAGGGGTTTGCGCTTGCGTGAAAATATTGAGCCACATTGATCGGCTCTCGCGTCGGTGGTCGTCGGTGTGGCCCGGCGTTTTATCGCAGCCCTGACATGGGGTAAGTTTGTACTCCCGAGGAAATTCGACGTGTAAATTGATCTTTTTTTTCACCCCGAAGACGCACGATTCTCGGCAACGATCGTTATCGCCTTGTTTCATTCTTCTCTCGTCCGTTAAATCCTTCGCAAACGCCGATAATTTCGACTTCATCCCGCGTCGGAACGAGCGATTTTATTCTCGGCAAAAGTGCACAACCGCCCGCGGTGCGTGTCTTTGCGTCAAAGTGCGCGTGAACGATTTCGCGAAAAGAAATATTGAAAATACGAAACATCGTCGACGAGAAATTCGACTTACTTTTTTTCAAAGTTTATGGACTTTTATTCGCTAAACTTTCGCTCCGGCGATTTCTTTCGCACGTTGTTTATTTTTGTTCTTCAAGTCGTCAGGAAAATCAGCGATCAAGCACCGAGTGAGGAAAAAAATGGTGTGAATAAAGTTGATGAAAAAACGAGTAATTGTCCGATGATTTTGCGAGGCTCGAAACTCGACGATGGCGAGTTTATCTACAAATTCTTGAATCAAAGTTCGGTGCTGCTGTGGAAAAAAAAAATCGATCCTCAATTACGCGTTTTGCTCCGTAAAAGGTCGATGCTCCAGTTTTTCTCTCGACGTGCGGACAAATACGGATCTGAAATGTTAATCGTTCCACGTCCGTAACGGAGCGACCGTGGTTTTCCAAGTCGACTTTTTTCACTCGGCTGCGCTTTTTCCAAAAAGTGCACAAATTCCTTGAACGTCTTTTACGTTAAAAACTGACGATCCTGGGATGCTCCAGTAGAAAAAAAGTCGAATTTGGAAATAACAAACACCTCAAAATGTCGGAATTTATCGTTTGCACGAAAAACCGCCCTCATCGTCCGGACGACCTTTTTCGACCTTGAGATCACCCCGCACAGTGATTTAATGCGAAATTCCACGTGTCTCCTTTGTTTTTTCGTCATTTAATTCGTTAATCTTTATTCGCAGAAAGAAAATAGAACACATTGGCAGAATGACGGCCATGACGCAGGAAGAGATCGTCGCTGGTGCTCGAACGGTGGCCCAGGGCCTGGAGGCGCTGAGGGTCGAGCACGGCGGTCTCCTCCAGGGTTTGCAGTCTCAGGATGCACCGGCGGCACGCGACAAAGCCAGCCTGTTGCGCAAAAACATCGAGATGATCGAGCTCGGCCTCGGTGAGGCTCAGGTGATGATGGCGCTGGCGAGTCACCTGCAAATGGTCGAAGCCGAGAAGCAAAAATTGCGAACGCAGGTTCGAAGGCTCTGCCAGGAGAACGCCTGGCTCAGGGACGAGCTGGCTGGTACACAGCAGAAGCTCCAAGCGAGCGAACAGGCTGTGAGTACTTTTTTCACTTCTCCTCGATCCTCGCTCGACGCCGGAAATTCAAAATTCGGATTAAAAGCAAAAAACCCGTTTTTCCCCGTCCCTTCCACGGTATTTCTTCATCTCACGAAAATTTCTGACGAAAAAACACCGTTTCTATTCATAAAATAAAAAAAAAGGTGTCGCAACTGGAGGAGGAGAAGAGGCATCTCGATTTCATGAACAGCATAAGACAGTACGATCCCGATCCTCCGGCGGACGACGAGAACGCCAAGGACAGACCAAAGGACGACCCGGTGGTCGACCTGTTCCCGGACGACGAGGCGGACGAGCGAAACAGTAGGTGTATGTAGAAATAATTCGAGAGACGGAAAAAACGGCGAATTCTTTCCGGAAACTCGTCGCCACGCGATTCTAACTCGGCCCGCTTGATGTCTCTCGCAGCGATGTCGCCGACGCCGCCGTCGCAGTTCGCCCAGCAGGTGAACGCCGGCTACGAGATACCGGCGCGGCTGCGCACCCTCCACAATCTCGTGATACAGTACGCGAGTCAAGGTCGTTACGAGGTCGCGGTGCCGCTGTGCAAGCAGGCCCTCGAGGACCTCGAGAAGACGTCCGGTCACGACCATCCGGATGTCGCGACCATGCTGAACATCCTGGCGCTCGTTTATCGCGATCAGAACAAGTACAAAGAGGCGGCGAACTTGCTGAACGACGCGCTGGCCATCCGCGAGAAGACCCTCGGCGAGAATCATCCGGCGGTCGCGGCGACCTTGAACAACCTCGCGGTGCTCTACGGGAAACGCGGCAAGTACAAGGAGGCTGAGCCTCTGTGCAAGAGAGCCCTGGAGATTCGCGAAAAGGTCCTGGGGCGCGACCATCCGGACGTCGCCAAGCAGCTCAACAACCTCGCTCTGCTCTGCCAGAATCAGGGCAAGTACGAGGAGGTGCAGAGATACTATCAGCGGGCCCTGGAGATTTACGAGGCGAAACTCGGCCCGGACGATCCGAACGTCGCGAAAACCAAAAACAACCTCGCCTCCTGCTACCTCAAGCAGGGCAAGTACAAGGACGCCGAGGTTCTCTACAAGCAGGTACTCACGCGGGCTCACGAGAAGGAATTCGGTGCTATCGACGGCGACAACAAACCCATCTGGCAGGTGAGAGCCTCTGCGAGAATCTCTCTCTTTTTTTATTCAAAATTGTATATCGATTTTTGGATTTTTTTTTCGTTAAAATTGCCACTCGAAAGGACGAAAAATAAGCGTATTGCGGGAGGAAATTAAGACACTCGCTTGAGTGGAGGAAAGAGAGCCTCTGCAAGAATCTCTCTTTTTTTATTCAAAATTGTACATCCATTTTTGGACTTTTTTTATCATTAAAATTGCCACTCGAAAGGACGAAAAATGATCGTATTGCGCGAGGGAATTAAGACACTCGCTTGAGTGGAGGAAAGAGAGCCTCTGCAAGAATCTCTCTTTTTTTATTCAAAATTGTACATCCGTTTTGGGTTTTTGTTTCGTTAAAATTGCCACTCGAAAGGATGAGAAATAATCGTATTGCGCGAGGGAATTAAGACACTCGCGAGTGGAGGAAAGAGAGCCTCTGCAAGAATCTCTCTTTTTTAATTCAAAATTGTACATCGATTTTTGGATTTTTTTTTCGTTAAAATTGCCACTCGAAAGGATGAGAAATAATCGTATTGCGCGAGGGAATTAAGACACTCGCGAGTAGAGCCTCTGCAAGAATCTCTCTCTTTTTTTATCCAAAATTGTACATCGATTTTTGGACTTTTTTTATCATTAAAATTGCCACTCGAAAGGACGAAAAATGATCGTATTGCGCGAGGAAATTAAGACACTCGCTCGAGTGGAGGAAAGAAAGTATGGAAAAAGGTCGAACGACGCGAACTCGAGAGTGTTAGTGACTTTTCGCGCGTCAACAGGTAGCGGAAGAGCGAGAGGAGAACAAGCACAGGAACAAGGAGAACGCGCCGTACGGCGAATACGGCGGGTGGCACAAGGCCGCCAAAGTCGACTCGCCGACGGTCACGACGACCCTTAAGAATCTCGGCGCGCTTTACCGAAGGCAGGGCAAATACGAGGCCGCGGAAACGCTCGAGGACTGCGCCCTGAGATCGCGAAAAGAGGTCAGTACCGAATGGATCTTCGAAAAAGCCAAAAATCAAGAAAAAAAAGCAAAGAAACAGATTTATCTCGTACTTTGAGCACGCGCTTATCGTTCCGGACATTCATTATTCTCATCCCTCCCGAAATTTCCCATTACACGCAGCATTTCAAGCAGGTGAGCGATATTCGATCGTAAGATTGTGTAAACCCTCTCCCCCTCCCACCCAGGAATCGCATTTTTCACGCACGTGTCTTTCGTAGTCAATTTTTCGTTTTTTTTTTTTCTGAAAAACATTTGTTCACTTTTTCGTCAATTTTTTGTCTCTCCTCTTCCCAAGCGTTTCTCAATCTCCCTCCTCCTCGTTGACTCCGAAATGCATCGTCCAGTGCTTTTTTACAGCTGTTGAATGTCGACAAAAATCAAACAAACGAGAAATGACCAAAAAATAGAACGCCAAAGATTATTTTATCAGAGAAGCAAATTATACCATCTCTCTCTCTCTCTCTTTCTCTCTCTTTCTCTCTCTCCTTCTCTCTCGTACTTTGCGCGCAGGCATTGGATCTCGTGAAGCAAGCCAAGGTCGCCCAAATCCTGGGCGAAGAAAAGGGCTCGATCAGACGGGGTTCCCGCTCCAGTCTCGCCAACAGCGAACACGAACAGCAACACGATGAAGTGAGTGACTTTGACTTTTCTCCATCTTTCTCCCTCTCTCTCTCTCTCTCTCTCTCTGTCTTTTTCTCGCCCTCTAAATGTTCATTCCATTCATCCTTCTCGTTATAAATATCTCTGTTTCACATTCTTCTCACTGGGTGTCCGAAAATTCGATGTCAACAATTGCAATCTAGCCGCGGAACGAAATTCCACGCGGAAACACGTACTCTAGAATTTCTCGAAAACTCCAAAAATTTTCCAACCCGGAATTTCATCCCCGATCTAGTGGCGATTTGGCATCATCCATTCTCGGCACATCCTGTACATACGGTATACATTAGGGTGTTGAAAAAAACCAAAAAAAGTCCTCCAAACTGGTTCAAATTCAAAAGACGATTGATTCACGAACGAAGAGACTTTTTTTTTTAATCGCACGTCAAAGATCATTTTGGAGGAAATTTTCGTGATTTTTTCACTCTCCATCTATAACGTATGTTTGTACATTACATTCCCCGCCGGCCAAAAGTAAAAGGCCAAAATATCGTGAAAATGAGTGATTTTTTTTTTTTTTTCATTCAAATTTGATGTTTTCAAGTTTTGGCTCGCACTTTCGGCCGGATGTTTCATGATTTGTGTAACATACAACGTTTTTATATTTATCGTTCATTTCAAGTTTCCGTTGCCCCTCGATTAGTACGCGAGACGTACACTAGAGTCGCACAATTGCATGCAAGTAGTTACCACACACCGTCACGTTAGTCGTTATTCTCTCCGCTCTCAATTTCCTCTCTCTCTCTCTCTCTCTCACTCGCTGTACTTTCGTTTTCTTTCTTGTTTTTTTTTTTTTCGATTCTTTTTCTTTTTGTCCGCCCCGATCTGACGATTCGACAAACGATCACACAGGGCTCCCTGCCGCTGGTACAGAGGGCGCTCCACGAGGGACAATCCGGCCATCACGATGCTAGTCCTAACAAACCCGGTCTAAAGAACAAATTCTTACACGTATTTGGCATTCACTCGTCCACGTAGGAGGCACAAACTTTGAATCCCCTGGCGGAATGCGTAGTTTTATCGTTCGTTTTTTTTTTTTTTTTACCGGAATTGACGTAACACACTCGAACGTTTTGGGCAACTGCGCTGAATACTTTCGTACATCGTTGCCGCGCTACTTCCCGATCCGAAAAAGCCCCCGATCGCTCGCGAACTCTCAATTTCCCGCTTCCCTTTCCTCGAGGGGGGGTTTACTCATTTTTTTTTTTTCGCAAAAACACCCCTCGGCGATGTTCGAGCGAAGAAAGGCGGTCGCAGGGTCGCACGAAAAATCGACGTCGAGCGAAAAGTCGAAGAGAGGAAAGCAAAGATATCCCCCGGGTCTCGAAGCATTTATCGCATTTCGTCGGTGAAATTTCGCTCTGCGAAGAACGGAAATGTCGGGAAAATTTCGTACAAAGGAGAAGCATTTATCGAAAACATCGCGGATTTAATTGCGCCAAAAATTTCGCGGATTTCTCGCTGGTTCGCACAATTTTTCGTCTCGCGAAATTCACGAAACACGTCGTATTTATGCCGGATTGGAGAAGCCGAAACCGCGATTTCCTGCCCGCGTTGCGAGCCTTTTTTGTTCGTCAAACATTGAGAAAGAGAGAAGGAAAAAAGTGCAAAGGACGGGTGGGGGCGAGAAAAAAACGTGGAACGTCGGGTATTTGATTCTTCGGCTATTTAGAGGATTTCAGCCATGATCTCAGTCGAACGCGTGACGATGCATAATAATGTCGCGTAATATTTCCGTTTCGCGAATTTCGAACGTCGTTTTTCGCCACTCGAGAGAGGCGACGCTCGCGCCCTTTGCCCCCCCCCCCCCCCCCCCGCAAACGCCGCGAATGTTCGCTTTATTTTTATCGATCGACTGCACCGAGTCTTATAAATATAAATATATATATATATATATTTAAAAATAGAGATAAACAAATAACGTTTTAAGCTTTAGGCTCCTGTTGAACGTTTTTATGCGATTGTTGAATTAATCACGAAACGAATGATCCGAGAGTGGACATTGGTGATTAAAGTCCGCGAATAGCGGAGGAAGCAAACAAAAAAATGGGTTTAGTGCCTTGATACTTTAATGAATATACAATGAAGAAATAAATTATTTTACAACAAAGCTCGACCGCTCTCGCGTGATTCCGTCATTTCGTCCGATCGTTGTTCGACGTATTTGTGCTTTCTCTCTTTTTCCACCGAGGTATCGATCGTCCGAAGGTTGCATGGCACGTAAAGAGTCGAAAAAAAAAAAAACGTGAGGCAAAATTGTAAAAAGCAAAGTTTTCCGAATATTTCCCGAAGTTTTCGACAATTCGACAATTCGTCGATATATTTTTACAGAAAATCGACGTTTTTTTTCGGATTTTCATGGAATTCGATTTCGGTTTTTTTTAATTCTCTTTGAGGCTGTTGCTCGCCGTACGTCCCCTTAAAAGTAGACTCGGAAAAGTTGACGGGATGAAGGAAAATTTGGGGGAAATTGAAGAAAAATCTTTTCCATCCTTTTTTTTTCCATTTGAGATTTTCGAGGTGTTCAATTTTTGAAAAAGAAAAAAAAAACGTTTGGACAGTAGTCTCGTCAGAGGCGTCTCCTCGGGAATTGCAGAAAAATTCCAGAGCAGCGTTCGGAACGTTGATGCAAAATGAAAAATTCTCCGCCGGATTTTTTGAGAAAAAAATTCCGCAATTTGAGCTTGCACAATATGAAAAAACGAGCGAATGTCTCGAAAAGTCATTTTTACGTGATTACTGCCTCGACGTTTAATTTTTGCCGTCCAAACACGATTTTTCGTCGCGCGATCCTCGAAACCCGGCGAAAATCACGAATCCACCGTCGTTGTCGTTTTTTTTCCTGTCGATTGTCGCGCTGTCGTCGCGCGTTTTTTTTTTTTTTTTTTTTGTTAATCGCATTGATTCGAGTATCGCGATACACGGGCTTAGGTGCGGATGAGAATACCGGGACGCTGATCGAAGGACGATGTACGAAATAAAAAGACAGGCCTGAAGAATCTCGCGAGAAACGAAAATCCAGCAGGTGCGTACACGTAGCAATTTTTCTTTTTTCCTTTTTGTTTCTTCTAATCTCTTCTTCCTGTCTCTCCCAGGTACTCTTTTAACTCGTTTCTCCGCCTCTCTCTCTCTCTGTTTTCCTCCGTCCTCTTGGTGTTTTGGTGTTTTTCTCGCACAAATCGATCGCCGCGCAACGTCTGCGATAATCGATGATGAAAAAAATGTTTTTCTTTTTTTAAAAACGCTTCTTTAATGGGCCCTTCAAAAGCACTCGATACGCACGTTAAATGTTTGTTCGTACTCCTCAGGAATGTGCTTGCGTACGTGTGAATGCCATGGAAATATTTCTCCCGAGTTTCGCTCTGTAGAATAGAGCACGTTTTTTTTTTTAATACATTTTTATTCCTCAATCGGCAGGTATAACATCGACGTATCGAGCAAATATTCGTTGTACGAATAAATCGAAGATAAAGAAAAAAAACAAAGCTCTCTCTCGAGTTACTTTTCGCACCTTTTTTTTGGTGCATTTTGACGAAAAAAGTTTGAAAAAAAAACAGATTCCCGCGTGCCGGGGCCAATGGAGATTCCGATTTTTTCAGCAGCGCGAATCTCGCGGGCGCTTTTTTTTCCCCACGCGTTTCACCAAAGAGAGAGCCGCGTGCAAATTCCGAAATATTCGCTCTGCAGAATGGAGCACGTTTTTTTTTTTTAAACATTTTTATTCCTCAATCGGCAGGTATAACATCGACGTATCGAGCAAATATTCGTTGTACGAATAAATCGAAAATAAAGAAAAGAAACAAAGCTCTCTCTCGAGTTACTTTTCGCACCTTTTTTTTGGTGCATTTTGACGAAAAAAGTTTGAAAAAAAAACATATTCCCGCGTGCCGGGTCCAATGGAGATTCCGATTTTTTCAGCAGCGCGAATCTCGCGTGCGCTTTTTTTTCCCCCTCGCGTTTCACCAAAGAGAGAGCCGCGTGCAAATACCGAAATAAATCGTTAAACATAAAAAAAAATATAAATCCTCTAAATCGGCGAAAATTCAGTTTTCCGATGCTTAGAAAATCATTTTTCACGCACTTCCGGTTTCGCGACGAAGAAATTTCGTCGAAAAAATGGACAAAACGGAAATTCGTCGCTCCGCGAGGACGATCTGCGTTCGTTGACGTTCGTCTCTTTTGTTTCAGGATCGAAAGCACTCCGTGCGCGCCCAGTAGACGTAAAACTGCGACGAATTCCGAGGGAAAAATAGCGAGGAAAAACGAGGAGTTTGAGGAGAAGGAAAGCTTCGACACGAGAGAGGCTCTGCATGGTTTTTCTTCCGAAACTTTGCCGACGACGTCGAAACTCGTGTCGTAATCGCTGAAAGAATAAAAAGAGGGGAAAACAAGAAAAAGACAGGACGATGAAAATGAGAAGAAAAAAAAACACATTCCAGCTGCTTCGTTTCACGCATATCGGATGCTCGCGGGATCACGCAAGAGGAGAGAACAAGCTGAACGCATGTTTTTATTTATTTTCATTTTTTTTTTTTTTTTTTAAAGCTCGCACGTGTAATCAATGTCGCTCGAGACGATGATGACGATTTCATCATCGTCGACGATGCCGCCACCGACGACTGTACGCCAATCAAAAGAAACGAAGAAGAAAAATACGAAACGCGATCGATCTTTCGCGCCTGATGAAAAAAAAAAAAAGAAAAACATGGGAAATTCTCAATTTCCCATTTTTTTCATCAGGAAAATCGCGAACTCGCGAAAATTGAAAAAAAAAAAAAGAAAAGAAATGAAAATTCGTGTTCATTCCTGACGAAAAGTTCGACGATCGTGACGTGTTTCGGAGGAGGGGAAAAATCGAGAAAAAAAAACTCAAAAATGCCCGGGACATTTTATTCCCAAGGAAGCGACGCGGTGAACGATTCGGGAGGAGAAAGAAATCGCGGAATCGTTGCATTTACGACGTGTAGCACGCGAGGAACGCCACTTTTTTTTTGTCAACGAAACAAAAAAAACCGAAAAAAAAGAAGATTTTTCTCCGATCGCTTCGTTTTCTTCTCGCTTTTCTCGTTTTTATCTTTCGTTTCTTTTTTAAATCTTCCTCGATTCGCCCGAGCGAGGATCACCGCGTAATCGTAATCATATGCATAATCAGCAGAGATGAGAAATCGATGTTTTTGAACGTGAAACGGGAGAGAGGGGGGGGGGGGTCACAACGTCCAGAATGATGGGTGCGGGACTAGTCACCCGATTGATCGTCGATATATCGATCATTCATTTGAACCATCGTTTTTAGTATTTTTTTTTTTTTCATCGTTCGATCGAGAAATTCTCTCTTGTATCAAAAAAAAACGACGAATTTTCTCTTAATCGACGTTTCATCGTTCGCTCGAGGCGTTCTTCTTTTTAAATCGTGCTTTCGACGGGAGCCTCGAGACTTCCGGTCGAACGATTATTTATTTGTGGCAGCTGCTGAAAACCGTACGGAAAATTAATCCTCTTGTATACATTCTTTATTATTATTATTATTATTATTAACGTACGACGGTGCGTAGCTCGTAGTCGTCGCAATCGCGCCTCGTTAGTTCGCACGTGGAAGTGTCTTTGGAGGGTGCAATTTCGCTCGTCGCAAGGTTTGCCGATTAACGATGCGAAAACGGAAAAACGAGTGGAAAAAAAAAACAAACTCGACGTCGGATACCGAATATTTTGATAAACGAGACGGAGCGCGACGATGACGAGAAAATGGGAGGAAGAAAATGAAGGAAAAACGAAATATACACGGAAAAACAATACGATTTTCGTGTGTGCAAAAGGCTTTATTCCCTCCTGTAGCTGCGATGAATATGTACGACTCGCGTATGCGTATCGGGACGAATTCGAAAAAAAAAAAATCGATTTTTTTGACTCCCACCGGAAATCGCGGGAGCTTCGAAAAAACGCTTTTCTCGAACCGCTCCGATATACACTCGTACATCGCGGTGTCTTTTTATTTCCGGAATTGACATTTTACTCTCGCTGCTCGGTCGATAAAAACGAAAAACTGGAAAAAAAAATTTAAAAACCGCGAAATTCTGCCAATTTTGGATTTTCATTCTTTTCCTCGTTGTGTTCGAGGAATTTTGAAAAAACCGTCGATTCTCCTTTGAATGCTTTTTTTGGGTGGACGAGTTTTTCCTGTTGCGAGCTTTTTTTTTCAAATTTGATATTTTTTCGGTTCGTTCGTCGTCGTTTTTGTCGGAATTTTTTTTTTCAACCGATTCGGGCCAGAGCGAACGGAGTCAATTTTGGAAATGACGACAGCTCGATGTATGTACGCGCGTGTAGTTGTGTGTATTTAATTGTTTTTTTTATCGAGCTCTCTTCTCGCGTTGTAACGAGCTTTTTCGAAAGTTTGGCAATTTCCGTCTCGAATCGCGCGTTTTTACAAAGATGCAGGCACTCCCGGCGAGCGATCCCGAAAGGCCTAGAAGCGATCTGACGAACGATTCAAGAGTTGCAATATTTTATAGTCAGTCGCGGAAATTTGAGGAAAAATAAATAAAATAGACAAATAACGCGATGCGAAAGCCCATTTTTTTTCTCGACGCGTCAATCGAGCGCCCGATTCGGAAGGGAGGCACTTTTTTTCACGAAAAGTTTCTTCTTCACCGAACGACCGACGCCGAAATTCGTATTTCGGCCGGGAAATGCGAAGATCGAAAAAGGCCAAAAAGTCGTTTCGAGGGAAAAGCGCCGTTTTCCGAATCTCTCGACGACGGAAATACATTGATAATTTATTGAACCCACGCGTGATCGAGACGTCCGGCAGTTTTTATCGGATTCCTCGCGGTATTTTTTAATTGCGAAGCGATCGAGTAGAAACGTTCAAAAACGAAGCTAAGTAGCGTAATTTCGTAAGTATTTTGTATGCGCAGGCTATTATATACACACGTGAAAACCGTCGTTTAACGATAAACCGGAAAGAGAGGGAGAGAGAGAAGAAAAACGACATAATTAATGATATTAATTATCGTTGAGTTTATTTTTGTTTCTCATCGATCGGAGTTTCAAAAAAGGAAAAAAGAAATGAGAAGAAAGCGACAAAGACCGAGTGAAAAGTTTACTTTTTATACACGCGAGCGCGTCAACGTCGAGATTTCCGTTGCGGATGAATCGCGGTATTGAAAAAAAGAACTTTGCGACGGAATCTCGCAGGAATTTCGGCTCTCAGGTGCAAAATATTGTTACCCGATGATTGTCCGGGAAGATGTAAGCTTTCATTTATAATAAACGTTCCAACCGGTATAATTTTTCCAAAAGGACTCGGAAAAACGACGTTTCGCTACTTTTTTCTCAATTCCTACCCCGGAAACGTCATTTCCCTTTCGTTTTTTCCCATCATACATACTTAATAATAGACATAATTAATGATATTAATTATCGTTGAGTTTATTTTTGTTTCTCATCGATCGGAGTTTCAAAGAAGAAAAAAAGAAATGAGAATAAAGCGACAAAGACCGAGGTAATCGGGTATTAATTAGGGAATCGAAAAGGCCTCGGAAAAACGACGTTTCGCTACTTTTTTCTCAATTCCTACCCCGGAAACGTCATTTCCCCTTCGTTTTTTCCCATCATACATACTTAATAATAGACATAATTAATGATATTAATTATCGTTGAGTTTATTTTTGTTTCTCATCGATCGGAGTTTCAAAGAAGAAAAAAAGAAATGAGAATAAAGCGACAAAGACCGAGGTAATCGGGTATTAATTAGGGAATCGAAAAGGCCTCGGAAAAACGACGTTTCGCTACTTTTTTCTCAATTCCTACCCCGGAAACGTCATTTCCCCTTGGTTTTTTCCCATCGTTCGTCAACGAGAGCGAGAGGAAAACAAAATACAAACCTTTTCTTTCGTTTTAAGGTAGTTCTATCGTTAGATTCAAATCGAGAAATTGTTTTGCAGTTTTTCTCACATACAAAATGGTTCGCGGGCTTCGGTTAAATAAGAAAAGTTGTTGCAAATCGACTAAAGAACAGCATACTCCAAATTCACGGTCATCCCGGGTGATATGTGCTTGCTCTATAATTACAAAAATTGCGAAAAAAATGTTCTTAAGATTTTTTTGGAAAACTCGAGAAATCTTCTTTGATGTTGCATAAAAATGTATGCAAAGTTTTAGAAGGCTTCACCACGTAGAAGCCAAGATATTCATTGATGAAAATGCAACTTTTAACACGCGCTCTTACGAGAGACTACCGAAAATTGTGATTTTTACCAATAAATATCTCAACTTCCACGTGGTAAAACCTTCCAAAATTTATTACACACGTATATATGACATCAAAGAATACGTATTCAAATTTTCAACAAAATCTTAAGAAAACGATAAAACGATAGAACTACCTTAAGCGTATCCCACGAGTATGAAGGAAAAGGACATGCTCGATCTTGAAAAACGAATTTTTTCCTTTTTTTTCTCAATTTTTCGTGCGGAATAAAAGAGGATCGAAGGGAGGGAAATGAACGACGCTGCGATTTTTCGTGTTTCACGCTTTTCCATTCATTTATTATTCTTTTTTTTCTTTTTATTCCTGTCTATATGCTTCTATATATGTATATATGTATATATTTATTAATATACATATATAGATATATAAATATAGATTGTATATGTATATCTAATCACATTTATTACAGCACGACACATAACGTTACACTCAATAATTTAATCGAGCTAATTAATAGTTCGCAGTAAAATGGCAAACGATTCGTGCTGTTTCTCTCGTTTCGTTCTTCCTTTCTTCATTATTATTTCCTCGTTGTTTCCAGCATATCGTTTTGTGCACACTAATTCATCCGGAGGTATAAATATTTTAGCAAATACACTCATCGTAATATTCATAGCGCGTTTTTTCTCTTTTTCCTCGAGGATTTATCGGTCGTACGCCCGGAAAAAAAAACAAAATACAAATCCCGAGACAATCGTGTTTTTTTTCACGCACGACCCTCGCAGCTTCATCGCGGAGTACCAAACGGACGTCGCTCTTGACGAAAAAGTAGGCCTGCAGGTAGGTTTTTCTCTCTTTTTCGATTATACACGATTTCGACGACTGGACCTCATAATTATCGATCTGATTCTCCTTGGAGACTAATCTCGGTGTAAGAAGGATGAGACGAATTTGCCAACTTTGCTGATGAAATGTTTTTTTTTTTTCGTTTTTTTCGTTTTTTTTTTTGGCATTCGCAACGCGCCGGGTAAATCCTTTTTTCACTTCCGCTTCTCTCGGTTTCGCTCTCGAGGGCGACCTTGACGCGAGGCTCAATTTGGCAAGACGAACTTCGTACGATTTTTATTATATTTATATGTATACTTTTTAATTAATTCGTTATCCCTAACATCGCTCTAGTTATGGATAAAGTTCGGATATACTATATGTATATAATCGATATAGCCTTTTGCCTTATTTGCTATCATCTACCTCGAGTCGAGCGTAATATTCTATACATACGATTGTTTTTCTTCCATTTTAGCGTTATTTTTTTTCTTCGTCCTTGTGTTTTTCGCGTGTAACGTCATTTTTTTCCCATGTTTTTTTTTTTTTTCGTTCGTTTTATTCATCTTTCGTAAATATCATAGGCTTTCGCGACGATTCCCGTGTGATTTATATTACTTCGTATCGCGAGCTTTCGCGAGGGCGTTTAAGGGCCTGGGGGGGGGGGTAGTTGACGGTGAAAAAGCTCACATCCGTTAGCAAGTGCATTCGTGTTTATTCAAAAGAGCGTTGAAAGAGCCTTTTGGAATCTTTGCATCTCGTGCACGATCGCCGATTTATTGATCGATGATGATCGGGGTGTTTTTTATTTTTTTAAATTTTTTCTTTCGCTAAAAAAAACATTGGCACACCGCAAAAGTTCGCGACTCGCTCGGCGCGAACGAGCCCTTCTCGCGGGTCGATCGAAGTTTTTTTTCTTCATTTTTCGTATAGGAACTCGTGTTTTTCGGTGATTTTTTTTTTTGTCATTTTTCTTTGCCCTTTTTTCTCTTCCTCTTTTCGATCGAACGTCCATTCGCTAACGGATATCGCGTAGGTCGATATTTTTTTCTGTTTATTCGCGATGAATTTTTTCGTTTTTCCTTCTCCAAACGCTGAACGTCATGAATTTTATCGTTCGAGAAGTCTGAGAGAATAATTATCATTATCATTATAATATATATATATATATATAAATTTTTTTTTTCAAAACATTCCGTCTCATTTTCCTTCGCGAGATTCGAGCGCTTTGGGATTCGTGCGTTTCGCAATTATGATAAACAAAAATTAAAACAAAAAGAAAAACACACAAAATTCTTCGATATTTCGGACAATTCGTCTCACGCTTTAGCTTCGCGAATACCGGATCGTTCATCGAGCGAAGCGCGACGTACGAAAGAGACGTTTGACGAGAGGATAATCCACAAAAAAAAAAAAGAAAAAGAAAGAAACGCGCGCGGAATAAAAAATCGAATAGTCACGAGGGAGGAAAAGGTCGGATTCGGAGATGCTGCGAAATCGACGCGAGAGCATATATCCGCTCGGACAAACGACACGCGGGATGAAAAACAGCTGGTTCGACGATTTTTACCGTGAAAAAAAAAAAAAAAAAAAAAACACACGCAAGTTTTGGAGAAACTCGGAACGGCGATGGTGCGGTGCGTCTCAATAATTTATATAATATTTATATAGAAAATGTACAAGAAAGATCTACATCTACGGACGCGCTTAATAACGATCTCGACGATAATAATAATAATAATAATAATAATAATAATAAAAATGACGATAAACGTAAAAATAATGATATATTCATGTATTTATATATAAAAGGAGGAGCAGGCAGCGCGCATACGAGAGCCATCGTAATAAATAAACTTACACGAAGAAAATTTGAAAAAAAATATGAAAAAAATTCATAGAAATTCTATCCAGGAGTGGTCACCGTCGAGACTCTTGCGAATAGCCTTTTTTTTTATGCTTTTTTCCCTCCCCCCCCCCCCTCCCTTTGACATCGATATGCATACAACGGACGAGGGAGATGAAAAAGAAGGAAAAAACGAAGAATCGCCGGAGACGAGATGGCAAAACGATATTATATTCGCGAGCGCATGGAATATTATCTCGGATGAGTATAATAACCGGAGAGAGGAAGATCCGTATCAGATCGCGAGCCCTGTACGGCGTCGCGGGGGTCGCAGGTCGGAAGACTCTCGTCGCGGAGAAGTTTTTTGCAAACCGCGCGACTCCTCGTGGATGTTTGGCGTTGCTCCTATGTGGAGCAGAGCGTCTCGGTCTCGTCCGTTGCTTCTATTTTTTCTCATTTTTATCTCATTTTTTTCCGATCTCGTCTCTCCTCGCAGTTATCTCCCGGAGAACAACGAGTCTGAGCGGTTCGCGACGAGATTCGAGTCGGAGGCCGAGTTTTCTTCGAGGAGTTTTGAAAATTTGAAAAAAATATTCGCGTCCGAGGGGGCGAATGCGCGACGACGACGTCGACGGAATTACGACCGGAATATCGGAATTTCGAAGCGCTTTTTTTTGCCCGAAACAAGGAGATTCGTTTTTTTTTTCGTTACGAATTTGTCAGCGTCGTAGGGTCGATGTTTTTTCGAATTTTTCCGGCACGTGAAATTCTCGGTTTACCGCCCCGCTGTGCTTCTCAAAGTTTGAGAGGGAACGACGGAGGCTGATTACTTTTATCGGCGAACGATACACCGTGTGCGGGTAATTTCACGGTGTTTCCGGTCGACTGATGCAATAGGGCGTGTAATTAAGATATTGCTCTTTTTTTTGTCTCGATTTTTTTTTTTACGAAAGATCGAGGACCAGTGAGGATAATTCGACAAGAGCACGAAGGGCAAAACAGGCTCCTCCGAATTATTTCGGTTTTACCGCCACACGAGTGTTTAAATATATTTCCGCAGACCTCGTTTCGGTCCAGCCTCGCAAACAGCCGGTATTATTTGTTACCCCTTTGGCCTCTCGTTCATCTTTTTATCTCCGCCTCTCTCTCTCTTTACTCTCGTGTCTTCCCCGGTGATTATATCCTCGTACAAACAAAGTCCTTCTGTACTCTTCTCGCGTCTTTGCTCCTTCAACGTAACTTTGCGTCTCTGTGGATTTTTCCTCTCCCTCTCCATCTCTCTCTCTCTCTGAGAGGGCAATGAATTACGAGAAGAGGTGCACGGATGCAACCGCGAGTAAATCAAATTTTGCAAACGCGAACGGTGCGCTCTCCGAGCCTCGATCTCGTTTCTGCCAGACGTGTACCGCGTCTCTCTCTCTCTCTCTCTCTCTCTCTCTCTCTCTCTCTCTCTCTCTCTCTCTCTCTCTCTCTCTCTCTCTCACAGATACACCCTCGCACACGCATATACGCACAATCCTGATGCATTCAGAGGCGCGAAACTCGCGTTTTGTCGTCACACACACACACGGGCGATTATTTTCTAAATTCAAATTCTAAACACTACGATTATCAGCTACAATATATATTTCGTTAGAATTCGACTAGAATACAATCGAATATCATAGACGCGCGAATAAAATCGTTAAAAAATAGGATAATCATCGAAATTATTACGCTAATTAAATCGTAAGAAAAAATATATATATATTTTCGAAAATTCGCGTCCAGCTCGCGCAAAACGAACGCTCGTCGTTCTTCCAATCGTCTCCTCCGTTTTTTCTCGTATTATCTACAGTTCGCTCGAAAAAAAAAAATACAAAAACAGACAGAGAGAGAGAATCATCGAAACTGTGACGCTTTTTCTCCGGCAATTCTTTCGTCGAGTGTAATTACAATCGTTCCTCTTTCAATACACTTTACCCTCCGTGCAACAACGATATGTATCGAGATTAGTCGGAGCGATGCTCGCGGAAACAAAAAAAAAGCCAAAAATCGTCGTTTCGACTTTTCTCGTTCGTTTTTCCCTCCTGCTCGAGGCGATTCATTTTTTTCTACGATACTTTTGGTGGAATTCGATGCGGCCGGAGCACCACCGTCGCGGGAATTTGAACGATTTTCAAAAAGTTTATTCAATTTTTTTAATTTGGAACAAAATACGTAAAATCCTGAGAGAGAGAGAGAGAGAGAGTCCGAGACAAACAGTGGTGCTGTTAAATGATCGATTTTTCGCGATAAAATCGGGTCAGGAGAATTGTCCGCGTCGTTCGCGTTTGTTTTTATTTTTCGATGGGTTTTTCACGCTCTCCGGTAAATTCGCGAGTCCGGCCGTTCTAGAGGGCTCTTCGAGTGGACACTCTACGATGAAAATACAGAGGAGGAGGGCTCTCCTCCGTACGCCGACGTATAATTAATCGTCGCGTCGATATCGCGATTTTCCACCCCTTTTTTCATCCCCCTCGCGTACTTCGGTATCCTCAATGGCACGACACCGCTCGACGCTGAAATCGTCGCATTCTGCGATGCCACTCGTCTCGCCATTCGATGACGATCGATCGTTGCGTCACCGTCAAGCCACCCTGATTGCCACCGTCGCTCTCGTGACCGAGAATCAAGTAGGACCTGCAAAAATAACGCACACACGCGCACGCGAAAACGCGCAAATATAATCGATGAGGCTCGTTTGATTCCTTTGATATTTTCATCACATTTTTTTTCTACGATACTCCATGAACTTTTCGATCGATTTTATCGACGGAATAACGAGAATTGAATGTGAAAAAAGCCTCTTTTTACGAGTGAAATTAACCAAGGATTAATCGCATGTAATTCACGATTATTCCATCGGGCGAATCGATCGGAACGCACCGTTCAAGAATTGGAATAAAGTCGTGTATGGTTGAAGGTTTGATAATTATCAAAGTGACTTTATCGCGATGAATGATTATAAGGGGGTTAAAACGAGAAACGAGAGATTGAAAAAGGGAGGAATGCGCACGCCGGACATGCGGGACGGAGATGGATTTACGGCTTTCACCGAACAAATAACAAATGGTGTATCTTAATTGGATTAGCGAGAGGAACAGCATCCATGGACTGTATAACGAGCATTGTCTGGCGTTTGTAATCGCGTACGGTCCAGCGAGAGAGAAAGAGAGAGAGAGAGAGAGGAGGAGAGAAAGCTCACTTTGACCATCGGTCAATTGGCCGCGATTAGCGCGTCCCACAATCGCGATTGATCGATCGGGATGCGAGCCATCATTTTCATCTCTTTCTCGAGCGAAGGAGAATAGAGGAAAAAAAAATTTGTGAAGAAGGAGAAGAGGACGTACGGAGGAGAAGAGCAGGACGAAGGGAGAGAGAAGCCACAAGGCGCCCACGCCGATCTCCGTATTGTTGCCTTTTCTTCTCTTTTTTTTTTGCTTTTTTTTTCATCTCGAGAGATACAAAAGAAGAAAAGAGCCCAAGAGAATGGACGATCGATTAATCGCTCTGGAGGCACTCTTCCTCTTCGAACAAACTCCCCCTCGTACTCACACTCATCGAGAGAGCCATGCCTCTTTGTCGATAAACGATATTGCAACATCGAGACGAGAGAAAATTTGAAAAAAAGCGATGAATTTTTGTGATGCCTTTTGAGCCTCGTTTCAATGGAAAATTATGTTTTCTTTGGTGTAAAGTGTCCGACAGAGGCAGGGGTAGGTTTTATTCGTGCGAGCACGGTGTGAAAAAAGACTCACTTGTTCAGTTTGATCTTGGGGCATTTGCACGCGCGATCAGCTGTGTGAACGTACAACGACATGGACCCTCGTCTGATCCTCGAGTTTTGCGATCTTTTGTAGATCAGTTGGACGTTCAGTGTGAATGTCGCCCATGCGGTACCGGAGCCACCACCGTTTCCCACCGCGACGTCGTTCTTCTTGTGCTTTTCCGTCACCCTGGCGAGGATCGCTGCAAAATAAAGGAATTTTGGAGAAACGCGACGCAAAAATATCGTCCATCTTTTTTTCGGAGATTTTCAGAGATTGGGAGTGTTTTGCTCCACTCTGTTATTACCCTTTGGCTCGCGAGCGAGCCTGCTGGAAGGCTGACGATTTATCGAATCGCCAGCGCGTCAGACATCGAACCATTCATTATCCTACTACTCTGCACACACTACCTGCTCCCCTGCTTCCTGCCTGTTATCGTTTATACAAATAATGCTCCACGTTGTTGTTATTATTGTTATTGCACACGTAGGTGTTTGGGCTCATCATTCAACACCCCGGAGATCAACGGTAACTGACAGGAGCGAAAAAGTCCTCGCTTTTCAGAGGGCCTTCGATTTATCGGAATATCAACTGGACCTACAGCATCCCTCTTTTCAATCCGTTAAAACACATTCATCCGCGTCGTTTTTCAAAATTTTCGCATAAATTACACCCGATCTGTATTTTTCATCTCATCGAAAGAGGCACCTTAATTTTTTCAGTTTTCCAATCGTTTTTATCCGATTCAGGGTGTATTCTCGAGTGTTTTATCTCAAGATACACGAGTCGTTGCGAAGATTAATGCGCTGGGAAAAAAACGCGATGAAATTCCTCGAGGAGCAAAAAGCGCAAATTCGGACGGTGAATTTTCGGACGAGTATCGCAGGAAGGTGCTGTGCGGAGGAAGAGGGTGCAGAGATCGGGATAAATGGAAATTCTTGAAAATCCGACGATCCTCCTATTTGCTTCTCCGCCTCGTCTTTGTCGTTTTAACACGCGATGAGAAACCCGAGCACGTGTAAAAGCTCCATAATGGCGGAGAGAAGCTGAGAGAGAGAGAGAGAGAGATAGAGAGAAGAAGAATCAACGAGAGTTTCGAGAAATCTATTCCAAGTTAACTCCGTCGCAGACCTGTTGAAGATTTATTCGCACCGAATTCACGCAGCTTCCCTTGGAGCACCAGATAAACGCCGGGAGAAAAAGAGAGAGAGAGAGTGCTCTCGAGAGAGCTGCGGCGCTTTAAAACGCGTGTGCATCCGTGAGTACGCGCTAAATACATACAAAATATATACAACCGAACAAGAATGTTTCATCTCCCAGTTTCTCTCGAATATGCGCTACCGTGTGTGTGCACTTCGGGTGTGGCGAGGCTGTGAGAGCCCCGGCACACTCGGGAGACCGCGAGCCGTCTCGAAACAACGTATAAGCTCTGCATACTCTATACATACACTGTACATATGCCATGTACATACCCAAGTACGTACATAGTACATATACTCGTCGAACAAAAGTTTAAGACCATCTAGACGAGAGAGTAGTCTTTTCTTTATCGAAACGAAGCAAAAAAATTGCAATTTCATCTTGGATCTAGCTTTTTATCATTCAAATCGACTTCCGGGACGTTAGATATCGGCTGATGACGACTGATTATACGTATGACGATTTTTCACCGGTTTTTTGCGCGTATGTAAATAGCTGCGAAATTAAGGGGGCTGGATTGATGAAATTTTTTCGTCATTTTTACAGATGACTCTCGTTGCATTTGTTGCTGCAAAACGTTGCTGCAAAGGCCCTGCAGCGAGAGCCTCTCGGCGCGGTCTTCGCCTCGCCGCGAATTCAAAAGCGTGCCTTTCTATTATTGAAACGAGACGCTCTCGCGCTCGATTCGCCAAAGAGCGATTCTCGGGCACCGAGAGCAGCCTGCTCTCGCGTTTTGCGACTCTACACTTTGCTTCTCCCGTTTCAATAGCTTTGAGACTCCGTATCGAATCCCTCACGCACGTGGACATCCGCACGACGAGGAACACGATTCTCCGCGATGTTCCAAGCTGCGCCGGGGTCACCAAATTCCGCCGGTTCGCCTGCGAATCTCCTCTCGCTCTCGTCTCTCTCTTTTTTCCTCCTCATCTCTCTCACATGGTTTAGGTTTACAAAGAACTTGACAGGCGAGCAATTTATCGAGAACAAAAGAGATTAATTCGCGAAAAAATCTCCAATGCAAAAATCGATAAAAAATTGTTTGAAAAATTGACAAAAAATCTTCCTATTCAATACTGACCGTAGTCTCTCTGGCAGTACTTGTTGAGGTTCAGCTTCTTCGTGCTGGATCTGCACTTGCCGCACTTGTCTGCAACGAGAGGAAAAAAAGAAGATCAATTCTCGTGTTATCTCGGAATTCTAGGGCGTATAAAAAAAAACACTCGAATACGAATTTTTTCGAGTGGAATGGCGATTTTCTTCGTCGTCTGTGTATCGACAGATCGGTGATCGATTCGTCAATTAACACACTCGCTTCGAGGAGCCTCCTGTCTTTAATTAATTAACGAATCGCGTCACTCACACGCGGGGTATATTAAAATATAGCTGCGGAAATCTGCGCGCCAACAAAAGGATCCGACCTGCAGGATTCACAGAGTTTTACGCTCGTTTTATTGCTCACTGAATGTCCTATATGTATGTCTATGTATTTATAACACCGTGTAACTTGCACACGTACATAAAAGTGCATGTAATCTCCGAGGAGAGGCCGTAACTCGTCGTGTTCCGTGCAGTGTGTCGCATCATCCGGGAGCGCTCGCTGCAGACGCAGCATCTCTCTCATCTCGTCGTTCAATCTCATCATCATCCCTCTCTCTTTCTGTGCACACCCTGTTGTTCAATTGTACACACACACACACACCGCGTCCGATCCATAACGTTCCTCGATCGGGTCAGTATCGGTAGCAGCCTCCAAATATACATTAGGGTGGTCCGAGGTAATCGGCGATTTCCATTTTTTCCCACACTGAAAAATCGATCCCTCGGAGTGTCAACCTTAATTTCGATATGCTATATAGACGTCCGTCATGGCAATTTTTATTTCCTACTCAATTTTGATTTTTGCTATGAGGAACCTCTTGATATTGCTATAATGTCAATTGATGAGCATATAGGTTTGAAAATATGTTTTAAAAATCAATTTTTCAGTATAGGAGGGTGAAAATTGCATTGATTTTCGCTGAGGAACCTCTTCATACTGCGATAATGTCAATTGATGAGCACATAGGTTTGAAAAAATGTTTTAAAAATCAATTTTTCAGTATAGGAGGGTGAAAAGATCGACGATCCTCCCGACCCATCCTAATATGCATTGATTTTCGTTGAGGAACCTCTTGATACTGCGATAATGTCAATTGATGAGCATATAGGTTCGAAAAAATGTTTTAAAAATCAATTTTTCAGTATAGGAGGGTGAAAATTGCATTGATTTTCGCTGAGGAACCTCTTGATACTGCGATAATGTCAATTGATGAGCACATAGGTTTGAAAAAATGTTTTAAAAATCAATTTTTCAGTATAGGAGGGCGAAAAGATCGACGATCCTCCCGACCCATCCTAATATGCATTGATTTTCGTTGAGGAACCTCTTGATACTGCGATAATGTCAATTGATGAGCATATGGGTTTGAAAAAATGTTTTAAAAATCAATTTTTCAGTATAGGAGGGCGAAAAGATCGACGATCCTCCCGACCCATCCTAATATGCATTGATTTTCGTTGAGGAACCTCTTGATACTGCGATAATGTCAATTGATGAGCATATGGGTTTGAAAAAATGTTTTAAAAATCAATTTTTCAGTATAGGAGGGTGAAAATTGCATTGATTTTCGCTGAGGAACCTCTTGATACTGCGATAATGTCAATTGATGAGCAAATAGGTTTGAAAAAATGTTTTAAAAATCAATTTTTCAGTATAGGAGGGCGAAAAGATCGACGATCCTCCCGACCCATCCTAATATGCATTGATTTTCGTTGAAGAACCTCTTGATACTGCGATAATGTCAATTGATGAACACATAGGTTTGAAAAAATGTTTTAAAAATTAATTTTTCAGTATAGGAGGGCGAAAAAATGGACGATCCTCCCGACCCACCCTAATATACACTATATGTACAGTATATGCGAATATATATGTGCGTCCATTAGCCTCGAGGTTCTCTCGATTCACCGAGCGTGTACATCTGTTCGCCGGAACTCTCGCTTTTGCGGACAGACACCAGCAAGCATCCGCCACGATCTCCGCGATACTCTCCGGACCATCCCCGCATGCTGTGCGGACCGATGCGTTTATCCCCTCGTCAGCGATCTTCCGCGAACGCCACATACAACAACCTGATTAATTCCCTGAGCAATACACGCGTTATCCTCGCGGGTTGCCTCTCTCCTAGCGGGCTCACAGACGCACAGCACGTTGAAGCGTTTCAGGGATTTATCTCCTCACAGGATTCCGTCGGAATTGTCACGGATGTTCGGTGCATTCCGGGCGCGACGATCGATGGGCTTTGACGAGCGAAAAACGTTGGCAAACGAAAAGTCAATAAAACGAATCGTTTTGTGGACAAAATATCGATCCTCTTTTCCCTCGAATTGCCAACATTTTCATCTCAATTCGCACGATGATGATACCGAGTTTTGAAGAAGTAAAAATGAAAAATCTGTGGGATACGTTGGATACTGTTGGAAACGCGATATCGACGAAAATTCGAAATTCCTCGCGATTTGAATTTCACTCGTTCGCGGATAATATCAATTTCGTTATTTGACGGAGAAATAACGATGCGCTATAATCCTCGGTGTGAGGAGAACGTGATGTACACCCGTCAGCAGGGAAAGACCGTAGGGAATTGCGGGAAAAATTATATGGACCTATGGAGGCTGGAGAGGATGAGATAAAACGGGGAGTAGGACTGTCGGTGAACGTGTATATTATTTACTATTTATAAATACATGTACGTATATATTATTTGGCATGTTGATGGGTAATTCGCCGATTGATATCGGCGATAATAGACCATGTATACGATAATACATGTGGAGAGAGACGAAAAGCCTCCAGGGCCGATGTACCTGTCGGCAAAGCGATCCTGCGGAGCTTCCCGGAGGTGTACATAAATCATTCACCAAATTGTCATCTCTCCGGGATGAACAAAAATCCTCCGTGTGTAACACACACGAGCGACAAATGTTTCAAAAAGTCCAAATAAATCTCCAGTCTGACGGATTTTCATGGAATATTTATTTTTATTTTATTTTGCGGAAAATTTGCGATGAAACAGGCTGTTGAACTGTCGAAAATTCGAAAAAAAAAATTTTCGTCACTTTTGGCCACTTTTTCAGAATCGTCGAAAAGCCGGAATTTCAAGTGGCCATAACTCCGTTAAAAATCACGCTACATAGGTTTTTTGGGGGTGTTTTGAAGAGCCCTCGAGTAGACTTGAATAATGGTGAAAGTTAAATGCCGATAGCTAAATTGCTTCAGCTTCAAAATCGATGTTGAAAATCGTCGAAAAAAACGCAAAGGGGTATGTATGGGAAAATTGGCGAAAATCGGTGGTCCCACTTTAAAAATCTGCCAAAAATCGAAAAATGAAGATATCTGGACAAACCAAACGGCATTTTGAAGCCTCATCAATCGCCAAGAGAATAAGCACAAGTCGGAGTGTCCATCTCGAACGAAAAAAAAATGGCAAACATTTTAGTGAACCAACTCAATCCAGCAGAAAATGACGAAAAATTTTGGATTTCAAAAATGATTTTCAATGTCCCATATCGATGTGTTTTGTCCCGCTGATTACGAAACACACCGGTATTTCATCGAAAACCCGATATTTCCGTCCAAAAATGCGATAATACGAATTTTATCGGTAAATTACTATTTTCTCATTCAAATATCGAGTTTTCGAGAAAAAATCGGTGGATTTCGCGAATCTGCGGAAAATTTCCATTCGAATAAGCTCCTGAAATATTGAAAATTCGAAAAAAAAAATTTCGACTCATTTTTCGCCACTTTCCGTAACTATATACCTTTTGCTTTCTGATGCGCGCATGTGTTTTGTTTAAATTATTAAATCCTTTGATAAAATTACGTGAAAAATCAAGGCGCTACAGCGCAATCGTGCGATCGCGAGCACCCATCCTTAGTACCGACTATACTATATATGCGATTCTTCGGAGATTCTTTGCCGGTCGTAAAACATATCGTATACCTCAGCGACGTGAACATATATATCTGTATAACAGCCCTTGAGCCTCGGGCGCATATAACGAAGCCCTCTTGCGTGCACGTATAAAATGCATATACCATATATATATATATACCTATATACAATAATCTGTATGTACGTGATGCAGGGATGCATATAAGCGAAGAACCGGATCCGAGACGATACCGCCATTCACCCAACCATTCATGGTCGTTTAGCCATTCATGAGATTTCGGTGCGTGTGTATCCATATATACCTTATATAGTATATATATACACACACACCGTCGTCCCAAAGTTTTCGGGCAAGGCTGTCGCGTCATAAAAAATGGAGAAATCCGCCATCTATTGTACGAAAAATCCGCCGATTTGTTCGCTAGTTTATCGAGAGAAACTTTCTCCGCAAAGGAAAATTTATAATCACAGCTGGAACTGCCGCTCAAGACTCGAACTTTTTCCTCGCAAACTCGGGCGTTTCTTCCACGTGCCTTTTCCACCGTAATTCATCCCACTTTTTCTTCACAAACGTCACGAATTTTCCCACTTTTTGTACTTCAATTCGCTCCTTATATCCACTGAATTTCGAAAAACTGGTGAATGTACTTTAATCATGGTTCATTTGTTCCCAAATCGTACTTTCATCCATTTTATAAAGCTTTTCGCCGTCTCCGTCTCCTGATTCTCCTTTTATTCCGATTTTAGTCCGAAACTCCAAAGCTCTCTTTTCCACGAGATAACGGAGATGAGGCTGACTTTATGGTCCATGAAGTTGCAGATTTTTCTCGGTCGCTTTTGTATATTAGGGTGGGTTGAAACAGTGGCTACTTTTCGGACTATCCACACGTTCTCCCATGCTGTTTAAGGGGGAAAGAAGAAATTGCAACGAGGTACCTCTTCAGTGCCAAAATCGAGAGCTCCGATTTTGAGGTGCCAAAAAATCGGTTTCCTATCAGACGTCCGTCATTCCGATCCACCCTAACGTACGATGCGTAAATACAGTATATACAGCGTTCACGATTAATCGAACGATTCCTTCGCTCTTTTTGTTTCCCTCGCGAACTATATACAGTCGAAAAATGTTTTTCTTGGCGAGAGCTTTTCTCACAGTCTCGTATAACGGATGAGATCGTAAAGAAAAATCGGTACACACAAACAGACCGAATGTATATTCAAGAACAGCCCGAGACTGCGGCCAAGTTTTATCTCGCGAATTCTTGGAAATTTGCGGCAGATTTATTGATCGATGGTGCTCTTGAAACGAGACGCGAGCGTCCGCGGTTTTCGGCTAAAACCACGCCGTCGCGCTCCCTACACGTACATTCACGCGCATGTACACGGAGGAGCGTTTAATCTCCCGCGAACTCGGGATGTGTATTTTTTTACTCTCGCAGAATCCCCCAAGAACGGAGGTCGTTTACCGCGGAGTCTGCTGAGAATCTCGCACGGGATGAAATAGACCGAAGAACCATCTCATCTCTTCGCTCCTCCGGAACGAGGCGGCCCCTCGCCTTTCGTAAGTTTTCATGTTTCTCAAAGTTAATAAAGTGTCTGCAGGTAGTCGGAAAATTTCGTAAAAGAAAAACAACCGGTGGTAGGCATCTTCGAGGCAATCTTCGGCGAGGCGGACTTCCCAGGCAGCGAGGATCGCGCGAGAGGGAGAGAAGATTGTTAAAAAACAGGGATGCTGCGAAATTTCCGAGTGCGAAGCCGTCTGGCGTGCAAGACCGATAAAAAGGTCGACGGTTGATTTATTTTCATTAAAAACTAAAAATTATACACACTCGTTTCGCAGGAACGAATCTGTCAGCAGAGAAAAAAAAATGCCATCGTATTGAAAAAAACGACACCTCCAGCGCTATCGGATGCGAAAGCGCGAGGATGCTGCGAGCATCTTTCGGTATTTCCTTCGCCGAAAACTTCAATATTTTTCTTGGCAAGGCTGGCGGAGCAAATATGGAAGAAAACGAGTGAAAAAGTGAAAGTACGGAGCGCCGAGTGGAAACGCGTATGCAAGAGCGGAAATAAAGGGAGTGGAAGAGAGTGAGAGAGTCTGGCAGGGGAGAAACTCATATAAAAAGACTTGGTCCATCGAGTCGGTCCATTATTACACGTACACATATATAAACGCACACATGTCTGTATACACGATTTTATATATATTTTTTAGGGTTCTTCGGATTGCAAGACACGCGGGGAGAGTCCTCTCCTCGAGGACTTTTTCGCCCTTACCGCTCCTTCTTATTTCCTTTTTAACCCCCGACTCCCTTGTTATAAAAAGTCGAAAAAAAATACGCCTGTCTGTGTCTCTCGCACCCGTATATATTTACCCGTACATACACGAGTCGTTTTGAACCGCCGATAAAAATAATGAACCTCGCGGAGAGGGTAGAAAAAAAAAGTGCGTGCATGAATATTTATATTTATTACCGCGGCGTACCAGTGCTAATTTCGCCGAGTCTCGAGATCTTAAATTTCGCGTTACAGCCGGAGAAACTGCCGAGAGAACTCGGAACTTTCTCCTCGACGTTGATAAGTTGTGTTCGGTAAACGCGCGCGCCCTCTTGTTGGCCACAACCCTTATTTCCTCTGTCGTTAATATCAACGCGGCGACAAAACGAGCCTCGTTATACACAAGGGTTGAAACGGCTGCTACCCTCGCTGTGATATTTTACTCCTCGCTCTTTTTATTTTTTTTTTTTCGTTGTTTTCTTTTGTTTTTCTCTCGATGCGGTTCACGAGAGTCTGGAGCGCGCCCTGTTCCTCCCCTCGTACGTAGGGCAAAGTTTGCCGAAATTCACCTCGATCAGCAAAATTAATCGCAGCGAAAAAAAAAAACAAATTTACGTTATTCTCGTCTATAATTCCGATCGAGGATTTTATCTCTTCTTTTTTTTCGAATTTTTTTTTCCCTTCTTTCAATTCGTCGCTGTATCTTCTCGTCGAATTTCATCGCGTGGAAATCTTTCGTCTGCGCGTCTCGCTGCTCCAGAGGGGATATTGCGAAAATGGGAAGCGACAGAGAGAGAAAGATAAAGTAATCACGGGAAGGTGTATTCTTCGAGAGTGCGGCGATGAGAAAAATCGAAATTTCATTGCGAATACGAAGATTCATATATATACGTAAATAAAATACACGCGAGGTCCATTAAATCTGGATTACGCGTCGCGGTAAGAAATGCCATCCACACAGGGGGATGCTGAGGACCTTGAGGCTTTTTCCCTCGTCGCGGATGACGATATAATTTCCAAAAAAAAAGTGTAACGCATCAACGGAAGAAAATAATTCGTACTTCTTTAGCTCTTCTTTTCCCTCGTTGTTGAAACACGGATTATCGGAGGCTTATATAAATGTGAGAGAATTTTCGACTCAAAATACCCGCGTGTGATTGACGTTGCGAGGAAAAATAAAATTGATTGAAATTCTGCAATATAAATTCCGCGACTCGCAATCCCGTTCTTGACGTTTCCCTTCACCTTTGCGCGAGATCCGAACGATGGAAATTCCTCATTCATCGTGAATCGGCAAATGGATAATAATGCGAAATGTTACATTCACCGAGAGCCTATATATCACGATCTATGTATATATATATATATGTACAAGGTATATATGTATGTATACTGTGTATACATATACACGTTGGTGTATATATGATGATATATACACGTACATCTAAAAGATCAAGCGGTGGCTGGACCAGGAGCATGGTAAATGCTGATCGTCTTGTTCCACGAAGCGGAACACCTAATTTGCGAACACGAGAGGCACTGATTGGCGCGAGAGTGTAACAGCCAGCAAACGGTGTCAGTTATACGGCTCCTCCAGGAACGAAGCTGAGGATATATATCAAGAGAGATATATCGCTCATCCTTGCAAACCAGCGTACACACAGAGACACCAAAACACCCACCGACAGTGAGCGAAAGCAGGGGATCGCTTAAATTCAGCCGGCGATCGAAGGAATGTTTTTTTTTTTCAAAATTTCACCAAAATTTTCGTCCGCAAATCGAGAGATCAAAGTTCCGAAACTGCTCGACGCGGCGTGGAATTGCCCATACATATGTGCGTCTCCGGAGTTGATGCTGAGGCTCCGATGCCTCCTGGCTGAATATCGCTGCTGGTAAATACGCGCAGGACATGTGGTATGGGTTTGAGTTTGCTTGGCTCCGAATGCAGCTGGTACTTGGCAAAGTGATCCGCAGCCTCCTCCTCTCCTGCAGGGGGTTGGACGTCGCTGGTTGATACACGGGGGGTGTCGTCTCGCACGCAGGTTTGCGATTTATGCGCTCGGATTTGCTCGAGCTGAAAAGTTGCTCTCGAAATTTTCTCAGAGGCTCTGTAAATTGTGCGATTATCGTCCGATTTGTCGTTCAAACGTTTGGACCGAAAATTGCTCCTGTGTGTGTCCGTGTTTTTGTGTGAAATAAAATACGCCGGTTTATCTCGCAGTCGAGCGCAGTGACTACCGAAACTCTGCTGTATTCTGGGATCCTCCGATTATTTGGAGTAAATTCACCATTGAATGGACGATACACCCAATGTACACATGCATATTCGCACGTGTGCAGTAGATTAGGTGTACACGGTCCAGCGTTTTCCTCCCTCCTAGCGGGGTTAATCGACACAAAGGATGTCTCGTTAGTTGGGGATTAAACGGATTATACGTACGCCCTCCCCCTCTCTCTCTCTCTCTCGCTCTCTCTCTCTCTGGACCCCATATGATCTCCGTACAGCTCTCTTAATATTCCCATTCTGCGAGAGTGTATATAACAGCCAGTTATCCGACAGATAAATCGGCTGTCAAGTTTCAAACGTCAATATTGTTCTCCGGTTGAAAGGAAAAACAATTATTATACCGTCGGAGGAAGGGTGGTTTTTTCTCGAATGCAGGAAGCGGATATGATCTGTAACGTGTTCAGAACCATCTCATCTTAATTGCGTGATTCTTTTTTCGAGCTACCCAGAGTGGTCAATAGAGTGCGCTGCAGATGGTTAACGAACAAACGAATTTGTGAGAAAATTCGTTAAATGTCATCGATATTTTATACCCCATTTGACAGTCACTTTTTGACGTTTGTCAAACGAATAGACTATACAGAAATGAATTTTTTTTCGTCTCCTCTCGATAAAAAAGCAGGATTTTGTCGATCGAAGGAAAAGAGAGAAAACGACATTTTTTTTTCTTTTCCTCTCGATGTTTTCACATTCCGGCCATGTCCTATGTACTGTATGTATTATACAGCGCCGGCGGGCATCGAAGGAGCGTCAGACGTCGATTGAATTTCAAACGAAATTCAAATTACGTTTAATTTGGTTAGCCACAGACAAGCTGCTGGCATTTCGATCGTACAGGCTGCAGGGTTGAGAAGCGTGATTTCGAAAGGGGAGGAAATCGTGGTTGTGCTATATTCCGCTATATTCTCGGTGTGTATTAAAACGTCGATGGCTGCCGAGCAAAATGGCGTAATTCAGGCGGATCGACCCACGAAAATGCGTCAGAATCTGGCCCTGAGATCGTCAGCGGAAAATCGCACGTCTATTTATATATCTTTCGGCAAAGAAGGGTTGGCAACGGCATTCTCTCGTTGTACGGATTCTATTATCCAACGATACGCCTACCCTTCGTTGAAAACAGGCTTCGTCATCGAAACTCGACGAAATTTCCAAAATTGTGCAAAGTTTCGACAGTTTATGGGAGATGCATCCATATTTACGCACATCCATCAGCCAAAAGTTTAAGACGGGAAGCGAATTTTTGTTCAACTTATTCCTGACACGACGAGAATTCAAAAAATCCAATCAACATTTCAAAAATCTCATATTATAAAAGGTATAGGCGAGACAATGTGAATTACACGCCGAAAAATCTAATTCTCTCGAACTTACATGCTGGTGATCGAGCCATCAACTTTTTTTCGCGTCATATTTTTCTCCTCCTTTTTTCGCGTGTCAACATTTTTCTTACGCGACATGTACACCGCGTGTGTACGCCGAATTAATTGGCCAACTTTTGAATCCTCTCGCGCATCTTGATGTACATAAAAGGGGCGAAAAAAGTGTAATTGCGTTGAGCAAAAAAGCGATGTTGGCTCGATACGAGGCGTGTGATTCGCGAGTGACGGACCGGGCGAGCTCCCGCTGATCGGAGAATTTCTCTTCGAGTCGTCTGTCTCATCTCGTACGAGCTTTCGCCTCTCCGATGTACGATAAAGCCTGCGTATACGCGATGGACCAAAGAGGCAAAAGGCCCCCGCGGACAGACAAGAAGGGACGTCGAGTCTCTTTGGAGAACATCGCGGCGCTACCGTAACCACTTGAATCCGAGAGACACGCTGCTTTATCTTCTTATTTAATCCCATACACAGCATCCTTCGATCAAGTACAGAGAGCGTAAAGTCACCGCCGTTCGCCCAAAATATCCCGAGGAAAAACGGGCAAAGGATCCAGCACCGGAGGGATAAAAATCGAACGTGTTTTTTTTTTCCCAAAAAATCGATTTTTTTTCTCACGAAATATTCGATAGTTCGCGCTTTTCAAACACATTTTCCCTGACGAATATAAAATAAAGATATCGGCATCCGCGATGGTAAATGTGGGAAGTCGAAGCCCCTCTGGCGGAATTCTCGTGATGGGAGGAACTCGATTCTCGACGAAATTAAAAAAACGCTGTTCACAGAGAGATGTACAAAAAAAAAGTCAATTTTCGATACAGCGAAATATTCGGAACAATGACGGGTCGGAAATTCGTGCTCAAAATCCATGTGCATTGTACGTATGTACTGTATATACCCATGTACACAAATACATGTATATACCGTTCGACAGGAGCAGAAGAGGCTCCTGGAACGATATCGAAACCTCTCATCTACGGAGCATTATTAGGACGTCGTGTCACGCCTCTGGGCGTCTCATTAAATTCATTCCGTCCGGCAGGAGCTCATCTCTGCTCGGCACACTCTCACGCCGCCGCGCGTCTTTGCTCAAAAGATCGTAAACTCGAGGCGAAGAGCGAGAAAGTACGAGATCATAACGGTGACGAGAGAGAAAAAGGGAGATGAGAAAAAAAAGTGTCGAAGATGGACCGAGGAGACGGAAAAAAAAATGTGCTCTTTAAATAGCCGAAAAAAAACCTACACTCGACTATAATTAACGAGCGTCTTCAACGCGACTTTTACATACGCGGTTATCACGATATATGTGACATCGATTACGTAACATTCGGTCGTACATATACCGCGGTGTTTGCGTTGGCAGATAATTATACACCTCGAATAATTGTTCGGAAAGTTTATTTGATGATTTTCCAATTAATTATAATTAACTGTACAGTCCTGATCAAAAGTGCCGGCTGGTGATGCCACTGAGAAATTTCATTTTTTTAAACCGCTGTGTTACAAAATCCTCTCGTGGGAGAAGAACTTTGTCTCTCTTGCTTCGATTTTCGTGCCTCTCTCGTCGGTATATATTTTCCCTCGATTTTTCCACGCCAACGAAAAACACTGGCGGGACTATATCGCGCGTTACAGGAGGAGAGTAAACTCGGCGAAATAAACGTCTCTCGGTTTTATCTCGATTCTCTCTATTTTCATATGCCAGGGAGATAAAGCTTCGTACCGACTGCACACACACACACACACACACCCCTTTAGCAGGGCGGGCGTGAGAGATTCGCATTATCTGAATTGCCTCTCGCATCCCCCCCATCGTTGAGCAAATTTTTTTCCTCCATTGTTCCTTGTTCCTCTCGTTTTACATCTAGTCTCTGTGCTCGAGTGTCTTATTTTATTTTTTTTCGAATTATTATTCCCAAGAGTCTCGCACCGATTGCCTTTTTTAAATTAAACGTTGGGCGAATTCTTTTTGTTTTTTTTTTTCGAGATTTCACTTAATCAGAATTTAATTAATTTGCATTACCATTTCTTTCCCGTTTTGTTCAAAGAGGAAATGAAATTAACGTTAATATCAAGAGCTACTATCGAGATGCTACATTGGGGATGAAATTCCGAGTCGAAAAGTCTTTGAGCACCTCCTGGTCCAGCGAATCCCCGGTGATTTATTAATTGATACAGCGGACCAAGGGGCGTCCGATTGGCTCAAACTTTGACGATCGATAACTCGGCAGGTTTTGGTCGCATAAAAATGGACCAAAGTAGGTTTTTACTCGGAATTTCATCCTGAATTCGTTTTTGAATGATCGACGTCGAGTTTTTGGACACCCTGTAGACAGTGCGTACGAGCGTTTACTCGTAGCATGGAAGAGCGTCATTACAGAGACGGTCAGCTCTAAGAACGGTTGAATTATACTTACACCCTGGAGCAAAGTAGAGCTTGAAAGCGGAGAGCACACGGAATCAGAAGCGGCGAGAGAGTACACGCGGAGCCATAAAGTAATGTCTTAATTATAAAAGGTTCCAGGTTTATGCAACGGGGTGTGCATTACGAGACGCCTTAAGTGCCCTCCCTCGTTCTGCTCATCCGTCTCTCTCCCTCTCCCTCTCTCTCTTGGGCTAACGAGAGAGAAAAAAGCTGGGGAGAGACGAAGAGAGGGCGAGAGAAAAAAGGTAAAGGAGGAGAAAGGAGAGTCGAGGATCGTGGCTTAATAGGCGCGTGGGTGGAAACCCGCAGCACCAGCAGCAGCATCCCAGCATGTAATCCAGAGTCTCTTGACGGACCAAAAAGAGAGAAGGATGTATAGAGGAAAAGAAGAAGAAAAAAACGTGCTAGAGAGAGAGGGGCTCTCGCGAAATGGACCATTTCTCTTGTCTCGGTGATGGCGGAAACGAGCTCGTCGATGTTTCACCGTTGGTGCAAAATCGCGACTAACGACGCGAACAAATACTTTCCTGTGTACACTCGAAGAAATCGTGCTGCCGATTTTTATGCGCTCGTGGCGTGTAGAACGTGTCTCGTGGCACTTTGTATATTGGTCGCAGAAACGAAATGATATCTCCCAGAGTCGGACAACCCACTCTGTTTCGCAATGGTGGAGAAGGAAAGGGAACGATTACAGCCGGAATTGATTTTCCTGGAAATCGTTGCAGATTTACCAACGCCGTTTGGTACTCGATGCTTGGAAGCGAGAATCGGCGAACGTTCCATTTGTTCCGAGCGAAAAATCTTCAGCAGAGTTTTGTTATCCTTCCATACATCCTCAAATAACTCGCTTGTTTTCGACTTTTCGGGGAAAACCATAACGACCAAAGTCGTGGGAAATTGAATTTCCCGCAAATTTGATCATCACCATTTTCAGCCAAAAGTTGAAAATGGCCGAGATATTTCGTAAAAAAGAAATTCACTCTCGAGATGAGGCGATGGCAAAGGCGAGAAGTTTGGATTTTTTTACAATTTTTATTTAAACCATCCCTCGCCGCTACAGCCTTGGATCTCTCGAGAAAAGTTGATGTTTCAAGTGGAATGAGAATTTGAGAAAGGATACGTACATGTGCACGCGATAAACCGGCGCAGTAAAAGCGCTGCAGGATCAATTAGTGTTCATTTAAATTAGTGACGTACACGTAAATACAAGCTGCACCGCATGAACACCGCGTTTCTTCGCTGTTTCTCGTAATTGACTTTTAGTTTCACAGAGTCTGCGCGTTATTCACGGCGGAAATGCGGCGTGCGGTGTAGTTTTCCTTCTATTAAAATCTCGACTCGACCCACGCACCCTGTCATCCTCGATCTTGTTTTCCTTCCTTTATTTTCAGCAGGAGCGATACACCGCGCGCATAATTACGATAATTAATATCGCGTGCGTGCGCGCGACATCGAGGTAAAAAAAAAAACATTGTCGCGTCCGCGATATTTTACACAGGCGTGGGCAAAAAAAGATATTATATTTACGAGCGTGCCGGATAACAAGAATTTTCGTATTTCAAGGTCCAACGCTCTTTGCAATTTTATCGCAATTATATATTCTTCCCTGCGTGTATTGTATATCCATCCCCCTCTCCCCCACCCCTCGGCGGGGGTTGCAAGAGAAATTTTGAAAAATAAAATCTGACCGCGTTTGAATTATTCAGTGTTGAAAACTGTCGCTCGCGGAATACGAGCGCGCACCGTAGGTTTCTCGTTTAAAACGCAATTTCCACGCTGTGTGTTGTAAAGTACATGTATATGGGGCATTCCACGCCGAATCGGAGAATTTTGAAAATTTGCCTGTTTTCAACGGTCATTCATTTTTTGAAAAAAAAAAAACTGTAAAACTTTCCCACGCGTTTTCAGTCGTATTTTTCCGTTCTTGCGTTTGAATATTTTCTAAAAAATGGTCGTTTTCATTTGGTAAACGATTCTACAGTAGACTTTGAAATTTTGGAAAAATAAAAAACTTTTTATCAGTGTCTATTTATTATTTATTTTTGAATTGAATATTCGTATTAATTTTGCGTTGAACGCCCCGTATAAATTCGCGGAGAGAAATTTCAATTATAATGTGCAATCTCGTTGGATATCGCGTGTACGTGAAATTATCGTAAACGAGATACGTTGTTGGAAATTAACGCGCTGCGACCTCCCTTAAATATTAGAATCAACATCCGACACATTGGCGTTTCGTGGCATCGCGATTATTCGGAATAATATCCCGAAAATAAAACAAAATTCATGTCCGCGACGGGAGCTCTCCTCTTTCATATTAATTCTCCTGGTTTCGCGTTTTTGCTTCGGATAAACAAAATTATCATCGGATAATCATCCATCGAACGATAATAATCGAATGACACGAACGACTTCAAGCGGAATTTCGATACATGTGTGACGTTTTTTTTGTACTCGATGCGATGTTGAGTTTGAAAAAAGAATCAATTTTATCGAGAGTACGAGACGAGTTTGTCGCAACGATCGCGTGCTTTTCTCGTCTCGACGTCGTATAATATCTGATATTACATGCATAAATGTAGCAATTTCCATTCCGAGTATCCTCCTCGCGTTCCATTGGTCCATATCGAAGCCTATCGAGCCTCCGGGCTCTCGCAACGAGCTTTTCCGGAGGGGGAAAAGCTCCAGCATCTCCTTGTACAGAAACGAGAGGAGAGGAGATGAGATGGGAGAGAGAGAGAGAGAGAGAGAGAGAGAGAGAGAGAGAGAGAGAGAGAGAGAGAGAGAGAGTCAAATGGCTGCAACAGACTGTGGATATAACGGCGTCGGCACAGTTCGTGCACCGTCTATTGGAAAACTGCCAAAAAGGGAATGATACGCTTCGATCGGTTTAAACGAATCTATGCAATAAGAAAAAGAGGGGAGGAGAGACCGAGATAAGAAGTTTACGTCAATCGATGTACCCGCCAAAGTTTTCGCCGATCTCTTGACGTTTTCCTCCAACTTCTCCTCCAGCTTGGAATTACCTTCGAAGGATTCCACGTCGTTTCACAGCCATTTTCCATATTCGATACAACTTTCAACCCCTGTAGACGCATTACGGTGTCTGCTGCATCCCAAGATGACTTTTTTTTCCACTCGGGTGTACTCTCGGAATCCTTACTTTATACCGTAGAAACAATGTTGTAAAAAAAAACAAACAAATTTCCACCCCTCTTTATTAACCACTTTAGGGGTTGAATTTTGTCGCGAGGGTGGACGAATTTTTGTATCGATGATGAGGGTTTTCTCGACGTATTACTTGATGGGAAAAAAAAAATTTTTGTCCCCGAGGCGGAAAAACCACCCCCTACCCCTTCTTCCTCGAGTGCCGCGTCTGCGGGTGCATCGTGACACATTGCCTGGAGAATTTGGACGCGTGACGCAGGGACAATGCGCCATCGTGAATTATCTCGACGGAACACGAGGGATGATGATTTTCAAGCGTGACGGAGAGAAGGGTTGCTCTTGAATTTATAGTCTTCACGCTCGAGCTAAGACAAATGGCGATTCGAGAGTAACGAGCGGTATTAAGGTCAAATCGTAGGAAAATTGTCGTTAAATAAATTAAATCAAGATAAAATTACATTTACCGCCGATGAGAGTGGAAAAAATGGACAGAACCTGCTACGTCGTTTCCGTTTCTTTGTGGCTGAATTAATCACGGTGGACCAATGTGAAAAACGACCAAGGATAAATTTTTATTCGCGTGTGTTCAACCGCCATTATATATTCACGCTGATCCCGTTTTACGTGCGTGTATAGGCACGAAAAAAAGGGGGGAAAAAATGTGAGAAAAAGTAAGAAGACGAAGAAAGCTCTTCGGATAAATACGAGGGGACGCGAATGCGTTATACCCGACGTGTCCCGCTTACGAGGCACATGCCACCATTCCACGCATAAACAATACACACGTATACGCATATATATATATGTGTATACACGTTAAAGAGTCGTTTTCGAGCGAGCGATTTACACCCGCGAGCCTCGGGCGAGCCTTTGGTCCTTTTTCTCATCTCTTTTCTCCTCTCTTTCCTCCTCGAGGTGTGCACGTCGCTATATGGATCGAGAAAACGAAGCACCATCAGCAGTGTCGGTGCTCGTTGAGCACGAGGTTGTACCGCAATTAGGCCTCGATCAAATCCCATACAGCATTTATGTAACACACACACATATATATATATAATGTACGATATATATACTATATAGTATACAGGGTGGTTCAAAGCTGGATGCTCCTGATTCAATGCCAATTCGAGAGAGATTTTCAATTTTTCATTCCAATTTTTCAAAACCGAATTTCAATGAAAAGAAAACGATGCACAGGGGCACTGAACGGTGATGCAATTTGTAGATACGATAACCATTCACGCGCTGGGTTTACATAAGCACATGTGTGTATGTATATAAATGCATTGACGTTGTTGCTCGAATTGTTCCCTGTTTAACGATGTTTTGTTTCAATCGTCGAGGACAATACGAAACGGGGGTGGGTGGCCCACAAGAAAGGGGATGGTTCCGCTCGTCGTTGGTGTTTCGTCGAGTATCACACGCGCGTACGTGCATACGATATGTATATGATGCGGATCCACATCCAGGCGATGAGGTCGCACGCGCGATAGTCGCGCTCGGCGTACGCGAAGGCGAAACTCTCCCCCATCATCTCACATGCGCACACTCGCACGTGCCACCCTTATTCTCCATATATATGGGCAATTTCACTCAAAATCAACAGCCAATTCGTACGACCAAATTTACTCTAAATTCATATATGGGCCATTCCATTCGAAATAAAATTTCAACTCGCACGGGAATAAACTCACTCGATGTTTCGCGTTCAATATGTATGGGCAAGTTCATTCAAAATCAACAGGCAATTTCTATAAACAAGTGTGCTTCGAATTTCCGAGCATATGGGCTATTCTATTCGGAATAAATGCTCGACTCCTTCGCGAACTAAACTAAATTTACTTAAAATTTATATATGGGCCATTCCATTCGAAATAAAATTTCAACTCGCACGGGAAAAAATTCACTCGATGTTTCGCGTTCAATATGTATGGGCAATTTCATTCAAAGTCAACAGGCAATTTCTATAAACAAGTGTGCTTCGAATTTCCGAGCATATGGGCTATTCTATTCGGAATAAATGCTCGACTCCTTCGCGAACTAAACTAAATTTACTTAAAATTTATATATGGGCCATTCCATTCGAAATAAAATTTCAACTAGCACGGGAAAAAACTCTCTCGATGTTTCGCGTTCAATATGCATGGGCAATTTCATTCAAAGTAAACAGGCAATTTCTATAAACAAGTGTGCTTCGAATTTCCGAGCATATGGGCTATTCTATTCGGAATAAATGCTCGACTCCTTCGCGAACTAAACTAAATTTACTTAAAATTTATATATGGGCCATTCCATTCGAAATAAAATTTCAACTAGCACGGGAAAAAACTCTCTCGATGTTTCGCGTTCAATATGCATGGGCAATTTCATTCAAAATCAACAGGCCATTTCTATAAACAAGTGTGCTTCGAATTTCCGAGCATATGGGCTATTCTATTCGGAATAAATGCTCGACTCCTTCGCGAACTAAACTAAATTTACTTAAAATTTATATATGGGCCATTCCATTCGAAATAAAATTTCAACTAGCACGGGAAAAAACTCTCTCGATGTTTCGCGTTCAATATGCATGGGCAATTTCATTCAAAGTAAACAGGCAATTTCTATAAACAAGTGTGCTTCGAATTTCCGAGCATATGGGCTATTCTATTCGGAACAAATTCTCGACTCTTTCGCGAAAAAATCATTCAACGTCTCCTGACTGATTTGTATGGGCAATTTCATGTGTAATCGATTAAATAATCGTGTAATGTGTCATCGTCGGTAGAGTTTCAATGAAATACCCCATGGAGTAATACCCGGAGTGTTCCAGCGCGAGGACACCCTCGACGCAGTAAACTCGTCATGTGTGTGTGTGTGTGTGTGTATATAAATACATGTGTACGAGTGGTGTATACGAGAGCGTTGTTCCTTCGGAGCTTAAAACCGCGTGTCAGCGTGGAAAATGCCGAGTCGATGCGGGATGCGAGAGAACAAACATGCACGATGAGACGCAAACGACAACAAGAGTATTAAGGGTGGAGAGCAACAAAAACACTCGTTCTTACGCGCACATACGCGTGTACACAGTCACGCTTGTTTTGTAATGCCACAAAAGCGATATTTGTTTCACCGAAACGGAAAGAACACTGCGAGAGAGGGGACTACGTTTAACCGAGCGATTAATGGGGCTGGAGAGAGAGAAAGACGGAGAGAGAGAGCGGGAGAAGAGGGAGGAAGAGAAGAAAAACACATTGGAGCGAGCTTGTGTGAATGAACACGCGATCCCCTTTGACGGAAGCTGCCGGACAAGAAAAGCTCCCTGGAGGAGCGTCGGAGCTCGTATTTGTCGCCTCAGCTCGCACACGATTCTCAAAATAGCTGATGTCACCGTCGACGATACACGGCAGAAAAGAATAAAATTGTTCCTCGAGCAAATCGCGTCAAAAACTCATGAAAATCGTCAGAAAAACCTCGTCAAAGTCGCCATTTTCTTTTGTCCGGTGTATGCAATTGTCGAAGATCTTGAACGCAACGCCGATGGTCGCAAAGCCCCTTAATAACGGTGAAACAACGAAATGCATCGATCTTGCAATCACTTTTTGAGTAATTATACAGGAATTGCCTTTTGAACGTCGCGAATCGTCCTGAAACCTCGTTAGAGCGCTTAAAACAGTGACGGAGTCTTGGAAATGCTTGACATTCTCCCTCTTGGGCTCTCACACATTTCTGGTATCGTCCGAAAGACTTTCCACCGCTCCTCCGTTACTCCGACTGTTTTATTATTCCGTTCACCGCGTAAAGTTTAACGCTGGCTTGTTTATCGCCTTATACACGCGTGTACAGGTATTCGTACTCGTACGTACGTGTACGTGGTACCCGGCAAACGGAGAGAGAGAAAAAAAAATGAGGAAGAAGCTCAAGGGGACGTTTTACGATGGATTTTATCGATCGCGATCGCTGTTAAAGATCCCATATTGCCGTTGCTCCTCTCCCTTTCCTCTCGCTATTCGTAAATTTGGCGACTCTGAAATCTTTCGAACCCGGCGTCAGCATCATTATTCCGCATAGCGTGGGCTACACGGAGCTTCCGTCGAACAACCACCGGGAATACTAAAATTCTGCGCACCAGAGACGCCTCTTTGGTTGTGGTACCCAAAAAAAACACACACACACGAGCATACACCGTCAGCCAAAAGTTTAAGAAAATCCAGAGAATCGTGTCGTTTTCTCGAAATAATTAGCATTTTTTTGTTTTTTTTCTTTTCGTCTTTGGAGTAATTAACATCGAGCGAAAGACGAAATTGAAAAATGCCCACCGAGCGTGCCCATTCGTTTTAGCAGCATTTCCAGCGTCGTCTTAAACTTTTTGACGCCAGTGTATGTGTTGTATTTTTTTTTTGCCAGTGAGTGGACGATGGTGCAACTTTTTTTTTGGCAAAAAGTCCCGAGGTGTCTGTCCTCGTGGGTGGTAATCGATGATTTTGCCACAGGCCTCGAAAAAAGGAAACAATCGCGTTATTTTGCCGCATGTTTATGCGCGCACGCCTGTTCCTGTATATACATATATGTATGTATGTATGCATATAGGAGTAAATTTATTCGATCGTGATCCTCCGCGAGGTTCAAGCTCCTCGGACGATCGACGAGACAGCAGAGGACGAGGGAGAAAAGTTTGGTCCCACAGTGTTTTTCCGTGAATTTTGACAAGACTAACGAAACGACACACGGATGACTAAGGACTAACTTACATTTTCCAAAATCGCGCTCAATTTCGAGATGACGTTTCGGGCAGATTTTCGGAGACCTTTTTTCGAGCTCGAGTCAAAGGAGACACGTGCGTATTTTGTGTAAATAAGTGTACAAGTACGTGTATACAGCATTTGGATAAAGGAGAACTGTGGCGTCGTGAGAATGTGCGTATATCGATGCGAGAAAGCGAGAGGGGCGAGGGTTGGTTTTAATTAAGCCATTAGGGGAGGCTGGGAGCGTCGAGACGCCTTACTTTCCTCTCTATCCCCTTCGTTCCTCCTCTCTGTCTCGTGTACCATTTAAATGTTCTACTCTCTCTTGGTACTCTGCGGGTATATACTATATATGTATTCTTCAATCAACCATCGCGGTCTTCCATGCCAACAAGCGACAAGCGATTCTCCACCCTTATTCGCCCCAGCATTCTCCATCCCGCGAGTTCCTCCGGACTCTTTGCTAAATTAATATCACCCTCGAATGTCTCACCCTTTGCCGGGACGAAACGGAGAGAAAGAGAGAGAGGGAGCACGTGGCTATTGCACCAACAAAGCTTAAACCTACTTGGCGACGTAACAGAAGCGACCGAGCCACACGCTCACGAGGGAAATTCTCTTCTCCCTCTCGCCCTCTCTCTCTCTCTCTCTTGAGCTCTTGTTTTCCGTGGACAAGATTGCTTACAGGATCTGAAACCTCTCAGGAAAATCGCCTCGAAATTTCGAGAGGATTAAACTCGCGAGGGGAACGGTACATCTCTCTTTTTTTAATATCTTCGTGAAATGCCTCTCGATCATTTTATATACAAGCTGCTATTGCACCCTCAAGAATTCTGGATTGTATATTAAAAAAAAATAGTAACTGTTTGATTAGATTGGTTCTCTTGGAATTTCTCGTTGAATTATCGAGTTTTCGATGAAATACCGATGTGTTTCGTAATCAGGGAGAAAAAATACATCGATATGGACTGGTAAAAATCGATTTTGGGATACAACATTTTTCGACATTTTTTGCCGGATTGAGTCGGTTCACTAAAACGTCTGCCATTTTTTTTTCGCTCGAGATGGATGACCCAACTTGTGCTCATTCTCCGCGCGATCGTTGAGGCTTCAGAATGCCGTTTGGTTTGTGCAGATATCTTTATTTTTCGATTTTTGGCAGATTTTTCAAGTCCGACCATCGATTTTCGCCAATTTTCCCATACATACCCCTTTGCGTTTTTTTCGCTGATTTTCGACGTCGATTTTGAGGGGGAAGGAATTTAGCTATCGACATTTAACTTTCACCGTTGTCTAAGTCTACTCCAGGGCGATCCAAAACACTCCCAAAAAACCTATGTAGCGTGATTTTTAACGGAGTTATGGTCACTTGAAATTCCGGTTTTTCGACGATTCTGAAAAAGTGGCCAAAAGTGACGAAAATTTTTTTTTACAAATTTTCAACGTTTCAACATCCTATTCCATCGCAAATTTTCCGCCGATTACAAAACTCGTCGAGTTTTTCGCGAAAACTCGGAATTTCAGTGAGAAAACTGAAAAAAACTCAAAAACTCGAAAAATCCAAAGCAAAAACACACGCGCGAGTCGGAAAGCGAACATGGCCGCTTTTTTCTCCCTTCTTATTGTCTCAACTTACTTACCAGCTCGTTCGGCGTAACCGCGCTCATCTTCGTCCTCGTATTCCCCGCTGTCTTCTCCCGCGGTCCCCTGAGTCTGCACGACTTGCGGTATCTCTGTGACGGGAGAAAAGAAAAAAAAAACGCAACTGTGAAAAAAATCCATACATCGTAAAACACAAAATGATCTACACACAGATGAAAAAAAAACAGCGAGAGAAGAATTTTCGAGCGAAATGACCGCAATGACTAATCGCGAGGATTTTTCCGAATGACGACGTGAAATTTCTCCATTGCAACCAGAGTCAAGCCAAAGTAGCATAAAATATTCATGAAATTCTTCGCCGAGGAATAAATCGAGGAGCAATCGGATCGAGATGAAATTACATCTCGCAGCATCCATCGAAATGACATTTGCGCGAGAGACGAAGGCTCATTTTGACGAAAGATTATAAATTGAACGTTCGTTTTGCCGTCGTTTTTGCTTTTTTTTTTTACTCACTGACACACGGCGCGATGTGAGATCTGCTTTGCTGATAGCCGCGGGCGCATCTGTTGCAAGTCGTTCCCGTAACACCGTCCTTACATGGACACTGTCCCGTACTCTGGTTGCATGTTTTACCGGAAGCTCCGATCAGATGACAGTCGCAGGCTGAAGTCAGGAAAATTTAATTTCGTTATTTTAACATCGTTTGCGCTCTTTCATCTCGCCAAAAATTTGAATTTAAGCTCGTAGAAAAAACGGGTCATCGATGTCGAATCGATGGACCAAAAGTTGAGAAAGGATGAATTTAAAAGAGAGATGCACATTGAGAAAAAAAACGTGAAATCAAAAGCAAGATTCCTCCTCGAGTTTTTCTCTGATCTTCGATTGATCATCGAAATTGTGGGAAAAGCGATAAATCCCAGGTTACGAATTTACATCCCAATCGTTGGTAAATTCCACCGTTGTGCAAATAAATATCGGTCGCAGCGAGAGGGAGAGCGACAAATCCGCGGTTTTGCAGAGCGACTGAGTCACGCGAATGAGAAAGGACGATCGCGAGCTCGAGGGATAAAAAAAAATCTCGCGAGATGATGCAATCGGCGAAATTGCATGAAATATTCATTTTTTCATAATCAATTCGACTTTTGACGAGTTTTCATGGCAAGAAAGAGGATGAATAAACGGCTGATTGCAACGCTCGAATTACAGAAAATCATAAATCTCGAATTAATTGTTTGATTGAGAAAAAAAAAGGGGAAAAAGAGAGATTACACTCTCGGACGACGTGCATGAGTAATAACTCGTATTAAGATGGACGGAAATCTTTGAAAAGCATCTCTCGTGACTCGCGTTGTAATACGTAAATTTATTACGTAGTGTATATTCGTATGTGTACGTGCGTAAGTGTATAAATGTGTATTGCAGTAAAATGCCCATTAAAGTTGATACGATACCATCATCGTCGCAGTGCAGCACACGAACATTGCAGGAGAGTGTCACACACACGTGCGTAATACATAATATACGAATATATTTATACCAGTATCATTTTATCGCATTTATCATCCTTAACCATGCAAGATGCGGAGAGAGCAACTTGCGTAGAGAGAGAGAGAGAGAGAGAAGAATTAAAGTCCATGTGAGATCCTCGATACTCCCTGTCCCACATTCGTGTGTACGTATTAGGGTGTCGACAATAATTTCTCAACGTGAAAATGAACGCAACAAGCGAGGAAAAAAATAAAAATTCAAAAGTGCGAAAATCCCCTGTTAATCGAGTGGGAAAATTATCGTCATTCGAGCAGGACTTAATGGGGCTCGGAATTTTTTTTTCTTCCCCAAATTTTTTTTTAAACTGTACACTGTAATTCGGGGCTTTTACCGTCAACGTAAACGTCAAATTCGGGAGTGGCGGGTACCCTAATACGAGTGTATTTTAAACGTAAGTGTATGGGAGAAAAAAAACTCCCACGCGAAATCTCTGCGATCTTTTCGTCCGCTGTCAATCCTGAATGTGTCAATTATTGTTGAAATTTCGCACGACGTGTCAACACTCGTTACACCGAATCATCCCTGCGGTCGACGTTTAATTCCTCGTAATCCTTCGTTGAGCTCGTCGAATAAATTTATTTTAATCTTTGTACAAACGCAAACACGCGAAAGCTGCCTGACCATTCGCGCAGTTGTACTACTCGTGACAGGCCGCTGCTTGAAATCCGCCGCTGCGAGGACAACCCACGCCAACAAATAAAGCAATTTCAATAAATCATTTCCTTCGTCAATATCCATTTGTTCGATCATTAATTCACATGCAAAAAAAAAACATATAATTACTTTGTTGAAACTTTTAAGAATGAATAATTCATCGCGATCCTCTTGTTTCCTCTCGCGGGCTTCACGCGAGGTTTTTGACTTTTTCGTCGTCATGAAAAATTATTTTTCGAAACAGATGTCTCTCTCGCGCGTCCGGAGGGTTCGTACGGGAGATTCGGCAGTTCGTTGCTGAAATGCCTGTCTCGTTGCGGTCGGTAACTGCGCGTACTTATATTGCCGGAGCGGAATGCTACAGCATCCTTAAAGTCGCGGCGTTTTCTCTGCCTCTGGGACGTAAACTCGCCCATGAACGTGCAATGATGCTGACGAGCGTAGGCAACGTATACACATATATTTGTGTTACAAGAAGAAGACGATGATTATACTCTCTTAACTCTCCATAATATACGCAAGAAGCAGTGAAGAAGCAGAGGGAATGGATGGGTGGCGTAATCCAGGAGTGAATGCGAATTCCAAAGTATCCTCCCATGTGCATATACGCACTCGTATACATTAATGTACACATGTACATAGCAGTGTACATAACGAACAAACGATCCTTTGTCTCATCTGCTTTTCTTCACTCAATCTCGCTGTCGTATATCATTACATTTCGCCTGCAATCGCGTGTACACTCCCGGGTGTTTCAATACGCGCGCGGAATGCATCGCGATATGCATCACGACGTGTGCAACGCTGATCAACGCTCTGACGGACGGGCGAAAGGTGCGGTGGAAAAAAATGGCGGAAAAAAAAGGGAGAAAATCGTCGACGCGTAAAAGTCGTCGTAAAAGGAAGATAAAAAGATAAAAATCATCTCATCTTCGCTGCTGTTGAAGTGTGTGGAAGGGAGAGCACCGTTATCGGGGATAGGAGGGACGATTTGAGAGAAATCGAGATGGTTACTTTGTCTCCCACCCTTGATCTCCTATTCGTGTATATATATAGATATATAATATGTATATATATGCATGTATATATGCAGAGGAGCGTTTTAAGCTCGCGCGAGGCATTTGGAAGTCTTTTATTTTCTTTACCTTCTCATCTTCGCCACTCGCGAGCCTGACACTGCCGAGTGCGAGGACGATTAATCATTCCCACGTGTTTATAACGCATCGTTGTATATATATACATGTACACATAAGCGTACGAACGTTTATTCGCGAGAAAACGTCGGGGGAGGTCGTCGTAGGTGTTGCAAAGAGTTTCGTCCTCATCTGGCGCCGATGAGAAAGAAAATATCCCGCGATTCGAGTCGAGATGAAAATCTCCGCAATTTTCCTGCCTCCTTCGTCGTTCTGCTCCGTACGCGACACGTCTGCGTCGTGTTTCTTTTTTCATTACTCAACAATAACGTTCGAGAGAGAAGATTGATGTTATTGTCGATGAAAGCTTCGATAAATTGAACATAACTTCTTGACACTCTTTACTGTACGCATTATTTACGGAATCGCCTGAAAAATTCCCGCTCGTTCGGGGATAAATTGATCGCGGAAGATGCTGCGCGCGTAGGTCGAGAGGAATCTCGTCTCTGTCCAACGGGGTATTTCGCACGTACAGCCAACACCGAAATGGCAGAGATTATCGCGGTTTTTACAGGCCCGTATTTCGAACGGAGAAATTGGAAAGAGGTGAAGCGTCTGGCGGAAAAGATGAGGGGGAGGGACAGATTTAAGTGTGGTCCATGCGAAAAACGGCGTCGATAAATTCGACTTATCCACAAACGGATTGCCAGCTCAGTCGGTGCTGCTCCAGCAGGGTCGGGGGAGGAAATAACGCGCGAGAGATGCTGCTTTGTCGCACACGCGAGTTCGCATATTTATTCCTGCGCCTTTGCGATTTTTTCAAAGGCCAAACGATCGAGAGACGATCACAGGGGATGAGGAGAAACGTCGTAGAGGGTTCGGCGGGAACTTTTAAGCCGATTACAGTCGTCGAGCGAGGCGGAGGGTCAAACCAGCCTTGAGAGGTTTCTTCCTCTCGTTTTCACTCCGCACTTTGAGCAGCCTTGATGACGAGTGTCATCGAGGGTTCCTCACCCTCGGGTCGTGACATTTTTCGTCGCTCTCTCACGACCGTGCGCAAATAAATCGCGCAGGGACGACGTCTCCATCGTTCCCTCCTCGATTAATAAACCTGCAAAATTTTACAAGTCGAAAAAAAAAAATGGCATCGCAACGAAAGAACGATTCAGTGCGAAATTGAAAAATGCAGAATTTCGTGTGCAAAATAAACGAGACGTAAATAATTCGCGAAGATTTTTCCACTCCAAAAGCTTCGAATTTTAGAGGAATTCTCGTCGTTTCGAGAGATGATAAAAAAAAAAATGTCACTGACGAAATTCCAGTCGTGTATCCAATTTTCTGTGTTATCTTCATCTTTGTACTTTGGTCCTTGTCATTTTTTTTCTTTTTCCTTCGGAGCGACGAGGAATTCCGCGCAGATAACGGCCGAAAGATTGCGTGCCAGTGTCGTCGTCGGCGCAGCATCGCGATCGCGAGAACGTCAGCAGGCACGAACGAAATGAGTTTTTGCAAACAGCATTACCTTCTATTACTTTACGTGGATACACGTGTGTGTACATGTATACGCGTACGTGTATATAAATATGCTCGTATGAAGAAACTTTGCGCAAGATCGGATCGATTTGATTTTTCGCCAGCAGGATTCACCGTTGTCTGCTCTCGTCTCTCATCCCTCGACCAGCATCCTACGGTCCATACACATATTTATTCATCTGCATATACATGTACATACCGGATAGATGGTATATGCATATGTATGTAAAGTATAGAGTATGTGCTCTGTGTACAGGGTTAGCATCGCCCCGGGCAAACGCAGAGAGCTCCAGCGAAAGAGAGAGACGAGAGAACGCAGCTTCCGAGTAAACGAGATCCTCGCGGTGAAACAATTTATAACATGAAGCTTCGCGTATCGCGCGCCCACTCCCCATGGCACGTTTACCCGTCATTTTTTGTTACTCGATGTTGTTATTATTATTTTTATTATTATTTTAAGGTAGAGATGCTCTAATGGTACCGGCAATTACGGTGTATTACACGGGATAAAAAAATAATGAATTTTTTCGAAATTATTTCAATAAAAATCGTCAGCCAGAGTCTCGCGGAATCAAATGCTTTTCAGCGCGGTGCATGATGGATAAAAAGAAGAAAAAGGAGATAAAAATGTGATTTCGCGACTGGAGATCGCCGCGATCCGCCGTCCGAGCAAATTTTCCACGGGTGTCTCTCATCCACGTTCGCGATAAAAGCAAGACCGAGGCAATCCCCGTACGTCACTTCGCCCACTTTTGCTTCCCGACCGACGCGAGAGCGAGCCTCCGCACAGCGGGTAGCCCCGACATCCGACGATCTTCCGGAGCATGCACCCACCTTAAATTTCCGTCTTTTCCACATCTTCAGCCTCTTTTCATCCGCAAACACATTTTTTCACGACTTTTTACTCATGTACCAAAACACCACGCAGCATCATCTCATCTCCAGAGATCATCCTTCGAGGACCATACCCGCGCTAATCTGTACCTTTTTCCTTTCATCGGACAACGGATAAGAGAAGAAACGTCGCGCTCTATCGATCTTTGATTTGTACGCCGAATTTTCGCGATCCGAAGAGGCGAGAGCAAAAGATGTGGGGGAAGGAGATGATCGAAGATGATTCTCGTCGTGATGTCCCACATCACCGGAGAAGAATCGGAGAATAAGTGGACGGACACATGGCGATACAGGAATTTCTATGGTCCTGGGATTTCGTTGCGGGCAACGCGTATATACTCGGGAATATGTATATACATGTATATACTATATCTGCCAATTTATTAATCGGATTATCGAGCTGATTTCCCTGCGGAGAGTGAAGCTTCGTGAGTCGCGACTCGCGCGACCAGTTTTCGTGCCTGTACACACACATATGTACGTGTACATACGTATATATATGTAAATTTGTATATAAATATATACACGTATCTGCTCTCGTACGAAACACGCGATAAAGTCGATTCCTCGTGTTTCGCGGTGAACTCGAATGATTTTAATAATGCAGCATGTACATACGCGCATCTACACGTATCCGCCTCACGAAGAGCCTCGTTTCGTTATCAAACGAATTCCCACGGGACAGACTACGCGAATTTTCACTCCGCCGAACGTTGAAACAAACGAAAATTGCCGCATATTTTGCGCTTTTTCCAATGAAGATTGAAAAAAAATACACACGCGCGTGGAATACTCGTTGTTTTTTGACTTTTTTTCTTATCCTTGTTTCGTCGAGCGTTCTTTCGCGCGTGAAAAAGCGTTGTTCGCCAGAGAGGAGGGGAAATCAAACGAAAAAAATCCTCTCCGCTGTGATTCATTTTTGGCAGGCGGTGTCAAGACTTCACGATGTCAAAAACGTGTTTTTTGGCGAAGAGGACGAAATTTGAGTTCGACGACGGATCGAAAATCAATCGAGAATCAAAAATTTGAAATTATTTCGACAAAATTATCCGGTCATGATTTTTTTATCCTCGTTTCGTCGAGCGTTCTTTCGCGCGTGAAAAAGCGTTGTTCGCCAGAGAGGAGGGGAAATCGAACGAAAAAAATCCTCTCCGCTGTGATTCATTTTTGGCAGGCGGTGTCAAGACTTCACGATGTCAAAAACGTGTTTTTTGGCGAAGAGGACGAAATTTGAGTTCGACGACGGATCGAAAAGCAATCGAAAATAAAAAATTTAAAATTATTTCGACAAAATTATCCGGTCGTGATGGCTGATGTGGTGTATGTTTATTATTTACTGTAGATTGGGATAAACACGGATAGTAATTACGTTTTGACGAATTAATTTGTTGTTTATCGTTCAACAGGGAAATGACTTTCAGTGGTATTTATTTGCAGTGGCAAAACGAGTTTCTATTGTGCTCAAAGCTGCATATAATTGATAAATATAAATTAAGGGCGTGTATATCGTACATGAACGAAGCCACAAAAGCAGCTCGCCCGGCATTTTGGTTCTCGATGGTCGGCAGCCGCAATTTACGGCTCGTTGGGTCCACTCGTCACTGACCGACAGTTTCAGTACCATTGTATCGTTGCACAAATGAATAAACATACGTACGCTCGAATTATATGCCAGGGCTCGAAAATTTCCCGTGGGTATAAAGAATCGAGCTTATCTCGTGGTTGCATCGAATTCGATCGATCAACCACCCTCATTTCGATCGATGGGCACAGGAACGAACAGAATTTTCGTTGGCTCGATTCGCGATACGTTTCCTCCTCGTGCTCTGATGCTAGAGAAAAATATACACGGGGCGTTCCCCGCGAAATGAGCCAATTTTTCGACATCAAAATTCTCTCAAATTTTTCCTAGTTTTTTTTAGAATTCATTCAAAAAGTAAGGAAAGAAACGTTAGGATGTTACACTTTAGTGTATTTCGTTCGGTGTCGCTCGGAAACAATTCGATATGCAGATCGAAAAATCATGCGGTCTCGAAACTCTTTGATTCGGCGTCGAACGCCCCATATGTACCGTTGTCCCCGCAATTTGTCGACAAATTGCCAAATTCTCGTTCCTTCGCTTCCGCTTTTTCGCACAGGCGTGAAAACCGCGAGATTGTGAAGCTGGTCGAGGTTTATTCCGCTCCGAAAAAAAGAGACTTTTCGTTCGACGATAAGAATTTTCCACAGACTGTGAAAAACGCGGAAATGAACGAAAATTCGGAAAACAGGCGATCGTCAATTTATATCGCCATAAATAAATAACGGACGTGTGTTTCACATCCCGTCGCTGGTGGAGAGAAAATAAAAATGTCGCCGAGAGGAGAGCGAAGGTCCGGTTAATCTCAGCGAGATGGAGCGTCTCCCGTACCGGAAAGCGTGGGTTCCATCGCGTCTTGCGAATAGGAAAAATCGATGTCGCGAGGAAAAACATTTTCACCCGCGTGTCCGGCAATATCTTTGGCGACTTTGCAATTTTCCGGAGGAAATTTTCTACCCAGCATCCCAATCTCTTCTCTTCCTTCTTCTCGTCCATCCTCCCTGCGTACTCTTCGTTTGACCTTTGCTTCGATATTTCCCAAGAGACTCGAACATTTCTCGAGCCAGCATCTTCCAACGAATATCTCTCATATCGTCTCCTCTGGAAAAGGTCCCCTTGTTCTTCTCCACGAGCGTCCTACTCGCACACACACATTGGGGTGTCCTTTATTTCCAAACTACTCGAAATAATGACTTTACAGCGAGGAAACAATGTGGAAAAAAAAAATGTCAAAACGCCACTCCAAATTGACGATAATTTTTCCAATCAATATCGAAGCCCATGTCGTGCTCGTTGGATTTTTATTTTCTTATTTTCTATACGGTATATCCACTGGATTTTTGAAAACTCTCGGTTTTCTTTCGAAAATGATCGTTTTAGATGGAAGAATTCTGTCGAAGGAAATCGATCGGCTTTTTTTTCAAATTTAACGAACGTAAAACGTGCGAGAAATAACGTAAAAAAAGTGATTTTTTGGGAAACAGCGGACACCCTAATGCAGTTTCTTTCGACTGCTCTCTTGTGGATTTTCGTCGAGATACCGAGGATATAAAAACTCGTATGGCGGAAACTGATTATTTTTTCGAGGAGAAAATATATACTTTCCGTCTGCTCACTTTATACTCGTGTGTTTGATCCTTTTTAGGGGTATTTTTCGGCGAGCAGAGAGATCCCCTTAATATTTCTCGATAATGCCCGAACGCCCTGAGAAATTATGCCGAAAATCGAGGAATTACCTCCCTCTTTTTCGTTACACTCTATCCGGAAAAAACAATCGAAGCAAAAAATACTCTAAGAAAAACGATGCTTTTATCGATCTTTCACAGAAAAAAAAAATGTTGATACAATTTTTTTCATACAACACAGAATTTGAAGAGAAAATGATATATTTTGACGCGTAATCGACGATCCAAAGGTTCGGCGATAACGTCTTATGCCGTTTTTCATAAAACCATTTTTCAAAGATGAACTTTTCGGGAGAATGGACCATTTCATCTCGCCTCTCGAAAATCGCTCGTTTTTATCGTTCTTGACGGAAGTTGAGCGGTGAATGTACGTAACATCGATCGTGAGATGTTAAAACCGAGAGAGTGGAAAAGAGATTACGGGGTGAGTGCATCTCGGAGACGAAAAAAAAATGGCGAATTCGAATCGAGAATCGAGACACGCTCTTTCATCTCGTCTTCATCATCTCCGGAGGTCCTCTCGTGCAGGTTGGATCGAACTTTTGTACAAGGCTTGATTTATATTCGTATCACGACGACATCGAGGACGACGTTGACTCTCACGCTTTGTACCAACCTCCCGAGCTTTTTCTCCCCTTCGGAGAGGAGTTCTTCTCAATTCGGTCCACGGGATGTGCGAGGTACAAATTCGCATTCATAACGCAAAATTCTCTCACACTCTGCTCCGTATATAGACGTGTAAATTTATCCAAAAGTCAGCAAATTGTTTGCCTCTCTTATACACACCAGACCTGATTGCTGAGAATGAAATCAATAATCTTTCAATCGACTGTGAAATTCGACGAAAAAGTGGCATTTTTTTAGCGATTTCATTAGAATTAAGAATGATAATAACAGTGTGAATCGGTTATTTTTTTTTAATTTTAAACAAAGCGGTGGAATTTTTTTTTTTATCCTATTTAGAACGTGATGTATTTCTAATTTTCTCAGCGATGCCGACAGTACCCCTTGCTCATTTTTGTAATACACAAATCGTCGGCACGTACGCGTATATTATCGCGAAGCACGCGCAAAGAGCGAGATTTACGTGACGAACCAACAAAGTTGCGGCTCACCGGATAAAATCTTGAGAGACGTTTTCCACGAGACATTCTTGCCATATTTGTACCATTTTCATGCATATGGGGCATTCTGTGTGAAACGTCAATCGACACGAATATCGAAAAAAATTGCTTCCCAAAATCAGGCCATCGACTAAAATCGTCAAAATTCTTATCCTCGAATGGGAAAAAAGAAATAAAAGCAGTGTTCGAAAACTGTGATGAAAAAAGGACATTTTGACCAAAAAAAGCCGGTCGAAAATGTTTGGATGCAAACAAAATTTCAAATTTTGAAAAATTCCGAAGTGGTAAAATCGGTCCTGGAATGCCTCATGTATGTCGAATGATGATCCGAGGAGCAGCTTCCTCCCCTCCGAAGCTCCTCCTCGGATGGAGGCAAAGGCTCTTCCGGCAGCGAGACGTTTTAGCATACGTAAATCCGCAGATATACGAAATTTGCGAAAACGCGGTGCTCGTCCGTTCGGAAAAAATTTTCCCGCACGCTCGTTTCAAGGAAATTGAAAATCCCTTCAATCGACACTCATCGCTCTATGGATGAATCCCGCTTCGACGACAGCGACGAATCAATATACGGGAAATACCGAGCGTGACGTGAAATAAAAAAATGTTGAACGTGAAAATGTGAAAATAAAAACGTTGTCGCTGGATCGAAGACTGAATTATTCGGCGTTTAAACAACACGGCGAAGTTTTGTCTCTCGAATTTAAAAAATCGCCAAACGTTCGGCTGCTTTGAAAAAAATTCTACAACAAATTGTTTTTTTTTTCGAGAAATTTCTCCGCTCTGCGAAAAAACTCGTGGTTCGATCAATCTCCCCGGTGTGGACGGTCGATTTCTCCGACCCACCCTGATATATTTGATGGTTATTATATTTATCCTTTGTTGGAAGTTATTATATTCAAATTTGAGTTTACGGGGTCGTACACGCGCACGTGTGTACGCAGCAGATACGACGTATATGTGTATGTTTAGTACGTTTAGTATACAATGTATGGAAGCAGAAGGTTTAAGAAGATTATACAGAGATTGGAAAAGAAGATCGGTAAAGCGTCGTCGTCGTCGTCGTCGTCGAGAGCAGAGGAGAGCAGAAAACCGGCAGCAAGCGCACCTGTGAATATAACGCTTTTAGCTCTTTCGCGCAGGGCAGCTTCCCGCGGAGGACTTTATTTTTGTCGCGGTTATATCTCGCGGAATATAAGGCAGCTTACCGTAAGAAGACTTTAAACCAGCAGGAGCGAGGCTGTCGCGTTGTCTAGTTGATTTTTGTCTCCACGTGCACACCCACCCGCCGACTCGCGCGAGAATTTCCATGTAGGTACATACATACGCGTCTGTGTGTACACACGAGAGCAATGTAGGTTCATCTGCGTTTGTAAGAGCAAAAGTGCAAGAAGAGGAACGCGAGCGGCGTCACCGCGTAGAATTCTTGGGTGTTGAAAATATATACGTGTGTGTGTGTGTGTGTGTGTGTGTGTATAATAGTATATATGCAGGTTATGTATACATATATGTACTACAAGCATACATAAGGATGACCCCGGGAGATATATCCGTACGGGAAGAGAGGAGAGCACAGCGAGAGAGAAGATGAGAGCTCGAGAGGAAAGGGAAGAAGCGAGAAAACTGGTTTTCTCGGTGGTTACAGTCTCGCCGAGCGTTTCGCCTCGCTGGTGCAACCGACACACCAAACATACCCTCGACATCCGCGGGAATAAGAACGAGAAGAGAGAAGAAATCGCGCGCGAAGGCCAACGCACAGGCTCAGGAAGGAAGCAGCGAAAACGAGAGATGTGCCCACCTGTAGGAGAGGCGAGAAAACTGCTCTCCGATTATCCTGAAATTTCCATCGACTCTTGCTCTCCGACTCGCGGGGATGCTGTTTTGCTTTTGCTTGAATTTGACAGTTACCCGATTTTGACAGATCGAATTACGTCAAAAATTGAAGCGACACTTGCCAAAACGGATGTAGCAACACGTTGCAACGTTGCAGTGAAATACGTGAATTCTTTCGTCGTAAAGTTAACGCGAAAGTGGAAAAAAAAAATGCACTCGATTTTTCGCAACGAGGATTTCCACGACTGGTGAAAAGCTCATCTGCTATAAATTTATTGAAGCCCTGTGACGTTTATGGGGCTATACAGTGGTGTTATCGCTGGCGTACGATGCCGGGAGATGCACGAGATCGTATTGCACGCATGTATGCTGCATTTACAGCCTCTTCCATTATTGCACGCTACTTATTTTATAAAACAGGCGTTAAAATCTCCAGCCTCGATTCCATCTCTCTCTCTCTCCCTCTCGGTCTTTGCATCTCGTTCTGCAAAGCTGCTATATACGTATGTGTATTTATGATCCGTGATATAAAAGTTGATCGTCGTGTACATATAGCGTAGAATATGATGCAACCTATATATAAATTCTCTCACACATTTAATTCAATATCATCGCATCGCGGAGTCTCTGTGTGCGCGTGTTTTTTCTCGACGCTCTCGCGTTTATATTTGCCTCGAGAAGCGCAAAAGACGTAAAGAGAAAGTTGATGAAATAAAGTCCCAGTTGCAAGTCTATTGTATTTCGCAGAAGTTTTTCGACGAGAGTCTCGTGATTTCGCGTCTACGCTGCGAGGTTGTTCGATTCTTCAGTGGTCCACTTTTATTTCGCGAGAAAAAAGGAGCAAAGTACTCGAACGGTGATGATGAAAAAGGAAGATGAGAGAAAAAAAAGAGTCTCTTCTCACCTCCGCTCTTTAGCTTTCCTTCTCTGTATTCCATGTTCCTTTTATTCTCTCGCTCTTTACTTTATTTCGCGTCACGTTTCGTACGAAACTACGACCGCGATGCTGTATATACGTTCTTGTCGATAGAATAAACGAGAGGAATCAGGATCGGGGATACCGAGAGATTCCACGATCGAGAGAAACCAACGGAGATGAACTCATCGAATGCCCCAGACACGTATAGGCGCGGAGACGAGCGAGGGAACAGACAAGTTCCAAAAGCACGTATATTACAGCTACGAGAGAGAGTTTCGCCTTCGAAACGCTATCGTGAGATACACGTACGTTGCGAGAAGGAAAAGTTATAGATACGCCGAAATTCGATTCGAAGTTCGCGATAGAAAACCCTCAGAAGTACATGAATTTGCGTATACAGGGTATATTTGAAAATTCGACGCTAATAACGTGCGAGTTGGATTCGGGATGAAATTCCAAGTCGAAATGTATTCTGGTGATTTTTTGTGCGACCAAAACCTGCCGAGTTATCGTCCGGCAAAGTTCGAGCCAATCGAGCGCGCGCGCTCGACCGCTGGAGGAGGGAGAGCGCGCGCCCGATTGGTCCAACTATATCGGTTGATAACTCGGCGGGGAATCGTCGGATCGAAAGGTGCTCAAAGACTTTTCGACTTGAAATTTCGTCCCCCATGTAGCATTGAATTATCAGCCACCAATTTTTGGGTACCCTGTATTCATTTACGTACACGTGTATAGGTATTAGGGTGGGTATATAAAATTGACGATTCTTTGTTCTTCCTGCAACGAAAAAATGATTGGAATCTTGAGAGACAATACGCGCTCTCAATTTCAACGTCAATTTCTCATCAGCTTCGTATAAAATGTAGGGCAAAGATAGGAAGAAAAAAAAGGTCTGTACGTCCTCTCTTTTTCTCCTTGCGAACGATGAATGTTCCGCTCTGACTGGTTTCAACCTCGCTCTTTTCGAATACATCGAACGAGATGAGGAATGTTCGAGTTATCCTCGTGGACGACGCGAGAGAACCTATTTAATTACGATAATTTTTTTTCTCCATCAAACATCTCGATCTCTCCGTAATTTTTTTTTCTCGCGTGCTCATTGGCTTCCAAGAGATACATCGTCCGCGATCTTTAATCCCTGTGCTTCTGTTCCGTATATCGTGTAACGCGAGCGATTCGACAGACGGAGGATGCGAGAAAAGTCCGCGAGAAGAGCGAGTACAAGAGAGGTAAACCTCAATTAAGACATCCGGAGGAGAGAAAAAAAGCCACGTGTATAAATGTACGTGTACGTTCAATGCGCGATTATTAAAACACTTTTATTCCAATTCGCGAAAGCAACCCCACTGCGAGAGTCGCTGGATTAATCGCCTCGATTTGTTACAAAATAAAAAGCGCAAAAAAAATTTGTCGAGACTTTGTGGTGCACATATATCTACATATATCGTATATACATACATATACAGGGTGTCACGCAAATAACGAATAACCGTTCGGCTGCTGAACATTTTTTCGTGATTCTCGATAGTGTGGAGTTCTTTTTTAATTTTCAAAAATTAAGAAAAAAAAGTTTTCAAAGACAAATTATGTTCGTTATAATTATAGGACACCCTGTATCGCTCAAAGTTACGTGGATACTTATTTACACGCGAGGATCGCGAAAACCTTAATTTTTTTTATTTCCGCCTCTTTATATCCGCGTAGGAGATTAATAATCACGCTATTTCTCACGAGAGTCACAGACAGAGCGAGTACAAAAATTAATCGCGCTAGATCCGAATCTCCAAAGTTGATGTATGCGACGAGAATCCCACGTGCACCTCTCATTCGCAATCTGTTGATCTAAGAAACACAATATTTACAGACGAGGACTGTAATTATTCGTAAAGTCGCGGAGGTCTCGTTTAAATGGCTCTTGACGCATGCACGAGTGTCAATTAATCGTACATCACTGCGGTACGATCGTTAGCGTTTAAGCAAAAGGTAATTTAGAAGAAAAAAGGAGAGCACCGCGAGATTACTCATTTTTCAATGTCCCGGGAGTCGCGAAGCGAGATAAGAAAATTGCCGGGGAAAAACGATGCTGAATTTCATCTCGCGGTATGTGTCAGTAGGTGAGGATGCTGCGTTACGAGCGCATTTAAACGCGTTCGCGTTGTATCGTGTGCCATTTGTCGCCAGCAGTGTGTATCTCGCAAACACGTTTAAGGGAGTTGAAAAACATGACGATGAAGATAGCTCCTGTCAACGTCGACTGTATCGCGAGAGGAGACAGAGATGAGATGAGGGAGAGAGAGAGGAAAAGTTTTTCACGAGAGGAAGGAAATAAGCTGGTTTGGAATCTCGGCGACGACGCGATATCTTCGCGAATCCCATAAACTCTGCTCCATCTGGATGTCGTCACTGGCAAATGCCTTCGGAGAGAGTGTATTTCATCCAAAGCTCGTCAGACAAAACCTGTATACGCGCACGGACGCGTCTTCTCTGCTGTACAATTTCGTTTGTATTTCACTCCCTCGGACATGCTTCTCATCGCTCTCGTTCTCCAGCTTTATTAGGCGACTAAAGCTGGTCTTCATCAGGGACGAACATTAAATCATAGCGCAAAAACGTGCTGATCCCGTAATTGACGTACGTATCGAGATAATTTTGGAAAAAGACGAAATTATCACGGAATTAATAATAGTAAAGCGTCAGAATTTTATTTCCTGTTTTATTTCCAGCAAATGTTTATTTTTAAAATCATGGAAAAATCGTGTAAATGATGTTCTTATCAAAGTCGGAGTAGATAGTGGAAAAAGCGTTTAATTTGGATGAATACGTTATTGATTTGACGTCAATATTAATTCGACGATTTGTCATCAGAATTTTATTTCGACTGATCGTGTAATTGACGTACGTATCGAGATAATTTTGGAAAAAGTTGAAATTATCACGGAATTAATAATAGTAAAGATTCAGAATTTTATTTCCTGTTTTATTTCCAGCAAATATTTATTTTTAAAATCATGGAAAAATCGTGTAAATGATGTTCTTATCAAAGTCGGAGTAGATAGTGGAAAAAGCGTTTAATTTGGATGAATACGTTATTGATTTGACGTTAATATTAATTCGACGATTTGTCATCAGAATTTTATTTCGACTGATCGCGTAATTGACGTACGTATCGAGATAATTTTGGAAAAAGCTGAAATTATCACTGAATTAATAATAGTAAAGCGTCAGAATTTTATTTCCCGTTTTATTTCCAGCAAATATTTATTTTTAAAATCATGGAAAAATCGTGTAAATGATGTTCTTATCAAAGTCGGAGTAGATAGTGGAAAAAGCGTTTAATTTGGATGAATACGTTATTGATTTGACGTTAATATTAATTCGACGATTTGTCATCAGAATTTTATTTCGACTGATCGTGTAATTGACGTACGTATCGAGATAATTTTGGAAAAAGTTGAAATTATCACGGAATTAATAATAGTAAAGCGTCAGAATTTTATTTCCTGTTTTATTTCCAGCAAATATTTATTTTTAAAATCATGGAAAAATCGTGTACATGATATGTTCTTATCGAGGTGAGTGAATAGAAGAAAAAGCGTTGAATTTGGACGAATACGTTATTGATTTGACGTTAATATTAATTCGACGATTTGTCAAAATTTTATTTCAACGTCGCGCGAATTAGTCATCCCTGTTTTCACCCCTGGGGGTGGTTCGACTTGTCCGTGATCTCTCTTTTCACCTCCCTTACCCCGCTTCGCGATCGCTATTTATCTCTTTGGGACTTAATAACCAAAGTCACACTGCGCTGCTCGACTGCTATAGTTGGCTCTCGGGTAAGTTGGTCTCTTCATCGATCATATTTAATTGAAACCCGACACCAGTTCCAGACGCTATATACATTCATATACACGTAGATATATATAAATATGCTCATGCTACACGTACAGCAGCCACGATAAATCTCGATCTACGTCGACTATTTTCACGGTGGCCGGTCTCTCTCTCTCTCGAGAGAGAGAGACGAGAGCGAAACGAGAGAAGAGTAAAAGAGAGCCAATGGGAAGCGGCGGGTGGTGTTTTACTCCAATATACATGAATTTTCAAAATCCCCGAGTCGCAAATTTCACGCTTCCATATATTAATTCCGATACAGACTCGACCGAGCGCGCGTGAGAGAGAATTTTCCGAGAAAGCAGAAGAGGAACGAGCGGGAACATCAAAGTTTCAGAAATGATATTTTTATGAATTTTTTTCCCAATAATCGGTGGATAGTGGGTCCATTAATAATCCCGAGGGTAGTTTTGCGCGATACTTTTATTTTCGTAGCCGTGTGACATTTGAATTTTTTATTTTCTGCAGCTTCTTTTTTTTGCCTCTAAGAGGCGAGATTCCGAGGCACACGGTGGAAAGAGTGTCAAATCACCGGCGCTTATGAGATGAGAATAAAGTTTGTGAATGGGATAAAGGCTGTCTCGTGAAGGCGGAGCGTACGATCGCGAAATCAAGTGCGAACGAGGAGAGAAACGTCATCGCCGCACTCGGTCACACGTTTTATTCGATTTTGGTATACTATATATAGTATAGATATATGCTTTTTTTTACTATACATCTTGAAGTGGAACCCGAGACTTTTGAGAAGAGCGTGGGCATCCGGAAGACAAACTGAATTTTCTCCCTTTCCCATCACACACATTCTCAGCAATCCTTTTCTCTTCATCTCTCTTTTACCGTCCCGTGCTTCCTCGTACATTGTGTTTTTTTTTCAAATTTATTTTCAACAAAAAGCCTCGAGTAAATAGTCGAACAGGAGTGCCACGTTGAAGGAACGCGTGTCGCGTGCGCGCTTAAAACTTTAATTCGCGTGATTCTTGTCCAGTCGATGTAACGCGATACTCGCGACTATGAAAGTCCGCCGCACCTCCGCGGAATCATTTTTTTTCAAGATAATTAAGCATCGTACGGTTTTCGAAAACGTGGGTGGTGGAAAAAGCCATGAGGAGAAGGAAATATTCGTTGGAGAGTGGACTTTTGTTCGTGACAAACCGTGGAAGATGATTGTGACTCACGGAGTAGATAAGGGAGAGGAATGACTTTTTGAATTTGTTACAACGTGCGAAAAGTTGGTATTTTACGGGACGCTCTGTATGATAGTCTCTCTAGCGATAGTGTCATTGTCATGCAGAAAGGGACGGCTGGCTCTTTTGCGACTTGTTCCTTTTAAGATGAGAGGGAGAGGAGATGAGGCTTAAGCGGTTGATCGATAGCTATCTTTTCTTCGTTTACATGCGTTTGATGCTGCTCGAGTGCTCTGCAACCGAGAGAGAAAAAGATTGAAAGAGACTCTGGCGAAGAGTATATGCTTGCGGGGTCTTACCCGTCACGTCGCAAAGTGTGTGAGTTAATGACGAGCGTCTCGAGAGTTAATGAGACAGTCTCGCTGAGAGGAAGACGCGAATGTATACAGTAAGGGAGAGCGCGAACAAACGCGACGAGAAGTTTAATGATAATATTTTTTTTTCTACATTTTCACCTATTGCTGCGTCTTCCATTGTGTCAAATGTTTCCCCCGAAAGTACTTTTGTCGTAAAGTTTCTTTAAAAACGAGATTTGCAAAAAATGGCAAAATTTGCAAACGAATAATGCGCGGTTGGATCGGGAATGAAATTTCGATGCGAAAAGTGTTCAAGCACTTTGCCATCCGATGAATTCCTGTCGAGTTATTAACGAAGATAGTCACGGGGCAATTGCCCGAATCCGCGCCGCTAGTCAGGGAGGGGCGTACGTGCTCCGCCGACCGACGCAACTTCAACAGCGTATATCTCGCGAAGATTTGGTCGTATCGAAAAATGCCAAAATACTTTTCGACTCGGAATTGCATTCCGCATCCAACGTTGCATAATTGACGACAATTTCCGCGACATCCTGTGCACTCATTGTCCCACCATTCAAAAAACCACAAAGTCTGTTTTTCAATCAATTCAGCTGCTCCGCCGTCGGACGCCGAAGACGGTACACGGGGGAATATCGTTTTTCTTCAAAGTTTCAGGTTCTCTTCGATCTTGCGAGGTACCTACGTACATATACGCGTACGATTTGCAATGTACAGAGATGGATTTACGGATGGGGGGGAGGGCATCGGCGGTTAGGGTACGCAAGGGGACGGGATGAGGAGTTATACCCGCGTCGTGCCGCGCCCTTAAATTATTCGCGCAATTACGGTCTACCGGTAAGAGCGAAATGTTTATGTGTATGTGTATGTACATGTATGTGTGTTTTATATACATTTGTGGAGAACTTTGCAGTGCACGTGCATGTATATACATAAATATATATACGCAACAACCTAGCGAAGAACGTACAGGAAAGGAGCCCGAGTACGCGATATGCCGACGCATATATCGAACGCACTTGCCCGAGAGTACGTGCAGGCGTGCGAGAAATATACCGCATGGGTATATATACACATATACGCGTCTCTCAGGGAAATACGAAGTAACACTCGATCGTGTACTCGAACCCAATAGCGTTCCCTCTTCGTGCCAAGATTTATTTACAAGAAAATCATTCGTCGATACGCAGCACGCGTTTCGGTCAATCTTTAATAAACATTTCGTTGAAAAAACTTTTGCATTTTCAATTTTCCACGCAACAAAACCATTTATATTGTTTTTTTGATATTTCTTGTAAAAATAATTCCAAAAAAAAGGAACGGCTATGCGGTGACGAAAGATCGAGACTTTCCTGGCACACCTTGGTGGCCAAAGATGCCGATCCCGTTGGGACGAAACGCATGCTTCTTTTTCCAACGAAATGTACTTTTTTTCCGTGTGCATCGGCGTCGTACCATTGTATGACTATCTAAACAGAAGTGTATAAAAAGACAGTCGCGTTTCAGCATAGTGTACAGCGGGTTGTCCTGATCGATAATATGGTCGCGGGTCAGTGGCACGTTATATGTCGTAAAACGTCGTCAGCGTGTCTGTTTTATTCGCAAACCCAGCATTGGCGCAAATGCATGCGACGATACATCGTCGTTTATGTGAGATTTCAATCAACGATAGTCCAAGATCATCTCAATTTTTTATCCCCCTTTCCCTCTTTCGAATCAGCGAACCCACGCTTTGTTTCAGTCCCGTCTTGGACGATAAACGTTGTATGAAACTTCCTGGAAATCTCGATCGCCGCGGTGTACTAAAATATTCATACGTTTCTTTCGCAACTCCGTCGTACGTTTTCTCCGTCCGATCGATGTCATCGGTGCTCGATCGTGCGATCAGCGATAACGGAACTTGCGTGTATTTATGTTTTTTGAAAAATAAAATTGCATTATTTTTCCCGATAAATCACTTTTTCGAAATATTCTTTTCGATCTTTACGATGTCCGAGTTTAGAAATGACGATCGAGTTTATCTCGTCTCGAGGATGTAATGAGTTTCTTTTTTCTCTCAAAATGGAGAAAAAAATTAACAGCCAGACGATGCATGGATAAGGTTGAACGTGCGTGGAGGACGAGACGCATCCAATGCGCCTTTCAGCGAACACTCGAGTCGTTTTCCGTACGGAAAGGTGTATCGCACGCTGCAGGAATAAATTAAAAGAGCGAGGAGAGAAACGATGTTCAAGAGAGAAACGCATCATCGCGCACAAGCGGAAGAACCGAAGTAGGTGCAGCGTGTCGAATCGAACGTCGTTCGTCGTCGAGGTATATTTTTTCCCCCCCATTTTTCGATGTGGACTCTATTTTTTTCAAATTCGAAAATCGCTCGCTGGAAAGTCCGGGTGAGTGTCGGAGTGTCCTTGAAAATCTGAGGGAAATGAGAGAAAATCACCGCGCGGAAATCTCGACGGACGGTCGGAGTCTCGCAGCCTCTTCGTGCTCCAATTTTGGTGTTTCTTTTCTTTTGTTTGCCGCGTTTTTCACGAAAATAGAATAAACGCCTCGAGCAGAGACACAAAGGAATAAGACACAGTCGATACTGCTGATCCCGGTGCAACGAGTGTGGAAGGGAGGACCATGGACGGAAACGGAGGAAGGGCAGGAGGGAAAGAGTTGGAAAGCGAGTTGAAAAGAGAGAAAGAGCCTGCGCTGCTAAGTGCCTGGTAAATGAATATGCTAACGTGTGCGCGAAGAGCTACGAGCCGAGAAAGCTTTGTACTTTGGATATCGGGTTCAAGCACCTTTAGCGTGTGCCGGAGACGACCGTGTCTATGCGCGGTACAACCAGCAGAGAGCAATATCGTAGACGAGAGCACGGGTATGCACACATGTACGAGCAGCACATACGTGCACAGCACGATGAGACGGTGAATGACAAGTTTGAGGAAGCAGAAAGAGATGGAAAGCCACATGGAGGCCTCTTCCTTGCCTCCTTTTTAGCTCTTTCAACCCACTAACTCGAGAATGCTGGCCAATGTTCTTCAAAGAGAGAGAGAGAGAGAGAGAGAGAGAGATGGAGTAAAAAGGCAGACGTAAAAAACAAGGAGAGAAAACAAGGCAAAAGGTTGAAGGGAGGATTCACGCGCGTGTACGCGAGCTCGCGAGACTTCTCGATACGTATTGAAGAGCCGAAACGCGACTCGAGAAGTAATAATAAAAAAGAAAAGGAGAAAAAAATGACGAGAGACAGACGAGAGGAAAAAGGGTGCAGAAAAGTGTGCAGGTGCGCTCGAATGCTGGCTCTCGTTTTTCACCGATCGTTCGCGCACTTGGGGCACGATGGAGACGAAGAGCGCGAGTCGTGTAACGAGATGAGTATAATGGTGGCTGCTGCTGTTGCTGCTGTCGGTGACGACGTCGACGGAAACTGCAGTCATCGACTCTCCTCTCCTCTCGATTCTTTCCACTGACACGATTCTATATAGGTACGAAAGAATCGTCTGAATAGAACGCGAAGAAAATGCTTTAAGGGTTAATCGCTTTAAGGGATTGAAGAGCGGAGGAGAGAACGCGTGCAGCCTCCGTTCGCCACGTAGGTTCAACGGTATCGATCGATGAAGAATCGTCGCGAGGATCTCGCTTCCTTTCCCCTCTCTCTTTTTCCCTCCGCCGTCAACGAATCAAAGCAAGTGCAACTGTTCGCGGATACATCCGACACGCAGCTGGGAAATTGCATTTTCAATCGAATTGAATTTTGAAATATTTTTATTCTCGAAAACACACGTTCCCTAACGAGCTTTCACAGCCTACTGGATGAACAACGGTGCATGGAAAACCTCATCTCCGCTACGTGTGTGTACAGTGGTACAAAAATTGCAGAGGATAAAAACAGAGGAGGCGAAATAACATGCAAAAGTTGGGTAAAGTTGCGCCACGTCGTTTTGCTGATGGAGAAGGTATGGCAGAGACGGGAGATGGGACGGAGAGCGTAAAATCGATGGGAGAACGCGAGAGCCCTCCAGGGTGTACTCTTCTATGGTGGCGGAGGCGAAGCTGCTCCGCGGGATGCTGCGGCCGCATAACAGCGGAATACAGCCGCGAGCGTCTCGGTGACCGATTCTGTTTGAGAAAGCAACCCTTGCCGGAGGCCTGCTCGCTGCCCATCGCCCTGGCACAGAGCGAAACTCCCTTTTCTCCACTGAAGAGAGAGAGTGAGAGAGAGGGTGAAACAGGAGAGGGAAGAGCAAACAGGACGAGAGAGAAAGAGGGATGCTGCGGGAAAATTCATGTCCGAGAGCATCCCACGTAGATGAATCTGTCTCGCTCGCGTCACCCTGCTTTTTTTCTCGTTGAAAACGCAACGTGTGTTTCGTTAATATACGGTCACGCGTACAGAGCAAACAAACCGCGGGCTAAAGTTTCTAATATAACGTGCGTATGTATAAGTACATGTCCTATAACGCACAGTGTATACGCAGTGTCCTTTGGGACCTGAAACGCCCAACGTCCTTCTGTCATCTCCCCACCACGTCCACGGATTTCGTCATGCGATATACGTAGGAGAAAAGAGAACTAAAAATTCGATGAAAAATTAAAAAACCCATCGATTCAAACAGATTCGTTCTGTCCATCCAACGAGGAACAATTTTTACGTGACGGATAAATCGAGAGAATTTTTTTCGAAATTATACCGCAGAGCTGAGATTTTTCGATTTGGCGGTTCATGTCGGTATAATGTTGAATATTTTTTGAGGCTTTAAACGGTTGGTTAAACTTTGCTGCATCGTTGGGAGAATAACGAGATTTTAATAACGCGTGTACGGCGAAAATGAGAAAGACTTTCTCGTTGATGAAAACTTGATATTTTTTTCAAATTTATCTCGAATATGAACGCACATTTTGCTACCGTGTAGCTTCCGCGTTACTGATTCACGTTTGTTTCGCGAGATGCACCACGTTTTCAGAGTGCAGCAAAAAGGAATGATTCAATCCGCTCTCTCTCTCAGAGGAGACTGGTCCAGCAGGAGAGAGATGAAGAATTTGCAACATCGTTGCGAGCTCTCGGGATTTTTTCACCGTTTTTCCCGCGTTCGTTTCGCGAAAGAGCGAAAACTCCCTTTTCCCAACGCTGACGAACAAAAATGCGGAAACATCACGGGAGCAAGCCGAGCGCCGCGCGATGTACGTACGTGCGCGCTACTTTTCACACATATTTCGCGGCTCCGTTGCCTCTCTTTAAAGATTCTCTTGCTCACCCGCGGGTCTCGGAATGAATATTAAGGTCGAATTGGAGCGAGAATCGCTCTCCGCGGCAGCGGCAACGGGAAATTGCACCTTTTCGGCTGCAAACGCGTCGGCATCGCGTAAAAAAAAAAGCAGATATAAAAATTACGAGAAAAACAAAAATCCAACTCAATCGCCGCGATCTTGTGATCTTTTTCTTCATAATTCTGTACGGGCAAGAATGAATATACGAAAATGTAAAAAATGCAGGACGAACTTTTCCGCGCGGAATTTTCTCATCTCCTCCGCGTTTGTTCCTCTCGTTTCGTCTCGTTTCTCGCTTCTCTCGTTGTTCCTACATGCATTATTCCCCCGTCGATTTTTATTGTCAGTTTAAGAATCCTTCTGTCCCGCGTGTTGGCGAGAGAGAGAGAGAGAGAGAGAGAGAGAGAAGATCGCGTGCAAGCTAATAAAAAAAATAAGGAAAGAACTCGGTTGGAGAGCCTACGGGGTCCATCCTCCTCCTGGATCTCTCTTATACCGTACAGCGCTTTCTTCGCTCTGTGATCTTTCCTCTATTTTTTTCCTTCTTTTTTTTCCTTCTCTCCTCCTGGCATTCGCACTCCTCTTCTGATCCTCGTGTTTCGATAAAATTATCTCTCTCTCTCTCTCTGTCTCTTGCACTCTCATCTTTGAGCTTTATACTCTGCCAATATATCTGCAAACGCATCGCGAGAGAGCATCTACTCTCTCTCTCTCTCTGTCTCTGTACCGCGTTCCTCATTGTTTCATCTTTATTCTGTGAGCGTTAGCTCGACATGTACGTGCACGTATAAACGCACATTAAAATATATTTGTGTATAAATATACGTTGTATATACATGTATTTATGTGGAAGAGCGTATATGGCGTGTCCGCGAGTATATATTTCGAGCGATTCACCGTTCAGATAGCCTCGTCCACCTCGTGGAATGCACGAGCGCAATGTCCAACATTGCACTCGTATATACATAAAAGTATATAGACTCCGATCTATATATAAAATGTATATACGCTATGAAATAACGGAGAGGATTCCGGAAATGTCGATATTCGAGCATGTTATGTATATCGCGAGAAGAATCGTCATTCTCGACGAAATTCCATCGTTGATGAATAATTTCACAAATTGAAATGAACAATCAAAGCGATTCGTCGGGCAAGATTTTTTTTCTCGTCAAAATGATTTTCCTAGGCTCGCGGAGCATTTAATTACACGTTTTTTCATCGCGATTTAATCGAATGCTCGTTCGATCGAATGTAAATACATCGCGGAATCGCAGTGTGCGAGTCGATGAACGGAAATATGGGAGTAATTTGCTTTTTTATTGGCCTTCGTACGTTTGGCGGTCTGCCGGACGTCTCCTGCGGTTTTACGTACTACTGCGCTTTATATACTACACTCTCAGCTAGAATATCCAACATACAATATACATATATGTATGTACTCGGATGCTTCACGAAACGCCGTACGCGATCGTGTTTGCGATTCGCGGTTGACCATCCCCCGTGGTCGTTCGTCTTCGTCGTCGGGTTCGTGTGCACTGGGTGTCCCGAAACTCGATGCCGACGACGCAGAGTTACGTTCGTGACGATATTTCGAGACGAAAAGTCCTTTGGTACTTTCGCGTACGACCAAATCCCGACGAGTTATCAAGCGTCAAAGTTCGCGCCAACGCTCGGACCGCCCACTCCCCACTCTCGCGCGCTCCATTGGCCGAGCGCGCAATGATCAATAACTCTGCGAAAAATCGTCGGATCGAAAAGCGTCCAAGGACTTTTCCACCCCGAATTTCAACCCCCATCTACATCTAAATTATCCGCATTTATTTTTGAGACACCCTGTGCACATACATGCATTTTGTATATATAAATATGGACGCGACGGAGGTAACAAGTGTGTTTCGTAATACTCACGTTTGCAGGCCTTGCGGTGGGTGATCAGCCTCGTCGGATCTCTGTAGTAACCCTCCCGACAATAGTGACAATGTCTGCCAGCTGTAAAGTGTTTGCACTGAAGGCAAACGCCACCGCTCACTCGACCAGACAGCTTGTACAGCTCGACGTTGAAACGACACTTTTTCGAGTGAAGATTGCAATTGCAAACTGCAAAAGGAGTAAAAAAAAGTATGTCAGGCTACAATGAAAACAATGAAAAATTCGCGAGAAAAACCAATTATTCTTTGCTACTTTTTTCTTTCAATCTATCGAAATGTTTCTTCTTCCTTTCAAACGTATTTTCGCATCATCATCTCCTTTTCGATTATATACATCAATTAGGTAATGGAAACTGCGAGCTTTTCTGTCGAATGGAGACGCGATGATACCGATAACCCCCGAACTCGTTGACTCTTTGAGTGAAGGGAGAAGAATGAGTGAGAGTAGAAAAGGAGGGAAAAAAAAAAAGTTTCCTTCTCTCCGGGCACGAGCGAAGCTCCCATCGTTCCTCTTTTGTAATAACGTATAATAATACCGACTGTGCCTTCTCGAGTGTATTATGTGTATATCGTCTATGGGTGTATAAAATTGAAATCGAAATTGAGCCCCTCGCGTTCTCCGGAGAGTCGCGAATTGTGCGGGAAGACCATGAGATGAAGATGAGTCGTCTCTCCTTCTCCGTCTCTCTCCAGCATCTCAAAACGACGAAGGGTCTCGAGAGTCTCGAGTCTCGTCGTCCGTTCATCGACTTTACTTCGCTACTTCGTGCCTTTTACAGATGCCTCGTGCATTCGTAAAAACAACGTACGTATTACATCCGTCGAATGGTCATGCACCAGCGAAACAAGACGAATTTCAGCAACGTCTGCATTTTTCATTCTTTATTCTCGTTATTCGGCGATTCAGCGATTTTCGTGAGAGAATGACGGAATGCTGAATGCCTCGACCCAGTGAAGGTTTCCCTCCATCGAGAAAAAGGCACGAAACGAGGCAGCAGAGATAAGCAATAATTCGTGTCTCGTCAATCTCCTCGAGACATTTTTTACACAAATGTTTGTCACAATTTTGCGAATATTTCGAAATAAAGAAATCTCAGTATCAATATAATATGAATGACGGAATACAAATATATTGTTGTGCAAAAAAAATGGCAGAAATTGTGATTTAATGTGCCCTGTTGAACCTGCCATTTTGTTTTTTTTTTTTTTTTGTGAAAAAGACCAGCAGTCGACACGATTTTACATCATCGAAACATACTCTCGTTTCGTTCTCCGGAGGATAGCAGAGGGTGATCTCGAGACGGTGAGATGAAACCCAAAGAGGAAACGAAAAGTGGACGCGACAGGTAGCTGCAATTTTTTGGTTTTTTTTTCCTGGTCAATCCTCATAGGTTCGATAGTTCGACAACGGATACACGTTCGGCCTGTGAACCTCATCGGGAGTTAACCTATCGTGTTTGATCTCGAATGGATCGTCCAGGGAACAGGCAAAAGTCGATGTAGGCGAAGATAAAAAAGAAGAGGAGGAGAGAAAGGTCCAATAATGTGGAGTAAATCGTTGGAGACCGTTTCGTTAGTGGCTGCATATTTTAAATCTTTGTTCTTTCCTCTCTTGTCTCTTCTTTTCTTCTCCCTTGTTTCCTAATCAAGAAAACGACGGCTTTTGGTCATCGCATGTTCGCTCGTCGAGTGTGTCGACAAGATACGTGACTGAATTCCGTGTGGACGACCAAACAGAGTATCAAATATAAATTTCGCTCTCTGTCGCGTGTTTTTTCCTCTTCTGCATTCCTCCGTACGAAGCGAAGAATTTAAGGGACGTTATTTATTTCGAATTTTCTCTCTTTAAAATACGGTGAGGAAATTAAACATTCTAGCCAACACGAGAGCTAACATTCTGGCGATAATTTGAGAATACAGCCAGTAATTTCAACGATGAAATTCGATGAGAGATACAGAGACGAATTCGAGGAGAAAAAAGGACTTGAAAGAAGAGAGCCATCGGAGGAGGTGGAATCGATATTATTTCGATAACTCAATCTTCCTGCAACGTTTGATCATCGATTACGTGGGCGTATCGGGCGTCAGTTGGCCAAAGCACCACTGACGAAAATTGACCACCGATCGGAGCCATGTGCTCAGAGGCGTTAAAGTTTTTGTTTTTATATCGCGACGCGAGCGCCACCATTTCATCGCCCGAAGCCGAAATTTCAACATTTTTTCCCCCCCACTTCGGTGCAACCCTCTCGTTGACGTTGCAGCCCCGAGGATGTTATTTCGATGACTTCGCGAGGTAATAACTATTTTTATCAGCGGTGGAAGGTACAGCATGGATGCTGCGGTCCATCATCGAGATAAAATCGGTGATTTTTTCGTCTTGATTTTTCCCTGCCACTCGCGGCTTCAAACTGCCTCCAAAAACCAGTCGGAGAAATCGAAATTCGCGTCAACAGCCGGATTTTAATAAAATTATCACGAGTTATCTCGCGAAGCAAAGATTTTTCTCGCACTTGGTCATTCGCGACGGTCAACCGTCAGAAAAACCATGTATCCTCTCTTATCCGTACTTGCATCTCTCGTGGGACTCGTCTCTCGACAATGAAACCAGCGGAAAGATCGCTTTTAAACGTCGTGAAATGTGTCTTATCTTCCGCCGAACGATTTGTCGTTACGAGCCACCGCAAAACATGTTCCTTCTCCCGGAGCATCTCGTTTCAGGTTGAACAGTTAAAATCATTCTTATTTGACGACCAAACTTTGGTCGAATTTATTTTACAAAAATTCCGAAAAAATCGTCGCTCTCTCAAGCTATGTAGCTCCTGCGAGATGCACTACTCTCTCTTCGTAACCCTTTCGTTTTGTCGGAATACGCGTTGAAGAACGATCCTGAGGGTTTTCCTGAGCCTTCACTGCCACTTATTTTTTTATACACATCCCTCTCTCTCTTTCTGCCAAAGAAACGATCTGGGCGATCGTTATGCGATCACCGACCGTCCGAATTCGTTCGGAAATGGCCACCTGGGAGCAGGTGGATTTTCTCGAATCGTGCAACGCAGATTGCGGCGAGAGACGTCCGTTGGGGAGAGTCGAGACAAAGTACACACAAGTGTGATCGCTTTGGGAGAAGAGAGGGTGGGATGCTGCGTTTATCGGAGGTAGAAAATTATACGGACGTCGTTTATAATATATCCTATCCTTGTTTCTTCCCTCTTGGCGATCGAGCAAATTGCCAAACGGTTCCGTAACGAGGCGTTGCTCCGTCCCTTCGAGTGCATCCTTCTTTCCTCTTTTTTTCTTCTTTCTTTCGTTTTTTTTTTGAGCTCGTCGCGAATCGTTATACCACGAGCGGCTTTTCTCGCTCCTTGAGCGACTTTATTTTATCGCATTGCCGTTATTTATCGCCGAATGACGAGATTCAGTGAAAAGTCTACGAGCTGGAAGAGTCTGGGATAAATATATTTAATGTTAAATATACATATTGGGAACACAACGATTGGCACGTTAGTGTCCATAGATTGGCAAACGTTCGTTATAAAGTCCGAAGGCTGTACGCAATATGCACATGTCCTTCCTTTAGGGTGGTCGGCTAAAATCCAAAGTCCTCATTTTTGGAAAACTTGGCATTATCGAGATCGTGTTTTTGCTTCCATCTAAAAATTTCATCCATTTTTTGCGGCAGATTTAAAATCAGAGCGTAGAACTTTCGAAAAAATCGTGTTTGATCTCGGGGCGGCTGAAATTTTTATCTCGTTGAAAAGTGTCGAAACGCGAAGGCCTCTGGGGGATTTTTGTCGAAGGGCAAATTCGACTTTTCGGGGATGGTCAAAGTTTGAATTTTTTTTTTCAAACCACCCTAATATCGGCGTGTATAGTCGCTTGAGAATATAAAATTGACCGGTTTCGATAGCTCCGAGGATGAATCTTTATTTATCGAACGCCTTGCTGCGGGGACTAATCCTCCTCTCTCGGAATATGCAGCATCTTTTTTTTCGCGTCTTTTCCCAACCGGAACGAGTGACTTTTTTTCTCCTTTTTTTTTAAATCTTCCAACAGCTCTCCCGACACGTGGATCTCGTTACTGATTGACTTTATTATCTCCATGGAGATGTGCGGCTATTCAAAACGTCTTCCCAATCAGCTACACACACACATACACACACACACTCGGACGTAATTCGATAAAGACGTCAACGAGATTTACAAAATCGATCTGCCGCATTATTGGACGTTTTTTTTTTCCCTTTGACACAAAATTATCGAAAAAGCATCCACGCTCGATGAATCAACGTCGAAGGCTTTCTCGAGACGAAGAAAATCATCTCGGGATCGTCAGCGAAGGAAAAATCATCGTCACCTGTAATCAATCGAAAATGAATTCGACCTATTTGGCAATTTTTCAATCTCCTCGACGTTTATAACGTCGAAAGCACTTGGCGGTAATAAAAATCGCGTGCGAGATTAAAAACACGGATAGCACGACGAGACGGTCCATTATCCTTTTCTCGCTCTCCTTTTTTCTCAGCATCTCTCGTACATTATCCTCGTTATGGAAGAGCTCAATTAACGACTCGCCATCGAAGAGGGTAATTATTATCAGAGTATTTTCGTTGAATGCTCTCTCTCTCTGTGTGTTCTCCGTTCCGTCTGTTTATTATTATTGCCTTTATTATTAATATATAACATATAGTACACGTCGATATAAGCATCGATAGGCGCACTCGGCTCCGAGGGAGGCTGCTCCTTTTCTCCTTCCGGTGAGACCCGGCCGTCGACTTAAGGGGGCGATTTTTTACCCCCTCTCGATCTCACGAGAGTAACGTTGCTCTTTCGGTCGAGATCTCGACGAGTTATGATCGGTGCCTTGCGGAGTATCGTCTGTACATGCATATATAACTATAATACGTTACTTATGTGTGTATACACGTCCTCTGCAGGTCCATTCGACTCGACGGAAGTGAGTTCGAGACACGTGGGAGGAGAAAACCAAGAGCAAAAGAAACTCGAAAGACAGGTATATATATGTATGTATTTACATGTATATATACGTATATGTAACGAAGAACGAGAGAGGAGAAGCAAAAAAGGATTTACTACATCCCTGTAGCAGCCAGAACACCTGTGGTATGTCGGCCGCGAACACAGACGAGAATAGATTCACGATGGGATCTACGAGCAAAAACTTTAGTCACCGATATATTCCCCTTAAACACGAAACAAAGACTCGCCTGCAGACTTTGGGGGGACTCGGAAAAAAAAGAATTCTCGCAAACGTTCTGTTGTAATTAAAAAATTATCACACTCGTATGAGGCAAAGAAAAAAATTGACGAAAATCTATGGTCAGCCTTTAAACAACGGCGAAACATCGAAAAATCGAGATATCTGCGTGAACCAAACGGCGTTTTGGAGCCTCAACAATCGCGAAGAGAACGAGCACAAGTTGGGGATTCTACCTCGAAGAGAAAAAAAATGGCGATCCTTTTAGTGAATCGACTCAAGTCGGTGAAGAGTGGCGAACATTTTTTGACTTTGAGAATTATTTTACTACAGTGGAATCGGCGGAAAATTGTCGATCCGATAGGCTCTTGGGATATTGTAAATTGGAAGCGAAAAAAACATGCTTATTTTCCGCTGCTGATGAAACTCTTTTTTTTTTTGTAATACGATATTGATTCAAAAAAAAATTGATGGATAAATCGCTTTTCACGAAGTACCAATCTCTGGTATGATATATACTTTCCATCAAGTTTTAATTAACGAAATTCAAAGCTTTGGACCCCCGGAGAGCGGATCGATCTCGTAAATGGTCCATCGCGTCTCGACATCGTCGCTCTAAATTCGTTCCATCCGATCTTTCGCGTCTATGAACGTATCAACCTGCACTGCTCTGCGTCCTAGCAAAGAGTAGCCAAGTATACACTTTGGAGAAGCAGCACACTATACGGACGCACGGGAGCATTCTCATTTAAGGGCTTTTCTCTATGAGACGATCGTCACGTGTGAGTATATAGATTTTACCTGCTGGAAGGCCTTTCATGAGCAGACATGTACGCGCAGAGATGCTCGCACGTAGATGCTCTTCCGCGTTGCTCCTCTGCACGCACATAGACGCGACATTAAACGGATTACCCCGGGTGCTCTATATCTTTTGGTGAAAAGGAACAGCTACAAAGTACCGAGAGAATACGAGAGAGAGAGAGAGAGAGAGAGAGAGAGGGAGGGAGAGAGAATGAGAGGCTGGCCGAGTGTTGCAGAGAGAGCCTAATTCGATCTTCCCCGTCGCGAACGTGCAGCCTCCATCCAAGTGGCTAATTGATCGAGTTACGAGTAAGGGCAATGCTTCTGTCTGGACCGATATAATGATGCTGTAACGAACAATACGGCGCATACGGAAGACTCCCAGAGGAGATGATCATCGTGAAACTCACGCAGGCTTCTCCGGACATTATGATTTTACAGACAACATATCCGTACGTACATACAGTCTCTCTCGAGTATTTATTTATCAGTGACATTAATCTGTATTATATGTGGAGTAACTTGGAGCCAAATGGCTTTGGCACAATCGAGAAACAGTGAGAGAGAGAGAGAGAGGAATCTCGACCGTACAAAGGAGGCTGTGTACAATGAAAGGAATTGTATAATACGCTTTATTCTTCGGTCCATTCGAGTGACTTTCTATATCGAAAAAAAAACGAAGAAATTTCTCTAGTTTTATCTTCTCCTCCTTTATCCTTTGGATCGTTGCAACGCGGATCTCTCTCGGATGCTGTGACTCGACGGTATCTTTTCCCCCCTTTTTTTTTCATTTTCCTCTCTCCCTCTCCCTCCCCCCCCCTCTCTCTCTCTCTCTCTCTCTCTCTCTCTCGGAGTCCCATACATACCTAAGAAGGTCGCGACCCAACCGCGAGGGTATATCAAAAACTCGAACGTCTCTCGGGACGTCTCGATCTTATCGGCTATCTCGCTGTACTATACGTTTGCTCCTGTCTCTTCGACCGTATGGTATACCTCCTAAAGATGCCGTATTGCTCCGGAGATAGGCTGATGCTGCGGATTGTCGTGTAGGACGAGGGGAGGGGAGGAGAAAAAATTAGAGAGAGGAAAGGGAGTGAATACGAGAGAGAAGGAGAGAAAAGAGTCGCGGCGAATCGCCTTTGAAATCCAAGCGAGATCTCGTGTCGACGTCCACTTATTGTCAGTCCACCCGTAAAGTCTGGCGTTTTCAGCATCCACCGTTCGGTCCAGAGAAACTCTCCCGCTACTCTCTACGGTGTCCTTATCGATTTCCCTCTCTCTCTCTCTCTGATTCCTTCCTCCTTTTTTTTGACTCTCTCAATTGCTCGCGTACAAAATAGCAGATACAACGCTCGAGAACGCCAAGATACGTCCAATGAGAGAAAAGGTCCCGCTCGCTGTATAAACGTACGCGTATTTACGTAACGAACGTGCAATTGAGAAAAGCATATTTCGCGATCATTCCGATATCCAACGTTCTCTCGTACTCCAAAACAGCCTCGAGCGTCGAAAATTCTACGATAATTCAACCCGTTTCTTCTCCAAACTTACCCTATACGGGGCAGCTTTGGATGAACAGAACGGGAGAAGAAAATTCCCGACGAAGATGAAAAAAAAAACAACGTTCGCGAAATATTCACTCGTCTTTTTTCAATCTTTTTTTATCGGTGTTTCGAATTTCCATCGAGGTATAATCGGGAATGTTAATGACTTTATTGTTGAAAGGTAAAACACGCTTTATTGTTGCACCCGCAGGTGTGTATGTATGTGGCGTAATCTGCAACGGTGGAATGGAATTGACTGTAATATTTCTGGGTGCGGAGCGCTATCAAGTTCTATTAAGATCGTCGCTTCAGCCAGCCGCGCGTTCGCTCCTCGAATAATTAATCACAGACGCACACTCTCCTGCGGAGCTCTTCGGATTCTGATGAATTTTGTTCCGCACACTCGAGGGATACCGCGCGTACAGGATACAATTATAAATGTACGATCGGCAATGAGAAATGACAATTTTTTTTTTTTTTTTTTGCGGACTCTGTCAGGTCCGGATTTCCTCTCTCGAAAGGCTCGCCGAGGTACAACTTGTATTACTTAATGGATTTGTCCGAGTGAAATATGCAAACATGGACTTGTAATCGAGGGAGAGAGAGAGAGAGGGAGAGTCATCTCGATGCTCCGAGATTTCTTGGCGATCTTTACTCTCGGTCGGTGCAAGTTTGGTGCGATTAATTGAGAAGTCTGATTATTTATTCAGACGAATTCCGACGATATTCATCGGTCGTGATATTTTTTCTTTTTTTAATATGAATTTTTTGTTTATCTGGAAACGGCGGTGCGATTAAAAGCTCTGATATTCTCTTCTCTTTTTGTTATACGTTTGAAAATTAATTTTTCGCCGTTCGCAGTGTCAATTTCTATTTTTAATTCGATGAACCATCATCGAGCCTCGTTTTATTGATTTTCCTGAATTTTAGTGGCTTTTGACACTCCGTTGGGAATTTATTCCCCAAATTTGGGGAGAAAAACGAAAATCGATGTTTGTAGTGTATATATTTATTTGTTTAATGTATATACACTTGTGCATACAGCGCGAGAGAGAGAGGAGGAGAAGGGAATAAAGCAGCGAGGGAGGTCTTTGGAAGCCCCGCCGAGGGTGCAATTAACCCAGGGGTCAGCCATCAGGCGAATATACGCTCGGGTCTATCTCGTCGACCAGGCTATTTGTTTGATCTCCTGATTTCCTTTTTTTTTCATCATCAATGGCCATACTCCCGTCTATTACCTGTAGGGAAACGCGCCGGATGGCCAAATAAAATCAAAGAAATTGCGTCACGCGATACCAAAATTTCGCGAGCAACAAAAATCGTCGATTTTTATTGAAAAAAAAAATTGTTTTATTGATCGCGTATCGTCACGTTGTTTCGTTCAAAATTGCGGCAAAATAATAAATACACCCCGCTCATGGGCACCCCGCGGAAACTGTTTTTATTTTTTTTCGCGCCGTCATGCGACACCCGCAGCACACTTGCGTAGAAAACGTGCGTGAACAAAGAAAAGGCGTGCGAGAAACGAAAAAAAAGTAGTTGAAGAGAGCGAGAGGGAGGTCGGAGGGCCGAGTCGTCGACGTCGCCGTACGTCGCGAGGACACGCGTTTAATTCGAAAGCGTGAAATCGCGTTAGGGGCTTATGGGATTACGGGAATTAAAATCGCCGGACGATGTGCTCCGGCTGCCGCGAGACGCGACGTGTGTCGTGTCTAGTGCGTGCACATCGCCAGTTTTCGTACACTTCATTCGCTCGCCGCTTTTTTTTCCTCTCCATCCGTCTCTCTTCCTCTTCATTTCCTCTTCGGGCCAAAAAAGGGTACTCTGATGCAACCCCGACGCGTTGGTTCTCGCTGCGTCGTGCGCGTATCCTTCAGTCGCGCCGTACACGCGTTTATCAAGAGAAGAGCCGACATTCGCAAGCTCCTACAGGGTGTACCGGAATCGAGTACCGATAATCCACCACCGACGTATAGGAAATGAAATTCCAAGTCGAAAAGTCTTCAAGCACTTTTCGATCCGACGAAACCCCGCAGAGTTATCGATCGACAAAGTTGGGCCAATAGAACGCGCGCGGTGCGCCGGAGAGGGGAGCGCGCGCGTGCGACGATTGGCCGAAACTTTGCCGACCGATAACTCGTCGGGATCTCGTTGCACGAAAAAATGACAAGAGACTTTTCGTCTCGGAATCCCAGCACGAATTCACTCGATTTCATTATCGCCGTCGATTTCTGGACCACCCTGTATAAGCATTATACACCGTCTCGATGAGCTTGTATTGGGTAAACTCTAATAAAGAACCGACGTTAATTTTCGTGGCCCGTCCACTCGTTGTGAAAACGAAATACGAATTAAAGCTCCTCTCGTTGGGGTGACGGCGACTCTTCAGCTTCGCTTCCTTGGCGGGCTCTTATCTCTCTTCCTCGTTACGCGTACCTATGTGCGTGTGTATTATATAGTACATACACGTCTCTATGTATATATGTACATTATTACGGGTTCGTATTCTCAATGCGAGCTGCAGTGTTACTCTCTAAACATTGAACGAATGTAGAGTCTCATTAAAAATACAAGGGGTTTTTTCATCTCTGAAATTCTCGTGCATTGCATGGACCATATTTTCATTGTCGCGCGCCTGGATGTTGATTCATTCATACGAGACGATTTTATACGAGATGTTCCATCCAAAGTGAAAAAGTCGTTGGACACACGAGTCTCCATTGTATCCTTAAGGTATTAAGAAAACGATAATCGTATTACTCCCAACGAAATTGAGCATCATTTACACGGAACGTCTCGTTCATGCCGCGACGAAAGAAACGCGAGATTATGGATGTGGCAAGGGTGAAGAAAATCCGTCGCATTGTATATCGAGCGAACATCGAGAGTGCAGAGTCTGTACATCCGACGGATTTTCTTCTCTCCCTCTCTCTCTCGTTCTCTGTTAAAGTTTCCAGGGATCGTTAGCGACTAAAACCGCGTGTACGTACGATGTACCAAGATGAGCCGATCGGTACATCTTCTCCAGTGCGCGGTGGTACGCTAAAGTGTGCAGGGGTTAACATTGAGATCGAGCAATATATATAATAACGCACGCCAACGTGTACACACACTTGTGACAGTCGCTCGGAGCTTCCGCGAGCTTCGCGTTATGTTCGTTAACGCGATAGACAGTGACGGAGAGCTTCGTTCCACTCAAAAATCCATCCACGCGTCTCTCATTAATCATTCGGCTGTAAATCTCGCTCGCGTATCAAGTCTTCCACGTTTCCAGCTCGCGTATGCGTATATACACATGCACTTTGTCAACGTATCGAATGTACGAGGTATTCCGAGTGAAATCGGACAATAAACGAGATAAAAACCTTCCAGAAAGCATTGTACAGGGTGTACCGGAAATGGACGTACCGTGAAATTCCGAGGCGAAATCGTTCTACGCAATTTTCAATCCGACAAACCCCTGCCGAGTTATCGGTCAATATAGCTCGGCCAATGGGAGGTAGCGCGCCGGACGCCGGGGTGGGGGGTGCGTGCGCGCGGCAGTGCGCCCCGAACTGTCCACTACAGACGTCGATTCCTGATGGATCACTCTATACAAGCTCTTTAAAAAGTGGCAAAGTGAAGTTTACTCAATTTTTTTCAAAATCATCTCTCGAATTTTCAAGATTAACACCATTAAATCCAGCAGCATTGTCGATTATCGGCGCGACCTTTACTTACACGAATTCGCAGCTTTGGAAACACGAAAATCCGCTCAGCGCTTGCGTATGATGTATATTAGCGTTCAAGAACACGGAAATTTACGAGCTAATAAATTATCAAGGCGCTTTTCATTCTCCTCGTTTATTTGTTCTCCGCATCAGTCCCAAGTTGGACACTTTGGCATTTTGTGTACGCGTGTACGTTGTGCGTTAGGGTGGTTGGAAAAAGTTATCCATGATTTTTGCCAAGAGACTCGAGAGAAACGGCGAAGATCGATTTTTCTTTGACCACCCTAATGTACACACAAATCCACTGAAACATGACCGCGATTGCGAAAGAGCCACGAGAAAATTGCGAACGAGGCGTGTACGTAGAATCAACCGTCAGCTCTGACACACAATACATTCATAAAACACGAGAGGCATGCGAAGATAGGAATCACGATTGACATTAGAATCCTTCTTCGCGTGTTCCCCATAGCGTGTCCAGCAAACGCACGAGACAGCAAAGACGGATGCTGCGTATTTTTCGCGACAATGAAAATCATTAAAACGATGACGATGAAAAAAAAGCCACATCGTCCGTGCGAAAAGGTCCGGCAAAAACGTACGAAAGAGGAAAAACGGATGCTGCATTATCCGCGAGAGTATAAATCATGAAAAGCACGATGTATGCGTAAAAAAACGACACTCGGAATGAATTTTCGCTACAAATGCGTCGTACAATCATTCCGGAGTGATTGAAAAAGGTTACATCATTGATTTCAACAATTGAAATTTATTTTTTTGCTAGATACGGTATGTGTATATGTACATATGTGGATACTGACGTACTCGTGTGCTCATGTATGTAGAAACATATATATATGTGTAGACACTCCGCGGCATCGATATCGCGCGTGGGTGCTGCAATTTCTCGAGTGGGATCGAGTTAAGAGGTTGAGATAGAGCGAGTGAGTAGCAACCGAGACGTGTGTTTACGTATGTTAAGCATCTTCGTGACGGGGGCGCGAAATGAGACACACACTCATCGATGTAACTCCTCTGTCTTTCTCTCTCCATCTTTTTTTCTTTGCTCATCTCGCGTACATCAACATGGTCGGCTGAAGAGAAGCAGACTGAGATGAAGAGCGAGATATGTCTCTCCTTTTTCCACTCCCTCGTTCCTCGCACTGTATTTTTTCCTCGCGTACGCACACACTCGCGTCTCTTTTCCTATTCCCGAGCCGAGACAACGTCGTACAAACCTAATGAAATCAATGAGACATTTGTATTTGTCTTTTTTTGCGTTTTCTCTTTTTCACTTCGCGAGAGTGTCCGTCGTCGTCTTGAGCGCCCGTAAAAAATTGAAAAAACAACATGTCGGAGCGTAAAAAAAATCGCGCAATGTTTTTGTTGCGCTTCGAGACATCGATAACCCGTCGGAATTCTTTTTTTTCTTCTGCCTTTTTTTTTAGTGTCACGAAGAACGATTTTACCGGGAGTTCAGCCGGAAGAACCTCGATCTTTCGTAATTAATTTGACGCCCCTTAAACGCTGAAATTTTTGCTCCGTTTTTTTTTCCTGCGCGATATTACCGCCTCGTAAACTCCGGTCGTATCTATTTCAGTCAAAGCCGAGTCGACTAAATGCTTCGATATTTCTGTATATATTTCTTTTTATTTGCATGTTTTTTCCTCTTGTTCAACGCTTAGCCTTTTACCTCGATATGCACTCAAGTCGGTCGAGGCTCTGACAGCTCGAGAAACGAGAGGAAATAATAGCGCGGATGGTACAGGCGTGCGCGAGAGTCCCGACGTACACGCTCGTTAACTCAAAAACGCTCAGAGGCCGCACCGGTTTCATTTCTCGGTGGAATCGTTTCGGATTCTCGGAGCGAAATAAAAAATCGGCAAAATTGCAAAAACAGTGAGGGTTTCCATGTACATGCATTTTTTATTTCAACAAAACCATCCTGCATCAGATGCGTCCATTAAGAATCGGATATTCTCTCGTGATTTCGCACTTGTAACTTCGAAACTGTGGCAAACGTTGGAAAATATAAAAAAATTCTCAAAAACGAAAGAAGAGGAAGAAATCCTACGAGGTATTTTTCTCGTGTTAATTATAAATGGGAAAATGAATTCCCGATGCTCCAGCTTCGATAGAAGGTGCGTGAAAATCAATTCCGAGGGATCTTTCCGGAGGGAAAACCCAACGTTTTCGGGGTTGGAGAAAATTTCAATTTTTTTTTTTTTAACCACCCTCCTACGGTGCAGTGATCGAGTAGAGGCGTAAAGAGCTTTGGGAAGCTGGGCTCTCCCTGTCGGGACGCGCGTCGGCGCTAAATTAAGCTGCTGGTAATGTCGGCTCGCGCCATTGCACTCATTTTACAGCACACGTTCGAGCTATCGAAGGAGCTTGGGCTTTTGTTTGGATTTCTTTTGGCACAAAGTGGCTCCGACGTGGAAAGAAACTCGCAACTTTGTCGGGAGCGTGTCGAATCTCTTTTTTACGTACGGACGTACGGAATATACGGCCTCGTGCTGCGGGAATCGAGGAATCAATGGCGCTGGAAGTTTCCGGTCGATGGACCAACGGATTTGGAGATGAGCCTCTCGGCTTTTCTTTCATTTCTTTTTTTCTTCGAAAAATACAGCTTTATTTATATTCGTTACTCGATCAAAGGTGTATTTCACGCATGAATAACTGTACTACCGCGTCTCTCAGTGTCTTGATCTCCGTAAGAAACGAGGCTGTTTTTTCTTCGGCCATCAACCGTAAACGTGATTATTACGGGATGAATAATAACCTCCGCGTTGTCGATCGCCGAGGAATTTATTCATCTTTTCCCTCGATTTGTCACGAAATTTTTCGTTGAAAATAATATGTAACCCGGCCGTCATTATTAATACGCAAAATGACTTCACCGCGGGTATCGACGATATATTTCATCTCCTTACACTCGCGTGCGTCCACATATTTCACGAGAGAATTCATATTAGGGTGTTTCCGGGCAGAATATTTTTTTCATTTTTCTTCAAACTCGAAAAAGAATATTCACCAAATGACTTTACCAAAAAGCGATGCCGCGGATTTGAAAATTCGAGCTACCGTTTGTTTTTTATGACGAAAATTCGTCGTCGGAGAAAAATGACGTCGAGTGGAATTCTCGTGTTATTTAAATGGAAAATCGAATTTTCCAACGAAATCTGCGGGTTTTATATCGTTTGTCGTGAATTTTTCGACTTTAAGGGGCAGGAAAAGTTGCTCGAACGAGCCACCCTAATATCTACATCCATCGAGAGTTTTGTAATAGGTCCCGAGCCACCAACCTCGGTCAATCCGTTCTGGAATGTTTTGTGTGCATGGAAGCCATCGAAAGGTATATTTCTTCGAGTACATTTGTCCTGATTTCGTCGTTTTGTTAAATAGATACATGTATGCATACACATAGACGCGTGTGTATAAAGAGGGTTTGAAAGGAGCACGACCGTCCGAGTATAGTTCCAGAGCAGGTCCGCGGATGAAAGGACCTGAATTATGAAGCTCTCTCGGAGAGAGAGAGAGAGAGAGAGAGAGAGAGAGAAACTCGAAATGGAAGTAAAGAAAGAACGAACGCGCGGCGGTGTATATAGAAGAGTCGACGAATCTCTTCTTTATTCCTCGGGCGAGACTATGGCGGGGAGAATAACGAAAAGACGAGGATGAAATAAAATAAAGGAGCGGAGATTCCGAGATGAGGATCGTAAGAAAAGCCGAGATCCATATGGGCGCTGTTACGAGTCGATTCGACCGCCGGTCTCATCCCTTTCCCCGCTCGTCCTCCAACTATGATGCCAGAGCGCAGCAGCCATTTTAATGAGAGTTTAAGTCCGCGAGTAAACGTCGAATAAATCATCTCGCTGCGCGGTGGTACAGACGGGAGTTTCGGTCGATGGCCGCGGAGAACCCGCGAGCGAGAGATAAGGGGAAGAAAGGAAAGTGACGGGTGCGAAGACCGGAAGTGCGACATTAGCGAACGAAACCGGTCAAATAAACCAGCCAACATCATACCGGTCCAGGAAGATGCTGAAGGGATGCTGCATCGCCTGGACCAAATAAACATCACCCAACGAACGCACCAATCTTCGCGATGCACCAGAGTTTTCCATGGAGGGATAATAATATCGAATCAATTTTTTTCAAGCCTTTTTTGGGAACGCATATCGTATTACCAAAATAAGCTGTATTTACATAATGGTACATTATTGGTTTGGACAAATCGTCGATGACTCCCTGCGAATTATCGCACGCGTATATCACGTACGAACGCACGAGCTGGAATGAGAAAAAGATGCTGATAATACGTGCAAAAGCGTGGGTGGAATCGCCGAGAGAGCAAGGGGGAGAGAGAGAGAGAGAGAGCGGCAAAAGGAGCAGGGTGCATACAAGTTATTGCTTTCATTAGCTGAACAATGAAACCAATTTGCTGAACCACCGGGTCTGCAGTCTATGCATTTTTTATGCCTCTTTTTTCATCATTCTCCGTCTCTCTCGCTCTCTGGTTTCTTCGCGAGGAATCTTGGATCGCGAACGATAATCGTCATCGTCGTCTCGGAGTCTTGGTAAGAAAAGTCCAGAGAGAGAGAGAGAGAGAGTCGTTGAGACTCGGAGGAACGATTGCAGCAGCAATAAATGCTCGAATCAGAAACGAGGCAAAGGACGGAGAATGTGACGCGAAGACGCGAAGAAAATTAATCGCGCATCTTCGTTTATATTTCACTCGAAATTCTTGTTTTTGTCCTTTTCTTTTTTCTCTCAACGACAGCACACGTTCGGAATCTCGTTCCGTTGGAGCAAAAAACGCCGACGAAAGCCAGAGTGCGTCGAGGCTGCTCGATACGTGAATCATGACTCGTTAATTGAAGAGACTAATTTAATTGTGAACGAGAAAAAAAACATGTTCGATTAATGACTTGATTAACGGCGTGAAAGTGTCGAGAGACAATTTGAGAAACGACCGAGATGAGTCGTAAAGCCCGAGAGGAAGATGAAGCTTGAGAAAACAAAAAGTTCCAAAGGCAGGCTGATTAAAAAAAACGAGGTTACTAATTAATTTCTACCGCTGTGACGTTGGCGCGCCTTTCGGCGGTTATTATTATTATTATTATTATTATTATCATTAATTACCATGTACCGTAGGTGGTAGAAACTTCGTCCACAGCATCAGCAGCGATGCTGCTGATCAATTTAATAATAATAATATACCAATTTTAAAATACAATTAAATTTTTTAGCCCACAATCACTTTTATCGATAAAACTCAATAAAAGACGTCTTTTTTCCTAGAGCAGCGAATTTCCCGTTGCGGGTAGGAGGCTCTAAAAATTCCAAAGTTGAACGATAAATTTCCCAGCGACGAGGCGCGTCGCGATGTTAATGCAAAGAGCTCGTGTTTCAATCGGTGTTTCTCAAAGTGCCAAGCGATCAATTTTTCGCAGTATAAACGAAGAAGAAAAAGAGGATTTTTTGTAATCCACCCTGATATATACATATATTCCCACGCGGTGGGGTGACAAGCGCGCACATGAGCGGGATAATAAATATCCTTTGGCCGACGGGACTCGGACAAGGCGCACGCTTGATCTTTCCGACTTTATACAGTCGCGTATCGTGAAAAAAGCACCAGAGGCTCTCCTGCTTTTCCCACAGCTTGATTTTCCTCCGCGCACGGTAGGCTCGTAAAATTTCTCACTCAGCCTCGACTCGATCGATCGAGGATCGATATCAGGCTCGTTCGTTCGAGAGAAAAACCGAAAATCACGTTATTGCTCGAGCGAATTTTCGAATTAAAAAAAATTTGAGACGATCAACATTTTTTTTTTGTATCAACAATTCAGCCCATTTCTACCTCGTTATCGAATCGATATATCGAGTTTCGGAACCGACGGGTTCTACGGTGTGGAAAAAATAACGTTTTAAAGTTTTATGCCAGTAGCGGAAGTCGAAAACGAATTCGGGGCGAATTTGGAAAAGTCTCCAATGATCGTTGAATTTGAGTATCCAGCGTGAATTAACTTTACAGCCTCTCGATCTTTTCTTCTCCCTCCTCCAGTTTTTTTCATCCCCCCCCCCCCCCCTCTTCGGATCCTACTCCATCCGTCTGTCACGAGATGGCAAACTATTTAATGACAAAGTAGATTTCCCAAGAGCCCCGGGAGGCCTCGAGAAGAGCGACTTTTAACTTCATCTCGTTTCATTTTTTTCCGCCTCTCTTCCTCTTGTACAACGCCTTCAACGCGAGATGTCCATTTGCCTCGTGGAAAAAAAAAGAAAAAAAACGGTGGCTTCCAGCTTTTTGAGAAACGGGAAAGTGCCCTGCTCCCTCCGGCGTTACGCCGAGGAGGAAATTCGCGAGCTCAGACGGCACCCTCTTACCCTCCGAAGGAATCGCAAGAAAATTAGAAAGAAGAGTTCTCGCTGTGCTCCGGGGGCTTTCCCGATTTTCCTGAACCCGCGAGACAATTTGTACGAAATTAGTATATACATAGACAGACCCACCATGTGTCTCGAATCATAGAGAACGCTGCCAGAGAGGAAATACACCGGACGGCTCGTCGAGAGTGCGGATTCGTCCCCAGGGTGTACTTTGCCACCCTTCGGGGTTTTGAGAAGAACATTTTGCTCTCCGGTCCTCACCGAATCTCCGCCGCAAATGTGCTCTACGTTTATTACACACATTTACACACGAATCATTGCCCGCGAGTGTAACAAACAGCCAAGGAGAGAAGCTATTTTCGTAAAAATAATGTGAAAAAGAAAGAAACGACTCTGAATTTTTGACGGCCCGAGATTATTTTGGAAACCAAAACATCGAACCGGAAGCCAGGTCCGATTTATTATACATACATCCACGTGTTGTTTTATAAAAATACATTTGCCCATATCGCGATTAATTACTTTTACCTTTCGAGCGATAAACTTGTCGAATTTTGATTTTAATTTTTCTCTCGAGGAATTTTTTCGTTTGGGAGAAAAAATAAATGAAAAGACGCGAAGACGAGGTTCGTACGTTAATTTGTGATTATGATTTCTCGTCAATTATTCAAACGACGCGCTTGACCCTCTATTCCCTCTCGATTTTTCTCTCTCTCTCTCTCTCCTTCTCTCTCTCTCTTCTTTACGAGAGCACACGAGCTAGCCCCATTATCTCGTTAATTAATCGACAGATAAAACGGCCGAGATAAGGGAGACAAATTAGTCGTTATACGTTCACCGGTTTCGTATATAATCTCTGGACTCTCACGCAGGTATATACATATATTCTCGTGATGGCATTATGAGAAATAAACATGATGATTCCGAGACAATCGCATTTACCATATAAAAATCATAAATTTAGGAAAATGCGTGCCACAAACTCTCGTTATTTCGTCGAATCTCTGAGCTACTCGAGAGCAGCTTATCAACTTTTTATTTCTCTCTTTTAATTCCTCACGAATTCCTCGGCTCTCCTAATGCAGGATTTATGCGAGAGTCGAAACTTTGTGTATAAAATTCTCGCATTCCGAGGTTTTTTTTTACGATCTCGCGAGAAGCTTTTATTCCTTCAAATTCAATGGGATAATCGACTTTTAAGGCTTCGAATGATTTGCTCGATAATACGCGACAGTTTGGGCCAATAAACTGTCCTCATTTTTTCTACTCAAAATTGAAAGCTTTCGGCTTTTTCACGCCGAAAAACGACTCTCTCCTACCTTAATTTTCCTCTCCGAGAGGATAAATGGTTAACCCCATCGTGGATGAGATACAGACGAGCTGATTTATGGCAAGTTACTCGGGGAAGACTCGGATGACTCTCGCGAGAGCGACCGACGCTGCTGGTGGTGAGGAAAAGAGAGCGAGAGAGAGGAAAAGGATGGATACCGAGTGTATAAACTCCGTCGAGACGGAAATAGCGAAGATGCTGCAAACAGAGCGGTACAGAGTACACGTGTATGTGTACATAAAAATACATATATATATTTGTGTATATCGCTTTGGGAGCCATCAAGAGGTTTCTCGTGGCCATCGGAAACTCTCTTAGAGGAGCGTTGTTGTTGCAGGCGACGCTCGTACGTCAGAGAAAGATCGGAAGAGACAAGGAAGACACCGACTTTTCTCGCGCTATAAAGACACGACCGCGCGTAAAAATCTTTCACGAAAAAACAAACAAACAAACAAACAAAATCAGCTTCAGCCACCACATTTTCCAGCGTGTTTTCTCCGTTGCGAAATTTATCGGCGAAATGTAGGATTTTTACGAAGATCCATCGATCATTGATTTTTTTTTCCTTCCATGTATGAGGACGTTTATTTAAATATATATGTATATTGATGGCGGATGGCGGATGTTTCTTCGCGGTTTATCCAATCGGCGTGTGTATACTTTGTCGTCTTTTTGCGCGATCGTAAATATTGAAATATTCGGTCTCGAGAGCCATCGATCGATCATAGGCGAGAAAGAAGAGAGAGAGAGAGAGCGAGAGAGAGAGAGACGGATGAAAAAAGACGATTGGGAAAGAGCGAGCAGGGCTGTGGAAGGTGTGATTGACGATTTCGTTCGAGCAACGCCATGGGGGAACGTAAAACTAGAGCTGACGAAAAAAATGCCATTAGCGAGGTTGTATGTATACGGTGTGGGTGAAAAAAAAAATATTTCCGCACAGAACGAATTCGACGGCCTCAAAAGCGCGTCCGTGCGGTTCTCGGACGAGTCTAGTCATCGAGTGTGCCATCAAGAGTACACTCGTCATGGTTTGCAGCCAAATTCAAAATTTCAAGCAGAAACAATACATTATTGCATTTTCGGACCGAAATATTGGGTTTTCGGTGGAATAGCGGTGTGTTTCATAATCAGCGGGACAAAATACATGGATATGGAGCATCAAAAATCATTTTTGAAATCCAAAATTTTTTGCCATTTTTTGCCAGATTGAGTTGATTCACTAAAATGTTTGCCATTCTTTTTTCGTTCGAGGTAGACACTCCAACTTGTGCTTATTCTCTTGGCAATCGTTGAGGCTTCAAAATGCCGTTTGGCGCATGGAGATATCTTCACTTTTCGATTTTTGGCAGATTTTTAAAGGCGGACCTTCGATTTTCGCCAATTTTCCCATACATACCCCTTTGCGTTTTTTTCGCTGATTTTCGACGTCGATTTTGAGGGGGAAGCAATTCAGCTATGAAACTGAAACTTTCACCATTTTTTAAGTTTACTCGAGAGCGTTTCAAAACACCCCCAAAAAATGTCTGTAGCGCAAATAGAAGCGTAGTTACGACCATTTGAAATTCCGGCTTTTCGACGATTCTGGAAAAGTGGCCCAGAATGGGTCCAAAATTTTTTTTTCAATTTCCAATGTTTCAATACCGTATCCCATCGGAAATTTTCCGCTGATCACGAAACACACCGAGCTTTTTCCGAAAACCCGAAATTTCAGTAAGAAAACGCAAAAAAACAAATTTCAACTTCAATCGACCAATCATTTTTTAAGATTAAATACGTAAAAAATGTTTATTTATAAATTCCCGGCTATGGGAATTTGGCGCCGCGAGGACGAGAGCAAAAGTTTCTCAAGCCCGTGTGTGTTATTCGTAAACAGGATTGCGGGTGGCGAGAGGAAATCCTCGTCCTCGTAAATTTTCGGATACAGAGCCGCACAAATTTGCGAAGCAAACAAAACGCTGGACCACGCACGTTCATCCTTTTTCCTGCCTCTTTCTCCCGCCCTCCCTCGTGTTCTCCAGTGCGCAAAAACAAGGGAGGAAACACGGGATAATTCTCGAGTGACGAAATTCAGAAAAAGCTCGAAACTCCAAAACGTCATGGACCAAAGGCCTCTCGGACGAAATTCATCTTTGAATCTTGGAAAAATGCATGCTCGGCACCTCGAAAAATGTTCTTATTTTTTCGTGAATTTATTCAAAAGGGCGCGTGGTCCAGGTGCACGAAGAAAAAACAATAAACGTTTATCTCGACCCACCCTAATACCTGATGCACGTATGCAACACACACACTTTGGACAGGATGTGTATATTTTCAAGCAAAAGTCACGTGCAAGAGTGCGCAAGCTGATTCTCGTTAACGCGTCGCTTTGCGAACGAATTAATAGTTTGCGATGTTGCATATGTACTCCGAGGTTTCATGTACATATATATACAATATTCTCGCGATGTTTAAACCGCGCTGTTTTCGCCCCTGGAGCTAAAAGATGCGGGGCGCGAGAACAAGAGAGGAAAGAAGAAACGCGCGAGAGGAACGCCGAGATGAGGAAGAAATATACGGCGGAGAGATTTTTCTCTCGCTCTCTCTCTCTCTCTCTCTTTGTCTCACTCTGTTTCTCGTCTCGCGGATGATACATAACGCGAAGAGAGGCGCGCATTCCCCGACGAAGATCTGTTTGCGAGGCCATTAGGGATCAGCTCGGATCGTAAATTCATTGATATATTTACTGTGTAAACAGACGTAACGCGCTCATTTTGCGCCCGCGTGTGCTCCGTCGCGACTCGCGTACACAAACACGGATTATTAGGAATATTTCCTATCCGTACAGGCGTGCAAGTATAAAAAATACGGGCGTGTAAGTGAGCGCCTCTCCCGCGCGATATTAAAATCGCCTGGACGGAAGCTGTCCCGATGAGATAAACCGAGGGGCTCGCGAGACATCGAAGACCGCGCGAATCTCTCTCCAGCATCCCTCGAGAATCGTCCGAATGTTTTCGACAACACCGAGATGCGATTCCAGCACGATTTCCGAGTTTTCGTAAATTCAGAAAAATTCGCAATTCGTTTTCACTCCCGATTTCGCACGATTTTTCGAAACTTTCGAAATGTGAGAACGGCATTTCGAAGAGCTTTCGAGGAAGGACGAGGAATGAACTTTGGAGAGTGGAAAAAAGGCGTGAATCTCGGTGGAGAATCTCGCGAGTTGCGCCTTTTTTTCGGCACGCGGCGATCGATCCGCAAACGCAATGAAGGACCGCGGCGAGTTCGGCGACCCTCGCACCGCACCGGAATGCATTCTCGCACTCGTTGACCCCGAGGACTGGCCGGGGAACACTCGACTCTCTTCGGGGCCCCAGACGGATACCTTAAAGTATATACGCAAGTGCGGATGTATATGGTCATGTATTTTTGCTTATATACACACACATATGCACACGAGAAGTCCGAAATTGTTTTTACTTCTGGTCCCTGCGAGCGGGAATGCGCGAAACGCAGGAGGAATCCGATCCAACCGAAGGCGCGCTTTTCCCACCTCGAAACTTTGAGATGCAATTTTTTCGACGAGGCGAAACCGATCGGCATGAAACTCGGCACAGTCCCCTCGGTAATGAGCCACAAATGGGCCGAGTATTTGAGTTTTTCGAAAATCCTCACCGTTTTCGAGACGATCAAGACGCTCCTCTCGCGACACTTTGCGATCTTGAGAAATTCGACGTTCCTTCGATGCAGGAAAAAAAATGTAACCCACGTCTCGAAACGTTAAAATTCACACACGCGATCTTCATTCCGATCCTCATTTTGAGGAGAACCGAGATCGCCTCTCGCGATTGTGTCGGAGACGCAATAAATTTCAGTCCGTTTCTCAAATACAGAAAAAAGCAGCGAATGCGCGTATGCGCTATCGCAGACGCGGTCTTCAAATGAAAACAAAGTGTCGAGAGGGCTCTTAAAGTCCCGAGCGTAATTGCGGTTTATTCCTCGAGAAGCGAGACGCACTCTCGCGGGCGCAATTGCGAGTTTCTTCGAGAGACGACGCGGTGCGTTTCTCAAACGCCTTTTTGTCCCGCGAATGTCCTTTACCATCGGGGATTTCCCCGAGGACGTACCCAAACTTTGTAAGCATACGGAGCGGATGAGTTTCGTCGCCATTGTCGTTGACGAAGACACAAGAGAGAGAGAGAGAGAATCTCAATCTCCTTGGTGCACTTTTTCCAGGACGATCCTCGTTTTTGTGCAACGCCGTGGACGACGGTTCCACACGTGTTAAATCTGTACACCCTCGTGTAATGCTGAAAAAAAAGAGACAAAGAGAGAGAGAGAGAGAGAGAGAAGGAGCGAAAATCGCGTGTCCTCTCGTCCAGAAAATTGCGCAGCTCGTTTCATCGATCCGAAAAAAACGTACGCTCGAATTTTGGCTTCTCCCAACGTTGTGCGTTTCTGCCATAGACTGTTTAAGTATATATACAATACACACACAATAATACATATTACTTTGCGAGTATATACATAACGTCCAATTTCACTTCGTCACGGTTTCCGACTGGCCCTGACGAATCACTAAACGGTCTCTCGTGTCAAATTTCGCCGACGTACATCCGCGAGAAATTAATATACATATGTGCACAGTCAAGAGCTCGGTTTTCCCCCGTTTTCATCCATCCTTTACCCCAATTCGCGTTTCACAGTTCACCCTCATTGGTTATTACGGATTCGTTTCAATTCTCGTATTATTTGCGATGCTTTCCTCTCTCTCCTTCTGTTTTCCCGTCGAACTTTTGTGTATCTTTTTTTTTCACCGCATACTCGATTATACGCGGAGTTTCACCCCTCGACTCGGAGGCTTCACCCTCGCGCGCTCTGATATCTCTATCAGCCCGGATTTTCAGGAACCCATCGATCGCCTCGCGGCAATAAGGGCGTATTTCCAGGCTCTCGCTCCGTCCTCGGTAGATCGAGGCCCTTTGGCTCTCCAGCTGTTTTATACCCGCGTATTCTCCGCTCGGCGTACGCGCGGGCATATTTCGATGGACAAAAGTTGCGCGGAGAAAAAGTGTGATTTGCAAACGAGAGGAGAAGAGGGGCCTAAGTGGATTTTAACGCGCGTCGAAGCGTTTCGAATCGAATCAGGAAAATATGGGGTTGGACGTCCGGATCCCTCTCTCTCTCCCTCCCTCTCTCTTGTATTTCGATATTGCCCCGAAAGGATTACGAATAATAATTACAATACGAGCGAGAGCATGGGGACCGCAACTGCGCAAGACGCGCGAGAGAGAAGAAAAACATTCCGCTTGTGCGACCGAACAAACGCTCTCGACCAGCTGCGTTAGACACAAATTACGATCAATCGAAACGCACACGCACACAGAGAATGATTCATGCGCAGTCAAAGAAAAAGTCGCGAGGTAGCAAAAAAATAGTGAAAAATTAAAATTGACGTCGAATTTTTCATTCGTTCGATACATTATTCAATTTTCTTTTCGTTTATATAACATTTACCCTCAATAAAAGGCGATAAAATTGTGCCAGGGCGTGTTTTTCACCACATTCAAGCACGATAGTCGAATGAAAAGGGAAAAAAGATTATTTTGAGAGAAGATTTTGAAAAAGATCGATCAATGACAGCGGCGACCGTGGCCGAGATTAATCGCCCGTGTAAAGTTAATGATTCGAGCAGGACCGGAGACGCATATCGCAGTCGTCGGATTTCCGGCGTTTAGATACGCCATGCGAGTATTTAGTTTATCTCCGTGAGTGAAACGGGAGGAGATCCGATCGCTGCTCGAGATATCGCTTAAACGCGAGTGCGCGATGGGCCTTTTGAAACGAGAAGCATATATACATGCATATAAAAAACATATACTATCCGTATATAACGTCGTCGGAGCGAGAGGGTGCGCGCCACATCTCGCGAGTTACGGTCAATCTTTTTTCTTCCCGCGGCGTCTTTTTCCCACTTCTTGACCCCGCGTATTTATGATTACGATATATTATACACCCCCAAGCCTCAAAGTACACATGTACCGGGAGGGCTTCCATCGGGATTCGTTCCTGCGATGATATCTCTGATAAAAAATGCACCCTCATCGGCGACAGGACGCAAAACACCGGCAGACTTTGATTCAATTTTTAATTTCACGACGCAGTTCGTAACCTTCTCCTTTTCTCGCTACGTAGGAAAAAGCAGCATCCTTGAATTCTCGAAGAAGTTTTTGAAAAAAATAAAATCGCGAATTTAATATTCCAAATGCACGTAGATATATGTGCGTGCCTTGGCGTTTGTACACGAGAGGAAAAACCCTTGCTCTTTGCTCCCGTTATACCGCTGGACCCCTCGAGCCAGCGCAGCAGCTCTACTAATCTATTTCGGCCCCGCAGGCTCCGAGCGTGCCCCTGACACTGGCCACACGGTTTTGCAATCCCATCTCTCTCTCTCTCTCTCTCTCTCTTTCTGTTATCCTTGCAAAAGGCTGCACCAAAGTGAGTCTGTGCAAAGCCTCGGGCGTCCTAGTAGCTCTCTGTATAAACGTGTATTTTGCTGTACGCAGCATCCCATATTGGCAAGATCCCCGTGCCGAGAGCGAAACATATTCCACGAGGAGAGAGAAGGAGAGAGACGAGAAAGGATGAAATAAAAAAAGGAGCGTGACCGGAGCACCGCCGTTCAAGTTCAACCCCCCAAAACTCGAAAGCTCTCATGGTCCATTCAACGGCGGATCCCTTTTCTCCCTCGCTCTCGTATACCTTCAGCATCCGAAATCCCAGCGGAAAGTTTTCCATTGTAATTTTCTCGTGCGTTATACACGAGAGGAAGCATCGTCGTCAGCAGCATCACATTAATGGACCGCAGCTCGAATTTTCCCCTCGGATTTACCGACGAATAACAATAACAATGATAACAACTATAAATTCACTCTCACCGGCAACGTTCTCCGTTGAATGGACCATCGAGACTTCATTTCATAATTATATTTTAATCACGTCCGAAAGATCGAAATCATCAGGATTTTTTCACCGTACCATCTGATAAGTCTGCTTCATTTATTTCTTTGCTCTCGCATATAGGCGTTTTTCGAGACACGGAGATAATACCGATTAAATTTTCATGTACGCTCGTTACACGCGCGTCGGGAGTGCGGCACGCTGCAAACGGAAATTATATCGAACGCGCATGGGTAATAATCATTTCGCGTTTTCTCACTCGATCTTTTTGTGCGCTGCTTCTCGCTTCGCCGTCTAATCGCCGCGCGAGGATAATTAGCTTCGCGGTTTTGTACACACAAATGCTGGCCGTCGGTACGCCCGCGGCGGACTTTATACATGTATATAGTGCTGTTTATACCGATATACTCTCGTGGAAGTACATGTTGTCACGGGATTAATAAATTAATCCGCGTCCGATCTCGATCCGAGAGGAGCTCGAACCGACGTTGAACGAGCGAGAGGAAAACGCCGAAGAAACTCGCCCAGATGCGGCTCGCGCGATTCCCTCCGGATTCGTATGTGCGGAATACACGCGAACGCAGAGGGAGACACCGGGGAAGCCGGTTTATCGCTACACATGTTACTTTTAATATAATACCATATTCGCTGTACGAGCCACAGCTTCTCTTAATTAATTAAATTGCCACGAAGAGAGTCCCGCGGGCACACGCTTATTCCCTCATTCCGCGCTCATTCCCTCTCGTTATTCTCCCTCCGTCTCTCTCTCGCGATTCGCGCCCGCGGAGAATTCTCTCTGCGGATGCCGGGCTCCGCTCCGACACTTTACGATCTACCGGACGAGCGTGTTACAACGCGGAATGAGATACTCGAATTTCCTCGTTTCACCGGACACCCCGAGGGTTTTCCGCAGAGTGCCGGGGCATTGACGAAAACCGCGAGCTTTGCCAATCATCAGAGGCTCTCTTAAAAATGTTGAAATGAAGAATTATAAATTTAAAATTCTTTTAAAAGATGATTTTCTGCATCCTGGAGTATTTTTCCACCGCGCCAAGATTGGTACCGCAAATATCGCGTAATTACCGCGAGAAAATTGATATTCGCCGTCCCAGCGGATGGCGCAAAGAGGCTGCAGAGTCGAAAGGTGCGTCGAAGAACGATGAGCGGAGCGAGGAGCGCATCTTTGATAGTCTTTTGATAACCGTGAATAATGACTGCGTGTACCGCCTGGGAATGCAACGCTGGAGCACTCGTCGGTGTATACTCGTCTCGTCTTTGAAGAGATTTTTCCTTCTTTTTTTTTTTATTTTCATACCATCGAAAAATAAACGCAGCCCAGCGTTTGTTTCTCGAGTCATACGATCCGATAAATTTTTCGTTGCTCCCCGGGTGTGTCTTCCGAGAAATCAGAAGCTTCGCCCGTTTTTTTTTTGCCAAAAGTACGAAAGCAAACACGCTCGAGAGCGTATATAAACGGTTTCGCTCAAAAATCGTGCAGACTCCGCGGGAGTTTTGTATAGAAAATGCCTCTCGTCTCACTCTTCGCCGCTGCGAAGCAAAAATTTCTGTCGAGAGGTGAAACCACGCGAGAGAAACTAAGCCCTCTTCACGAGTCTCCGCTTCATCGAGGCACTGACCCTGGCGAATTCTTTGAACAATCGTTTTTTTTTGCGAATTTATCAAAAAAACATCCAAAATCACCAGTTTGGAAAAATCGATACGAGATCTAAAAAAATTGTGGGAAGGAAAAAGCGAACGACTTTTTTTGCTATTTTTGTCAAGGAGGACGATGGAAAAATCGACATTTTGGAGCAAGAAACGTTCAGATTGGTCCACTTTTGAGAAAGTTGCGAGGATTTGAAACGAATCAGTCGTGGAATTTCGAAAAGCTCGTGTGGAAGCTTCTTTCGATGAGAAATGGGTTGTAAAACAGTTTAGGCGATTCAAAAGTGGTACATTTGGCAGGAAAGGCCCCATATGCGCGATATTACGCGATTTCCCATCCAATTCTAGTGTGTTTTGCCCCATCGGATGCTGCAATTATTTATTTTACTCTGTTTTTGTAAGCGACATTTTTTCTCTCGTCCAAGTTTACGCGCGTACCGCCGTCGGTAAATTCTCCGCGAGAAACGCAGCGGGGCGCGATTTCTCTTTTCATTCTCATCGTCCAAAATCGAGAAGAGAAGAGAGAGCGAGGATCTCCCTGTGCGGAGATCGATGAATTAAGATGCTTCGCGTGTTGGAGCGCTTCTCCCTCGAATATATTACTTTTGTACAAAACACTGAATATATGCGTATAATTTTAGAATCATCTCCTCTCCATTAGCCTCGACGCTTCATCCGTGATCGACAAACTCGTTTTATTATCGATATATCTGTGTGTATATCTATATTTCGTACTCCAGTGACGTCCATTATCTCCCGAATTAACTTTTTTCACTCCAGAACGCTCCAAATCATCAAATTATAACCTAAAAACAACATGACGAATTATCCTGATTTTCGAAATTTTCAAAATTTTTTTTTTCCCTAAAAAAACAAATTATCTCACCCATGTAAATTTTCGTCCATCCAAAATGATCATATTCGAAGCAGAAGCGGCGAGAGAATTATTTTAAAAGTACAACAATTCAATAGTAACGATGTTTGAATTTTTCTTTTTGCAATATTTTTTTTCCAGACGATAAAGTGTAATGGTTTTGGAAATAACGCAGACCCTGCGATAATAAAGATTTCCCTGCGATCCTCGATGGACGATAAAACGTGGAAAATATGCGAGGGACGAATTATTGGACGTCACACGAGGGTTAATGAATAAAATTGCTTTCACTCACGAGAGTTCAATTAGACGAGTCATCGGCGTACGCGGGTATGTTCGCTGGGCAAACTGCGATTACGCTCGCGTTCCAATTTTGCTGCGCACTGCACATACCAGTCACGTCCTATCACGTATATGTGCATATTTTTTTTCAACTCGAAGCGTAAATTGGAACAAAACGAACGAATTAATCGAAAATGAAGTTTCTTAAAATTCTCAAAGTTTTTTTGAACAATTTGTTGGCAATATTTTAATCATCGAAAATTACGGTGCTCTTCGTTTTTCGTTTGAATTTTTCACGACACTGCTGTCTCAATCATATACGTGTCGCAAAGGGACGCGAAACCCGAATTGCGCTAATCGTCTCCTGGTGCCTAAGAATGTTTTGGAAAAATTGGGAAAAAACAAGAGAGACCATTCGATGGGCAACGACACACACGTGCGACATTCGCAGGGCCTTTCTCGAGCCTTTCCGGTAGTCTCTCGTAAACGATTGCACAAAAGAACTCCAGCAGCGAGTTCACACCTAAAAGTCCCACATTTTCTCGCCTAGGACCATATTTTTCCTCGCGTTCGCGCCTGCGAGACTGGAATTTCCCCTCTCGCCGAGTCCTTCGACGCTTCTAAAATATACGCACCGAGCTATAATAGTTTTACTACTGTGTTAAATTCGTTATGGACGTTTGTCCCATAATGGGCCCCGGCAAGGACCGAGTCCTTCGGGATTTTCCTTGCAGGACGAGAGAGCGATGGGGGAAGAGAGAAAAAAGACAATCTTTCCCTCTCTCTCTCTCGCTCTCGAGGGAAGACGGGATTTTTGTCGATACCTGCTTCGTTCCAGGGATGGAAAAGGTGAATGAGAAGGCCTCTCCCATCCGCAGTCCATGGGTTAAACTTATGAATATAAGAATGGGAACGCGCTACAACGCGAGAGAAATAAAACGTTTTCATCTCCTTCTTTTTTTCCTCCCCGCTGATACGTTCGAAGATCCTCCGTATTTCCCTTTCACCGAGTATCATTCGCTCCTTTTTCTCGTGCACGCAAACGCGTCACTGTTCAATATTTATGAGCCGTTTAAAAGTTAGCTCCGGCATTCTTTTTCCCCCGGCATTTTCAACACCCGTATGTACAAATAAGAATAAATATACGTAAAACGGAGGGACAGATATACGTACTTTGCGCGCTGACGAATTGGTGCGATAGGAGATGTGATCCGATAACGTTTATTTGGCTTAATCGCTTCACGAGTCCATTAATCTCCATTCGCGTGAAAGACCGAGGCAAAACTACCGTCGTCGCACACTCGTACTTGAATCGACACGAGCATACGCGAGGATGAGAAAAAAAACGAACGTTTAGCGTGTATTTATGTGTATATACAGGGTGTTCAAAAACTGGATGCTGATAATTCACCGTCGCGTTGGGGATGAAATTCCAAGTCGAAAAGTCTTTGAGCACCTTTCGATCCGACGGTTTCCCGTTGAGATATCGATCGATAAAGTTGGACCAATGGAAGGCGCGCGCTCGAGCGCTGGAGGAGGGAGGGCGCGCGTCCGATTGGCTCCAACTTTGACGATCGATAACTCGTCAGATTTTGGTCGTACGGAAAAGTACCAAAATACATTTCCACGCGAAATTTCACTCTGAATCTAGATTTACATCGTCGTCGTCGAGTTTTAAGACACCCTGTACGCGTGTAAAGCCAATGGAGAGATCGTGATTCGTGATCAGAGGTCAGATCGAGGCTCGAGATCGACTTCTGAGAGGAGAAGGGTTGCTCGTTTCTCTCCCACATTATATCTCGGATGAGTGAAGATTCTGCCTCTCAATAAAAGCGTGGAAAGGCTAAGGGGGACCACCGCGCGCGGCTTCTTCGAGAGACAAAGTTGTAAAGGATTTTTGGCAGACAGATCGATGTCTTCTCGATGTATCACGAGAGCGTGGAGCCGACGGATACGGACGGAGGATCTCCGTGAATTTCAATGCGAGATCCGCTTGCTTTCTGGCGAACACAAAAGAGAAACGATTTTAAATTCAACGAAACACGTCGATTTCGATCATCCGGAAGAATTGATGCTGCGACGATGGAAAAAAAAGAGCAAAACGCAAGAGCGGATCTCTTTAAATGACCGACAAATGTTTCATCTCGGGTGAAAATCAGAAATGAATAAACATCGCGATTTCACGTACAATCGTATGAATAATAATTACAATAAAATAAACAAACTTTCAAATTCGATGAAAAACGTCGTTTTCCTTCATCCGGATGAATGCCGCGATGTTCCTCGGGGGAAAAGTCGTACGTGGACTGACGAAATTATTTTCTTTTTCTCAATTCTCGCGTATAATCGAGCGTCGATGTACGATCGAACGAATAATGACGACGAAACGAATAATCCCACGAAGGAGTATCGCGCGGTGGTCCAGGGTGGAGAACATGGCGAGCGAGTGACGGCAAAGGAGGAAAGGGACAAAAGGTTTGAAAAATATATAAGTAATAACGCAGAGAGGAGCCAGTGGATACCGCAACTTGCACGGGTGGTCCCGTCCCTTACGCACTTAACGTGCCAACGCCCACGCGCGTGGGTTCACCTCAGCCTCTCGTTACAGCTGCACATACGCGCAAACCTGTACATGTTAGGGTGTTCCATTTTTAACCAACACTTTTTCCGCTATCCCCCAAGCCTCAAAGACCGATAAAACGTATCAAAAGAGAAATCTCGACGTCCCTAAAAAAAAAATCGTTGAAACTTTCCTTCGTACAACACTTGTGCTGCCATCGTCGGTCTTTCAACATTGACGAAACAAAAACACGTCAAAATGGCCCGCAAGCCTATTCGTAAAAATACAGAGACAGGTGGGAGTCTGTGGAAAAAAAAACACTGCTATAATATGGAGCTGAAAGACGCGTGTGTGGCGAGAAAAAATAGGAATATCGCAAAGTACCGTTTCATCGCACACACACCTACATAATCGTCTGTGAAGTATTAAACGATAAAAACGCGTGTAATAATGGAATCTCAAGCCATGGATTATAACGCAGGATGTGTTGCGGCCAGCTGATAGTCGGGACGGTTTTTATTTTTTATTTTCTTTTTTTTTTAGCGCAGGTATACTTTTTTTCGCTGGACCCTTTCGTTTTCTCTGATTATAGGAGGAAACGTGTTGAACGGCATGTTGCGGCTTGCGAGCCTCGGGACGAGAGAAATTCATAACGATCTTATCGTCTTAAACGTTCGGGTTCGCCCTCTTTTCCTCTTAAACAGCATCCACGGATGCTGCAACGTTCTCCTCGCGTCTTCTCGACGTTACGGCGGGCTTTAACGCTTTTTCTCGTTGCGTGATTCCCGTTTTATCGGCAACTACTGCTACCTGCCTCGTTATTCCTTCTCGCTTTTATACGCTGCCACAGGTGGCGTGATTTACGAGGAATAATGTTGATTAATAACGACACTCGTGTCGGAGAGATCATCCATTTAATTCCACGCTCAAGATACAGATTCGGAAGAGATTTATTCAACGTCGTAGCCGCAGCGAGTGTAAACTTTCTCAAATTTTTTCATTTTGAATGTCTTTCTCATCTTAACCCGATCCGATCCGATTCCACGCTTTTTCTCGCTGTCTAATCTCTTTTTATCGCAAAATAACCGGTGCTTCGCTCTCGAGATTCGACTGAATTTCGCCCTGAAAATTTCGAAAAAGTTTGTCAAACGACGCCCTGGACACTTTGGATAAACTTTCTCGAGAATTTTCATCGGTATTTCGGTGATGCTGCCTCGGAGACTTTCATCCAAGAGGGTCCTCTACGGACGAACGGCAATAAGACTCGGCGTACATTTTTCACCGATAGATTCCAGCATTTTTTCAAGCCACATAAATCACAACGCGATCGGACATTGCGCGTGTTTGGCTTGCACATTGACGTACATCAAGAGGAACCAGAAAAAACACGATTCGGTGATGAGCACGTATAATGTGTATTTATAACGTCAGACACGTTCTTTCCACGAGACGTTGTTGCTTTATCCATCTGGAGAAACACGCAAGACCGAGGAAAAAAAATGAAAAAAAGAAAACAACAGAGAGAAAGAATAACTTTTGTACGAAACCTGTTTGCGTACGTCCCAGAGGGAAAAAAGAGATCCCGAATCTCCTTGATCGCGTCAACCACCGACGGGAGAAGAGGGACGAGATGGATGATGAAGTCGAGAGGAGACGAGATGAGAGTGTCTTTTCGTGCGGGTGAACGTGCGCGAGAGATTGTTTTTTCCGTGTGTAGCTCCGCGTGCTGAGGTGAGAAAATGAATTTTCATTTTTCATCCGGAATCTTTGACGCTGCTATTATTGAGAGATCGTGAGGGATAAGGATGCCGAGAGACAACAGAGAGATCCGGAAGAGCCTCGTTGTATATGTGTTTATTTTTCGACCGTCTCTCTTTCACGCTCGTGGATGGACCACGAAGCACTCGAGATCTCAAAAGCCACCGGGATCGCGGGGCGTATAACGGAGATGAAAAATCGGGAATGAAATTTTTTCTGGACCCGAGCGGCAGCTGCGAACGTCCTCTCGTGATCGCGCGAATCTTCTCGTGAAAAACATTCCCCCTGCTGCTGCTGCTGCTGCTGCTGCTGCTGCTTTTGTGAGTGCACGTTTACGCATCCGTGCACTCTCCGCCATTCTAAAGAAAGTTTCCGTGACAATTTTCCCGTTTTACTCGCCTCGAGCTTCTTCTCGTTTACAAATCCATTCACCGTATATATTCACCCAGCAGCACACGCCCCCCGTACGTGTCACTCGAAGGAAAATAAATGTGTTGTGACAGCGACGACTCTCCGCACGATCGGTGGCCTCTTCGATCATCCATCTGACGTTTATTTATCCAGCATCCGCAGCGGTCCACGATATACTCGTGGCTAATAACGCGTCGACATTACGTGACAAATTAATGATGGATTTAACGAAGAAAATCGACGACTTTCAATGGCAAATTGCTCGTACAAACGTTGGCTGGCTTTGAGATCCTTCAGGTATCAGGAATTAGATTTTTTGTGCGCGAAAAGTTTTGTTTTTCGAGCGTTCATAATTTTCCATTCAATGTTCGAGTGTACAAGGTTTTGCTTTCTTGAAAAACATCAACACGGACGAAAAAAGGCCTGGGAAAGAGGCTTTATTAGCTCCGAAACGAACCCCTTAATGCGTTTCGCGATTTTAAAACGCGTAAAACTGGCTCGATTTCGAGGTTACATCGTCGGGCGATTATACCGCGAGTCTCGCATCACCGAATTTTTCGGACACCCTGGAGGGACCTCCCGCGGGACTCGTATAACCAGCAGGATTATAATACGTTTAGACAAACTCGACGAGTGTTTTGCGATGAGCGCAGCAGACTCACATCGGGAGGAAACGAAATGTTTGTTGGACGTGATAATTTACGAGAGGAAAAAAAAACCCGTTTGCACGCTCGTGTGTCGCCGTTCGAGATACGATATCTCGGAGCTTCTCCATCCCGTCTATTTGTTCGTCTTATTAGAGAAAAAGCGAGAGAGATGAGGTCCAGCGAAGATGAGAAAAAGTCGGGCGTGGAATTGCGAAACGACGAAACTTATTTTCTCGATGCTGTGCCACGTTTTATGCTGACGAATATCTCGCTCGCGTGGACCAAAAAGTTTAACGGTTAATCCGCTTTGTCCGACTTTGTCTTTCTTTCTGAAAATTCTCGTCGTCAGCTAGGAAAGTCCGCGATAGTCGTGTACGAAATCAACGACGTACACAGTGTACTCGCATTTTCCTTTTTGTCGAAGGAAGCAAACACGATGATTCCACAAAGATCAACTTTCTTTCTCTCTTTCTCTTTTTTTACTCCAAGATCACACAAGCCATCCTCCGCTCGGTCCAGCGTGTCGTCTTGTCGCGAGACTTTTACCCTCCATTATTTCCTCAAGAAAAGTTAAGTACATCCAACTTTGAAACTCGGCAGTCTAGTTTCCAAATTCGTATTTCTCTCTCTCTCTCTCGCTTTCTCGGTCCATGTGATGCTGCAAACTCCATCTTTTCTTCCCGTGGCTTTTCTTCTACTTTTTTTCGATCTTTACGGCAGTACATTAAGCGGCAAAGCATCGCACAGGGTGGAATGTAAATCTCAGTCGTGACTTTTTCTTCCGCTCTCTCGTTTCCTCTGGTCCATTCTTTCGCGAGAGGGTTTCGCGAGCGAAGGAAACGCCAACGGGGATAACGGGCTTGTGTTCGGGTATTGCCGTAACACCGCCGGTATATGCGCGGCTTTCTTTCCCTCCGAAGCACGAAAAAAGTGTGCGAATAAGGGTGGTTTCGAAAAAAAAAGTCAATTCTTTTATTTTTCAAACTTTCTACTTGAAAAAGATCCTGGCAAGATGATTTCGCTGTATTTTCAATCTGGAATCTGGAGCTTCGCGGGATTGATGAATTATTCCCCTTTTTGCACAGCGAATATATATTTCTTCAGTGCGTAAATATTCGTTTACGATCCGTTCAACGACTCTCCGATCACTGGGATAAGGAGATAAAAATTGGCAAAATTATCACGAGTGTTTTAGCGGCGATAATTGCGCAATTTTCGATCGCAAACGGCTTAGTTAGCGTGAAACTCGTTGCCGCGCGGAGTCACGCCTCTCTCTATTAAATCGTAACCAATAGTCGTTGCTTTCTATGCAGCCTCCACTCGCTCTTTTCGCGTCTCTCTCGCACCCGAGATACGATCTCGTTCCAGCGAGCGACAGGTACGCTGGAACGATATCTAAACGACACGACTAACCCAATTAGCGAAGAATAACTGATAGCGCGCGCGAGTGAACCGACGAGAAAATTTCAAAGAGCACGTCGAGCACATTTCCAACAGAATTTTCACGTCAATAAAAAAAATACCATAAATAATTTTAAAAAAAGATACAATGGATAAATATTACATCTACGATATGACATAATACTGTAAATGATATATTTTATGTATATTAATTTACTAATGTTATATCGATTGTATAGATATTATATAATATATCAGATCCTTCTGAAACTGAGAGGGCAAAATTATGGACGATTGTCGGGAAAAAATGTTCAGACGTTCAGGAGGATTGAGCGATGGGAAAATGTAAGGTCGAAACGCGATATCTCGTTGGGAAAATGAGCAAGGGAAAAACGTGAGATCGCTCGAAAAATACGACCGCGTTTGTACGAAAAAACTTGTTTATGGCATACCGTATATGTTTATAAATATATATGTATATTATTTATATTTACACACACACACACACACGCAATATACATACATACATGCGCATTTATATAATGTACAGATCGATACACGAACGAATCGAAAAAGGCAGAGACGAGTGTGGAGAGCAGACTAGCTCTCCGGCAGGCGATTCTCAAAAGGCGAATTGCGAACGAGAAACCATTTAAGGGAATCGGAGCAATGCGCTTCGGTTACGCGCGCGTATAAAATGCCTTTGCCTCTCTGCCCTCCGTTCTCCACTTGCCGACTTGGCTCTCTCGGCGGTGATACTCAAACTGGTTTCAAACGTTCCGAACATCCCCGCGCGTATTTATCACGGTTGAAATAACTAAAAAGGATATATATAAAAGATTTGTCTGTTTTATCAGACAAGCCCGCAGGCCACTTTGCATCAGACTCAACAGCGTGAGAATTCGCCAAAGCGAAATTCCTCCTCGGCGATGAGGTCTTTTTGAAACCAAAATTTCCATATTTTTATGATCCGGGGAAGAAAAGGGAGATCGCGTATGGCGTGCCGAAATTTTTTTGCCTGTCGTTCTTCCTCAGCGTCAAATTTATCGAAGCGCCGATTTGAGATGGATAAAAATAATAAATACATATAAACTTCTTACGACACACTCGAGATTCACCCGGACAACGTCTGCACTGGTTCAACTAAAATTAAATCTTTCCGGACGAGATATGGAGTACGCATATTTGTAAGGTCCCCCTCTCACTCTCCCGCGCGCCTCTCTCCCACACCGTCGAGAAGATTCCCCTGGGAGCGCAATGACTCGGTCGAAAACATACGGAAGCACCTGCTGCCCTCCCGAGATACGACTCGACTTCGCCTACGTATATATATACACGTAATATGCTTACGAATATACAGGGTACCCAAAAACTCGGTGTTGATACGTCAAAGTTAGTTTCCGGATGGAATTTCGAGTGGAAATGTATTTTACAGATTTTTCATGCGACCGAAACCTGCCGAGATATCGACCGTCAAAGTTTCAGCCACTCAGAGGCGCAGCCTCCCTTCTCCCGCGCGCGCCTATTGGTCCGACTGTTTCCATTGATAACTCGACGAGGATTCGTCGGATCGAAAAGTGGTAAAAGACTTTTCGCCTCGGAATTTCATCCCCAATGTGGTACTGAATTATCAGCGTCGAGTTTTGGGACATCCTGTATGTGCATGTACGTATCGCAGCCCGCGGGATGAGAAACAAGTCCGCGGGCGACGTTCCAACGTGTTCGTTGCCCGTCTCACTTCCTCTCTCTCTCTCTCTGAATCCGCATGCGTCACGCACACCGTCGGTGCACGCGTAAGTTTGCAACGGGAGGCGCGCGTTTTTCAACGCAGCATCTTGTCACGTACGGCGAGAGAAAGAGAGAGAGAGAGGGAGCGAGAAGAGTGAGAAAGAGCGACGCGGAAGAAAGAAGGAAAGACGGTGCCTTTGGCTCTGCTCACAGCCACTTTTGCACTTGTACATGATAGCTCTTACGTAGCCCTCTCTCTTCAGGTCTCTTGCTCTCGCTAGCGGTCTTTCTCGGTCCCGTTTCGATGTATAGAGCCCACAGAATTCTCTCTAAGCGCGCGAGGCGCTCGCTCCGCGAGACAAGCGATGCTGCACGGCAGACCGCGTGGCAGCTTCTCGCGCGCCGCTCTGTCTCTCCTCTGTACTCTATATATACCGTATGTACATGTATGTATATATATAATATGCGTTTACATATATATACGACACGTTTCCCCCTCAGCCCTTCACTTTCCTCACGCCCTCTCTCTTTTGCTTTCTACGTCTTGGGTCTCCACGTTGGGTTTATATTTATACGCGCTGTCTCCTCTCCAGAGAGTCGCGCGAATGTTCCTCGCAAAATGAATCTCTATATCCTGCTATTACATACACGTACACGTCCCAAAAAATGCCTCCGAGGAAAACATGTTATCTCACAATTTCCAAGTAAAATTTCGAAAAATACGTGCATGTATAGCGAATTCTGTGCAGAAACGACACGTAACCGGAGGAAAAAAAGAATCTATATTCATGCAGGGGTGCCCATGGAAATTTAATTTTTCATGATTTTCTTTCGTCATTTCTGTTAAAGATAAAATGCAACGGGAAAAAAGGCTTCAGTCTGCGTCCATACGGGCGATTGGCATCCTCTTGGTTCCTTATTCGCGCGAAGGTGGAATGAATTTACGAAGGAGCGCGGATGGGAGTGCTTTGACTCGGTGCCGGCGAGGCAAGAGACCGTGAAAAGAGACGAGTGTTTCTCGGATGCGATGGCGAGGATTGATGGGAAAGAAATAAGAAGAGATCTCCTCCTCAGCTGCGGTGAAAACGCGCCAGTGTGGAAGCAAGATTGAGCGGACCGGAAATGTTGGAAAACATTGAGGAGCACCATGAGGAGCTTCTCCACTGCCGCGCGCGTCGACGTGAATCGATTTTTATGCTCTGCGTCGAAACGGATGTTTATTCGCGCGGCGGAGAAAATCCGATTCGTCGGTAATCAAATTTCGCTCGGTCCATCATACGTTCGCATGGTTGCCTCGGGTTTGGACGTTTTTTTTCTTTTTCACTTTTGGAGTTACGCGAGTAACGAAATTTTCCACCCCCTCTCGACGTTTCGACGAGATTTTTTCGTCCTCCAACGCGGGGAAAGTACGCGAGCCGAGATGTCGCCAGTGGGAGAAGAAAAAGGATTAGCAGGCAGATCCCGTGAGAGGCGAAACTCTTACAGAGGTAAAACGGATACGAAGAATGTTTGCAGCCGGAGAGAGGGGAAGATTCGAAGAGAAACGACGAGGGCATCTTCGACGTGGAGAAATGCGCGATGCGTGACGTTCGACCCGCGCAAACTCGTATTTTCTTACCTATACGCGAGTTTGGAATCGAAAAAGATACTCGCGATTGCAGGGGTAATTTTCCGCAAGGCATTTTTCCCGCGTTAATGAGAAAATTCGTCTAGAAATTTTTCTGCCGGATGGATGCTGCGAGAGGAACTAATTTTACCTTTTTAAACCACCCTAATGTACGCACGTGTTTCAACTCGTGCGTGCGTCACTCTGATGACACTCGCACCGTCGATGATCAATCAAAATAGATGACGGAATCATAAAGAGAGAGAATAAATATTGAAAATTCGTCGACGGTGATGACACACGGAATGGAGCAAAATTTTCAATGTTGGGTGAATTCGTCGATAAGAACCGATGGATACATCGCTCGTACGTTATTATTCCCTCTGGTATATATGTATTTCGATACATAAATTGAATGAAATATAATACATTTCGTGGGAGAAGGATAACTTTATACACGCTCGTTTGAATTTGAAACGCCGAACGATTATTCGTCATCGTATATCGATAGAACGAAAATAAAAAAAAATGTGCGTCTCGCGTCTGTATTCGTGAATCGTTGATAAAATACGAGTGTGCTCATTGATGCTGCGATAAATTTTAATGGCACGAGGAGGAAAGAAAAGAAAAAAAAGAACGAGGTACGCGAGGACCAGAGGCTATTATTCCGCTGGAAATTACCCCAAGTGGCATTCGAGAGCAGAGATGGAAACGCGAGATCGCAGCATCCTCCTGCTAAACACTCTGGAAATTGCCCCGCGGAAAGCACACGCGGAACTTTTGCAGTGCAGTTTTCGACCGTGGAATCTTTGAATTTACGCGTGGCCCCGCGTGAAACCGATGGCTTTGTACGCGTGCCTTTTTTTCTCCCGAGAGCGAAGACAAAATTCTCTCAGAGACGAGACAAAGAGGCGTTTCGGAAGCGAAAACGATTAATCTCGCCGATTCCCGCACACGCCTTTTACAGGCATTGTTTTTTTTTCCAAATTCTTTTTCAACACACGTCTCATCGCTCTCAACAGCGAGAGCCTCGATCGCTCATCATATCTCTTTTCTCGTCTATATTTATTCAATGAATTTTTTATTATTTCTCGTATCCAAGAGGATATTTCTCTGACAAAACGCCGGCTCTCTGCGTGTCCGAATGTGAGAAAAAAAGAAATATTTTCTTTTCGGAAACGCAAAGACTCGTTGGTCCAGCCAGCAGCATCAGCAGCCGAACTCGCGATGACGAGAGGATCAACGGAGAAGCTTTATACGTCCAATTTAGAATGTAAATCAACGTCCAGCGTATTTGGCGCGCGTCGACCGTCAGACACGCGATGAATCGCCGTTTTGTTACTAAGCAGCGTGGGAAGGGAGAAAAGGACCATCTTTTCGCACGAAATTAAAACGTTATTTTGCGTTCGTTTCGAGGGGAGTCTGCCGATGGATCTCCGTTCTTTTCGTCTCCCCGCACGACGATAATCTCGTTCAACGTCTCGTTTTACACTCGACGAGTATAAATTCTCCGAGGGTGAAATTCGCCCGTAAATATACACTCGAACGAGGCGAATTACGAATAAAATTTATTTCGCCGACGAAATTTTGCTTGATGATTTTCAAAAAAATTGGATTTCACGGTTCAACGATCGACACTCGAATTCGTCAAAACTACTTGCTGAAATTTGTTGAAAAATTCTGAAATTCGATCGGCGAAACGTCATGGCGTATTTCTTTTTTTACGTTTCCGAAATATGATGAAAATTTTTCATTTCAGAGACTTTGTGTGTGCATCGTGCGTGAATTTCGCTTGGCAAAGGTGCCTCGGAGGCTGACGATAAAATTTCGTTCGAGAACCACTCGTGGCAGAGCGATGCCTTCCTCGATAAAAAACGAAACGTTTTTTTTTTATCGCTCAATGATACCGCCAGCGTATGATGTACCATTGTGCTTTGATCGAATGCTATTTCGAGAATCGTATACGTATACATTTAGGGGGAAAAAAAATTGCAATTTTCTCCATTATAACTTTTTTTTGTTTTCTTTTTTTTTCTCATGAAAAATTTCAATGAGAAGATTGAAAAAAAATTGTAACTGTTTGATCAGATTGGTTTTTTTGCGATTTCGCATTGAATTATTGAGTTTTCGATGAAATATCGGTGATTTTCGAAATCAGCGGGACAAAATTCATCAATTTAGACCGTGGAATTGGATTTTGAAGCTCCAAAATTTTTCGCCATTTTATGCGACATTGGTTTACATCACTAAAATGCTCGCCATTTTTTTCCTGATTGAGGTAGACGCTCCAACTTGCGCTTATTCTCTGGGCAATTGTTGAGGCTTCAAAGTGCCGTTTGGTTTGTCCAGATATCTTAATTTTTCGATTTTTGGCAGATTTTTTAAGTCGGACCACCGATTTTCGCCAATTTTCCCATACATGCCCCTTTGCGTTTTTTTCGCTGATTTTTGACATCGATTTTGACGGGGAAGGAATCAAGCTATCGACATTTAACCTTCACCGTTTTTTAAGTCTACTCCAGGGCTATCCAAAACCCCCCCAAGTTGTCTATGTAGCACAATTAGAAACGTAGTTACGGCCTTTTGAAATTTCGACTTTTCGACGAATCTGGAAAAGTGGCCCAAAATCTGTCGAAATGTTTTTCTGTCAATTTTCAATTTTTCAGTACCTTATCCGATCGGAAATTTTCCGCCGATTACGAAACGCACCAAGCTTTTTCCTAAAACTCGAAATTTCAGTGAGAAAACGCAAAAAACCGTCAGATTCAAGCAAAAACGAGTTTTATCCGGGGCTCGATAAAACGACGACAATCGCGCGATATTTTTTCGTTAACGATCACCTTCCGGCCCTCATCAACTTTTTATCAGAAGAACTCAAAATGTGTGCAGTCGTGTCCTCTCCCTTCCCCATGGCGATAGCCAAGCAAGGAACACGCGAAAACACATATATAACGATTCGGTTAACTTCGCGCATGAGAAAAGGTGCTTTGAGAAATCGAACTGTGCAAGGATTTATGTACGCACTCGTATTCGTGTATCTTACACATACGCATCGTACGTTGAGTCGTAAGTGTGTATATAATGTATATAAAATAGATGTTCTCCCGTTAAAATCCCCCCTGTGATACACCGCGGGAAGATGAAAGGTCTCGGAGGATATAAAATATTTTCCGTTATCGACGGATCTGTGCCGGAGAGAGAAAGAGAAAGAGAAAGAGAAAGAGATGGTACGAGAGACCAAAGAGAATACAGAGAGAAAACGGAGTAGGCTGATCCGCAAAGATGAGAGTTCGAGTTTGTCGAATATTTTTGGCAAAGAAATATAACAGCAGAGTGGCCATGTGGCGACTGACATGGCACGCGCCCGCGAAGCGTATGTGCATCTCGCGGTGCACCGGAGTCTGCGTTGGGAGGCGAAAGAACGCGAGATGAAGATGCGAGGATGAGATGCGTTCGCGCAAAACTCGGTGCTTTTATTAGCGATACGAAACGGAGGCTTTTGCGAGAGAGCTTTGCCTCTCTCGTCTATAGTAATCGCGCAGATGTACATTCGAGTGAAGAATATATATCCTGTATAGTATAGTAAACTCATCATTGCAGAATCGCTGTACGATAAATGTCGTAACTGGCATTGCATATCTTTGCCGAACGTCCAAAGTTTTCGCGGGCCGACGGCGGTTTAAATTTTGGACGACACGTACATACATTAAGAGGGTTAAAAACCATCCCTTATTTTTTTCATTCAAATCTCTCGAATCTCTAAACAGTAAAATGACTTTTGCTTCGATGCAATTTTTCATCGATGCTCTGCAAAAAAAGGCCTCTTGGATGTACCATTTTTTGTATTAAATTTCAATCGTTGTTTTCTCGAATCCGCATGCTGTTTTAGCGAGATGATATTTTGAAAAAAGTAGGGAGTTTGTCGGAAAATGAAATGCTGCTCTTTTTTCGCGAGGTAAAGATCGAACGTTCAACGACCACCCTAACACACGCACGAGGTATATCGCCCGAGCTGCCATCATTCGCGTTCGTGAGCGCATCTGTCCGGGGATGCGTGCCAAAAATTTCGAAACCCTTTGGCACTCTGCGTGTGTACCAGAGTAGTCTAGAAGGATGGCAAAGGTGCGGTGTACGAAGTATCAACTCGCGAAGGAGAGAAAAAGAGCGAGATGCGGAGAAAGAGAGGGATTTATAAACCTCCGGTCTTTGCTACGTCATTAACGCCCAGGGCGGCTCTGATTTATATTCTCGTCCGGGTTTATGTACACATACCCATAAATACATACATATACACATCGAATTAGACGTGGGAGAGGCACGATGTACCTTTTTTTCCACCGGGAAGAGGCGAGTGTATATCGCGAAGGAAAAAAGAGGGCAGAAAAAGCGTCGCGGGATAAACGACGGGTCGAACGCGGTTGCGTTAAATGCCCGAAATCGCACGTCGCATGATTTACTCGCCAACGAAACACGGCTTATGATACGAATATACGAAAGCTCGATTTTCCATTTTTTTTTCTTTTTTTTCTCGGCATCGCTCTCCGAGATAATTTGCGAGAGATGAAAGGGGGAGAGAATCGCGCGGTTGAACGAGCGAGTACGTGATAAATCGTCCTGAACGAGCTCCATATAATACGCGCTGCTCTTTCGCGGTTAACGAAATGACCAGAAGCAGAGAGAGAGAGAGAAGGAGCCACAAAAGGGCCAATGAAAAAACGACAAAAGGGAGAGTCAATGTGAAAATAAAAAAAAAAAAACGAGAAAGTCGCTCAAAGTCCTCCTGACGGTGTCCCACATAAAATTACGACGCTAAAGTTCGCTCGCTGTTTACGGAGATTTGTTTTTTTTTCTTTCAAATTTTCAATCTTCATTTTCCGAATCGACGATCACTTTTTATTAATTCAATTCTTTTCTGAATTTCAAACGAGAAAAACGAACGAAAACCGATCGGGCGTTGCAAGAGCAGGAGAAGATGCTCTCGAGTCGATCGACGCGAGAATCGTTAGTCGCCATTGTCATCTCTCCTGTAACGATGCAAGACAAACATTTTTTTTTCGTCACTCCTCTGCTGTCACGAGCCTGTCGTTCGACCCAACAATGAGGATCAGAAAACATACGTTAGAGACGTCAGACCGTCTCGAACGAGCACGCGCGTTTTGACAAACGTTCGCAAATTGATGGCGACAGAGGAAAAAAAAAAAGGACGACGGCGTAAAATCGAGAAAAGCGGTATTCAAGGGGATGCAGCCATAAACATATGGGGTGCCCGCAGCTTGTACGCACCAGACAATCTCCGAGAACGAGGGGTGCATCTCGATTCCGAATCGTCGATACACGCGACCCTGGCAGGTAAGACATTGTACATATATTTACTTACGTACATACGTACTGAAAGGAAAATCGGGAGAAAAACGGTCGAGGGTCGCGCGAACCCCTCCTAGAACGTGTCTTTTTTGAGATGCGCGAAAATACAACGTCTCAGGGATAAGCTCGATTTAATGGGGAATCATTACCTTTGTCGTGGTATTTTATGCTTTTCCGTTTCACGAGAAATTCTCAATGACGTTTCAAACGTGCCCAACAACGTAGAGATCGAAATAAAAACGGATGCTGCGAACGAGGAGCACTCTGGACCAGAAATTATTCATCTCCACCGAGTGCGATACGAATTGCCGAACGTTATTGCCAGCTCGGTAGCAGCGAAATTTCTAATTAGCGCAAAGAGAGTTATCGCGCTCTTCAACTCTGTGTCTCTCGTTTTGGCTGCGAAGATTCCCGCGGCAAAGTTACGGGCGCTACCAAGCTCGTACGGTTATCGATTCGGGAGGAAGCAGCGAGTATCTTGCGAACGAAAAGCCGAGAGGGTTGGATGTGCGGTACGGTTTGCCCCCGTCGAAGCTTTTCATTTCGCGTAGATGCGTCGTGTGCGTCGGTTGTTTTATTTACGGATGAAGCAAGACCGGAGGGAACGTTGGGGTGCGTTCCCAAGTGGGTTCTCAGCGGAACCGTAATAAAATGAGAATCTCCGAATGCTCAGCGATGCTACGGGAATTGGAAAAAACAACCGACGGTAAGGCTACTGAAAGATACCGGACTCGGCAGCTTCCTCATCGATTTTCACCTTCGAATCATCCCCCGGAATGTTCCCTACCTTTGCACTCGTTGGCGTCCCTCGCGGTGGCCCTGGCCCACGGCCTGTCGAAGTGAAACGGACGGCATCTCTCGCAGTCGCGACCAGCAGTGTTGTGTTTGCACTCGCAGGCGACTTCGCCGTCTTTGCCGGGCATGCAACGCGCCGCATGGCCGTTGCACTTGCACCGACCGCCGACGGCGAAATCGGAAACGGCGTAATGATGAGCGAGGGTGGTACCAGTCACCCCGCTCGTAGAGGTCACGAGGGTGCTGGAGGGGATCATCAGCTCGGATTGAAATTCGACGTGCTCGTCGAGGTCGAGGGCATCGTTGGACTGCATCTCCTGGGGGGCTAAAACTTGATGAACCGAGGGTGGCTCAGGCGTGGCCATCGAATCCAGCAGACTGATGGTCCTGTGACCTTTGCTTCTCTCCTCCCGTTCCCGCTCGCGTTTCGCCATTTCCTCGAGGCCGAGCTCGGCGTCGTTATTGCCAGGAGCGTTATTGCCGATTCGAGATCCGCTCGCGTCCTGCTGCTGCGACTGTTGGGGCATGTGCAGTCGATTGAAGACGACCCTGATGTCGGTCGCGGTGACCCAATCTTGGAGAACGGGGGAATTGTCGAAATCGGCGGCTGACGGTCGACCCTCGAGGGTACTGAAGGCGATTCTTCCAACGGGTCCGGACCCCTCGCCGCCGGTGTATCTGTGGCTGTCGGTGCACTTTGCCTCCTGCTCGTTGGCTCTCGTGATGGTGGCTCGATTCGCCCGGCCGTACACCCGGCGACACTGCGAAGAGTAGAACTGAAACGGCTGCCACGTTTTGCCGTAATCCATCGACTTGTAAATCGCTATCGAATCGGGCTTGGCCGCGCGGGGACAGAACTGCAAGGACACGTAGGTCAGCTCGTATTTCTTGCCCAGCGAGAGGGTCAACGTGACGTTGTCGGGCGGGGCGGAAAAGCTCTGAGAACTGACGAGAGGCTCGCTTCGCCAGCACGTAACGTTGTTCGGATTGTTGAGATCGGTGAGGTAAGAGGGTGGAAAACGTCGTCTGGGTGTGCTGTCGTCGCAGGCGTGACACTGCCCGATGCCGGTGCTACCACCGGGTAATTCGGTCACGTCGCAGTAACGGGTTGGTCCACCGGTGCCGCACGTCGAGGAAGCCTCGACCGCGGCACCGAAAGCCGCGTTCACAAAGTCCGGAATGCAGCGTCTAGGGCGATCCTCGTCGTAGCACGGATCGCTGGGATTTTGTTGGTTCGAAAACATCTTTGCGTACAATTCGCTTCCTCCGCCGGTGTTACCGCCACCGCCACCGGCTTCGACCGTCCGGAGATGCGAAACCGAGCAGGAAATCACCAGCAGCACGTCCAGCATCCTCGGGAATATTCCTCCCCGGAAATTCCTCATTTTTCCGCGATTTCGTCCGATTGCTCGCTTTCCCCTCGTTGCTCCCCCGCGTAGACTCTCGATACCTCGAAGGCTGGTGATTTTTACGGGCCCGTTGAGATTGACAAAGATTGAGATAGAGAGAGAGAGAGAGAGAGCGGGAAGAGATTAACGTGATAATTCCGCGCACACACGCACACACGTTTCACATAGTAAATTCGACGACACTCGCGCACACTTGACCTTTTTTCCCCGCTTGTTTTATCACTCTTATTGTACGATATACGCGGATATCGCGGTGCGTTCACTTATCACCCGGCGAAACAACGACGCCGTGACGGCACGAGAATGATTTCGTCGACGAGAAAATACGATCGCGCACGATTCGACGGAGAAACATCTACCCGGCGACCCCTCGATCGAAACGCGAGAGGATCCAACGCGTTGTCATGATATTCATCCGCGAAAGGCACTCGCGAAAATGTTTTCCCCGGCCGAAAATCGAGATGAATCTTTTTCCGAGCCGTCCCACGTTCGCTCGTCGTTTTTCATGAAACTCTGACCTCCTTTTTGCTCTTTGTTCCGTTTGTTTTTTTTTTTCTGTTTTCTAACGCGACGAGATTTTCACAAACGATCGTTTGCGAGATAAAAACGCGCGAAACGAGACGCGACAGCGGGAATAAATACGGGAGAACGGAACAGATGCTGCATCCGTGGCGGTTCGCCGCTAACTGAGCTGCCGACGAGGCTCGTACCTACGAAGCCACGCGCGAGAGAGCAAACGGCAACCTCCGTCGTACCTCCTCTCTCGTAAAAGCTCGAACCGCCCCCGGCGGTCCCCTCGCGGCCGAACGCTTCCCGTTCGACAGCGCCAATGGCGTCTGCGATCCCGGCTCTTCCCATCGCGTACCCGCCGCGGATCTCTCTCGCTGCTGATGCGAATTCGAGATTCCGCGGGATGCGGAGGGTGTTAATCTCGCGAGGGATGCTGCGGGCGTCCTGGACGAGGTTATAAAACCCAATGGGACGAAAACGCGAATGATATCCCCGAAATCCCCGATTCGTAGATTGCCGTAAAATGCCTCCCCCGTCAAAATTTTCGTCTCCCTCTCGTCTCGGAGGAAAGTCAAGTTTTCCGAATGAATTTCCAACATTTTTTCATTTCAGACGAAACATCCGTTTCGTCAGCGTTATTGCTGAAAAAATCCCTGTGCATCTCGCATACGATATTGCTGTCGTTTTCCGTACAAGAAAATAAAGATCACCAGATTGCCGAGATGAATCTTTGGTTCGCTGGATCGATGATCAAGCGAGGGGAACCGCGGGGCTTTCGAGAAACGTCGCGCATCGGACAACCGACGTCCGCGAAAACCGTCCGTCGATTGACGATCCCATGCAGCATCCGCACGGGAGATGAAAGGAGCGAGATGAGAAAGCGACGGAGCGGAGATTCTTTACTAGGACAACATAGTGGCGTGTGCGGCGGGGTAACATACACGCCGAGTGTCTCGAGAGAAGAAACGAACCGGTGTGTTCGGAGGTCGAATTTGCGTTCTCCATCTTTCTCGCTCTCTCCCGTTTCATCTCGCTGCCAAGAATCTCTTCGTCTCGTTTCATCTCCCCCCCCCCCCTGCCCCTCTCTCTCTCTCGTTCTCGTTTGGCAAACGAAAAGCGAGAGACCGCGCGCGCGGCCTTTTCACCGTCGTGCCGGTTTCGCCTCGATCTTTCGGACGAGCAAGAGAGCACGAAACTTCACTCCGGAGCGTTTTTGTGGCGTGAGGAAGAAGCCGCAACTGCGCGGCTTATTGGTGTGTTGCAAAAGAGGAGAGCCTGTTTCCGCGCGCGTAAAATTGGCAGGTGCGGAGACGAAGCAAAACCAGAGGGAACAAAAGTCGGATACAACCCTTCTCTCGCTCTTTTTTGCTCGAATATTCATCGTTTGGAAAAACTTTTGTTCGATATACGCGGCTACGCAACAGTGGCGGTTCACTCGCCAATATACACGGACACGCCCATATATATACACGATACACGGACGTATACTTTTTTAACGCGAGATTCGTGCGGGACGATCTCGTTACGAACGAAGGAAAACGCGGACGAATGCGGGATTTACGTATCGAAATATCCAAGACAGCGAGAAAAAAAAAGTTTTGCGATTTTTCCGTGAATCCGTGACTCGAAATCGCGCGGAGATTTTTCATTGACGCTTCTGGTAGAGCTAGAAAAAATGTCATCTGTCCCGCCGCGTGATTTCCGGGCTGTCGTTGACAAAGAAGAGTCGCACAGGGATATCCGGTGCGCAATTGGACAACGGAGGAGGAGTCTCTTCGTGTCGATTATGAATGTCGCGTGTAAAACGCGCTCGATAAGCTATAACGGACGTATAGCGCGCGCGGAGAATCTTGTCGGTTGTGTTTGAGGAGAAAAGGCCTCCATTGATCGAGTTAAGTAATAATCTTTGCGGGGTTGAGGCGAGCACGAAGTGGGAGCGTGATAGCGTTTTCCAACGTGGGATTATAAAACGAGAGGAGGAAGAAGAAGAGCGAGAGGAAAAAACGCGCCGATGCCGACGCGGTCGTCTTTCTCCCCGCGAGGGAATTCACTGCACCTTTTTTTTCTTCTCTCTCCTTTTCCTCCGTGTGACACTCCTCGAGTCGGGATTACCGCGACACTTTGTGAGCACATATTCTCAATGGAACGAAGAGCTCATTCGCAGCATCCCTCGCATCTCGCCGCAGCATCCACTTCCGCTTCGGTCATCGTCTTATTAACAAAAATACGAGCAGTTCATGCTTCGAAAGTCAATTTTCCATCATTTCCGGAAAGATCAGCGTACGGTCCGGAGGCCGGTCCGGTATATGGGGCGTTCCGCGCCGAATGGATCCATCGTTCGAAAAGATTTATCGGGAAATTTGAAAAAATGGGAAAAAAACAAACCGGACGGATATCACTCGAACTACGAAAAAAATCCTCCCGCCGGAAGAGAATGGATGTTTGAAAAATGATTTTTAGACGGCTTCAACATTCGAACGAACAGGCGTGCTTCGCCGGGAGCCAAACGAATCTCGATCGTTTCTTCGAAACGCAAATTCTTCTCACGTGTTTTACACCTCGGTTTTTCTGTTTTTGGGGTCAAAAAAATGCGATCCGCGTAAAAACGCTCTCGAAGATTCACACAAAGTGTGCGTGTGTGTCCACTCTGAAAATGCGAGGATTATCGCGAGTATCGTAGAGTGCGGCGAAAGGCTCGGTCCCACTTCCGGCGAGCTTTTTCTCTCACGCGCTGTAATCCTCACGATTCTCACATACCCTTGCACACCTCGTTCCTCCGTAAAATCGTAGAAAAGTCCGAGCGACGAGACGAAAGAAAAAATCGTGTTTCACATACCTGCTGCATTTCGCAATAAAACTTCGAAAAAAATAAAGAAACTTTTTCTATTCCAAAAATCAAACAAAAAATCACGTGTGCTTATACCTTACCGTTCCCTCCCACGAAAGCAAAAGTGCTCGACGTTTTTTGTTTCGTTTACGGTCCCATTTTTGTCGAATAACGATCTTTCGAAAAAAAATAAAGAAACTTTTTCTTTTCCAAAAATCAAACAAAAAATCACGTATGCTTATACCTCACCGTTTCCTCCCACGAAAGCAAAAGTGCTCAACGTTTTTCGTTTCGTTTACGGTCCCATTTTTGTCGAATAACGATCTCTCAAAAAGCATTTCGCAAAAAAAACCTCGAAAAAAAATTAAGAAACTTTTTCATTTCCAAAAATCAAACAAAAAATCACGTGTGCTTATACCTTACCGTTTCCTCCCACGAAGGCAAAAGTGCTCGACGTTTTTCGTTTCTTTCGCGATCCCATTTTTGTCGAATAACGATCTCTCAAAAAGCATTTCGCAAAAAAAATAAAGAAACTTTTTCTTTTCCAAAAATCAAACAAAAAATCACGTGTGCTTATACCTTACCGTTTCCTCCCACGAAGGCAAAAGTGCTCGACGTTTTTCATTTCGTTCGCGATCCCATTTTTGTCGAATAACGATCTCTCGACGAGCATTTCATAAAAAAAACCTTAAAAAAATAAAGAAACTTTTTCTTTTCCAAAAATCAAACAAAAAATCACGTATGCTTATACCTCACCGTTTCCTCCCACGAAAGCAAAAGTGCTCAACGTTTTTCGTTTCGTTTACGGTCCCATTTTTGTCGAATAACGATCTCTCAAAAAGCATTTCGCAAAAAAAACCTCGAAAAAAAATGAAGAAACTTTTTCTTTTCCAAAAATCGAATAAACCATCACGTGTGCTTATACCTTACCGTTTCCTCCCACGAAGGCAAAAGTGCTCGACGTTTTTCGTTTCGTTCGCGATCCCATTTTTGTCGAATAACGATCTCTCAAAAAGCATTTCGCAAAAAAAACCTTAAAAAAAATAAAGAAACTTTTTCTATTCCAAAAATCAAACAAAAAATCACGTGTGCTTATACCTCACCGTTTCCTCCCACGAAAGCAAAAGTGCTCGACGTTTTTCATTTCGTTCGCGATCCCATTTTTGTCGAATAACGATCTCTCAAAAAGCATTTCGCAAAAAAAACCTCGAAAAAAAATAAAGAAACTTTTTCTATTCCAAAAATCAAGTAAACCATCACGTGCGCTTATACCTTACCGTTTCCTCCCACGAAAGCAAAAGTGCTCGACGTTTTTCGTTTCATTTACCATCCCATTTTCGCACCGTTTTTTCCGCAAAAAAAAATTGCAGATCGCCCGCGAGAAATAACCGAAGGAGATCGACAAAAAAATTCAAACGAACGTTGAATCTGTGGTCATTTTCGTTTTATTATCGAGAAATCATCGATCGATGATGATTTCGCGTTGCTCATTTTCGTTCAACAATGATCTCGACGACGAGGATGCTCGAACGGCCTTATTTTTCCGGCCGCCAAGGTTGGTCCGATCGCGAATAAATGTCTCGAACGATCTTCGTTCTCGCTTCGCTTTTTTTCCTCTCCGCTCTCGTCGTTCGTACAACCGTCCGCGATCTGTTTTCTCCCATAAATCTGTACACTGTCACAACATTCAGCGAGAATCGAGAGAGAAACCTCGTCGTGTTCTCGCGCGCGATAATAAATCTTATCAGATCTGAATAATGAAATAGTCGGGATAAGTCAATAAATTAATCGTTAAAACTTTAAGATTACGCGTATAATAATAATAATAATAATAATAATATATGTATATATATATATTAAAAATGAGGATAAAGGGATTCTGAAATTGATTGAACGTTTTGGTATTGTGTGGGAGGAAGAATCTCTCGTTCGTACGCTTCGATTTTTTTCGCGACGATTTTCTCTCGTTTTCCTCATTCTCCCTTTCTCGACGAATCGCGAATTCTTTTTCTTCCTTTCGAACGAAAATAAAAAAGAGAGAAAAAAATGTACGTACCCGCCCCTCCTGGTTTTTCTCCTCTACAATCGCGACATCTCAATCACCGAAACGATAAACCTATCGTCTAATCCAATATATTAAATAGCCCTATTGATAAATCATCGGCAATATATTAATTTCAAAATAATATAATTTCTAACGTCAAAACCCTCGTCAACACCCTCGTCGATCGCGGGAGTAGCGAAAGTAAACGAGGCCTTTCCGTCTCTTCTCGCGTCTACTCCTCCTTTCGCCTCTCTCTCTCTCTCTCTCTCTCTCTCTCTGAATCTTGGAAATTCGGATTTTCCATCGAGTGAAAAAAATAAAATTTACGCCCGACGATTTTCCTCGATTATATTTTCCTCGTCTCTCTCTCTTTCTCTCGAGACTCTTGGATATCTTAATAGTATCAAACAACGATGAATTTTTCGTCAGTGACGAAAAAAGGAAATAACGCGCGAAATAAAACGAAAAAAAAAAAAAGAAACATGATTCCATCCTCTTCCATCGTCGCTCTCTCTCTCTCTCTGACTTTGAAAATTCGACGAACGCGAGTTTCACGCTCGTCGCGGATTTTCCGCTCGATTCAACCCTAGTTTCCCCACCGTCGTCTCGTAATTGCGCGTCGCGTGATTTTCCCTCTCCCCCCCCTTGATTTTTTCGCTCAAACGTCTCGAGAACGAAACGGTTAGTAAAAGAGAGTTTTTTTGACCCATTCGCGATGAATTTTTCTCTCCTGGTCTCGGTTTTTCGTCGAAACTCGCTTCGCGCGCGCCCTCTGTGCGACTCTCTCAACGGGCTAGATTCACCGCGGCGAAGAAAAGGAGGAAAAAAGATGGAGGATAAGAAGCAGGAAGAAAAAAGATCGAGGATAAGATCGCGACCGATGGAAGGAAAACAATTTTACCGACGAAACCGACGTTTTTGCCCGCGAATTTCCGACGTTTTGAAGAAAAAAAAACGACAATCGATCGGATCGCGAACCCATTTCGATGAGAAAAGCGAATTTTCTTTGGGATTTAAAAAGAGTATCATAATTTTCAACGTTTTTCCCTCGGAAAATTCAAACACGCTCGACCGCTTTGCAAAATCTAAGCAGCAAAAACGAAAAAAATGGGATTCGCGGGTGAAAAATCGCGTTTGCTTTTTTTCTTCTCGTCATTTCATCGACGAGGACAGGCCCTTGGACAGCGTAGCGTGACTAGGCTGGAATTTTCGCGATTGGCCGTGAGCGGAGAGATCGAGAGGCGGCGGAGGAGGGGGGAGGAGGAGGGAGAAGCATCTTTATCGGGTTTTCATCCCGGCTGTGTGTCTTCGCGTCCGTTTTTTTGGTTTTTCTTTTACTCTTTTCACGTTTCTCAACATTCGACGAGTCAGCCTTTGCGAAGTTTCGCGCGAAAGATCGCCCACCGGGTGAATCCATCCTGACGTTTTTTTTCGCCGCGTTTGCGTAGGTTTGCGTGTGTGGGTTTGTGTTTGTGTTTGGTTTTTTTTGGATTTTTCGCGCAGAGTGCTCTTTTCGAATTTTCTCCCTCCGCGATCGCGAGACGAGGGAGGGAAGAAAAAAAACACTCGACCGGGAGGAGAATACGCGCTCGAATTCCTCGCGTGGGGCTTTTGTCTCTCGCATACGTTTTTTTCTCTGCTGTTTTGTTGGTTTTCTCTTCTTTTTTGTGCTTTCCATTGGTTCCTATTTCTCGTACGAACGTCACGGCGAGTCGAGTCATCCGGGATTCTTGACGAGCTTCTTGCCGCGGTAGTCGTAAACCCGACGGCAGAACAGCACCATGTCCGCTGGCACGGGCAACGGCGGTTGCCTGCACTCCCGGGGATAACTCTGTTCACCGGGTGGCACTATCAAGCCCGGACTCTCCAGGCCCTCCTCGATTCTCCGCAGATTCTTTCGGTACCTTTGGTCGGGGAAAAACAAACAGCGTTAACGCGCGAAATTCGAGGGAAAAAGTAGAGGAAAATCGAGATTCGATCATTTTTCAGGGTTTTTTTTTGTTTCAAAGGGTTTCGAAAAATTCGTGCCGGAAGTCGCAAACTTTTTGACGCCGCGATCTTTTCGGAATGAATTTCGAAATTTCGACTAACCGACAGTACTCGTTGAACGTGAGGATGTAACACTTGTCCTCGATGCACGCGACGCTGTTGGCGTCGCGGTGCCGAGACGCAAACACCTCGTCCTCGGTGTCGTAATCCGTGCGACCCTGCTCCGTGTGCTCCGGTCTGTAGTACCACAGTAAGGAGAACATCATTTCACCTGTGCAAAAAGATGGGAATGTGTGAAGAAAAACGATGGGAACAGCGTGGGAAAGGGGGCGATTGAGTTTCCGGGCGAAGTTCGTCTCTCACCGTCGTCGGGATTCTCCCAGAGCGCGGCGATCTTGGCGACAAAGGGCAAATCGGCTTTTCTCTGTCCGCTCTTCAGCAGGACGCAATCTCGCGGTCGCAAAACATCGCCGCTAACGTGCCTCATGCTCGCGTAACAACGGCGTATCGCAGAGTCCTCGTTCTGCGCAAATTTTCGCGGGGAATCGTTAAAAAACGGTTTTTCTCGGTGAATATTTTCTGTTTGGTTTTTTTTGTGGGTAAAATAGAGTAGCTTGGAGGGGGGAAAAAAGTTGGCAAAATGGAGATGAATTTCGTTGATATCCCGCGAGTGCTTTTGAATTTTTCAGTCGGTCGGGAGTAAAAGACGGAGATTGCGGAGATGGATGAATATTAAAGAGGAATCTCACCGTGAGGTAAACTTTGGCCTCGTACCAATCTCCCTCCCAGCTCCACCCGTTGCTCCATTTTGGTTTGAGAGAGCTCGGCCTCCTCCCGAGACTGCAGAATTCATCGAGAGCAGCTTCGCCGGCCTCTCGCTTGCCGGCGCTGCTCGTCGTCGTTCTCTTCGCGCACATCGGCTTTGTACTTTTCCTCTTTTTCTTCGCTAAGGCCGCAGCTCCTCCCCTCTTGACGACGTTGTCGCACAAATCGACGAGGCGACTCTTCCCCACGCTCGTCGTCGTCGTCGGCACCGCCGACTCGCCGATTCCCTCATCAGCGAGGGTCCCATTGAGATTCTCCATCTTTCTCCCGGCGACGTCCTTTCCGGCCATTTCCACGGATTTCGTCTTGGACTCGGCGCTCTTCGACCTGACCTCGACGACGCTTTTCACTCTGCCGTTCGTCTTGCACTTGCTCTCCGCCGGGCTCTTGTTCTCCCCCTTGGTTTTGCTCTCCTTGGCGACTCTCGTCTCGTTGCCTCTCGCCGCCGCCGCCGGGATCACCCTGTCCGCCAGGATCGCCCTGGCGACGTCGAGCTTTCGCGACACCCTCTCGATGGTCGACAACGAGTTTCCCACGCTTCTCCTCTTGGCGTCGCTGACGACGCTCGTCGACGCTTTGCGCCTCTCGACGACGCTCGGAGCTCCGTTCGTTCTCTTGCAACGCGACATCCTCAGGCTCTGCTGTATAACCTCGTCGATGGTCTCGTTTATCGACGACTCTGTCGCCGTTGTTCTCGAACGATTGTTACCCGCGCTGCAGGTGGTGCTGGTCGTCGGACCTTTCGCGATTCTCCCCTTTTTCGCCGTCACCTCGAGGACACCCGGGTCCACCTCGTTCTTTCGCTTCCTCGACGTCTCCTTTTTCTGCGACTTTCTCGGAGCACCCTCGACGACGGGAATCACCAACGTATCCTGACAATGTAATCGCGACTCGATCCTCTCCATCGCCGTGCAACGATCCTCGCCGCCGCTCGTCGTCGTCCCCGTCGAACCTAGCGACATTGTCCGCTTGTCGACCTTGCGCTTCTTCGCGACGTCCGACAGACTATCGAGGGACAATTTTCTCTTTGCCGTTCTCTGACGTTCCGCCGCCGCCGACGACGACGACGTCTCGTCGTTGGTCGCGTTACACCCCGGACGATTGTCCTCGTCGATGACTTTAGCAGCGACGATCGCCTCGTCGTCCACCACCTCCTGGACGATCGGCTCGTAATCAGGCTTCTGCCAATTTCGCCCGTCCGCGACAATCGCCTCGTTCATCTCCTCCTTGACGCTCGCCTCGACCTCCATCCTCTTGTCGCTCATCGTCAGCTTGATGCCGCTCGCGTCGTTCTTCATCTCGATCATCGACGAGATTTCGCCCTCTTTTATACACTGCTCGCACTTGATAATCTCGCACTTGTAGCCCGTCTCGCACTTGACGTTGCAGTTCGCCGAGCAGCTCATGTCGACCTGGTCGATGCCGGCGCTGCAGGACTCGCACTTTACGTTGTTGTTCTCGAGCTTCAAGTCGCGCAGCGTCGTCCTCTCGCTGCGGCGATTCAGCGACGATGTCGAGGACGACCCTGACGACGTTAGCAACAGCGACGACGACGACGCCGAAGAGGCCGACGAGGATGTCGACGTCGTCGACGAGGACGACGACAGCAACGTCGACGAGTGCGTTTCCGCCGTTGGCGACATCGTTTCGAGCTTCACCTCGCACGTCGACGTGCAGGCTCGATTCTGGCAATTGCACTCGCTGCTCCTTTTGTCCTCCTTGCGAGGCTTGTCGTTCTGTCGTCGAGAAAAATCAAAAACGTCAAAATCGAAAATCCAAACCGACCGCGGACACTTTCGTCCTTTCCTCCACGACGACACGCAACTGACCTTGGTCCGGGACTCGGAATCGACGGCTCGTTCTCGAGCATCAGCCGCGATACCGTGAACGGACGAGGACGGTGTTACACGCTGCTCACGACTCTGTGAATTGAGACTGCCGCGATGTGTATTCAGTTGGACGCGATCCGTGTCCCAGGCATTGGCACCGTGAGGAGGCGCTAGCCCGGCTAGACCTCTCGCCGGCGAGGGCGGCCCTACCAAAGCGCTGGGTGGCAATGACAGACCGGGACCCGATGCCACTGGCGCCCCCTTACCATTACCAATAAGGGGCCCAGTATCCACGTTTTTTGGACACGATTGCATCGGGCACGGACAACCTTGAAAAGCCGCATCTAAACGGGAAAAAGAAACAAAAAAATAAACGCCGGTAACTAGCCTCGCGATATACAAATTGTGGACTATGGTTGTCGTCAAAAAAAAAAAAGAAAAAAAAACACTCACGGTCTACCATAGGTCGTCCCTGAGCGTGTAAATACGCGGGATTTGGTGGTGGCGGTGGTGGCAACGGCGGCGGGGGCGGTGGATAAGCTCCGTAATAGGGTGGCATCGGATATTCACCGGGTTGAGGCGGCGACTGATACTCGACGATACCTGGACCAGGGGCGCCGGCTCCTCCTCCGGTTCCTCCGCCGCCCTCGGCTCCTGGATATCCGTAGTACTGCCTGTATCGAGAGGGAAGACAAATACACCTGATTAACTGACATTTTGCAAGGCGAAAAAGCTCGAGTAACCCGACGCTTTTCTTTTTTTTCAAAACAACGCGGCGATGTTTGGAAAGCCTCGGAAAGATCGAGGGAGAAAAAAGAGAGGCGAGAAGAGTGTTTTTTTTTTTGCACTAACCTTCTGTAAGTCGGCGCGTATTTGTAATAAGGCGGGTGCGAGTGTGGATGAGGATACGTCGGTGGATAACAGAGCTCCTGATACTGCGGCGGAGTCCCGTAATATTGAGGACAGTAAGCCCTGTAGAAGCCTGAATAAAAAAAAATTGAACGTCTCGAGTCTCACAGTCCGCCCTCGCTCTTCGTTGTTTCTTTATTTGCGACATGATGCAATTAGCGCGATATCCTTCCGGCAATTATCGGCGGGAAAGTGCCTGTTATCATCTTTCGCTCGGGGGGACAAAAAAAAAGCTGGACGAGAATTTCGCGCGCTTGGGCGGCTCGGCGAGGGTCGAAGAGAATAAAAAAGCTTCGTGTTATTATCGAAAATTACTCGACGGAAATTGGAAAATTATTCGAAAATACGCGTTTTTTTTGTTGAAAACTTTAAACTTTGATATTTCGCGCGAAATTCTCGCGAAACTTTGGCCGTTTGGGAAATGAAAGGCTTTTTATCCCCGATCGGAAAATCTCCGAGGCATTTTGGAGCGTTCTTTCACTCGGGGGAAAAAAAGCTGAACGAGAATTTCGCGCGCTTTGGCGGCTCGGCGAGGGTCGAAGAGAATAAAAAAGCTTCGTGTTATTATAGAAAATTACTCGACGAGTAATTAAGGACGTTAACGAGGTTTGGAGAACATTTTTCGGGCAAGTAAATTGGAAATTTTTTCGAAAATACGCGTTTTCATTTTGAAAACTTTAAACTTTGATATTTCGCGCGAAATTCTCGCGAAACTTTGGCCGTTTGGGAAATGAAAGGCTTTTTATCCCCGATCGGAAAATCTCCGAGGCATTTTGGAGCGTTCTTTCACTCGGGGGAAAAAAAGCTGAACGAGAATTTCGCGCGCTTGGGCGGCTCGGCGAGGGTCGAAGAGAATAAAAAAGCTTCGTGTTATTATCGAAAATTACTCGACGAGTAATTAAGGACGTTAACGAGGTTTGGAGAACATTTTGCGGGCAAGTAAATTGGAAATTTTTTCGAAAATACGCGTTTTCATTCTGAAAACTTTAAACTTTGATATTTCGCGCGAAATTCTCGCGAAACTTTGGCCGTTTGGGAAATGAAAGGCTTTTTATCCCCGATCGGAATATCTCCGAGGCATTTTGGAGCGTTCTGTCACTCGGGGGAAAAAAAGCTGAACGAGAATTTCGCGCGCTTGGGCGGCTCGGCGAGGGTCGAAGAGAATAAAAAAGCTTCGTGTTATTATCGAAAATTACTCGACGAGTAATTAAGGACGTCAACGAAGTTTGAATGACATTTTTCGGGCAAGTAAATTGAAAATTTTTTCGAAAATACGCGTTTTCATTCTGAAAACTTTAAACTTTGATATTTCGCGCGAAATTCTCGCGAAACTTTGGCCGTTTGGGAAATGAAAGGCTTTTTATCCCCGATCGGAATATCTCCGAGGCATTTTGGAGCGTTCTGTCACTCGGGGGAAAAAAAGCTGAACGAGAATTTCGCGCGCTTGGGCGGCTCGGCGAGGGTCGAAGAGAATAAAAAAGCTTCGTGTTATTATCGAAAATTACTCGACGAGTAATTAAGGACGTCAACGAAGTTTGAATGACATTTTTCGGGCAAGTAAATTGAAAATTTTTTCGAAAATACGCGTTTTCATTCTGAAAACTTTAAACTTTGATATTTCGCGCGAAATTCTCGCGAAACTTTGGCCGTTTGGGAAATGAAAGGCTTTTTATCCCCGATCGGAATATCTCCGAGGCATTTTGGAGCGTTCTGTCACTCGGGGGAAAAAAAGCTGAACGAGAATTTCGCGCGCTTGGGCGGCTCGGCGAGGGTCGAAGAGAATAAAAAAGCTTCGTGTTATTATCGAAAATTACTCGACGAGTAATTAAGGACGTCAACGAAGTTTGAATGACATTTTTCGGGCAAGTAAATTGAAAATTTTTTCGAAAATACGCGTTTTCATTCTGAAAACTTTAAACTTTGATATTTCGCGCGAAATTCTCGCGAAACTTTGGCCGTTTGGGAAATGAAAGGCTTTTTATCCCCGATCGGAATATCTCCGAGGCATTTTGGAGCGTTCTGTCACTCGGGGGAAAAAAAGCTGAACGAGAATTTCGCGCGCTTGGGCGGCTCGGCGAGGGTCGAAGAGAATAAAAAAGCTTCGTGTTATTATCGAAAATTACTCGACGAGTAATTAAGGACGTCAACGAAGTTTGAATGACATTTTTCGGGCAAGTAAATTGAAAATTTTTTCGAAAATACGCGTTTTTTTTTTGAAAACTTTAAACTTTGATATTTCGCGCGAAATTCTCGCGAAACTTTGGCCGTTTGGGAAATGAAAGGCTTTTTATCCCCGATCGGAAAATCTCCGAGGCATTTTGGAGCGTTCTTTCACTCGGGGGAAAAAAAGCTGAACGAGAATTTCGCGCGCTTGGGCGGCTCGGCGAGGATCGAAGAGAATAAAAAAGCTTCGTGTTATTATTGAAAATTACTCGACGAGTAATTAAGGACGTTAACGAAGTTTGAATGACATTTTTCGGGCAAGTAAATTGAAAATTTTTTCGAAAATACGCGTTTTCATTTTGAAAACTTTAAACTTTGATATTTCGCGCGAAATTCTCGCGAAACTTTGGCCGTTTGGGAAATGAAAGGCTTTTTATCCCCGATCGGAAAATCTCCGAGGCATTTTGGAGCGTTCTTTCACTCGGGGGAAAAAAAGCTGAACGAGAATTTCGCGCGCTTGGGCGGCTCGGCGAGGATCGAAGAGAATAAAAAAGCTTCGTGTTATTATTGAAAATTACTCGACGAGTAATTAAGGACGTTAACGAAGTTTGAATGACATTTTTCGGGCAAGTAAATTGAAAATTTTTTCGAAAATACGCGTTTTCATTTTGAAAACTTTAAACTTTGATATTTCGCGCGAAATTCTCGCGAAACTTTGGCCGTTTGGGAAATGAAAGGCTTTTTATCCCCGATCGGAAAATCTCCGAGGCATTTTGGAGCGTTCTTTCACTCGGGGGAAAAAAAGCTGAACGAGAATTTCGCGCGCTTGGGCGGCTCGGCGAGGATCGAAGAGAATAAAAAAGCTTCGTGTTATTATCGAAAATTACTCGACGAGTAATTAAGGACGTTAACGAGGTTTGGAGAACATTTTGCGGGCAAGTAAATTGGAAATTTTTTCGAAAATACGCGTTTTCATTCTGAAAACTTTAAACTTTGATATTTCGCGCGAAATTCTCGCGAAACTTTGGCCGTTTGGGAAATGAAAGGCTTTTTATCCCCGATCGGAAAATCTCCGAGGGATTTTGGAGCGTTCGTCGTGTTAGCATCAAGGTGGAGAGAATGAGAGATAACGAAATAATAAGCTCACTGGGTAAGATGGAGGTCGGAGGACGCACGGAGCTCGAGGCGTTCGTTATGGATTCCGATTTTCGAGAGGAACGCCACGAATTACCTGTGCTGTTGGCGCCAGCGGCCGACGTCGTCGAGGCTGCGACGAGGTCGTCCGAGCCCTCGGAATTCTGCGGAGGAGTCGGCGTTGGTTCCGGTGGCGGTGCCTTCACCGGAGGTAACGTCGGCGGATGCTGTATCAGTGGACCAGCCGGCTGATAATATCCTGCAAACACGAAAAATTCGAAAAAAACGACGTTTAAAAATGGACTCTTTCTGTATTCTCGGTGCTCGTCGCGAAATAAAGCGGTTAATTAATTTTCCATCGTGAGGTCGGCCGAAATTGCCGGGAGGCTCTCGAAAAAAGGACAAACAAACATTCGCCCTCTCAAAGAGAGTAAAAGAGAGAAAGAGAGACGGGGGGAAAGAACAGCTACGAGGCAGATCTCCTCTCGGAGGTGTACCGCACAGTAGCCCAGCGGTCGCGCGTCCGACCAGAGTCAAGGACCCGCGGGGGCCTCCTCTCTCGCCATCGAACCAACACACGGACGCACGTGTACGTTATAGCGGCGATTGCAGCAGCAGCAGCAGCAGCGCGGATAATCCGCCTCGTTGCTCGACTGAATGAATTATTTTCTTTTTTTTTCGGACAACTATAACGCGATGAAATATTTCGAAAATTACGAAAACACACGAAATTCTTGAATAAATAAGGAGGAAATATGATTTTCACGTCGAAAGCCGTGGCTGTCTCGTTATTGAAATTTCGTACGTCAAAAAACGATCCATGGGTGATTTTCTTCGGACGTTTGCGACGCGGCAAAACGTTGGATTTGGTTCGTCGACCACACAGAGATCCATTGACACCGCAGAGATTTGCCGTTACCAGGCCAAACTCGACTGCTCCTCGTTTGCCGTCGAGCCTCTCTCTCTTTCTCTCTCCCGTATATACGCGAACTCGATCGGAACGTTTTACCGTTTTATGCGCGAACAAAACAGCGCATTGCACACGTTGCTATTCCAGGATTCCCGATTACAACGTGTACGTGTACCTGTGTTCGATCTAAATGCCCCAGTTTGTCGATGCTCGATGTACACGATGAATTATATACAGGGAGCACTTTCAGCTCCACGATCGTCAATAAAAACAACGAGGACAAGCACACCGAGAACGAAATTTCAATCGACGATTCGCGAATCCATTTCTCTCCGTTTCCGCTAATCGTCGATTTTAATTTCGCCATGAAATGACCGTAAAAGCATGGCGTACGTTTGTCTCCTTCGCTGCAACGCAATTTGTCACCGGGACAGATGTGTTCTTCGGTCGGATGAAACACCGCAGATTTATCGATGAAAGGCTAGCTCTGTGATCAGTTTTTACGTATGACGCGTCATGATCCGCGAGAAACTACGAGAGGCCGATTTATTCATTCGATAAAACACGGCAAAAGAGTACGCGAGCGACGTTCGATGGAAGAAAAGAAAACATCGAGGTTCGATGACTGGCGAAAATAAATAAAATTGTCTCTTTGGAGTAAAAATAATATTGAGGCGTTCAATGCAGAATGGACCGAAAATGTCCTTCTTCCAAAGCAATATTCATGATAAAATTCTCTTTTGGCGCTGGACGATCGCGATCGAGGTTCGATAAATGGCGAAAGTAAATGAAAATTGTCATTTTGGAGTAAAAATAATATTGAAGCGTTCAATGCAGAATGGACCGAAAATTCCCTTTTTCTATACAACTCTACGGAAAAACTCTCCTTTGGCGCTGGATGATCGCGATCGAGGTTCGATAAATGGCGAAAATAAATAAAATCGCCATTTTGGAGTAAAAATAATATTGAAGCGTTCAATGCAGAATGGACCGAAAATTCCCTTTTTCTATACAACTCTACGGAAAAACTCTCCTTTGGCGCTGGATGATGGCGATCGAGGTTCGATAACTCGCGAAAATAAATAAAATTGTCATTTTGGGGTAAAAATAATATTGAGGCGTTCAATGCAGAACGGACCGAAAATTCCCTTTTTCTATACAACTCTACGGGAAAACTCTCCTTTGGCGCTGGATGATGGCGATCGAGGTTCGATAACTCGCGAAAATAAATAAAATCGCCATTTTGGAGTAAAAATAATATTGAGGCGTTCAATGCAGAATGGACCGAAAATTTCCTTCTTCCAAAGCAATATTCATGAGAAAATTCTCTTTTGGCGCTGGACGATCGCGATCGAGGTTCGATAACTCGCGAAAATAAATAAAATCGCCATTTTGGAGTAAAAATAATATTGAGGCGTTCAATGCAGAACGGACCGAAAATTTCCTTCTTCTAAAGCAATATTCATGATAAAATTCTCTTTTGGCGCTGGACGATCGCGATCGAGGTTCGATAAATGGCGAAAGTAAATGAAAATTGTCATTTTGGAGTAAAAATAATATTGAGGCGTTCAATGCAGAATGGACCGAAAATTCCCTTTTTCTATACAACTCTACGGAAAAACTCTCCTTTGGCGCTGGATGATCGCGATCGAGGTTCGATAACTCAAGAAAATAAATAAAATTGTCACTTTGGAGTAAAAATAATATTGAGGCGTTCAATGCAGAATGGACCGAAAATTCCCTTTTTCTATACAACTCTACGGGAAAACTCTCCTTTGGCGCTGGATGATGGCGATCGAGGTTCGATAACTCGCGAAAATAAATAAAATTGTCATTTTGGGGTAAAAATAATGTTCAGGCGTTCAATGCAGAATGGACCGAAAATTTCCTTCTTCCAAAGCAATATTCATGAGAAAATTCTCTTTTGGCGCTGGACGATCGCGATCGAGGTTCGATAACTCGCGAAAATAAATAAAATCGCCATTTTGGAGTAAAAATAATATTGAGGCGTTCAATGCAGAATGGACCGAAAATTTCCTTCTTCCAAAGCAATATTCATGAGAAAATTCTCTTTTGGCGCTGGACGATCGCGATCGAGGTTCGATAACTCGCGAAAATAAATAAAATCGCCATTTTGGAGTAAAAATAATATTGAGGCGTTCAATGCAGAACGGACCGAAAATTTCCTTCTTCTAAAGCAATATTCATGAGAAAATTCTCTTTTGGCGCTGGACGATCGCGATCGAGGTTCGATAACTCGCGAAAATAAATAAAATCGCCATTTTGGAGTAAAAATAATATTGAGGCGTTCAATGCAGAACGGACCGAAAATGTCCTTCTTCCAAAGCAAATATTCATGATAAAATTCTCTTTTGGCGCTGAATAATCGCGATCGAGGTTGGCAATCTTTCAAAAAACAAAAAAAAAAAAGAAAATTTCCGTTCTGCACTAAAAATAACGTTAAAACGCTCCATGCTCCTCTCGTTAATTCAAAATGCCCGTGTCCTCTCGTCCTCATCGAAACTCTCTCTCTTTCTCCCTCGGACGAAAATCGTCCTCTATTCTTCTATAAAATATCATCCATAAAAAGGCTCGCTCCGACACGAGTTTGCACGTGTGGCGAGTCATCAGCGCGAAACTAAGAGGCCAATATATCCCCCGTGTACGACACACAGTGAGTATACATGTATCTGCACGTACATATGTGCGATGTTCAACGTGGAACGGAACGAAACATCTTTTTCTCCAGCGGTATGTGTATACAAAACCTCTCTTCGGACTGTATAATCGCGATCGAGGTTACTCGGCTGCTCGGTGGCTGACGCCAATGGTGCAAATCAGGTCGCCCATGTTATTCTCTTTTTTTCCCTCTATATATATATATATCTCTCTATCCATCTCTCTATCTTTGCCTCTCTCTCTCTCTCTCTCTCTCTCTCTCTCTCTCTCTCTCTCTCTTCAATGTGCACCAGTGGCACTCCTCGCCTTGAATTGGCCCGAGGCAGAGCGCGTGCTGTCTCGCGCTGATGCGGCTCGCTCGCGTGTACTCTCCTCGCTGTGTATACGGTCGAAAAATCGTTTGCTCCGAAGCGTTTATTATTAGGGTCATACGATTTTGGTTTTACGTATACAAACCGCGATGCATGTGGTGGGCAAAAGGAGACATCTTTTTTTCCTCCTGCCTGAAGACTCAAGAAGCCCCGATCGAACAACCCGCCCTCGTCTATCAACCTTAAGGGGTCTCTCGTTTCCGATTTTGGAATTTTTCACCCGGCTAAATAAATTTTCCTGCCACAAAACTGCGAGTATCGAGCCTGGAAATGCGCGTGTGTTTTTCTTCATTTTTCTTCGGGCATTTTTCGCCGATTTACACTACCTGTGCCGAGAGGGATTTTGAGACATTTTTCGATCGTCGTTTTCGCGTCGGTTTCCTCCGACCCTCGTCCGTCGGATGGTTTTACGTTTCTCCCACCCGCACCGCCGGCGAACCACGCGCGTGCCCTTTTTCGCTTCCGCTCGTGCGCGAGCTGTTTTTTTTCTCTCTTTTTCCGCGCGTCGTCATCGCAGCTAGCGCCGAGGGTCTTCCTCGGGACCCTCCGCGTTTAACCTTCCGACACCTCGGCGCTGACCGCCTCCTGGCCCGTTTGGCATCAACTCGGCGATGTAAATCCGTCCCCCTCTCTCTCTTCCAACCTCTCGCCATCCTCTTCGCAGCCCGGCACGCGAGACACCCCTTAAAACGTTTTTTCAAAATTTCCACGCCGAAACTCCCCACTTGACCGCTAACCGGCTCGAAAAATGAAATATCGATTAATCGTTTCGGGATACGACCGAAATGCCGAGGAAAAAAGCAGCGAGAGAGAGAGACGAGATGAAGATGGCTCGCAGCATCCCGATTCATCGAGAGATCGACGTTTTTTTTTTTTGTCAAAGTCAGAGAAGATTCGATCTTCGGTCGAGTGGCAGCGCGATGAGAACCGCGTTATAGATTCAGCGGCGAAAATCATAGTCTCGAAAAAGACGCGTTTGCATCGTATCAGACCGCAACTTCCTCTCGGTCCATGGCCTAAAAATAAATGTTCTATTTCGAGAATCCACGGGCGAGAAGGTCAAGGCGTTGTAAACGCGCGTTTCGTCACAGACTCTCGCGGCATTTTCTCTCCCCCCCCCCCCCCCCGGGGTTTTTCCTTCCCCTCGTCCTTGACGGAAAACGACATCCCTCCGCGCGTCGTCTCTCCTCTCGTCGAACGCTGAACGACGAGCCGAGAGGAGATCGACGATCCACCGGGAAAAAAGGAGCGAAAGAATTTTCATCGCAGCTGCGGAGAGACAAAAACCGTTGCGGAAACGGAACGAGATCAGCGCGCTCGCGTCCGACCAGCGAGGAGCTCGTACCACTTACCGCCTGCTGCTGCGGAGTACTACAAGCTTTCACATCCAACACAATTCTCTCTCGGTAGCCGCAGAGACAATGAAAAAGTCTACGCGAGATGAAAAAACAAAAAAAAAAGGCTGAAAAGTTCGCGCGGAAGATAGGCGCGATCCTGTGATGCCGGGGACTGACGCATCGGTGTGTATGTTTCGCAGTCCGGCTGCGGGTTCTCTTTTCCTCGTCGGGAATAACAAAAAGATGGACGATAATTAACGATGCGTTAAATGGCACGAGAGAGAGAGATAGAGAGATAGACAGAGAGAGAGAGAGAGAGAGAGAGAGAGAGGAGGTACAGCCTTAAGGACCGCGGGGAGTGTCCCGTACGGGGACGGAAAGAAACGCCATCTCCCTGATGCCGCTGTGCTTGTATATAGAATACATCGCCTAGCCCCGGAGGCGATCTTCGCCTCGGCACCAGCAGCAGCAGCAGCCGCCGCCTTTTTTCTCCTCTTTTGTACGTGTACCTTGTGGCTCTCTTGACTCGTTGCCGGGAATCGCTTACACGAAACGCCGAAGCATGCACGGATTTGCTGCTTCGAGGTATAAACTGCCGCGAGAGGAGTTCATATACAAGACGGAGGCTGCAGAGAGAGAGAGAGAGAGGCTGAAATACTCTCGCGAGGTATGTAAGTGTGCGGAGAGCGGTTAACCCGTCGCTACTTTCTCCAGTGAAATGCCAACGGGTTTATATATATACTCGCGCTCGGAGCATATGCTCCTCCTGCTGTAACGCCGACGACGACGACGACGAGGAAAAGCGACGCAAAAGGGGCGACTGCAGGCGTAAGTTTGCACGTAACCGCTCTGATATCCACGTGTGTTTAATAATTATAATCAACCGCCGCTTAATCAACCGTACGCGGGCGGGAGAACGAGTTGTCGCGGGGGAAACTCGTCCGATTCGATATTCGACGGCACACGAGGAAGCCGTCGATGAAATCGGGCAAGTTTCCGCGTGCCAGGGCGAGATATCAGCGCCGCGGGGACTTTCGATCGTTCGGAGCCACCGGACTGCTCTCCGGACCGGAATTTCTCCAGGAGAAAGGTCGCGAGCGGCTTGATTCTCCGGTGAAATTGCTCTATTCGGTGGGACGATGAGTCTCGCGCGAGATTCTCTCATTTTGCGGTAAATGTTTTGCGATTCGAGAGCATCGTATCGCAGAGTGGTTTTTACGTGCTCGTTTGACAAAACGGATGCTGGAGAAGTCGTGAGAGAAGATAAAGGCCGCGAGACGAACGATCCGCAAAGTCGATCGGAAAGAATGAGGGAGAGACGCGAGGCTTTATTGATAAACGATTTTGTCGCAACCGCGGGCTCTCTTTTACTCTCCCGCAAATACGCGCGACACAACCGGACAGGGGAAATTATACGTATCGCGTCGTGGACCAGCTGCGACGCGAGCGCGAGGGGAAAAGAAGGATAAGAATGAGAAGAGACGAAGAAAGGATCGAGGCTAGAAAAACTCATCCTGGCACCGCGGTACGCGCCGTTTTACCGCGATCAAGGAAGTCTAATTGACAAAGATGAGAGCGAGGTCGGTAATTACGAAGCTAGCGAGTGATGCCCGCGAGGCTGCCGCTGTTGCGCTTCGCTAGAACGAGAAAAACGATCGCGAGAAAATTCAAAACGAGAAAGAATCATTCTCTCCGGTGAGGTCGTTGAACCCGCACGGGGAACAACGCCGACCGGCGGAGGTTAGCGTTTTTCGTCGATTTACGGATTCTCCGCCGTTTTTGCATTTTCGTACAAAAAAAACTGACAAACTTTGACGTTTTTCTCGAAGGAAAGTCGCCGAGACTCTCGCGCGCATTCGCGATTCGCACACGTGCGCGCGAAATGCACGAGTGCCAGAGAAGAAACTCGCTTCTTCTCGCTCTCTCGCCGTGCGGCACACGTCGCGCCACCTCCGACTTTGAGAAATCTCTCTCCACACTCGTGTATAGATTTATTTTACACACTCCACCAACCAGAGTACATTCCGTACCGCGTACGAGTCTACGCCGCGTTCGTCACCGGCGTAACCGCATTTTATCGCGATCTCCCGTCTCCCTCCTCCTCGAAGCAATTTTTCAAATTCGATATTTCATAATTGATTTCATTATTCGACTCTGACGGTGTCCGATCGATTTTATCGAAAGAAAATCGTCGAAAAACACGCTTTCGCTCGAGATACACGCATCTATCCTTTGCGAAAGACGCGCAGCATCCCTGGTCCATATTTCGCCGACAGAGAAACATCTCTGCGAGTTTTATCGCGAGAATTAACGAAAAGGCCAGCGATGCGGATTCAAATGACGATTCTCGGTCGAATCGATACATACATACATATATGAGTGTGTATATAGAGTATGTACATGTACCGCATGCACGTCTTGCGTGTCTCGAGCAGAGGAGCCGGGAGAGGAGGAGAGTATCGACAAAAACGGGAACATCGATTCCAGATATCGTCGTCGTCGTCGTCACTGCGAATATATTTCGTCTTCCCCCCCTCCTCCCCCTTCTTTTCCTTCATTTACATTTTTCCTCTCTTTTTCCCTCCAACATTGTACCCGAACGGGTGCCACTGACGACTGCGAGAGAAGGAAAACGCGCGAGAGACGCGATCGAATTTTAATACGCAAAGTCCGCACCGAGAGAAAAGTTTAGTTATATCTCGGCTTACTAAACTTTTGTTTGACTTTCAATGAATTATTAATTAATCTCCATTAAATTCTTTAGTTGATTCAAAAAGATTGGCCTATTTGCCGGTAATAAGTTTATTGAAAACAAGTAATAGTCGCGCCGTTGCTGAGGGCGAAAATAGCTACGGATAGGGGCACATGTTAATGTTCTCGCAGGGGTTGTTTTTTGTTTTCTTCAATCAAATTATTTAATTGAATAGAACAAATCATATAGTAGGAAGACATATTCTACTAAAAAATTTATTTGTAGAAAATAAAAACTTCAGTAGAGGTTTTTTGGAGTATTTGGGATTATAAGTATAACATTTATTTAAAGCAGGTAAAGTATTTTTTAGAAATTCATATCGTTAATAAAAATATGCTTGAAGCAACGGAGCGCATGAAACATAATCGATTTATTAAGTTCAACAAATTTTGTAGTTGAAGTAAATAAAAATTAAATAGCATCAATAAAAAATCTTTTAAATATACCATATTTAATAGATTTGATCAAAAAATTTTTCTCGGTGCGTGAGCGTCCAAGACGAACTCTCTGTTGAAAATAAACGATATGCATGCTGTCTCGCAGATGCATAAAAATTTTCCTGAAAAGTGCCTGTACATCGCGCATAAAACGTGCCAGTAGATAACCGCGAATATGTCTACGCGGCTGTAAAACTTTTTACGATACACGCGACTTTCAGCGAAAAGGCGAATTTTCCATATCGCGGATACGAGAGGATGCTGGATAAAGATGAATTGTTCCGTCCTCGAGAGGACGAGGGTCGGACAAAAATTTCGAATTACTCCGAAATATACGTTTTCGCGCGTTATTCGATTCGAATTTCAAAGAAATTCGGTGTTTCGGTCCGACGTTTCGGAGGTGATTCGAAAAATCGAACTTTCTCGAGTTGCTGCTGGGGATTTTGAATTTTTTCGATTTTTCGATCTCCGCAGCATCCCTGCCGCGGACTCCACCCTCTGGGCGTTCGACGTCCGCAGGGGTGTAGGGTGTGTTGCGTTTCCGACGCGAGAAGGCAGTACGCGTGTGGTCGAAAAAATAGAGAGAGAAGGATTCTCGCGGGTGCGGTTTTACTCCTCAAGGCTGTGCGCACCTCGCCTCCGACCTCGGTGAATCGCGAGAGAAAGAGAGAAAAAACTACGCGCGTCTGTGTCCACCTTGAATCCGCGCGCTCGCGCGATGCTGCTATATCGCTTGGTCGTATTACCGGTGGACCGAGACGAGTAAGTCTCTTTTCATCTCCCTCTCTCTCTCTCTCTCTCTCTCTTCTGTAAGTCTCTCGCGACTTTTATACGCTATATACACGCAGATATTGGCACAGAGGCGGCCCGCGGCCTTGGAAAGCCGCGCGATTTCCCGAGCGACACTACGACGCTCCGCAGAAGCGCAAAAGCGATCGCGGCGGAATCCGCGACCACCGCTAACGAGGACGCACCGCGTTATTCGACTTTTTCGTCTATTTCCAGTTTTTTTTTTTCAATCTTTTCCCGACGTAAAACTGCGAAGATACCGCGGGGGGTAAATCACGTCGGAATACGCGTGAATTTTGTCAAACTCCCAGGGGATCGTTGAAAACAAAAACGGGGCACTTTTTCATAGTTTTAAGATCGTAGATTTTTTCCAGTTTTTTTTCGTCTTTTTCCAGTTTTTTTTTTCAATCTTTTCCCGACGTAAAACTGCGAAGATACCGCGGGGGGTAAATCACGTCGGAATACGCGTGAATTTTGTCAAACTCCCAGGGGATCGTTGAAAACAAAAATGGGGCACTTTTTCATAGTTTTAAGATCGTAGATTTTTTCCAGTTTTTTTTCGTCTTTTTCCAGTTTTTTCCTTCAATCTTTTCCCGACGTAAAACTGCGAAGAATACGCGTGAAATTTTGTCAAACTCCCAGGGGATCGTTGAAAACAAAAATGGGGCACTTTTTCATAGTTTTAAGATCGTAGATTTTTTCCAGTTTTTTTTCTTCTTTTTCCAGTTTTTTTCTGCAATCTTTACCCGACGTAAAACTCCGAAGAATACGCGTGAATTTTGTCAAACTCCCAGGGGATCGTTGAAAACAAAAATGGCGCACTTTTTCATAGTTTTAAGTGGGGAAAAAAAAAAGACGAGCTGAAAAAAATACGACAATTTTCCGGTGCACTTTTTGCGATCGTAGATTTTTTAATTGGTGCATTACCTCTCAGCAAGTAGGCAGCGAGCATCATGTCCTTGAGCTGTGGGAGATAAAGGCCGTTTAGAAGGCCGTGATTGAGATAATTTAGGTTGGTGGCGTAGCTGAGCGTCGTGCCATCGACTCCGATGCCGATACCTCCTCCCTCACCGGATGCTGATTGAATCAATTGATCATCGAGCTGACGAAAGCTCGCGAGATGACACGGATGGCTCAATCCGTGATTCGTGACTGTATCGTCACCCAGCAACTCGCACATCTTGCAACGATTCTTCGTCATCTTTCGCGAGGCGTCACGATCTGCTTCCCTACGCTCGATATTTTCCTCATTCGCGACAAACGCTCGTCGCGCGATCTATTTTCACAACGGCGCACAGTCCGATCTCTCGTACGATTCAAATCGTCACCGCGCACTCTTCGCGTCTCGCTTTGTTCAATCTGCAATTTCAATTTTCATTCCATCCCCGCGACGTACAGGATCGTCAGCATCCGGTTTCTGGACCGGAGCTCAAGATCATCTCGATAATCGTGGACGGCGAGTAAAATAAAATCTGCATCCATTCCCCGTGCGAGAAGCAATTAATTTCGGCCTTATTTCGCGAGTCTCTTGAGAGTTTCTCTATGAGAAACTTTTGCCGGATGCTGTACGTGTCGCGGATGACGAAACGCGTCGTGCGAATGAAATCCACGGAGTTTCTAATCTCCCGAGAAATTTTTGATATTCCTGTCGCGTCGTCTTTGTCGACCGTCGTTTTTTCGTTCCCAACGTGACGAGTTCAACGAAAGATCGAACGTCGATGTTGTAGATTCATCGAAAAAGGGAAAAAAGAAGAGGAAAAGTCGCACACTCGAGGGGTTCGCGAAGGGACTTTGATTCTACCACAGCGTGGTAAGAATCTGGCTAAATCATCGTCGACACTGAGAATCTTTAGCTAGCATCGACGAGGAAAAGTGAAATTGTATTCGCAGTTTTTCAACGAAACAATGATGAGGAATCGGGCGACGAATTCGGTCGCGAAAGTCGTCTCTACTGCTGATAAAAAATACGTCAACGGGTGGTCCAAAATTGGATGCTGAGTTCAACGAAAGATCGAACGTCGATGTTGTAGATTCATCGAAAAAGGGAAAAAAGAAGAGGAAAAACCGCACACTCGAGGCTGGCTAAATCATCGTCGACGCTGAGAATCTTTAGCTAGCATCGACGAGGAACAGTGAAATTGTATTCGCGGTTTTTCAACGAAATAATGATGAGGAATCGGGCGACGAATTCGGTCGTGAAAATCGTCTCTACTGCTGATAAAAAATACGTCAACGGGTGGTCCAAAATTGGATGCTGAGGGTTCAATGCTACATCGGAGATGAAACCGACGTGTACGTCCATCTTTTTTTGGTTTCGTAGCGCGAAAACTTGGATGCGCATTCGGCTATGTGTCTACGATTATGTGCACGTGTGTGCGTCGACTCGTATAGTTTTACCGCGCGGAGACACTGCGGACAAACGATGGAAACAGACGGGAAAAAGAGCAGCAATTTTTTACGAGCGTCGCCTCGATGTTTCCAGGAGAGATAACAGAGGATATACACGCGTGTAAGTGGAAAAAGAGACGGCATCAACGGCACACACGAACGTACGTGTGGATACCGTTCAGCAGCCAAAGACGCATTGACTGGAGAAAAAAAAGAGATAAAGATGGAAAACCCCGGCGAGAGCTTATCTCGCAGTTGCTGAGTTGACCATTTCACGTTTGCCAATTCGGTTTAATACACGAAAACCATCCACTGTGCCTCTACAGATTTGTATATATATAAAATACATCGTGTACATTATTAATTAAAATTGAAATTAATTGATTAATTAAATGGCGAAAATTATGCGAGGGTGGGAGGCTGCGATTGTACAGAACCGGAAATCGGATGATACTGTGCGGATGAGAGAGATGCTGCGGCTGTATTTTATGTTATATTGGCTTTGGTTTTACTTGAGAGGGAAGGAGAGAGAAAATATTCGAATGGAGGAAAAAAAAAGAAAGTGACACGAGGACGCGAATAACATCGATGTCTGGAGAGGAGCGTATGCCCTGAAAGTGACAGACGCGCGGAGGAGAGATGGAAGTTGACGAAGAGGAAGGTTGAATCAGGTTGGATTCCGAATTTGGTGAATAAAACACGGCAGCGTCTGCGGTGGTCGTGACGCAAGTCCAGCGTCTTGTCGTTTGGATTGTCTCGAATATCGCGAGTCTTTACCGTCATCCCATTCGAAAAATGTCGGGAGAAATATTCCGATTTGAGTAACGACTGTTTTTTCGCGTTTTCTCGGGGAAATTTCGAGTTTTCGCGAAAAACTCGACGAGTTTTGTAACCGGCGGAAAATTTGCGATAGGACAAGGTTTTGAAACATTGAAAATTGGGGAAAAAAATTTCGACCCATTTTCGGCCACTTTTCCGAAATCGTCGAAAAGTCGAAATTTCAAATGGTCGTAACTGGGTTTCTATTTGTGCTGTATACATTTTTTGGGGGTGTTTTGGATAGCCCTCGAGTAGACTTAGAAAGCGGTGAAAGTTAAATATCGATAGCTGAATTGCTTCACCCTCAAAATCGATGTTGAAAATTGGCGAAAAAAACGCGAAGGGGTATGTATGGGAATATTGGCGAAAATCGACGGTTGATCTTTAAAAATCTGCCAAAAATCGAAAAACCAAGATATCGACGTGAACCAAACGGCATTTTGAAGCCTCAACAATCGCGAAGAGAACAAGCACAGGTTGGAGCGTCCATCTCAAATAGGAAAAAAATGGCAACGGTTTTAGTGGATTGAACCAATTTGGCAAGAAATGGCGAAAAATTTTCAATCTTCAAAACAATCCATATCGATGTATTTTTTCCCGCTGAATACGAAACACACCGACATTCCATCAAAAACTCAATAATTCAATGCAAAATTCCAAAAAAACTCTCGAGACATCGTAAATTGGAGGAGAAATTTAAAAAATTCATAATTCCTCGCGACTTTTCCAGGATTTTAGAGAAAAAAATCAGTCAGACTATAAACTTGAATCACATGTTTCGCCTCTGAATGAATATTCACGCGTTTTTCGCTGATTTCCCGCGAATGTCATAATCCGACGACTCTTCGAGTCTGGCCAAACGTCGGGGTTTTCGCGCACCGTATCCGAGAGCACGCAGCCTCGATCGACTGCTGGCATTGTGAAAAAAAGCGTGTCGGAGTGTAATCAGCGTTTGGCACGGAAGAAAAGGAAATCCTCGAGAGAAGAATAAAAGCGTCCTCTCAATCGTTTTACCGAGATAAAGCGATATTAAAAATCTCGCCTCGTTACGCGAATGCCACGTGTGTGTTTTTCCCTCCGTCGGTACAAATGTGCACATGTACGAGTACATAAAAAGTGTACATCATGCACAGAGCATTTATCCTCTCGTTGCACACGCTGAAACCGAGACTATCACGAACACCGTCTATATACACCGTCCTCCAAAAGTTCCCTCCCGTCTCATCGCGAAAGCTTATTTTCCAAACCCCCAGCCGCAACATTTTCCGCTCCGAAACAGCCCGTACGATTTTTTTACGAGCAAAAGGTCATTTTTTGCCATTTTCCGGCTTAATCACGAATTTTTCTTCGTCCTCCATCGCTCGGCAGATTTCGCGATGTTCCAGCCGAGAAATCGTCGTATTTTCGGTACGAGACACGGCTGATTTACGACGCGATACCCTCGTCCGTGAACTTTTGGACGACGGTGTACCTATACGTCATGTACTGCACTATGTACATGTGCACATCGAGGAGATATTATATTCGCGAGCGTGTGCAACACGTCATCGCGGGAAACGGCGAGTTCGAGGCTACAGAGCGAGCGACAAAAACGTACACGTGGCTGCCACACACACACACACACCCACGGTATCGCATAGACGATTTTCAGGTGGCCCTTTAATTCAATTCGGCTTCCCGCCTAAAAACCAACCGTTCGATCTTCGGAGAGTGCTTTTTAAACGTCATTTTCATCGAAAACAATGCCTCTTTTTGCAGCAAAAAAGCGCGAAGAAAAAAAGAAGGATCGATGCATTTTTTCATTCCGAGACGCACCGACTTTGACTTTGGATGTATATTTGACGAAAAGCTTGACAAAATTGCGTTAATAAACCTTGGCCCGATCCGTTCGATCTTCCTTTTTAAACGTCATTTCCATCGAAAACAACGTCATTTTTTGCAACAAAAAAGCGCGAAGAAATAAAGAAGGATCGATGCATTTTTTCATTGCGAGACGCACCGACTTTGACTTTGCATGTATATTTGATGAGAAGCTTGATAAAAATAGCGTTAATAAACATTGGCCCAATCCGTTCGATCTTCCTTTTTAAACGTCATTTCCATCGAAAACAACGTCATTTTTTGCAGCAAAAAAGCGCGAAGAAAAAAAGAAGGATTGATGCATTTTTTCATTCCGAGACACACCGACTTTGACTTTGGATGTACATTTGACGGAAAGCTTGACAAAATAGCGTTAATAAACCTTGGCCCAATCCGTTCGATCTTCCTTTTTAAACGTCATTTCCATCGAAAACAACGTCATTTTTTGCAACAAAAAAGCGCGAAGAAATAAAGAAGGATCGATGCATTTTTTCATTGCGAGACGCACCGACTTTGACTTTGGATGTATATTTGACGAAAAGCTTGACAAAATAGCGTTAATAAACCTTGGCCCAATCCGTTCGATCTTCCTTTTTAAACGTCATTTCCATCGAAAACAATGCCTCTTTTTGCAGCAAAAAGGCGCGCAGGAATAAAGAAGGATCGATGCATTTTTTCATTCCGAGACAAACCGACTTTGACTTTGGATGTATATTTGACGAAAAGCTTGACAAAATAGCGTTAATAAACATTGCCGCCCGATCCGTTCGATCTTTGCGAGAAGCTCGACGAAAAGGGTTGCCACCTGAGAGTCGCCATCCTGCGTGTACAAATATCGTACGTGTATGTACACGCGCCGCGTGTATATCGATATATTTGCGACGAGATACACGAACGCGCGTCACAGCCGCCTGGCAGGCACCTAACTGCAAACCCCCGCGAAGCGTTCAACTTTGTACAGTCGAGGGAGTCTTGACGTAGGACCTGTGCGAACACCACTCGCGTTTTCGTGTGTGTTTGCGTGTACAATGTGTGTATATTACGTACACGAGTACATGGACAGGAGCGCATGTGTACAGCCTTCGGTATATCGGAGTTACGAAGGGGCCCATAAAAAAAAATCGATAATTGGCGCACGTGCAGCGAGCGCATCGCGAATGGCGGAAGGCGTACGAAGCGCGGGGGCGACGTTATACATATCGCACGGACACACATGTGTATGAGTGTTACGTACATCCCAAAGGGTCAGTGACGATTCTTACGGTGAAAATAATGAATTCCATTCGAACGACGGTGCAAAAAAGGTGACATTTCGACGCTGTCGAAAAGTCGATCAATTTATCGACTTTTTTATAATCATCGTCGTTGAAATATCGTGATTTTTGAGTAGGTTTCCCATTGGTCGGACATATATACACATATGCATGTGCGTTTGGGTATCCCAAAGGGTCAGTGACGATTCTTACGGTGAAAATAATGAATTCCATTCGAACGACGGTGCAAAAAAGATGACATTTCGACGATGTCGAAAAGTCGATCAATTTATCGATTTTTTTATAATCATCGTCGTTGAAATATCGTGATTTTTGAGTAGGTTTCCCATTGGTCGGACATATATACACATATGCATGTGCGTTTGGGTATCCCAAAGGGTCAGTGACGATTCTTACGGTGAAAATAATGAATTCCATTCGAACGACGGTGCAAAAAAGATGACATTTCGACGATGTCGAAAAGTCGATCAATTTATCGATTTTTTTATAATCATCGTCGTTGAAATATCGTGATTTTTGAGTAGGTTTCCCATTGGTCGGACATATATACACATATGCATGTGCGTTTGGGTATCCCAAAGGGTCAGTGACGATTCTTACGGTGAAAATAATGAATTCCATTCGAACGACGGTGCAAAAAAGATGACATTTCGACGATGTCGAAAAGTCGATCAATTTATCGATTTTTTTATAATCATCGTCGTTGAAATATCGTGATTTTTGAGTAGGTTTCCCATTGGTCGGACATATATACATATATGCATCTGCGTTTGGGTATTCCAAAGGGTCAGTGACGATTCTTACGGTGAAAATAATGAATTCCATTCGAACGACGGTGCAAAAAAGATGGCATTTCGACGCTGTCGAAAAGTCGATCAATTTATCGATTTTTTTATAATCATCGTCGTTGGAATATCGTGATTTTTGAGTAGGTTTCCCATTGGTCGGACATATATACACATATGCATGTGCGTTTGGGTATTCCAAAGGGTCAGTGACGATTTTTACGGTTAAAATAATGAATTCCATTCGAACGACGGTGCAAAAAAGATGGCATTTCGACGCTGTCGAAAAGTCGATCAATTTATCGATTTTTTTATAATCATCGTCGTTGGAATATCGTGATTTTTGAGTAGGTTTCCCATTGGTCGGACATATATACACATATGCATGTGCGTTTGGGTATCCCAAAGGGTCAGTGACGATTTTTACGGTTAAAATAATGAATTCCATTCGAACGACGGTGCAAAAAAGATGGCATTTCGACGCTGTCGAAAAGTCGATCAATTTATCGATTTTTTGATAATCATCGTCGTTGGAATATCGTGATTTTTGAGTAGGTTTCCCATTGGTCGGAACTCGTAGACGAGAATGCGAGTCGGAGCGGTTTTTACACGGCGGGCACGTCGCACACGCGAGTGACGGACAGAAAACGTAAACACCACGCGAATCGCCAGTGTTATGTCACGAGTTTCGCGTGTTTGTGTGTGTGTTTTTTTATTTTGGAGTAAAAATAAGATGAACGGAGCAATGACGTTCCAGTGAGATCGGGGAGGAAAGACGGTGGAAGAAAGAGAGAGAAAGACAGAGAGAGAGAGAGCGAGAGAGGATTCAAAAGAGCCACCGACGAAACTAACGAGAGCGGAATTTCCAAAATGTTCTTTTTTTCTCTACTTTTAACGTAAAAAAAAATAATATCCCGCAAATTACGATTTGCCCGGCCTCGTCCGACGATGCATTCGTTCTACCGAGGGTGGCGAGAAAGAGCGATGCAATTTCGAAAAAAAAAAAAAAAAAAAAATTCCACAGGCTTTTTGCAAACGCCGAAAAAACGACTCTCGGTTTCTCAGTTTCGATTTCGAATCGGCGCGAGCGAGTCGTTTTCCTCCACGTTCGCGGGAAAACTAAGAATAAATCGCCGGTCGTGCGGGACTACCGCGAAGCCTGCTGTTTTTATTGATTTATTTTGTTATCCGAGCCGGGCGCAATTTCATGTTCTTCGTATTTTTATGAAAAATAAATGAAAATTGCGATTCTACGAGGGAGTTTTACGGTAATTCAGTGACTGTCGTGTGTGAATGTGCGTGTGCGGCGGAGGTCCGATAACGCACTCGGTCGCTCTACTGCGCGCGGTGCCAAGCAGTCGCCGCTGGTCGCCGCGCGTTGGCGTCTCGCGGTAGGCAGTAGCTCGAGAGAGCTTTTAGTCGGCCCGCGACGAGTTTGCTGCCGGACGCCGGCTGTCGGACGCGCACACACGCGCGCGTTCGGCGTTAACGCCGTGTCTTTGAAGGCGAATCGTCGATTCTTTATTTTCTCTCTCTCTCTCTCTCTCTCTCTCTCTCTCTCTCTCTCTCTCTCTCTCTCTCTCTCTCTCTCTCTCTCTCTCTCTCAGACAGCGAGAGATTCTTACGAAGAACTCGCGCGAAGCGCATTCCTGAGCTCGCCTCGCGAGCACTCGCGAGAACGCGGGCAAGGAACGCGATTGTCGCGCATGAACACGTGAGTCTCTTCCACACCGAGAGGCACGCGGAGCCGCGACGCGATAACGGCATTCGTCACCGTGCGGAGAGAGACTGCACGATTGATCGAAACGAAAAACGCACGCCTCTCGCGACGACAAAATCGACCCTCCGGCGGCGATTTTTCTCTCGCGAAAGAATCACGCGATTGCTCCTTTTCCATGACGTTTTCAGTTTGCACCGTTGGAACTCGACGAAAATTTAAATCTTGCCGACTTTTCACATTGAATTTCACACAATTTTCCTATCTTTTTTCACTTTTTTTCGTCAAGTTTCATAATTTCGACGATTACTGAAAGATATTTGGCATACATCGCGGAATATTAACGATAAATACGAACTTTATTCAACATTCGTTGCTTTCCAACGATGCAAACTTCAAAATCATCATTTTCCACCGTCCGTCTCTCGAGCCTCGATCTTTCGACGCTTACGCCGAAACTTTCATCTTTTTCTGCCTTTTTTCGATCGATAAATACAAGCTCAAAACAGTCCCGGAATTTTCCGCGGTCACGGGACCTCGCGGTCGTCAATTTTTCGTCGAAAAACGTAGAGAATAATTCGTGTCTCAAAAAAACGAGTGTGTATTATCGACAAGCCCGCAAAATTGAATGACGACAAAATTGAATGACGACAAAATCGACGTTGAAGATTGCACCGTTGGACCTCGACGAAAATTCAAATCTTGCCGACTTCTCACATTGAATTTCCCACAATTTTCCTATCTTTTTTCACTTTTTTTCGTCAAGTTTCATAATTTCGACGATTACTAAAAGATATTTGGCATACATCGCGGAATATTAACAATAAATACGAACTTTATTCGACATTCGTTGCTTTCCAACGATGCAAACTTCAAAATCATCATTTTCCACCGTCCGTCTCTCGAGCCTCGATCTTTCGACGCTTACGCCGAAACTTTCATCTTTTTCTGCCTTTTTTCGATCGATAAATACAAGCTCAAAACCGTCCCGGAATTTTCTGCGGTCACGCGACCTCGCGGTCGTCAATTTTTCGTTGAAAAATGTAGAGAATAATTCGTGTCTCAAAAAAACGAGTGTGTATTATCGACAAGCCCGCAAAATTGAATGATAATCAGTGAGCAAGGGCTGCGGGCGATAAGAGGGACGAGAGAGCGAGAGAGACAGCGTCTCTGCGTGTGTGCGGCGTGTTTGGAGCGCGCCGCAGCGGGATTTCCACGCTTTTGTATACGCGCACGTTTCGCACTTGTTGCTGTTGGATGCATGTGCGAGAAACGCGCGCAGTCTCCTTCGCGACGATGAAAACCCGTGAGCGGAGACTCGACGAGATTGCACACCGGCGTGCGTGACCAAAATCGCACGTGGACGCGCGAGAAAATCATCGGCAGAGCGCGACTGAGCGATCGATTTCGAAAGAAAAGAAAAAAATATGAAAAAACCCATCCCAAAAACAAACAAAACTACAAACATCGATATATTCAAATAATATAAAATTATATCCATCGATATATCATGAAAATATAAAATTATATATATCGATATATTATAACAATATATATGCACGTATAACACGGAAGGAAGCATGGAAAATCGAAATTTCGAATTTTTCTCATCGAAAATCGTCGACTATCGAGAAAACTCGAAATAACGAAAAGATCGATGTCGATTTAAAGTCCCGGGACTTTGCGAAATTTTCAAAATCACTCGACCTATCATTCCCACGGAAGTGTCAAGTTATGCGTCGCGATAAACACCTTAAGAATCAACGACAGTCGGGACACACGCGCGTTGCTCTTTTTTTCATAGAGAGGATCAATCGACATTCGTTTCGCGCGAAAGCCGCGATAACAGCGGTTTTTCCAACGTTACTATCGTAATCCCGGTAGAAAACGATATCATCCGTGCTGCTCCACAATTGCGAAGCTGATCGCGCAATTACACTCTCTCGGGAACATCACTCGCGGTGCAACAACGCACATTCGTTCGAGAACCGCTCGGGCACTCGTCACACGTTTAATCCCCCTCGCGGTCGGACGAGAAACGTGCGAGAGAGAGAGAAAAGAACGAAAAAAAAAGAAAATCGAACGAAATGCTTGATTAATAATCGATGCTTTTATTTTTATCAATTAATCTCCAGTCGTTTATTCGTTAATTACACCGGGGGATAACGCAGGGAAAAGCGACGACAAAATTCCCCTTAGTCACCGACACACACACACACGCACACACATGTACGTCGTAGGTATATTTATTACGAATTTACTCCGATCTTGCAACATGCAGAAGCAGCGCGGCAGCGGCGGCGGCGGCGGCGGCAAGCTCTCGCGCCGTCCGATACTACACTACTAACCACTTTGCTCGTGCTGCTTGGCACTGGGGGTCTCTTCTCTCTCCCTCCCTCCCGCTCCGTCTCTCTCTCGCTCCCTCTCCAGTAGGTCTTTCGCCGAGTCTCGTAGCTTCTACGGCTCTTCCCTCTTTCCCTCTCTCTCGCGCTTCTGTCTCCGATGCTCAGCCGGTAAGTAGATGGCTCCGTTGTACGCAGTAAGCATACACGCACGCACACACACGCTCGCAGACGCACACGATCGCGCCGCTATGAAGCAAAACCGTTCGAAAATCGAGCCGAGAACCCCAGAAGAAAGAGTGTACATAAAACGCTCTACATGCACATCGCGGGGAACTGATACGAGCGAGGATAGAGGTCTCTCTCCGTCTCTCTCTCTCGTCGGTCGATTCGGCCTTCTCCACCGCCTCTGGCGCAGCAGCTGAAGCTCGAGACGTTCCCCCCCCCTCTCGAGTCTCACGGAGATGTGCGAAGGAGAAAGGAGGAAGGCGCGACGCGCCGGCTAGCGGGAAAAAGAGGAAGGAGACGGAGTGCACGAGCGCCGCGGCGGGGCGCAGGGGGACTCGCGGCTCTCCGCCGGCTAGCCGGTAAAGTCGACGGTGGAGGTACAGCGGATGCGCGCGGAGGTGGAAATTGTACAAAAGAGCGGATCACGCGTGATACATGTGGTATAAAATACCATTGTATTTTAATTAATACACCAAAATATGTACATATTTAAGTATCTATTAACATATACATTTATATAAATATCCACGTATTTATATACATGTATATACATTATCATCAAACCCCGCCTGAAAAAATCGTTTTCGGAACACGCGGAAGATCCCTGCGACGTATGTGATACGTAATACATCCTACGGTACGTGCAACGCACGGGGAAAAAGGCGCCGGTCGAGTTAGCCGAGCGCACTGCCTATCCGATCAAGCCTGTGACGAGTCGAGAAAGATTTCTCACAAGAGCGTAACCCGCATATACCCTACACGAGCCACGAAACGATGCTTCATCTTTTTCCCGTCTTTTTCCTTTGTCGAGCTTTGAGAAACTGCTGTACGCGTCGTCCCTCGATTTCCCATCGATTTCTGTGCCCCCGCCCCCCACCCCGCACGTACACAAACACACCGAGGCTCGCGCGACGATTTTCCAGACGCTCGCGAGAACGACATCGCGGCTCGTTTCTCATTGAATTCGGAAAACATCAAAATTGTATACGAAAAATCAGCGCGTGTATTTTTCCCTCCAATTTCTCACGACGAGCGGAAACATCCGAATGAAAATTAACGAGAGGGAGGGGGAGAAGAGAAAAGCTGGTTTTTTTTTGTTTTTTTTTTCGTCCGCGCGGTGGGACGGGAAGTTTATCGATGTATCGACGGTTGATAAAAGCGCGTGTGTGTGCTTCAGGATCGTTTGCACGGAAACTAAAGCGTGAGTCAGACACGGATCGAAGGGCGAGTGTGGTTCGACGTTGCTCGTCCGGGCGGACGGCGATATGCGCCGCGAGCATAAATATAAGTATATTAGGGTGTCGGTTATTTCCCAAGTCGACTTTTTGTCGCTTGGACGAGCGCCAAATCATCGGTTCATAGCCCAAAACCGATATCGGAGAAACAAAAAAAGAATTCAATCGCCGTTGAAACGAGAAATTACGAAAAAATTGTGCGCCACCGAAGTTTATTTTCACATCCTCGATAACGAGACCTATTTTCGAAAATAAATCACAAAAACTTGTACGTCCGAACGGGGACTTTGGAATCGAGTGATTTTTTCGAAATTTCCCAAATACCAACGTGGGATGAGAAAACGAAAAATTGACATGAGAAAAAAGAATCGAATCGATGCAACGCGAAATATTCCGTTTTTTTTTTTTTTTTGCGACTTTGCCGAGTGAGAAAATCACCGACGTCCCAATGTGTATACAAACGGGGGAGATGATTGCGCGAATCAGCCGCGAGTTGGAGCATCGCGTGTGTTTACACACACACATGTATATTAAGCAATATATATATATATATGTATATATATACTATTATGTATTAAGTATATATATTATATATATACTTATATATATATATATATATATATAAGTATAGTATATAGTAGTATAGTATATAGTATATATATAATAGTATAGTATAGTATAGTATAGTATATAGTATATATATATACACATATACTATATACTATACTATACTATACTATTGTATATATACTATATATTAAGTATATATATTATATATATACTTAATGTATATAATGTATATATATATACTTAATGTGTGTGTGTGTACAGACTGAGAAGCCGCACAAGCGAGCTTCCACGGCTCGGATTCGGTGCTATCCGTATCATTTATTCCCATCGGGAGTGTCCGACGTCGCAATAATAAGAGGGAGGGTGACGCCGCGAAACGGTGATGGAAACGAGCCCTCTCCCGTCTCTGCACTTATTCCGCCGCATTCGTCGCGCGGTGTTTGCGCGCGTCGCGACGTCAATCGGACATGCATACGAGCGACGATACGTCGGCACGTTCCAGACATGTGCATTTATCTCGATAAATATATGCAAATATATCGAGTACCCCGATCGGAAATTTGTGAATTTTTAAAACACGAGCAGCAAGACTCGATCGGACTGAAAGACACGATAATTTGTTTTGATTTTTTTTAATGAAAATTCGGTATTGCGTGACGTTTTTTTTTTTAAGCGAGGCAAATGTGTGTATTAAGAGCATATATGCATATTTATATCTGTATTTATATGCAAATATGTATTCGTATTTATGTGTATTTTAAATGCCACGGTGGTTTGCTGTATACATAAGCCTATCTCCTCACACTCGGATGACCCGCGATTTTCCTCTCGCTTCGTTCGTCAAGCATCCACAGCGAATACAGGCGCGTGTTATCTCGTTGCATAACGCAGATACGAAGCGTACGTAGACGCGAAAAAAGTCGTGGGAAGAGCGGCGACGCTTTTGCGGCGAATAACTTTAAGGACTCGTCGTGGAGGATTCGTTTTTTCGTGGATGTCGGATCGTCGTGGAAAAAAGGGGGGGAAAAAGTTTCATCGAACTATCGGGGAGGGAGGAGCGGGGCGGGGAAGGAGAGGAGAGAGAAGGAGGACGCGCGGGACGGTAGAACGTGCGCGGCCTGCTCGTATACGTAATACGGGCGTTAAATTTGATACCGTTTGTTTATTATGTGCATGCGCTTTATGTATATAGGTATATATGTATATATATACATAGTGTATGTTACTACGCCGAAAAATGAGGGAGTTTTGGCTCCTCGGGGACGAGGAGGGCTCTCTCGACAACCTGGTTCACGGTGTACCGGATGTTCCCGGGCCGCTGTGTTCGAGAGAGCGGGCTAACGATGGACGACGCGTTGTACACATTTATATACACGAAAAACACATTATACTATATGTTTCTTGTATATAAGCGTGTTTATGTACACTTTTCGAGCTCCAACAGTCTACTTCTTCGTTCCACTTAATTTATTCCTCGGTCGGATGAATGGAGCGAAACTTGCCACTGCCACATGGTCCCCGCCGGGATGCACATACTCGGGGGGATATATGTATGTTTTTTTTTGTATATACGGTGCAGAAGGGAGTATATGCGATACGCGGTGGATGGGAAACGGATGAGAGGAAGGGAGAGGGGGAGGGGGAGAGAGAGAGAGAGAGAGATTTCGGAAGATAAAACTCGAGAGGATGAAAAATATCTCGCTCGGTCCATTCCCCTCTCCGCCGTGGCTTTTGTGCAAATTTCAACGAAATTCGGAACAACGCTCATTGACCATCCTCCGAGATTGCTCTCGACGTGAGATCGACGGATGCTGCGCGTCTCTCGTCCCGAGATGAATCCCGGAAATGACGGAGAAAGCGAGACCGAACCGTGAAAGTACTCCGCGATGATGCAAAAAGCATCGTTTTTGTCAGAATTCGTGCGGAGATATTCAGCGAAAACGTGGAAGAAAATGGGGAGATAAAGAGCGAAGGAAACTCCGAGGGCAGAGGCGGTCCACTCGTCGCTTCTTCCTTCGCTCGCGCGGGATGAGAGAGACCCCGACGCGAGCTCGTTGAGGCACACGCCGATTTGACGATTAACCTCTTTTTCTCCATCCGTGTATAACAGTCCGCGCGATTTACAATGCGATAAAATAGCGTCCCATTAAACTTGATCGCGGACTCTCAAATTGCGCGCGGATAACGCGAGCCTCTCGCGCTTTGACTGTTGACACGTATATATACCCCTATTTAGGTGTATATACCGGTAGAGAGAGAGATATATATATATACAGGGTGATTCATAGCAACACTGACAGCCAGTAACTACACATTCTCGACGATATACTGAGCATATCTACTTAGCCGTTTTTCAATTTTCAAAAAAGTTTTTAAACGGGAAGCAATAGAATCTGGAAGTTTTAAGCCAATCACAGTCGTTTCTTTATACGCGTTCGAAGACGCCTCAGTGCCGGATCAGCAAGGCTCCGATTCTACGCATACGAAGAACTGGCAGAGTTCAGGCAGAAAAGCATTTCGCGAGGGCGAAGGTCTTTTGTTTCAATTGAAAATAGCCGTTCTTTTATACGTCCTTTAATCGAACACAACAGCTATTTTCAGGGAAATGCTTTTCTGCCTGAACTCTGCCAGTTCTTCATATGTCTAGAATCGGAGCCTTGCTGGTCCGGCACTGAGGCGTCTTCGAACGCGTATAAAACAGCGACTGTGATTGGCTTAAAACTTCCAAATTCTATTGCTCCCCGTTTAAAAACTATTTTGAAAATTGAAAAACGGTTATGTAGATATGCTCAGTATATCGTCGAGAATGTGTAGTTTCTGGCTGTCAGTGTTGCTATGAATCACCCTGTATAGCAGAAAAGACGCGAAAATGCGATCCTCTCGGGCTCGAAATCGACGTCGCCGATAATCTCCCGTATCGAGTTTACTCGCGCAGGCGAACGCGATCAAAGTCCGCATCGTTGGACCTCACGGAAAATCCGAATTTCGTCGATTTACGATAATGAATTTTCCTAAATTTTCCGCATCTTCCCTGTCTCTCGACATCGTGGAATATCGACGATAAAACAAGGTTTGGGCACGTTTCGTTGGATCCCAACGGCGGAAAGTTACTTGCAAATATACTCTAGAGGATTCGTGGCGCGTAAGAATCTTTCCCACGCGCGATTCTAAAACGCAAAGAAACGGAGAGCAATCGCAGAGAGGCGCGACCGGCGCGTGGACCGCACAGCATCCGCTTTCGAGCTAATCGGGCCGTGCTCCGATTCCACCACTTCTACTCGTTCAATGTTGACACGATAACCCGAGTAGAAAATTTTGTGTGGGTACTATATGGCCCTAGTCAGATTTATCTACTAATGTTAGTGCCCTAGTGAGGACGCCTTGTAGGTGCCCGTAATGGATGGTCGCGCTCTCATAATCGGGCCCCAAGTTGGAAAATTAGCGGGGCCCCAATATGGATTCCTCAGTTGCGCCACATTAATCAAATTTCAAAAACACGCGAAAATATGATAATAAAAAATGTTCCCGATCGGTCGTGGTATAAGTCTACGTTACTTTTATTGTATAATCCTTGCAGGACTAAATTCTATATTGCAAAGGAGCGAAGTATTATTTCAATAGCCATTCTCATTTCAAGATACAATTGGTCTTTGATAAAAATAAATAAAATACACGATCTCCTACGTTCATGTAACGAGGGACGGGTGACTGAAAAAAAGTACCAAGACCCGTCGCTACTTTTTTCTTATATCTTTGCTCTACGTTATATGTGTTTGCGAGAAACGGCTATGCCAGAGCGCCGCGCTGCGGCCAGCATGCGTACCTTGCGTCCAAAAATGAGCGAAGTAAGCCCAGGAACTCCCTATTCAGTCCCTGATAGAGCCCCATCAAAAATCTGGTTTTCCCTGAAGAGACCCGAATACATTTGATATGGAATACCCACGTATATTCTACAGGGTCCTTATCGGGTGTTCCTAGGGCCATCCCTGTCATGGAATCCACATCGCAGCCCAACGAGGGCCTCAGTATTTATCCAGTTTCCCTATCAATTTTCTACTCGGGAAGCGTATATAATTAGGGTGGTTGACAAAACGCCGATTTCCTTCATTTTTGGAGCTTCCAGCGCCTCGGGAAGGGCAAAACGGAGCTTTTTTCGCGAAAATTTGACATTCTCCACAGATTGGAGTAAATTCCGGGTTTTCTCTCAACCCTGCCAATTTGCACTCTCTGTATCTCGATACGTACAACGGAGAGGGGTGTCTGATACATGGGTAACGCTGGTATATACCGTGTACCGAATGATACATTATGTACAGATGTGCCATATACACAGACGTGTATATACATGTAGATGTTTGCGGATAACAGCAGGTATACACCCACCATCCGCGTATCCGCAGGCACGTGCACCTTCGACGCTTGTATATACATATAATACCCATTTATATACCTATATATGTATATAAGCCTATATATATATAGATGTACCCCCGAATGTCGGAAATCCTTCTCCATCCCCCTCGGCAGAGAGGGATGCGATTCGCCCTACACGATTCGGCGGTATATCGGTATTTTCCTCCTTGCCAAAATCATGCGGAGGCTCGGGAGAGACAGAGAGAGAGAGATCGCGGTGAACATGGAGTACAGAGGCGGGCCTCGCCGCAATGTCCCAATTCTCGGGCTCTCCTCCATTTTGACTCGTACACATCCGCATTCAACGTTTTTCCTCGCAAGGTTGAAACAAACGGGATAGAGCAGGAGGGCGAAAAGTCGCGCACGTTATCACACGGGATGCTGTTTCTCTCGAGGCGAGATGAGACACGCGTCGTATCTCCTCGTTCCGTGCAATCATCTCCGCACAGCGGTGCTGTATGTGCTAGGATTTTCACGTTTTTTCCTCCCCCTACTTTGACTCTGCTCTCGGGCTTCTCGGAGAAGAGATTACACATCTTTATCCTCGTTCTTTCGAGTATAAAATCGTGATTATGCTTTTTTTTATCACGAGAGATGAAAAATCATTTATTTCAGATGTCTCTCTCTCTCTCTCTCTCTCTCTCTCATTTTTCTCATTTTTGTTTTGTATTTTGGTTCATGTACTATTGCTTTACACTGTATATTGTACGTTATTCTTACATCTCACGTTCGTTATATGCATATGCGTGAATTCCTCTGTTATTTTTGCGGATTTTTGTTTTGAAGCATACTGGAGCTTCTCTTTTTTGTTATCGTATTATGATTTTATACTTTCTTTCTATGCTTTGCCTGAAGGTGTATACCATGGCATAATAAATAACTCAACTCAACTCAACTCAACTCTCTCTTGCTCGGGCTGTCGACGGGTTTTTGCAGCGAGATTCGCGGGTGTCCTGTCTGAACGCCGGGATGTATATCGCGCGACAGATTTTAGGGTACATTCGGCCATGTACAGGGGAGGCTGCGGAGGACCACGAAGAACGATAAGCCTGCTGTTATGTAGCGAATACCGCAGGATGACGATATGTCGGCCTGTACGGGAATTCGGGACCGCGGGAATTCTCCACCGCGCCTATACCCGCCGTATCCGGAGCACTTGGTTCTCACAGCTGCTCTACACATACCGACGTATGTACGCATATACCATAGTACATATGTACTACTATATACGTTATAAACTATGTATTTACATGCAATATATCGTGCATGTACACTGCATATACGCAAGGGCGTTATCGGAGAGGGGAGAAGCGAGATATTTCGGTTATCAGGGCGATTAGAGGTCGAACGAAGGTCGTCCGACGTGGGGCAGTCATCGGCGGAAGTATGTCAAAGTGCGGGATGAAATTTCGAACGGGAAAGCGGCCGGTGATTCTATCGAGTGTTTTCGTCACCAGGATGTCGTCCGATGAGAAAACGATGATTTTTGACATTCAAAAAAAGAAAAAAAGGAGTTTTCTTGATTGCGGGTAATTATGTACGTAGTGTACATGCCAGCTGTGAAACCTCGATGTGGATTGCGGCTGGCGAGTCGCCGCAAAACGGCCGACAATACACGGTGCGAATTCGCGTGAGAACCGCGGTTCTCCTCAAGGTCGATAGAGTCGCGCGCCATCTGTAGGTCGAAAACTGGCTGTGGGAGAAAGACGAAAAGCTGGGGCTTGATATATGCACGCGCAAACAGATATATACATCGTACATGTACGTGTCACAAAGACCTTTGTACCGGCAATGAAATTATTCATGCGGCTCCGTCACGTTCGACGGCGAGCACTGCGTTATTATCGCAGAGCCCGTACAGCATCCCGTGGACCTCCCGGAGATGAGGGAAAGATCGATTTTGACAATCGCGGTGACAATCGCGGTGACAATCAGCATCTCCCGTGACTGTAATCATTATTTCATTGCTCCCACGGTCCAGAACTATTTACGCGGAGATGGGAGGGGATTTCCAAGGTCATTATCCTACTATTTTGACCCCGAGGAACGGCCTTGACCATCGGCGTATCATTTTATCATCGAATTGAGGAGGGTATAAATTTGAAAAATTATTTGGAGCCTTCCAGGGTCCCGGACTATTTGCCTGGAGGTGAGAAGGGATTTCCAAGGTCATTTTCCGACTATTTTGACACCGAGGAACGGCCTTGACCATCGGCGTATCATTTTATCATCGAATTGCCAAGGGTACAAATTTGAAAAATATTGAAAAATTATTTGGAGCCTTCCAAGGTCCGGGACTATTTGCCTGGAGATGAGACGGGATTTTCAAGGTCATTTTCCGACTATTTTGACACCGAGGAACGGCCTTGACCATCGGCGTATCATTTTATCATCGAATTGCCGAGGGTATAAATTTGAAAAATTATTTGGAGCCTTCCAGGGTCCGGGACTATTTGCCTGGAGATGAGAGGGGATTTCCAAGGTCATTATCCTACTATTTTGACCCCGAGGAACGGTCTCGAACATCGGCGTATCATTTGATCATCGAATTGCCAAGGGTACAAATTTGAAAAATATTGAAAAATTATTTGGAGCCTTCCAAGGTCCGGGACTATTTGCTTAAAGATGAGAGGGGATTTCCAAGGTCATTATCCTACTATTTTGACCCCGAGGAACGGCCTTGACCATCGGCGTATCATTTTATCATCGAATTGCCAAGGGTACAAATTTGAAAAATATTGAAAAATTATTTGGATCCTTCCAGGGTCCAAAACTATTTACGCAGAGATGAGAGGGGATTTCCAAGGTCATTATCCTACTATTTTGACCCCGAGGAACGGCCTTGACCATCGGCGTATCATTTTATCATCGAATTGCCGAGGGTACAAATTTGAAAAATTATTTGGATCCTTTCAGGGTCCAAAACCATTTACGCAGAGATGAGAGGAGATTTCCAAGATCATCCAGCCACTATTTCCCCCAATGAAATGCGAGCCCCTTTTTTTGCAGAGCGTCAAATGTCCTGCTGAAATCAGCGACGCGGAAAACGACAAACTTGAAGAAAAACAAATTTCCACGTTGTTTCAGTGGGAAATAATTCAAAAAACGCGATTTGCGAGGGTTGACATAAGCGACCAGTGTCGGAATCGTTGTTTCTCGAGCTGGCCAACTGTATCTTCGGTATCTCAAGAAGAAAAAAATGACGCTCCTTTTTCCCCTCAACTGCACGATACATCCATACGTAAAAATCTTTTTGCACGCGTCTACCATTCACAGAGTCAACGAGAGATCCGTAAAAAAAAATATATCGCGATCGAGTTTCGGCCAAGATTCACTCCGCCGGAGCTCCTTTTTTCCCCCAACGAAACAAACAAATTGTATATTTTTCGGCATCACAGTGACACTCCTCTGGCTCGGAGCCATCGGCAGCCAGGAGTCTCTCTGCGATGCCTCTGCTCTGTCGGAGGCGGAAAAAAAAAAAAAAACAGACTTTCGCAATTCGGCAATCGATTCCCGAGCGCAGCCTCCGAAATTCAACAACCACGACGGAAATTCATAACTCGCTCGCGTCTTTAAGGTAGTTCTATCGTTAGATTCAAATCGAGAAATTGTTTTGCAGTTTTTCTCACATACAAAATGGTTCGCGGGCTTCAGTTAAATAAGAAAAGTTGTTGCAAATCGACTAAAGAACAGCATACTCCAAATTCACGGTCATCCCAGGTGATATGTGCTTGCTCTATAATTACAAAAATTGCGAACAAAATTTTCTTAAGATTTTTTTGGAAAACTCGAGAAATCTTCTTTGATGTTGCACAAAAATGTATGCAAAGTTTTAGAAGGCTTCACCACGTAGAAGCCAAGATATTCATTGATGAAAATGCAACTTTTAACACGCGCTCTTACGAGAGACTACCGAAAATTGTGATTTTTACCAATAAATATCTCAACTTCCACGTGGTAAAACCTTCCAAAATTTATTACACACGTATATATGACATCAAAGAATACGTATTCAAATTTTCAACAAAATCTTAAGAAAACGATAAAACGATAGAACTACCTTAATCGCGTGTTTTTCCAGCTCGCGGATCGACTCATCGTTACCGTCGTGTCAAAGGTCGTCAAACGCGCTTTCTTTCCTTCTTTTTCTCGCTATCGCCTTCACCGAGCCTTCTTTTCTTCCAGGAGGACGACGAGCAACTTTATTCGAGATGAGGAGAGAGAAAGAAAGTGGAGAAGCCGGCTGTTGTGCCCGAAAGACGTTTTCACGGAGCATCTGCCCCGGTTTCGGCGGAGCCACGGACACAGCTGCCAAATAACACGAGCGAGATCCTTCTCGCGTTCTTTCCTCTCGCCGTCTTTCTCTCTCCGCCACACCGCGCGTATACCACGCAGGTATGGTTCACCCTACGACTGTAATAAACCCCTCTTTTTTACGAACCATCGTGGGTCTTTCCTCTTTTTTTTTTCTTTTTTCTGTCGTTCCTCTTGTATCTATACCGTAACCGCGAAGGACTCGTGTTCCTACTCTCAGACTCCCTCTCGGTCTTCATTATGTTTCACCGTATTTCAAAGTCCAACACGCCGCTGCGTTTCTCACCGCTGCTGCGAGCTTCTCGTTACAGGCAGCACTCTCTCGTGTATTGTGTGTCTTGCGATTACGGTATATACACTCGCGCTCCGGTGTACCCGAAGACGCCGGCATCGCGCACGAGCCAAACCGATTTTCCATCTGCACCTTAGGGTGGTTTGAAAAAAAAAATTCTAAACCTTCCCCAATGGGGATAACCCCGAAATTTCCCGAAAAATTCCCTACTCTCCGACTTCCTCTCGAGATCAAGATGTACCCAAGATACTTTTGCGAGAATTTTTTCCAAAAAACAGAAAAAATGACTACTCCGTCGGAAAGGAAAGCTTCCGGAGGGGAAAAATCGTGATTTTTTTCGAACCACCCTAATCGACGATGTGGAACAAGTCGCGGAGGTAAACGGTCGAGTTTTGGGATCAAGAAACTTTTTCATTTTGGTCCCCGCGAGGTGGCTCTCGCACAAACGACCGTATACTTTCCGTATATCGTTCTGCTGCCTCAACGAGCTCTCTCTCTCTTTCTCATTTTCTCTCTTTTATTCTCTCTCTTAGAAGCGGCACGCGCGCTCCACGCTACGATAACTCCTCGCTCGCTCGTCTATCCCGCGCAGCTGAGATTTTTCCTAAGGATTATCCACGCGCGCCTTCGTCATTCATCCCGAACGTATAAATTTATTCTTCCACCGAATTACTCTCGCGACTGCTCTATACGCATCAACGCTATGACACACCAGGAGGAAGATTCTCGATACACAAATATTTCGATGCTGATACACAAATATTTCAGAGGATCGACGGAATCGAGAGGGAAACGAGCAAAAAAAAAATGCAGATTGGAGAATGGGAGAGGGTGCACAATTTTTCAATGTTTTCTAATTTTTCTAATTTTTAAATAATAATTGTATAATTACGACGATGCTGATAAACAAATATTTCAAAAGATCGACGGAATCGAGAGAGAAACGAGCAAAAAAAAATGCAGATCGGAGTACGGGAGAGGGTGCACAATTTTTCAATTTTTTAATTTTTAAATAAAAGTTGTATCATTATCAGTATGCTGATGTACAAATGTTTCAAAAGATCGACGGAATCGAGAGAGAAACGAGCAAAAAAAAATGCAGATCGGAGTATGGGGGTGCACAATTTTTAAATTTTTAAATTTTTAAATAAAAATTGTATCATTATCAGTATGCTGATGTACAAATATTTCAAAAGATCGACGGAATCAAGAGAGAAACGAGCAAAAAAAATACAGATCGGAGAAAGGGAGAGGCTGCATAATTTTTATAATGTTTTCAAATTTTTCAATTTTTCAGTTTTTAAATATCAATTGTATCATTATTACGATGCTGATATACAAATATTTCAAAAGATCGACGGAATCGAGAGAGAAACGAGCAAAAAAAAATGCAGATCGGAGTATGGGAGAGGGTGCACAATTTTTCAATTTTTTAATTTTTAAATAAAAGTTGTATCATTATCAGTATGCTGATGTACAAACATTTCAAAAGATCGACGGAATCGAGAGAGAAACGAGCAAAAAAAGAATGCAGATCGGAGAATGGGAGAGGGTGCATGATAAAACGAGAGCAGGAAAAGTGACAATTTGGAAAGCAAAAAAACCAGATGGGAGGAGAGAGAAATCGAGCCGACGAGCGTCAATGTGAATTCTCCGCGCGTATCTCTTTATTCCGCGGTTGCAAGTGCATGCGCGCACGATTATGAAATCACGCGGACAGATCCATCCGTTCTGCATGCGATAAATATACGTACTCACGCGAAACACGTATATTTAATCCTATCGTGCTGTTTCAATCAACGATCGCGAGCGCTCCCCTCGCTCTCCTCGGAGAACGCATCACGAGCGCGGCGAGAGATCAATTCACATTTTAACGTTCGCGCATGTATAATTATACAGCGCCGCGAGAACCGGCGGCGGGAATATCATGCGGCTAATTTCATAAAATAAAGGGTTTTGTGCGACGATCGCGATGCTCAAAGGGGGCGAGAGAACGATTTTTTTTTTCAAACTTCATCGCAAAACATCGAATCACCCCCGGAGGCTGCGGCGAATCGCGGGACGATGCAAATTTTATGCGTTTCCCCCTCCTGCTCGATTCCGCACTGACCTCCCCCCCCGTGCTCCTTCCTCGACGCGATTTCACTCTACTTTTTTTTTTTCGTTTTTATAATCCCAGCAGTCTCCGCGGGACGGTTTTCGAGAAATTTCACCCCCTGTTTATATTTTCGATAAAAAAAAAAAAACACCACAGAGTCCGATGAGAAATATCGAGAGGAAAAACGAGGTGTTTGGCAGATTTCCGAGGCCTTTAAAAATCCGCGAAGGAGCTTTTTGGTCGAACGCCGATGAGTTTTATTTTTTTTTCCTCCGGTTGCGAAAATCGCCGATATTTCGGTGGGAACGCGATCATTTGGTGGAAAAATCGCGGGATTTTCTAGAACGACGGTGACCCGACTGATTTTTCGAGCCTCGTATGTACGAGAGGACTCTCTCTCTCTCTCTTTCTCTCTCTCTCGCGTGTATCGATGTACGGACGGTCGAAAACGTCGCACCGATATATGTGGCACTGCGAAACTGCGTCATTCCCTCGGTAACTACGTAACACGGCGGCTTGCGTCAAGATACCAGCCGGATCGGAAGCGGAGAGGAGACAAGGAGGGAAAGAAGAGTGACAAGCTCCCCCTCCTCCCGCTCCTCCCGCAGCAGCTCTCTCGTACACGAGAGAGGAGCAAAACGCTGCTCGTCGACAATTATCGTCGTGAATTCCGTCATTGCGACGTAAATTTGACACTCGCGCTGTACATTAGGGTGTCTCGTTCTCGGCCAACATTTTTTTCCTCGAGAAACATTTTCACCCGCGTCGAAACGCAAAACTTTCTTTTTTCCATGAAAAATAACCTACCCGCCACACCTCACGATCGCAAAAACACGGAAGATTTACTCAAATTTGAAAAAAATCGCTCGACGATGCTGCGCCGATCATTTTCCCATATATCCATCGGTATTTCCGCAGATTTTCGGGATTTTTGATTCGCGAAATTACTCGTTGAGGTACGGCTCCGTGGAAAAATTAATTCGGTAGTTTATTCAAATTTGAGAGAAGAGGGTGATTTTTTTTCTCGAATTTTCGGATTTATTTTGAATTCTTTTTTTTTTTATGTTTAAGATCGTTCGTTTTTTGTTTTTTGAATCGGACGGGTGAGAAGTTGCCGAAGAATCAAACGCACCCTGAGGCATACACGCGTTTTTTGGGTTTTTCCTCGATGGAAACCGAGCCGAACGTTTTTTTTTCCTTCTCCTCCTTCGCTCCGTCTCCGAACCGTTTTTGCTCGAAGTCTCCGTCGAGCGTACACGCACGAGTGTTTCCTTCCGTCTCAAAGTTGAATAAATTTCACGGCAAAAGCAAACTGTATCGAAAAAAACGTCGAAACTCGACGATCGGAAAAAAAAAATTCACGACACGAAGAATGAAATAACGAAAAATAATTTCACCGATTTTCATCGCGACGAAAAAAAAAAATTCACGAAAATTCACGTCCGATTATTCGATCGATCGAAAAGACATCGATCTCGCGTACGCACGGACTGCAATTTGTTCGTAATTATCTTTGAACAACGAACAAAAAAACAATTTACGCGAGAAAGTGTCCTCTCCGGCACGTGTCGGTCCCTCCCCCCTCTCCCTCTCGCATGACCTCGCAGTTCCCTCGACGTGATACAAGCGACGCTTCGGAGCGAACCGCGGGAGAATAAAGCGCAACCGCGACGAGATATTCGATCAAAAATGAGGGAAAAAAAAAAGCAGAAAGAGACAACGATCGGAAATCGCCGATCGACAGCGCGCGCGTCTCAGAGTCGCTTCGGAGGGGGAAAAAAAAAAAAAAAGCGAGGAAAAAATAATCGTTGGAAATAACCGAGCAAAGATACGAAAAATCTATTTTTTCGAGTGAAAAAAAAGTGACGAGGCGAACGAAATAAATCCGAGAAAACAATCGAGGATTAAAATGTTTGGAAAATAGGCGAATAACGCGAATGTATATTCGATTTTTTTTTTGCTCGAAGAGGCTCGCGAGAGGAGAGAAACTCCGAAAAGGAGATAAAAGAGGATAAAAGAGGATGACCGTGTTTTTCGCAAAGACGAGCGGGATAAGGAGGAGGGGAGGGGGGGAAGGAGCATATCGGAGCTCGGAAACCGCCGAGACGCGATACCTGCTGCTGCTTTTCGTCGTCAGCATCGGGAATACGCCGTCGTACAGCGCGAGGCTCGCGTGTGCGCGTCCGTGTACCAACGCGCACACGCTCTCTCATCTCGGATGCTGCGCCGAGAGAGGGAGATGGAGATGCTGCGTACTTTTGGAGCGGCGATCTCGCAGAGGTTCTCAAACGCTCCCGACGCCTCAAAGTGCGCGCCGCCGCCATTTTCACTTCGCCGGAGCCTTTCTCCCTCGGAATTACAATGCCGAAAGAAGGCAACGGCGAACACGCAACGGTTTGCGACAACGAGAGAAGGGAGGACAAAAAAAATCGATGATTTTAACGACATTTTCGCGGTTCTCGGTTTAAGAATCGTCGGGATGTCCGGAGAGATCGTTACTCAAAAAATTTGCGAAAATTTGAGCACATCTCGACGACGAAAATGTCATGAAAAATCGAGTCGAGAAGCCTTTCGAGTCCTTTCTCGTCTCTACGTGAACAAAGATGAGGGAGAGAGAGAGCGATATTGGAAGACAATAAAAAAAAAACGTTGACATCGCGCGGAGAGAATCGATATCCGATATATCGACACGCGTTCGCTCCCGACGATGGACACGAGGATGACAAAGACCGGCGGGTGAGAGGGTGTGGGGGGGGGGGGGGAGGGAACGGTGGTTATGCACTCGGGATGAAATCGCTACGCGGGAGGGCAAAAGTCAATGCCTGCAGCGGACGAGAGACGAGAACGGACGGAGGACCGCGCGCGCGGTTCACGTCGCCTCGATCACAAGGACGTTCAAGGACGTTCGAGGACTCGCATCGCCGGATTATTCGATAGTCAATTACACGAAAACGAGATGTACGCGCGGACAAAGTCGGCTCGATGGTTGATATCGCGGCGGGGACCGATTCAAATCGCGAGGGATGCTGCGGCATGGACCAGCACAAAGTTAGGGAGCTTTGAATTTTCTCACGCGCCAAAAAATGAGCATCTAATTTCTTTCGGAACCAGTGGGAAATACACCCGAATTTTTATTCGTCATCGATTATTCGTACGATTTTGAAGATTGCATTTTTGGAATCCAACGAGATGTACGAGAAAATGTATAATGAGAGTTTTGGGAAATTCAATGTTAAAGATCGAGAAAAATCGCCGACGTTGTGCAAAGTTCAAGATCGTCGTTCGATCGCGCGTAAACTTGCCTGCGAACATCGTGTTCGCAGGTTTCTGAGGCCTTTTGCACCGAATTATGCCCAATTTTTATTCGTCATCGATTATTCGTACGATTTTGAAGATTGCACCTTTGGGATCCAACGAGATGTACGAGAAAATATAATGAAAATTTCGGGAAATTCAATGTTAAAGATCGAGAAAAATCGCCGACGTTGTGCAAAGTTCAAGATCGTCGTTCGATCGCGCGTAAACTTGCCTGCGAACATCGTGTCCGCAGATTTCTGAGGCCTTTTGCACCGAATTATACCCAATTTTTTTTTGTCATCGTTTATTCGTACGATTTTGAAGATTGCATTTTTGGAATCCAACGATTTTGAAAATTGCATCTTTGGAATCCAACGAGATGTACGAGAAAATATATAATGAGAGTTTCGGGAAATTCAATGTTAAAGATCGAGAAAAATCGCCGACGTTGTGCAAAGTTCAAGATCGTCGTTCGATCGCGCGTAAACTTACCTGCGAGCATCGTGCAGCGTTTGCGCCCCGATGAACCAAAAAGAGCGCGTCTCGGGCTCGTGGATGTAAATTTACATAATTTTACTCGCCGACTCGTGCTGAAAAATGTTTTTTTCAACTTTTCCGAACGATCGATCGTTCGACGACGTTTCGCGCAAAGTTTCTCCCGCCTTCTCTCTCCGTCTTTTTTCCGCATAGCCAGCACGTGGGCACGCGAAACTTTCCACGTGAATGTACACGGAAAAAAAAATCCCGTAAATTTTGATGGAAATCCCATCAAAATGTACTGTGTTTCACATTACTAGCGCCTCTCGGTACGAAACCATTGATATTTGCTACGTAAAACTGTAAAAAGTACACGCCACGTTTCACACAAAGAACTGTACGACTACTGAGTTTATGCTAAGCGATTGATAAATTTTCGCAATGTGAAACTGAAAATAGTAGATGAACCGACTCACGACTTTTTACAATGTGAACTTGTAAACAGTAAATGAAGCGACGCACCACTTTGTTCAATGTGAAACTGTGAACAGTAGACAAATCAACCCACGAGTTTTTACAATGTGAACCTGCAAGAAGTACACGAACCAACCCACAAATTCTTACATTTAAAAATTTTATAAAATGAGCGACTCGATTGACAAATTTATACACTGTGAAATGGCAAATAATGCAGACAGTGAATAGCTCTATGTTAACCTAACACCATTATTTTCACAGATTAAATATATATATATATATATCGTTAGGAAAATACCAATCAATCTTTTTAAAAATACTTTTATTCTCAATCACCAAAATGGATATAACTTCAAAATTCGCTTACAACATTTTGGAAAATTGTAATTTCCCACAAGTACTGCATTGTGGAATGCTTAATTTGTATCTGTCATTGCTATAGATAAAATAAGAAATAATTCCAATTAACCAATTCAGGTATAGCAAAAATCCTTCTAAAGTCGAGGACAATAATTATCGTTGCTATGCTGCTATTATATGTTCTCCCTGTCTCATGATCGTTTGTGAGCGAGATCGTGGCAATGCGCCGCGCTGCGGCCAATGAATGCGTGGCCAAGCTGACGCGTCCACGCGTTTACGGTGTACATTGTAAAAATTCGGGGATACGCGGTGAAATGTCGAATGCCTGTTGGAATTTTAAGTAAGCGCATTGAAATTTTGCAAATGTAATCACGTTAATATGTGCAAAGTATTCGTATTAGTATTTACCAACAATCCACTATTAAAATTTGTTTCGCACGATTCATTAGCAAATGACAATCGGCACTGTAAAAATTAAATTCGTACGTATTGCATTTTTCAGCAGATAATACCACATGTTAATGAAATTAAATCTCTATTTTGACATTCACTCGTTGAAGTATTTTATGGTTTAAATCGGTGAATACCAGTTGAATCCCACCGTTGTTTTTTCAAATATATTTTTCAATTTTTCTTCGGTAACCTGTATGTTTTACGTCTGAAGTACAGCGATATTTTATATTTAATATGTAACTTCTACTATTTACTGTTTAACGGTGATCATTAGGGGTTTTTACAGTTTACAACTGCATTTCTTCGAGTTCAAATGGTAAAAAAGCACGCCTGATCCATTATTTTTTAATGAAGGTTCAGTAATGTGATTAGTTTACAGTGTGAAACTGCATATGCTCATCTATTCCCCACTGATTTTTGAACATCAGTCATCACTTTTCACGAATCATTTTTTTCCGTGTAGCTTTCAAAGACGCGCGAGCGTTTCGTACTTTGCGAAAGTTTCACGCGCGTTTTGTCTCGTTCTCATATATTTACATACACACACGGACGCACATGTATGGGGAATTCCATGTAAAATAGTGTAAATAAATTCGAAAAAAGGCTAAATCGCTGGACCTTCGTGGCGCGACGGGATGCTGCGCGTGGATGGAATATGGGGGGGGAGAAAAAAATCTGAAAAAAAAAGATCTAGAGTGTAAATTTGGGGCGAAAATCGCGGGGAGTTTTGCCCGCCGATTTCGCGCGGAATTCCTCGTGTGCGCAGAGGCCACGTGTGCGTCACCGTGTATTTGGGTTACAACTGAAAACCACCGCATTTCCGGCACTGAAATCGAGACTGACGATTCTCCAAGGCCACTGAAACGCGGTTTTTCGGACGTGGTAGCTGTATACATGATCCCGTACGTGAATCGAGAGTATGAGAGAACGTGTGTGTGTGTGTGGACGAGTGTTTTTTGCCGAAAAATTCTCACGCTCACCGCGCGGCCCGAGAAACGGTGTGTTACGCTGCTGTTGCACTTTTGACTCGCCCTCTCCCGGCGGCTTTCGTACAGCAGCCCGGCCGACTGGCCGCAATTACGTACCGGCGAGTTACTTCCGGCGCAGTTGTTCCAACGTCTCTTGTTTTCTCTCTCTCTCTCTCTGTCTCTCTTTCTCTTTTGCTCTTTTTTCTGTTCCATCCCTACCTCGTCCTGGCTGTTTCTCGCTCTCTCTCTCTCTCTCTCTCTCTCTCGATTCTCTTTAACCTTGCTTCAACCTACTCGAAGGCGAGTGAAATTAAACCCGATCCGTCCCAAGAGAGCGGGATCAGCCTGCCGCGGTCCCGTGAATCGCGAAAAAATAAATTTTATGAATTTTAGATTCGCCAATCCATGATGGAAGCGACGCGGAGGGTCAAGGGGCTTCCTTGGGATCGGAGTGGTATGGAAACGCCGTTGGGAGTCTTTTTTCATCTCCGCGATGGGACTGCTGGGCCCTGGGCCCGATTTTTCATCGAAAACTCGGTATCTCGGTCGGAAAAACTATTTTGATTCGAATAACAGCTGTTTTTTCGCGAAAAACTCGACGAGTTTTGTAGCGGGCGGAGAATTTGCGACGGGACAGGTGGTTGAACCGTCGAAAATTCGAAAAAAAAAATTTTCGTCATTTTTGGCCGCTTTTCGGAATCGTCGAAAAGCCGAAATTTCAAGCGGCTGTAACTAGGTTTCAAATCACGCTACATAGGTTTTTTGGGGGGGTTTTGGATAGCCCTCGAGTAGACTTGAAAAACGGTGAAAGTTAAATGGCGATAGCTAAATTCCTTCCCCCTCAAAATCGACGTCGAAAATTGGCGAAAAAAACGCAAAGGGGTATGTATGGGAAAATTGGCGAAAATCGATGGTCCTACTTTGAAAATCCGCTAAAAATCGAAAAATCGCGATATCTCGATAAACCAAACGGCATTTTGAAGCCTCAACAATTGCGAAGAGAATAAGCACAAGTTGGGGTGTCTATCTCAAACGACAAAAAAATGGCAGGCATTTTACTGAATCAACTCAATCCGGTGAAAAAAGGCAAAAAATGTTGAACGTCAAAAATGATTTTCAATCGTCTACATCAATATATTTTTCCCCGCTGATTACGAAACACACCTACATTTCATCAAAAAACCCGATATTTCGGTCGGAAAATGCAATAATACGAATTTTATCAATAAAATACAATTTTCTCATGAAACTTCGAGGTTTCAAGAAAAAGTCCGTGCGTTTCCTAATCAGCGGGAAATTTCCCATCCGACAGGCTCCTGAGATATTGTAAATTGGAAGAGAAAAAAAGATGCACAATTTCTCGCGACTTTTCCGGAATCTTTAAATCTCGGTGACCTTGAGAACCCACGCACGTATTTAACCAAACTTATTGAACGTCAGAGGGATGACATTCGTTTCTCGACGATTTCGCGTCTCACCGAACAATGTATATACGTTATTTTTTCTCATCGCGAAAGCTCTCGATGAAGAAAACTTATTCGCGCGGGGGAAATGATTTCGTGGGAATTTTTCGCGGCGAGGACGATGGCCGAGCGCAGCCTGGCGCGGAAACACGCGGTTCGCGACTACACGCGACGCGTTTCTCAGCCCTCCGGAAGGGTGAGAGCAACGAAAGGGAGAAAGGGGATCGTTTCGATTGCGCGCGCCGATCCTACAGGGACGTACGAAAAACGCTAAAGGGATGACGCAAATTGACGGCGGCGAGGGGCAGCAAGGGGCGCGGGAAAGACGTCTCGAGCGAAGACAGCGAGAATGGATGAGCCCGGCGAGTACCAGCGACGGACAGGTGTACTCGAGATCGATTCATCTCGATGAATCTTTGGAAGAGTTTTTTTTTTTCTCCGAAAGAGAACCATCGAGGGTAGGAGGGAAATTTTCTTTTATTTCTTTCGTTTTCTCTATTGTAATTTCAGCACTTTGAATTAATTGACCTTGAATCTCTTTATGTTATTAAATATAGCTAAAAATATTGTATAAATGCTAATGGTATTGTTAATTATGATGATGATAATAATAAATATTATTATTTTTATCGTTATTATGCTCGAGTTTGCGTTGAATTTTTCGATACCGAAAAACACGAAAATGTCGCGTTGGGCATTTTCGGAGCTGGGAAGAATAAAAGATGGTGGAAAGATGAGAGAGCTTGGACTCACCGTGTTGATGAGGTGCGGAGAAGGCCGAGTGTCTTCTCGGCGACAAGTTCGGATGATTGCCCTGACTCCCGGGTGGCTGCATCGACGACAGGGCTCCCAGCGGTGTGTAAGACTTGCACGGCTGTTCCGGCTTTTGCTGATCGAGACGAAACGTCGCGACGGGGGAAATTAACGTTCGAACGTGCGGAATTAGATTGGGGAAAAAAAAGAGGGCGCGCGAGGGAGGACAACGGACGGCTCACCTGCTCGTGGAGCTCAGCGGCCACCGCCGTAGCTGCCGTTTGCGTGTGACTCGTCGAGCTTATTCGGTATTGCATCCCGGCGATGCTGCAAAAACCCTCGTGATGCGTAGATCGCGTCTGGTTCACGTAAACACCTGCGAGACAATCGTCATCGAAAACCGTCGAATCAGTTTCGAGCGAGAAACCAAAGACGACGGAGGAGTCGCGACGAAGCGCGAAAGAATTCATTTCGTATCGATATTCGGGTTCAAGTTGAAAAACTCGCGACGAATGGGGACTCGGTGATTAATATTTCAGGAGCCACGGAGCTCTCGTGCACGAAGAAAAGTAAACCGTAAAGGTTACTGCTATCGCCGTAAACGCTCTGCACAACAGCCGCATGCGTGATATACAATAGCATTACCGTGCTGCGCAGTAATGGTTACGGTGAATGCAGGAACTATCCAGTCTCAAACTAGGATCGCTACTGTCTGTCGACGATTTCGTTTTTTTCCCCAAACGTCACTCTTGATGCAGTAACCCCCGTGTAGAAATTTTGATCGGGAACAAGTCAGGCCCAGTACTGGCTTTCCCGATTTGATATCGGGGCATAGCCAGGCTAGCCAGGCCGGGATCCGGCTAGCAATGTAACGGGTAATAAGTCAGGGCCTGGTTTGATTTCCATACACCGGGAAATAATCGGGAAATGACCAGGGCCTGATCAGCACCCGCTCAGAACAGTAAGCCGGGAAATAGCCATGGCCAGCCATGGCCCTTACTTGGTTTTCAAATGTCATTCCATGCCACAGCCCGGTTGGAATCCGACCCGAGACTTAATATGAGATCATACACATTTGTGTAGGGAAATAAGGAAGTAGAGCGCACGGAATAAATTGAAACATAAAATTCAAATGTAAGCAAGATCATATTTTAAATTCTATTTTTCCCTTGTCGCACTGCCTTACCAACGAATGTTGCGCGTTAGGCGCAACGAAGGCGAGCATATCGGGAGTATATGTATATAACTCAGAACTCGGAATTGTATTCATGGAAATCCCGACCAGGCCATGAGCATTTTCTGACATGGAAATATTGACGAGAATAGCCCGATTTTCCCTATTTGCCCCTTACCAGGCCCCTACCTAAAAACTAAGACCAGGCCAAACCAAGGAAATCCAGACCAGGGCCCGGTCTAAAGTCGGGACGTCCAGATCAAATTTCTACACGGGCCATTACGGTTAACGCAGCGACGGCTTCGGTTTAGTTTTCTCTGTGCAGTAACCTTTACGGTTTACTTTTCTCCGTGTGGGATTCTCGAATGGAGGCAAATCGGCGTAATACGCTCTTGGACCTCGTCTTGGACGCAATTTACGGGTGGGTTTGGGAGATTTTGCGATAGTTGATCAGTCGAGGCGCGTTTGGAAGGGAAAATGAGAAAACAAAAGCTACTGACCGGTGATGGTGACGTCGGTATCCTGCTGATTAACGATGACGACTTTCTTGGAGGGCTTGGCGTGTTGATCGGTCGCGTCACCCGCCTGGCCGCGAGTGGCCGATTTTCGTTTCTTCTCCGAGTCGCCGTCCGTCGTCTGTTGCTTGCGCCTCTTGACGATCTCCACCTCGGAATCGCTGGACACGTCGCTCGACGACGACGACGACGACGACGAGCCTATGCGGTTCTTCTCGTCCGAGTACGAAGCGGCGAGGATCGCGCTGGCGTTCAGGCTCGCCATTCTCTTGCACACGACCATGTCCTTGAGATCCATCGGTTCCTCCTGCTTTTTCCGTCTCGTTGCGTTCCGCTTCTTCGTACGCTGCTGCTGTCCGGCGGTTTTCTCGCGCTCGGCTTCCTCGTCGGAGGAGGCGGCAGCCGACGACGACGACGAGGAGGAAGAGGACGACGAGGAAGACGACGACGACGATTCCATCATGTCCCAGTGTTTGCCGCGTAGACCGGGCACGTTCCGCAGATTCCGCTTGTTCGCCTCGGGAGCTTTGCTCCGCTCGGGCGGCTTCTCAACGTCCTTAGGGCCGACTTTCCTCGCCGGCTCCTTCGCGTCGTCCTTCGCGGCTCTTTTCGCCCTCTGATTCTCCGCTCGGGGCTTGCAAAAACCACCGAGGTAGACGCCACCAGCCTCGTTCTCGTAGAGGCAGTGAACCTTGGCCAGGGCGTTCAAGGACGCGACTCTGTGCCTCTTGGGTCCGCTCCAGAAACCAAAGAGTCTCATTCTTCGCGCTCTCTCGTCCAGGGGTGAACCGTCCAGCTCCTCCCTGGACTCGTTGTCGTCCTCGTTGTTCCTCCGCCTCGGACGGGACTCGATCTCGTCCGTCGAACTTTCCTCCGAGTCCGAAGCTCCTTTCTCCTCCGGAATATCGTCATCGTCGTCGGCGGCATCGTCGTCATCGACGTTCTCGGTATTCTTGTCCCGGGCGACGTCCTTTCCCGTTCCTTCCGCCGTCTCGACCTGGAGATGCCTGGGCGTAGCTTCCTCCTTCGCCGAAGCGCCGACACCCCCGGCCACCTCGGCGTCCTTGTCCCTCTCGGCGTCTCCTTGCGTCCGACCTGGCTTTAGCGCTTCCTGGAGGTTCCCCTCGTCCGATCTCGTCGTCGAGGACGTCTCCTCCTCGTTCCTCCGACTCTTGCCGCCAGCCTGTTTCGTTATCCTCTTGACCGTCCTCTTTGACGCTTTCTGCTGCTGGGTCTCGTTGGCTCTTCGATTCTCGGAGAATCTCGATCCTCGACGCTGCTCGTCCGTTCGCGTCTCGGACTCCCTCGTCGTCTCGACCTCCGCAGCGACCTTTGACGGACTCTCGTCGCTTCCGGGCGACGCTCTCGGGTCGCCGTCGTCGACAGTCTCGTCCGCGCGATCCTTGGCGCCCGCTTTTTTCCCACCAGCCGCCATCTTCCTCGCGACGTCCGTCTTGCCAGGTACCGTCGTCTTCGCGCTCTTCGGAAGCCCCCTCGGCCTCGTCTGCTTGGCCAGTTTGATTTTCTTGTCCAAACTCGCCGCCGGCAGTCTCGCGGCCGGTGTTTTCTTCTTGGACTTTGGCTCGACAACGACGACGACGACGGACGCGCAATTCTTGTCCTCTTCGTTGTCGCACCCCCCCGTCGCCTCCTTCTCCTCCTCGTCCGCCACTTTCGCCACCTTGACTAGCTTCAACCTCTTCTCGACGACGGCTTTCTTCACCAACGGCGAGTTGCACTTTTTCACCAGGACACCCTTCTTCTTGGCGGGTTTCTTGCGCGCCTGCTGTCCGATCCTCGACTCTTTCTTCGTCGTCCCGGCGACGCTCTGCTGCTCCTTCTCTCCACTTTTCTTGTCTCTGCACGTCGGACTCTTGGCGCTCTCCTTAACCTCCGCTCTCCCCATCCTGTTCCTTCTCTCCGTTGTTTTTTCCTCGTTGGCGGAATTTTCCTCATCGCCGGAGGCCCTCTCGGCCACGAGCGTCACCCTCTCCTCGTCTCCACCCTTCGCCATCTTCTCTTCCACCACCACCTCCTTCTCCTCCTCGTCGTCGTCGTCGTCGCCGTCGCCATCCTCGCCGAATCTGGCATCATTCTTCCGCCTGGCTTCCGTCCCGGTCTGCTTCTCGATCTTGGACCTGCCGCTCGGATCGTCCGACTTTGGGCTCTTTTTTTCCATCTCCTTGGACTTTTCCTTGGCTCTTTCCCTCCGCCTCTCCTCGGCTTTTCTTCCGCTCGGCTCCGATCGTCGCGGTGCTTTTCCCTCCTCGCCCTCGTGTTTATCGCCGGCCCGTCGTCTGCCACCCTCCGTTTTCCTCGTCTCGGAATTGCCGGACGGCGAAACGTCGGGCGATCCGCGACGTTTTCTCGCGTTTCCGCCGGCAACCGACGTTTTTACCGGCAACGCCTTACCGGCAACGACCGCCTTCTTCCTCTGTGGCTTCATTCCTCCTCCTTCTCTCTCCTCTCCTTCGCCTTCACATCTCCGCACGAGCTTTCCCGTACGCTCTTACCCGCGATTTCGGGCTTTACTTCCGCTTTCCACGCGCTCGTTAGGGATACGATCGCCCTAACCCCCGTACCGCCCCCCCGCCACCTCCATCGGCAACGTCGACACTATCTGTCCGCCATTCTTCGAGCGATCGCGACTCGCTCGCGGCTCTGATTCTCACTCGATCTCCCCGTTTCGATCTGCAATCCGTAAAGACGACAACACACGTCTATCTTTTTCCTCTTTCATCGATGCGCCTATAGTCGCGGATCCTCAACCGCATTTTTCATCTACGCTCTTTGTCCGTCGCGATCGACCATGTAAAAAACCCAAAGATCCGGGTCAAAGTCGTAATCCCGTGTTTTTTTTTTCGTTTTTTTGCCACGACGAGGAAGAAAACATTGTACCGAAAGGCGAAAAGAGCGCGGGAGGGTCGTGCGAGAGTCGAAAAAAATGATATCGAGGAGAGACCGTGACGCGAACGGAGGCGCGAACGTGACGTCGTTACCGACGCATTTCGCGCAACAAGTTGGGGAAAATGACGCAGCGGGCGCGTTGACTCGCGACGCGCGGTATTTTATCCCAACCACCGCCGGGAAAGTTGGACTCGGGTTTTTTTACAATTTTCCATTTTCGTAACAACGTCTGAGAAACGTGGAAGAAAGACACACGCGCGTGCAGGGACGTGAGAGAGCGCGGCGAAACTTTTACGAAGGAAAAACAAAAGAGACACAGTGACGCAGTACGGGAATGACGCGCCGAGTGGCGTACGTGCGAGTCGCCGCGCGAACGAACGTTACGGACCCTTTAAAGGGACGTTCTCCAGCAGTCCGACTGTAGATATATCGGAGAGAAAAAGAAACAATTTCCACGCGACTTTTGCGACGAACAAAGACGACAATGGACCCTCCGAAGGGATGTTGATGTAGAAAAGTGAAAAAACGGATGAAAAAAGAAACAAGATACACTTTAAAGGGACGTTTTCAAGTTTGACCTTGAGCGTATCGGAAAAACAAACGGTACGCGACTTTTTCGAACAAACGTCGGAAGCTTTCACGCTCTTTCGAAGGCGAGAAACGTTTCGCGATAAAAATGAATACTATGACGAAAGGAATGATTCAAGCTCGTACACGAAAAAAAAAGCCTTGCGCATATCCCTAGATGGCCACAAGTGGCTGACGCGAGACGAGTCCGACACGCACAAAAAGATATATACACATACAAACGCGGGCGCACACACACACATGCGCGCGCGCACGCCACCGAGAATCTGATCGATGGAGGATATATCCCTTTCGCGTTAACGAGACGATAGCAGCGCAAAGACGAGAGAAAAAGGTCGCGCGAGAGGAAAAAAGGAAAAAAAAATCGATGCGCACCCCGAGGGGGTTGCTCCGGTCTGTAATCTCTCAAAAGCCTCGAGACTCGCCGACGTACACAACGCGAATGAACGAATATCAGGATTTTGTTTACCTCCGACTGTACGATCTCGCCCTTTTCTCGATGTGTGTCGCGACGTCGTGTTCTCTCGCTGCTCTTTCTCACTCGTAGCCGCGAACGCACGACGATTTCTCTCGCACGGTTCTGCACTCTCCTTCTCCGTCTGTTCCTCTTCCGTTCTCTCCGCGGTCGTCGAAAAATCCTCTCTCGAGACACTTGGGTTCGTTCGACGCACGCTCGTCTTCCTCCCCGCGCCGATCGAAACAAAAACTTTGGACGTTTTTTTTTTCTCACTTCTCCGCGGTGATAACTCGCAATTTTATTTACAATAAATACACAGCACCGTATCGGAGGTGCTCACTCGCGCGTAACGATCGTTCATCGGGAACAAAACGCATTCTCGTTTCCCGCAAAACTCCTTATCGCACTGAACGTCCCTGCCCTTTTCCCACAGTGTCGTCCGCCATTTTGAATCTAGACGAAAAATCGTAGTACGGCCTGACGCGCCCTCTCGTGGCATTCTTCGTATATTACGTTATTGTTACTCTCACTCGTCGGTACAATCGCATCGAGCGTGTGTGATATCCCCTCCCGCGATTCCGCACAACGAGACGGACCGCATGGTGGCGCTCTCTGCCGCGCTCTCACGTAACTGCGGATTCTCGACGCGCGCGTAGTCAGTTTCGTCGGCACGTCAGTACGGTGCGTGTCGCGTCGTCTCTCATTCCGCGCCTGTGAGTGACAAGTGACAGTCGCGATAGCGGCGTATCGGCATCGCGAGTTTCCCTCGAAAATGTTTTAGAATAGAATAAGTTCGTGGCGAGAAAAAGAACAAAACAAACAATGGAAAGCGGCGGTGAAAGTGAAACACCAGAGGACTATTATTTGGAACTGTCAGCGGATCCCGTGCGTTTCGAGTCCGTCAGCAGTCTCACCAATGTATTTTTCGATGACTCGAAACAGCAGGCAAGTTTTTCTTCCTACGTCCACCTCGATCTTTCGAGAAATTGAACAACCAAAAAATACCCTCGTTCCATCATTCCCAGGTCTTTGCCGTACGATCGGGCGGCGTCACCGGAGTTTTGGTCAAAGGACCCGATCAAAACATAACCTTTCGCATGGACGACAAGGGTCCCGTCATATCGATCAAATTTTCACCCTCGATGAACATCCTCGCGGTGCAAAGGACAAACACCTCGGTGGAATTCGTCAATTATTCGTGCGTGACGGGCTTGGACAGCGTCGAATACTCTCAATCTTGCCGAGGCAAAAACGCCACCATACAAGGCTTCGTCTGGACTCACGACAACGAAATTTTGCTCGTCACCGATCACGGCGTCGAACTGTTCCAGGTAACCTCCAAGAAAGTAATCAATTTGCAAAAAAAAACCGCCCGAATAAACATTGTCGTCGTCGAGAGGAAATCCATTTTCGTCCTACGAGAGGCATCCTAACCTCAAACCGTCGCGATCGTCATTTTAGGTGAATCCGTCGAAACGTACCGTCCGAGCTCTGAAATCTCTCAGTCTCGGCGTAAACTGGTACGTATATTGTCCGCGTAGTTGCATGATTCTGCTGTCCTCCGGTACATTGGGAAATCAGATGCAGGCGCTTCACGTGACGCCGGGAAATCTTCACAAAATTACGAAATTCGAGAGTGAGTAAAACGAGCAGGGATTACAGCGCCGTACAGGAGGAAATTGGCGCTCGGATTATGTATCGACGCGTCGTTTCAGTGGAAGCGACTACGACCAAGCCGGGAAAACTCGCAGTCTCCGAGAGAGACGTCGCGCTCGCCGTCCTCTACGGTACCCCCTGCATAATCGTACTTCGACATCAGCCGGCCGTCAATCGCTCTCTCGGCACCGCTTACGTCTGCGTCTACACGGTGCACAAGTACGTACAAAGAGAGACTGAGTTTTTCGTGACGTTTCTCGAATGATAGCATATTAATATTTACTTGCAACATTATTTAATAATTCTTTTTTAAATCCAAACTTTCGTAACTCAAAAGTTCAATTTGTAATTCGTAATTCAATTTGGAATAAGACATAATTTTCCGTGAATTTTCCAGAATGCTGACGATCAGAAAGAGTCACGTTCTCAAGCTCGACACGAGCGGAAGATTCGCCATAAACGTCCTCGACAATCTCATAATCGTTCATCATCAGGCGTCGAAGGTGAGTAGTTTTGTCGGGCGAGCGGAGAGCTCGTGGGTCGTTAAGATACTCCGATCGGTGTCTCTCGACAGACATCGATGATATTCGACGTGATGCTGTCCGGGGGAGTCAGCGACGGGAGCGTCGTACATCACACGAGCGTCGCACCACCAAGGCCGATAAAACCGTACGCCCTCAAATTGCCGGGAACGACGCTCTCCGAGCAGATAATTCAGCCTTGTCAGCTCTGTATCCTCTTTTTTTTCTCGTTTTAAAAACCTAATTTTTATCTTTTTATTTTTTGCACTTTGAAATCATCGTACTCGTGCAACCTTCTTTTTTAATGAAAAAAAAAAGAGGGATCAAAGAGAAAAAGCACTTTATCGACAAAAGTACCTTAACTCCGCGGCAGATTCGCCAAATTGGGTCGTTTTTCAACCAAACATAATAATCGACGCGAAACTCGGATGTCTCTGGTACATCGAGCTGCGAATCGAATCTCTCATCGATCTCATCGAGGACAAAGTACAATTGGTCGAGTTTCTCATGCAGCGCCGGGACTCGAAAGCGACGCTGCTGCGAGTTTTGCGGTCGTTCGTCGGCGCCCAACTGCCAAAGAGGCTCGTTGATCTCCCGTCGATATTCGACAAGCTGAACGCCGTTTATCGCAATCACTTGGAGAGCGAAATTCAGAGCCAGGCAAGCGCCAAAAATGTCATGATTTTTCGAAAAACCAACCCTCGTCGTAGTTTCTCCGCTCATCTTTTTGCTCATCTCGATCTTACTCTGCAGATGGGCATGCCGCTGCAGACAAGCACGAAAGGCAGCGGCGAGGCCGGTTCGGAAAATTCACCCTACAAACTCTCGTTGGATCAGAGCGACATGTACACTCACATACTCTCGAAATTTTCCGGCGACGCGATCGAGCCGAGAATGATGATTTGGGTTCTTCTCGAGTACACGAGGTGAGCGGAATTCTTTCGCATCATTTTCAAATAGCAAAAACACGCATTTTCGAAAATTTCCAAGAACAATCGAAAAAAGGGGGTGAAAAAATCGGTAGATCTCTCGCCGAGCACGGAATTCCGGTGCAGCATTACCTCCACGAGCTGATAATAACGACGCTCGTACGAAAAAAGGCGTACTACCAGCTGCACCAATTGCTGCAGTACCACGTTGTGGCGGATTCAAAGCCCCTCGCGTGTCTCCTGCTTTCCTTGGAGAATCTTTATCCCGCGGCTCATCAACTGGCGCTCGACATGCTGAAGCGTCTCGGGAACGCTCACGAGGAGATAATCGAGGTTTTGCTCTCCAAAGGTCATATACTGCCGGCACTGAGGTCAGCCAGAGCGAAACGAAACAAAAAAAAATTAAACAAACAAAAAAAAAGACGGAAAAATTGAAAAATTGACTTTTCTCGATCGACAGGTACGTCAGGAGCGTCGGAATGACGGACCAAGTTTCGGCGAGGAAATTCCTCGAGGCTGCGAAAGCCTCGAACGATTCGACGCAATTTCACTCGGTTTTCAAGTTTTTCGAGCAACGAAACGTCCGACTGAGAAACACGACCTCCTTCACTCGCGGCGAACACTGTCAGTCTTACGTCCGCCATTTTGATTATCTCTTTCACGGCAACGACAACGCCCGCAATTCCGACGCCAATTCCAATCTCTCGTCGTCCGTTTCGGCTCGGGATTAGGGAGGCTGCGCGACGACACCCGCGAGACGATTTCTTTGTCAAGCCCATCAATAAACCAGTAAATATCTATTTTTACTCCTCAACAGCGCGAGTCTCCGACGTCCAAGATATTTCGCGCCTTTGCCTCGTTTTCCAATTTCGTCATTTTTCGCAAAGTTGCAAATCTCGTCTACGATTCCTCGAGATTCCAGGGGGGGAAAAAAAACGAACGGTAAATACGAATTTTTAGTGCACGATGGTGCGAAAATCGAGTTTTGCACATTTTTGACAAATTTCCCTCGCCCGAATTAGTAGTTTCTACTACTCGCCGGAAGTAGTAGTAGTAGTAGATTAGTAGTCTAATCGGGATCGATTTAGGATCGATTTAGGATCGATACTCGTCTCGCTTCGTTTTTTTTCGAAATAATCAACGTTCCCCTTAACTTTCTCTTATTTTTTTTATTCGGATGGCAGAGCTTGTTTTTCGGTGCGAGTATACAGTGTGGAAACGGATTATTCGAAAGAGATTTGTGCTATTAGTAGTTTTTTTGAATCCAAAATTTCTTTCTTCTTTCTTTAAAATCGATACTAAATCGATCTCGATTTAGGATCGATTTTATCGATACTCGTCTCGCTTCGTTTTTTTTCGAAATAATCAACGTTCTCCTTAACTTTCTCTTGTTTTTTTTATTCGGATGGCAGAGTTGGTTTTTCGGTGCGAGTATACAGTGTGCAAACGGATTATTCGAAAGAGATTTGTGCTCGAGTAACGATACACCGTAAATACGGTTACATTTATAGATTTTTCGACACCAAGAAGAGTAATTAGGACAACGACGATATTTTCCTCAACGTTTTTTTCCCTCTTCCTTTCGACGCTCGAAAGACTAGCATTAGGTTCGACTATCACGTAACAATTTTCTCGAAAATCTCACGCGTTTCGTCCTCTTTTTCGTCACAGTGTTATCGGCACGATTTTTCTAATTACATTTTTTATTTCGCGCGTGAGCATCATCAGGGGAGGCATAGGGACGGTGCGATCTTTCGGTGATTTCATTTTCTTACTCACTTTTCCGCTCGAAAAAAATGTTGGCATTTGTCGAAAAAAAAAATCCATCATTTTCGGAAAACCTCGAGTTTTCAATGGAGAAATCGCGTGATTTTTCAAAGAAACGCTTCGTTCTCCTTACGATTTGTGACTTTTCCGTTTGGAAAAATCGTTCGGATGTTATTCGAGTCGTAGAGGAAATTGCCAGACGAGGAAACATTACGCGCAGTTTTTCTTTTTCTCATCGGAAAATTTCGTCGCGACGAAATCGTTTTTTTTTTTGTAGATTTTGTGTTTGTCAAAGGGTAGGAGAAGACGCGAAGGATGAGAAGAGTCGAGTGTCGATAAATTGGCGAAATACAGGATTCGCGAGGAGACGGAATTTTTTCTTTTACGCTCGCTCGTATTTCGCGCTTTTTCTCTCGATAAAACGTTTTGCTCGCCAACTTCGTTTCTCAACGAATTCTTCGATAATCCTCAAACACGCTCGTTGCTTTTTTTCTCAACATTCACACACACACACACACACACACACACACACACACACACAATTCTCGAAAAAAGAATCGAAAGAAATCGTCATTTCGCGATGACACTGATAATTATTCTTTTCAGACAAATAAATTACAAATTTGATAACCGAAATTCGCGAAATACAGGATTCGCGAGGAGACGGAATTTTTTCTTTTACGCTCGCTCGTATTTCGCGCTTTTTCTCTCGGTAAAATGTTTTGCATTCACACACACACACACACACACAATTCTCGAAAAAAAAATCGAAAGAAATCGTCATTTCGCGATGACACTGATAATTATTCTTTTCAGACAAATAAATTACAAATTTGATAACCGAAATTCGCGAAATACAGGATTCGCGAGGAGACGGAATTTTTTCTTTTACGCTCGCTCGTATTTCGCGCTTTTTCTCTCGATAAAACGTTTTGCTCGCCAACTTCGTTTCTCAACGAATTCTTCGATAATCCTCAAACACGCTCGTTGCTTTTTTTCTCAACATTCACACACACACACACACACACACAATTCTCGAAAAAAGAATCGAAAGAAATCGTCATTTCGCGATGACACTGATAATTATTCTTTTCAGACAAATAAATTACAAATTTGATAACCGAAATTCGCGAAATACAGGGTTCGCGAGGAGACGGAATTTTTTCTTTTACGCTCGCTCGTATTTCGCGCTTTTTCTCTCGGTAAAATGTTTTGCATTCACACACACACACACACACACAATTCTCGAAAAAAAAATCGAAAGAAATCGTCATTTCGCGATGACACTGATAATTATTCTTTTCAGACAAATAAATTACAAATTTGATAACCGAAATTCGCGAAATACAGGATTCGCGAGGAGACGGAATTTTTTCTTTTACGCTCGCTCGTATTTCGCGCTTTTTCTCTCAGTAAAATGTTTTGCATTCACACACACACAATTCTCGAAAAAAGAATCGAAAGAAATCGTAATTTCGCGATGACACTGATAATCATTCTTTTCAGACGAATAAATTACAAATTTGATAACCGAAATTCGCGATCGACTGATAATAATGACGAATTATCGCCAGGGGTGTTTTTTCCGAATGAGCAAAGGACTCCAAAATGACAAATAATGAAGATAAATGAATCTTTTTTTTTCCACGCGAAAAATAACATTTTTTTTTTTCGTTTCTCTTTTGTTTCGTCTGTTAATTTCGTTTTTTCCTTCGTCGTTGCTCGTTGCTCCTAAATTAGCCTGTCGCTGCAATAATATCGGCGAGGGGATTTATTTATATACGACCGGAAATGAAGTTGACCCGTAATTGGGCTTTACATTTTTATCCCTATTGGATCTTCGATTCCTTTTCGTTTCCGGGAAAAGAACGAGAAATAATAGACCCGAAGCTCATCGTGCTATCGATCTGATCGAATGAAAAAAATTCTCATCAATTTCGACGTATCATTTTCGGGTCGTCTCGATAAAATCGAAAAAAACTCCGACATCGAATCAATCCGTCAGCTTTGACGTTCGCAACCGCGTATAAAAAAAAACGATGAATCAATCCTTCTAACAAATCTTTGAAAATTCAAAAAAAAAAAAAACAGGCAAATAAATTACGACAAAAGTCGAGTATCCTTGACGCGTTTTTCCAAAAATTTTCGAATATTCTTTTCCATTTTCGACCACTGGCGAAATTCACGTCGAATTTCATCGCTGCCGGAAAAATGCGGATGGAAAAAGTAAAATGGAGCGAACCGCGCGCCTCTGGCGGAGTTTTCCCAAACCGCGTCATTTTCCTCCGATGAAAATTCTTTTCCCGAATTCTCTCGAGTGCAAAATCAACCCGAGGGTGTTTCTCGCGGAGTCTGCGTTATTTTCGTAACATTCTTTCACCCCTCCGTTAATTTATCCTTTCTCACGTGTTTCCTCTTTGTGGAAAAAATCGACGAAAAACTTGAAATCGCGAAAAACCTTTCGATACACGCAAACACACCGACACACACTCGTTTATCAACGAGGCGAAGGTTTTGCACCAGAGTTCCTGTAATTTGAAAAAAAAAAACAAAAAAAAAACAAAATTCGCACAGGACTCTCGTATTTTCTTTTTTTTCCCTCATTCTTTTTTCTCTCAGGATCCCTTCGTGTTTTCCTCTCGTTGTCTCGTCCCTCCTCGCATCTACGGACAATTTATTTTGTTTTTTCTTCTTTTTTCGCTTTTCGTTATAACTTTACGAAAATTCAGATTGAGAGAGTGTTTTGTTTTTTCTCTCCCTTTTCCTCTCTTCTCCTTCGAGCAGTTTTTTCCTCGTGATAAAAATACGTAAAAAATAAAACACTCGACGATCTTTGGCGTCGCTCCGTCGGATTAATTAAGAAATGTTGCAGTCCTCCGCGTGCGAATCCCGAATCTGTTGCTTCGTTTTTCTCGACGCTCGCCTTATCAGACTGCGACTCCGCGGCTTGCTCTTGACCTCCTCCGGGCTCGCCGCGACGCTCGAGCCTTGCACGGCCCCTGTCCCCTGCTGCTTCGGACTCGTCGAGCCGGCGCTTCCGCTTCTCCCGCTTGGACTCCCGGAGCTTTATCGACGGATCAAAAAAAAAAAAAAAAAAAAACAAAATAATTCTTGGAAAATGATTTCTCGCGGTTTTTTTTCGTCTTTCGTACTTTCTTTGAGAAAATTTTTGGAAAAACGTCATTACCGCCGCGAGCCGTAGGCCGAACATCGTCTTCTGAGTCCGGACTCGTCCGTCTCGCCGCTTGGGTTCTTCGGCACGATCCTCGACAACGTGACGAAACATCGGAATATATCTTTGATGTTGTAATCGTCCTTCGCCGAGCATTCCATCACTTTGCCACGAATTTTCGGCAATTCGCAAAACATCCACTCGCTGACGTCCTCGATCGGCACTTGACGTCTGCTCGGCCCAAGGTCGACCTTGTTACCCGCCACGACGATCGGTACTTCCTGTTTTTTCGGAATTGGTTCATTCAAAAAAAAACAAAAACAGCAAACAAAAAACGGAGATTTCGGTTCGAGTGAAAATCGACGTGCGTCTTTGTTAATTATTTTCACCCCTTTTTTTTTTTGTTTTTTTGAATGATCGCTCGTTGGATTCGTTACCTGAAAATCGGGACGCTGCTCCCTGACCTCCTCGAAGCATCGCTTGACGCACTCGAAGCTCGGCAACGACGCGGTCGCGTAAACCATCAAGAAAGCGTGAGCCGTCGCTATGCTCAGCCTTCTCATCGCCGGAAACTGCAGGTCCCCTTTGAGGCGCGAACGGACAAAAAAAAAGAGACAATTTTTTCGTTCTCGTTTCTACCGACGTTTTCCCGAAAAATTCGGTGGTTTTTCCAGTTTTTATTTGATCTCTTTCGCGCTGTTTGCGCGACAAGTTTTTCGCGGCGAATTATTCGTTTCGCGAAATGAGAAAAAAACAAAAGGGTTTACGGAGATTTTGACGAATTGTTTTTTCGGTTTTTTCCGTTTCTGCGATCTCACCTGCCGTGTCGAGCAAGTCGACCTTGAGCGTCAACGTGCCGAGTACGCATTCTCTGGAGTAGAGGTCCTCCACCGTCGGCCTGTATCTCTCGGTGAATCCTTGACCCAGGAGACGTCTTATGATGGCGCTTTTTCCGACCCCGGCACCCCCGAGGACGACCAAACGTATTCTCTCGTGGTCCGTCATGTTTTGCCTCGATTAAGATGCTCCCAACGACGCCCTTCGAAGAAAGAGTAAAAAAAAAGGGGGGAAGAAACGTCGAGATTCACTGAGAATCTCGATCGAGTGCCATTTTGCCCCACGGTGAAAGCCCCAACGGTTTTCTCGATTTTTCTATCTCGTTTCTCCGGGAAAATCGTGGAAAAATCAGCGCCTCGCTCTTTGCCGGATGCTTTTCCAATTTTTTATTTGAAATTCGGCCGTTTGCTCCGAAATTTTATTGGGAAATTCCGCGGGGCGAAAAATGGAGGAAATGAAAAATCCGGAGGATCGTCGATCGGGTGTTTTTCAATCTCGTTTCTCCGGAAAAATCGTGGAAAAATCAGCGCCTCGCTCTTTGCTGGATGCTTTTCCAATTTTTCATTCGAAATTCGGCCGTTTGCTCCGAAATTTTATTGGGAAATTCCACGGGGCGAAAAATGGAGGAAATGAGAAATCCGGAGGATCGTCGATCGGGTGTTTTTCAATCTCGTTTCTCCGGAAAAATCGTGGAAAAATCAGCGCCTCGCTCTTTGCCGGATGCTTTTCCAATTTTCCATTCGAAATTCGCCCGTTTGCTCCGAAATTTTATTGGGAAATTCCACGGGGCGAAAAATGGAGGAAATGAAAAATCCAGAGGATCGTCGATCGGGTGTTTTTCAATCTCGTTTCTCCGGAAAAATCGTGGAAAAATCAGCGCCTCGCTCTTTGCCGGATGCTTTTCCAATTTTCCATTCGAAATTCGCCCGTTTGCTCCGAAATTTTATTGGGAAATTCCACGGGGCGAAAAATGGAGGAAATGAAAAATCCAGAGGATCGTCGATCGGGTGTTTTTCAATCTCGTTTCTCCGGAAAAATCGTGGAAAAATCAGCGCCTCGCTCTTTGCCGGATGCTTTTCCAATTTTCCATTCGAAATTCGGCCGTTTGCTCCGAAATTTTATTGGGAAATTCCGCGGGGCGAAAAATGGAGGAAATGAAAAATCCGGAGGATCGTCGATCGGGTGTTTTTCAATCTCGTTTCTCCGGGAAAATCGTGGAAAAATCAGCGCCTCGGTCTTTGCCGGATGCTTTTCCAATTTTTCATTCGAAATTCGCCCGTTTGCTCCGAAATTTTATTGGGAAATTCCGCGGGGCGAAAAATGGAGAAAATGAAAAATCCGGAGGATCGTCGATCGGGTGTTTTTCAATCTCGTTTCTCCGGAAAAATCGTGGAAAAATAAGCGCCTCACTCTTTGCCGGATGCTTTTCCAATTTTTCATTCGAAATTCGCCCGTTTGCTCCGAAATTTTATTGGGAAATTCCGCGGAGCAAAAAATGGAGGAAATGAAAAATCCCTCGGTCAGTTTCGCCTCGACGGGAGCGCCGATTCGTCAATCAATTAACGATCGGAATTTCATTATTTCGATCTCGTTTTTTTTCTTTTTTTTTGGCCTCCTTTCGCTTTTTCCGGAACGTCAAGTATTTCTATCAATTACGCGCATATTTACACGCGCGAATGCGTGTACCAGTTTCGAGAACTCTCGGCTGGACGTTTTTCGTTAATTTCCCCGCACGGAATTCCAATAACGACGAAAACGCCGCGATTTTGCGTCAAAACGGTGCCTCCCGAGTTGGACGAGAAGCTTCGAGTTTCAGTCTTTTTTTTAATTTCGGAGAACAAAGCCAAAATCGTTTCTGCATCCGAGTTTCACTGGCGACACTTTTCCGCGAAGAATCTCGCGATTTTTCCTACCGATTGTCCCTCAGCGTCCATCTGCAACAGATCACAGGTCGAAAATACAGACGGGAATTTTCACACCGCGGAGATATATTTTCTGACCCACATTTTCGAAAAATCACCACTTTGGAGTTCACTTTGGAAACACGTCGAATTTGAGTGTGAAAAAAGATCGAAAAATCGAGCTTTTCCTTCTTTTCCGTAGAGAGACTTTTGTTTCATTTTTTTCCCACTCGGACCCGCGTATAAACAAATGAAAAATCGAAATGAGGGCAATCATCCCCTCTTTTTCGTCTTCACCCTCTCTTACCCTCGATCGCGTATCCCTCGCGTTACACCAGGCGGGGAGAAAATCGCGAGTGAAGAGGTTCGAACAGTCGGATTTCCATGGTAACGCGCTGCGGGTGAATCTCCTCAAAGGGAAACAAGAGAAGCCCGCAGGGAATTGTTGTATATTATCGTAGCAACGTTGCGCTTGTACAGTATAGTACGTTGCTACGTAGTAACGATGGAGTACAACAAACAGCCAATACGCAGTGTCGAATATGGCATCTTTTAGTTTTTTCAAAAAACATCATTCACCGCCGATAAACATGGAAACCTTTCCCCCAGTCGCACGTACTCGAAAAAGAATAATTTTTCATCTCGCAGCAAGATAAAATCGAAGGAAAAATCGACCAGCCGGGTAGAGACGTAAAAATGTAATTTCGTAAAAATCGACGACCAACCAGGGTCGAAAAAAATCACTGGTTATCGAGTGGTTAATGAAAATTCTCGGATAACGAGCGTTTGTTTCGAGCGATGATTTTCGATTGGATATTTGATATTTGATTGAATTTCTTCCACGCCGCGAGAGAATAAATTAATTAAAAAATAAGCACAGATACGTGTGCCGGGATATCGCAGTTATGCCTGATCGGACATAATCGTGACAATTAATTAGGCGACTCGGCCGAGCGATAAAAGAACTTGTCCGGCGTCCCGTCTCCTTCCCTCGGCGTTGTAAATGAAATACGTGTAGAGGAAGCGTCGCTGGGGTGATGTTTAATTGGATAGGCAACCCAACTAGGCTCCTCTTGCGTTTATATAAACATGGATGCTTTCTATACATATACACGCCTGAATAGCATTTTATTCGCTTTCCTCTCGGACACAAATGTACGGTCAATTCCGCGCCAACCGTGTCAATTCCGAAACTTTGATTTCTCGATTTTTCCTCGTCCCGATCGACCCGCTAAAATTCTTTAAAAAATTTCACCATGCCTCTACGAAAATTCGACGAATTCCAAGGGTTTTTTGTTTCGATGTCGGACGTCGAAATCTGCGGTGAAAAATTCCTACAGAATCGACGTGGAATCGCTCGTATTCGTGCTCGAGCCGTTTCGGTTCGTTTTTTGCCGGGAGGCGTTTCGAGGACTCCGTTGTGTACTGTATTTCCGACCGATGCACTAATTAGTTTCGAAGCCGATTGTCATCCCGGAATATAACACGCGTCGACGCTCAAACGACGGTCAGCGAGTTACGCACGCCCGACCGATCCGTTCTCCGGCCAGTGACGATTTCTCCGTTACAGGAAGTATGCGCAAATACGCGAGTACGCCGATGTCCCTTAAGGCTCGAGGCGACTGACGGCAGCCTCCGTTACGACCGTAACGATCTTCCCACCGACTTTTTCCATTTTTCATCTCAATTTTTCATCTCTGTCCTCCCATGACCTCACTGAAATTCCAATTGCAAAGACAACCGGAGATAATCGAGAAAAATCATAATTGAAAATTGAACATCCTTTGTGAATCGAAAATTCGTAAAGCCCGTGACGGCGCTGGGAACTCGGAATTTCGTGGTGTTTTTTTTTTTCTTTTTTTTGTCGCGTCTTTCCTTTGTCGCATCGTTAATTCGCGCGATCTCATCGTTTTCCGCCTTTTGCCGGATTATCCCACTTTTGGCGTGCGACATTGAGGAGATCGTGAAAGCTCGAACGACGAGGGGATTAATCATCCCCGGAGCGGGGTTCTCCCGAATTGATCGGCAAACGCGGTTCCTGAAGCGATCGAACGATAATCGCGATTCGATCGCGACCCTCTTTTTCTTTCGATTACTTTTTTTTGAAATGAATAATAAAAAAGATCTCCCCCGTGTTACACGCGCGTACGGTTGCGATCGAGGATCGGAAAAAGCGGGACGACCCTGAAGCATTTATTACAACGCGTATTTAACGAGCGGGAAATTGTAGTTATAACCGAGAAAACACAAGGGTCGAGGGAGGAAACTGGCGCTCGGGCAAATGGGACAATTTTCGTGGAAGACGGTTTTTTTTAGGGGAATATTGACTTTGCAGTAAATTGCCTCGAGGGGTGCACAATTAATATCGATCAACGATAAATTATAAATCTCTATTTAATTTCCGGTAAACATCGAGTTTTAGCGAGTATTTTTAACGAGTGGGAAATTATACTTACAATTGAGAAAACACAAGGGTCAAGGGAGGAAACTGGCGCTCGGGCAAATGGGACAATTTTCGTGGAGGGTTTTTTTAGGGGAAAATTGACTTTGGAGCAAATTGCCTCGGGGGGTGCACAATTAATATCGATCAATGATAAATTATAAATCTCTATTTAATTTTCGGTAAACATCGAGTTTTAGCGAGTATTTTTAACGAGTGGGAAATTATACTTACAATTGAGAAAACACAAGGGTCAAGGGAGGAAACTCGCGCTCGGGAAAAGGGGACAATTTTCGTGGAAGAGGATTTTTTTAGAGGAATATTGACTTTGCAGCAAATTGCCTCGAGGGGTGCACAATGATAAATTATAAATCTCTATTTAATTTTCGGTAGACATCGAGTTTCGTGACACCCCGAGTGTATCTTTGACGTAGGGAAGGAAAAATGAGACAAAAAAATGGGCGATTTTATTCCGGCCAAATTGACGTGGGTACTTTCATGTTTTCACGGTCCATCGGAGGACATTGCCTGTGTAGATGACGGCGTACACGGAAAAGCCACTCGCGTCTTTCCAATTCAGTGAAAAAGGTCGACGTGCGCTCAGACACACGGGCTCTGGACCGTTTTCTCCTCGAAGCACGCCACCTCTCTTCTTCCACTCCTTTTCTCTCACGCTTTTCTCGCTTTATTCGTCTTCTCGTTATTCCTCCGGCCTCGATGACACACGCCGTGTCGCGATCGATAAAATTCTTGACATCCTTGTCAAACGAGTATCCATCGATCCGCATAAACACCAGGGCACCCGGGATGTCGCCCTAACCTCTGTGTATGTGTGTGTGTGTGTGTGTGTGTGTGTGTGTGTTTTACGAAAAAGTTTGTATAGCCACAAAGTGCGACACAGAGGAGGCTCGTCGGTGACGTCGCCGTTAACATTTCCGCGCGCCTGATTAAACAAATTACGCGGATACCCAGGCCAAAGACCCGACGATCGCCTTTATCGTCGTGGCCTCGTGTGTCGATAAATTTCGCTTGTCTTCTTTTCTTTTTTTTTTTTTTATCGCGTCGGAGATGTACACGTGCAGGGTCCGGAGATGAATGTCCCAAAATGATCGAAAGCATCATCGCTGATTAAAAACAGCGACGGAGTCGTTAATGCCTGTATTTTCCATCGCCGAGTTGCTTTTTCCATCTTTTTTCCACGATCCCTGCGGCTCGATCTTCGCAGGCTGGACCAACGCGCCCTCTCCCGTCTCCATTTTCGGCATCCCCCTTGATCACCTCTTTTTTCATCCCCGTCTCTTCCTCCACATACCGCAAACTACATGTTACGTATCACGTATATTATGTGGCTACGTATTAGGGTGGATCAAGAAAAATACAATATTTTTCAAACTTTCTTTTTCCTTTCCTCGTTTTTCCGACAAATTTTCTCATTCTCCGGTCCACGAGAGTCTTCCTGTTGATAATTTTTGATAACGAAGCGTTTGTTTTGGATTTTGATGCTCTTTTTGGACAAATTTGTGAGGGAAACATTCGAGACAACGAATTTTTGAAGAATCGAAGGAAATCTCCCTTTTTTTCAGCCACCCTAGTGTATATATCCTTGCGCACCTTGAACCTGTGTTTTCCTCCAGCGGTTTATTATCCCTCGTAGGGGGTTTCAACCCTCTCTCTCTCCCCCTCTCTCTCTCTCCATTGAAAATATATACTCACGGTCGAATCAGGATCGTTCTACCGTAAATGGGTTCATCGGCGCATATGAAAATTTCCCTCAAAAACACACGCCCGGTTCTCGATGGAGATGAAAGTGCAAAAGAGGCTAAAACACGAGAGAGGAGGGAGGGGGGCGCGGGAGGGAAGGTTTCATTCGCAAACGCAGAAGGTAAATGTGAATATTCCGCAGCGTGAGCTCGCGTGACTAATCTCTCTCGTCTCTCTCGTGGTACAAATACGTTTTACAGCGTTGAAAAAAAACGACAATAAAAAATATTCCACCCCAAACGAGATCCTCGTGCAATTGGAAATTTAAAGGAAAAATATCGACTCTGATTATACGCCCACCGTCGAGGCTCTTTTCGATCGAAAAACGTCAATTTTCGATCGGAGAAAAACGTCCCGGAAGGACGAGCGCAGAAGCCTGAAATTCCCGGCGACTCGAGACACAAAAATACCTCAATTTTTGGAACGGATTCAAAGGGACGACGATGAAATTATCGACCATCGCGAAAAAAATATTAGCAAAAAAAGTTTCGTCACTTTTCCCTTCCTTCCATTATTCCTCCCCTTCCTGCTGATGGGAGGAGCAAAGACGAAATATCTTTGATCCGTTATTGCCTCGCGGTGACAGCTTGGCCCATACTCGATGGACGACGACGAGTTTCACGCGGCAAAATCGCGGCGAGAGAGGCGAACGACGCACACACGCGTAGTCGAGTGCGGAGGTCCGATTGATCTCGCGAGAGCCTCGCACTTCCGCGGTGACGATCGATTTCAATGACATTTCGCCGAGAAACGACGAGAACGCCACGCGACAGCAAAATATATCACTGCGACTGTTTCCCACTTGATATTTTATGCATTTTGTCGCCTCGGGCGTCGAGCGACGTCTCTTTTCCCACGGAATACATCGCTCGAGGGATCACCGAGAAAATGGAGGTGAATAAAAAAAAAAAAAAACAATCTCTCCCATAAATCGACCGCGATAATCTTCCAAATTGGCCTTTGATCGCTCGATTCCCGATCGATTCCCTTATCGCAGTGTCGCGACTGTGATGGTCGAGAAATTATGCTGCCTTTTTCGCTTCCTCCCCTCTTTTTGCCCCGCTGATCGTTATTTCTTGGCTCGTGATACCTCTGTTTTCTTTTTATCTTCGAGCTGAACCGCCATCGGGCAGACTCCGACGATGTAATTGAATCACGAGAGTCGTAAAGTTGCGTCGACAACTCCCCGGCGGAACTTTGACTTTGCAAGAAAGGATCGGTACATATCGCGTTTCGTATATACATGTACACGCCGTATATAAGGCTCCTTCCACCGGAAGCTCGGCAAAATGTCCGTCCTTAGACGTGTCTTCGTGTACATTCAACAGAGTTGGGAAACGCGCGTACAGCACGATCGATGAGCACGGGGCTCGACCTTGGACCGTGTTTCCCTTTTTTTTTCCTTTTTTTTTTTTATTCTCCAACCCCCGACTGGATCGGATTCCGCTTTCGTCTCTCCCCGGGAAAATCATTTCCGTCATCGGCGAAATTGATCGTTAACTCCATTCGCGAAATTCGTCAAAGTTTGATTAATTAAAAAATCGATATCCCGCCGATGGAGTTTTTATCAGACGCGACGGCCTCGTCGCAAAGCCCCTCGGCTTCCGGGTTTGACGTTGACCGAGCTGCGCCTCCGGTCAACGTATACGCGGAGCACATTTTTTAAATTGCAATTTTCCAACGCCCGCGTACGGGAATTTTCGAAAAATTTCAAATGCGCCGAAATAACGGCTTCCCGAGCGAGCAACGTCGCTTTTTTTCATCCCCCTCAATGCGGAGGAAAAAGACAGCCGCACTCTCGCGCTGAGGCATCATTTTCCAATCGGAATTTTTCCAGGCTCGCGCGCAGATTTTCGGGAATTTATCGAGAAATTTCAGCGGTGCGCAAAACTCAATTACGTCGCGATGCCGAATTTTCTCTCGACGCTACATCGATCGGTCGATGAACGCTACAAAATCGTTGTGCAATAATGCGCACGCGTGTCGAAATTTTTCGAAAAAATTCCAGGCCCCCTCGGAGCCTGTATGCGAACTCTCCGGTCTGCGTATAAATCCGAAATGTTTCACCAGAGCTAAAGAGATTTTAGCCGTATCGCGTGCAGGGATACAAACGCGTTTACGTGCCTGATAAATAATGAATTTTCCATACGATGTATTCAATTTGTCCCGAGGGTGGAGAGGGGCGTGGGGAGGGGGGGGGGGATGAAATGAAATTGCAACAAAACTGTTTCTCGTCCGGTCGTCTCGATGCAACGCCGTCGGGATGAAAATCAAATTTTGCGATACCAAACTCCCCGGACAATCTCATTTAACGATTTAATTTATGCGAAACCCAACCGCGAGCTAAACGCCGGCATACCGCCGTCGCGTTACACCGCACGGATGCTGCAACTGCCGCCTTCGCCCCTCATCTCCTTCTCTCTCTCTCTCTCTTTCCGTTTTTGCCTCTTCCTCTTCATTTCTATCCAAACAGATTATCAAACTTTCCATCTCATTTATAATCGTGGGCGTGTTTTACGAGCTCCGCGCAACGTCTCGTCTTCCGCGGCAGCGGTTAACCCTGCAGCAGCTACGTGGAACTTGCCTCTCTCGGGATAAAATTCAGTAAAATTCTGGTACAAACTTGATTGTAAAATTTCCTCTCCTTCCTTTTATTGCCGCATTAATGAAAAAAAAAGGAGAATCAATTTTTCAACCTCGCCGCACTTTCCTTCGGCCATTTTGCTCATTGGGTGTTTCTCGATTTTTCATCTCGTCGGTTTATTTAGAATCGCGTGAAACAACGTTGGGAAATTCTGTTTTTTCATCGACAAAGAGAACACTGATCGTTGATGGGAAGCAGCGGGTGTATGTGCATCGCCGGGGTTCGTTAATTTAACGAACGTGGGATTTTTGCACTTTTTTGAGTTTTTTTTTGTCGCTCATCTCGTACGAGAGAAAATTTCGACTTCCCGAATGATTTCGGCTGTTTATTCTTCTCCCATCCCCCGTGGACCACTCGTGGGATATCCTCTCGTGGGGATTACATCCCTCTCCGCTGCCCGATAATGCGCTCGCAAATGATGATTAAAAAAATGCCGCAGCATCCGACGAATCTTCTCGGGATATAATCGTCTCTCGTTTGTCGAGTATCGGATCGTTGTTATATAATCATCCTTCATTATCGACTCGAGCGTCCTCATTAAGCCAAAGTTGCGTCGAGGAGATGAAAGATGAGCATATAACCGTGTACCATCGATCTTGGTGAGAGACACAACGGAGGCAAAGAATTTCCCCGATCGCTTCTCATCGACGTGCAGCCCTTGTAACTGCAGCACGGTTGACACAAATTTGACAACGACGAGAAAAAACAACAACGCGAGTCGCCCTTCTTTACGCTAAAAAAAGAGCCACTCGTCGCGTTCGAATTTCGCAGTGATAATTGTATTCTCGATCGATCGAGAAAAGAGAAGATATATACGATTAAAAGTGTCCTGCATCCGGGGTAGTCTCGAACTTGACAAAATCCCCCTCCACGCGATCTCTCTCTAGTGCGCATGCAAACGAACGAATTTCGCTTCGCCTTGGGAAGGGAAAAAATTGGAAAAAATTCAATACACGAAAAGCCGATTGTGAATATCGCGAGATGTAGGAATGATTTTCTTCTTGTGAAAAGATGAAAAAGAATCGCCCCGTGTCCGAGATAAAAGGCTTCTTTTTGGGCAGTAAAAAAAATCGGCAACGGTTTCAAGGCACCGGAACTTGGCGTTTTACGTACGTACGCAAATGTCTGAAGTACGGTGTCAATTCTGCGCTGATGACACGCGAGATATCCATGCTTGCTGAAAAAGTTTCATTAAAAAAATCAACGATATACACGCTTACGTACCCGTCGTCTCTCGAAACGCTGTGCGGTTGAAACACACGCGGAATATTCGTTCTTCCAATTAGTCATTCTCTTTGAAAAACCGTCAAAGGTACGGAGAATTTCCGCAGCGCGTTGAAAAAAAAAAACACTCTCTTTCGCGTTCGTATGACACAATCGGATTTATATATTACGTATAATCCCGGGGCAAAGGCGAATTCGCGCGTATGTCACGTGCCCATATCCACTCGAACATTATTGATGTACGAGTGGATTTCGCCCCAGAGGGCCATTTTTTTCTCCTCCATATCCTCCGGCAGGGATCTTTATCGTGCGCGGTCTTTTTCGCTGCTAAAAAAAAACAACAGCAAAAAATCTGTAGTTTTTTTATTCAGCTGCGAAAACCTTTCGTTCTGTGGCGGGGAAAGTGTGGGTATAACGCGTGAAAAAAAAAGCATCGCTCGATATTTCATCTCGAACGAGAAAAATGACGAGATTCAATCTCGCGCCGGTCCAAACGGACCTAAACAAACTGTTGATCTTTCCCATGCTCTTGCTGTTTTCCGGGTACCACGCGGGGTGTGCGAATACAACGTATTTCGAGTCATTCGAAAAATCAAAGTTATTTGGTGAAAAACCGTGGATTTTTCGAAAATCTTGCGAGTCGCTGGATTTTTTTATCGATTCACGCGTGCAGCGATGGTTTTCAGAAATTTTTTGCGCGAAAGACGTCAAAGACAAAGCGTACGCGTACATCAGCTGGTTTTTTATTCAATCGCGAACACCACTACGGAGTGCGTCAACGCGTCAACGAACCAGTTTGCGTATAAATCGTGGCTCTTTGTACCGCGCCGACTCCTGGTGGAAAAAGCCTTTTCCGTCCGAGTTTCCTCGAGAGGGAATGAAAGAAAAACTGGCCTCTCCTCCGCTCGTCTCGTCCAATGATATATTCGAAGGCATAGCCTTAAGGGGGAAGAAGAAAATGAGGTTTTCCTCTCCGCGGATGCGTGTGCGTGTGTACTCGAGCATATTCAACACGCTCGAGCACATTTCGCATTCTCGGGGAATATTCCATTTTCCGCTCGAGTCTCATGTAAATATCGAGTGACGCTCTTTATTCCGTCGTTATTCTTTTGACGAATGAAAAATCAAAATAATGAAAAAGTGAATGTTTCGCGTATTTCAGTGGAGCGAAAAGAAAGACCGTGCTGTGACATTTCTTTCGACTCCTTTGCGTCTCCTTCTCGTCTATATTCGCGTAGAAAACGAAATGTCTTTGTAAAAAAAAATCGTCTTTCATACGGAAAATATAACAGCGGGGGGCGTACATCGATATCCTGAATTCCGCGACCGGAAACGAAGCGAAAAGGCGGAGCGAGAAATTTCAATAAAAACTCTCGAAAATTTTTATCGAATCGTTACACTAAATTATTTTGAACAGCAATTTCCTAGCGGATAATGTATATAAAGTGAGAAATCGTGGGAAATATATTGTTTTTCACAATATTTTTTGAAAAACTAAATAATCAGCCTGTACAACGTGATATATGTCACAGGAAAACGAAAAGGTAACAAGAGGCTCATCTTGGAGAGCCCCTGACCCCGTTTCGTATTTTCGAACGCGATCGAAAAAGCCTGCTCTCTCGTCGCAGGTCTCATCGCTGCAGTACAAACGCGCGCTCCCCGAAAGCTCCCCACGAATTCGTCATTTTTTCGGCGGAGGGTGAAACACCCCACGAGTTTCTTATTGTCTTTGCAGACTACACACTCTGTCGAGAAAGCCATCGTGTGCAGAAGAAGCAGAAGAAAAGCAGCTTGCGGGCAAATCCGCCCTTTTTCCGATAGTTTCACCCTTTTTTTTTATATCGATGCCTAGGGGCGAAGCAACATCCGGTTTCTCGCGATAGTACGTTTCGTCCGCGCGTCCTTTTTTCTCCTGCCAACTTTGATTATTTATGAATGATCCCCGTTTTTTTCGCAGCTTCCCTCCTCGGGGATCAAAGAGCATATCGAGGCTGCGACGATGTCATGTTTTCCGCCAATTTTCCACTTTATCAGAATCCATTTTCAAACGGTACATTTTCGCCGAGGGTCTTGTGTATCTTGGCTTTGATATTCCCCACCGAGTGTATGTATACTCGGTGTTTATTGCCGAAATAATCTCGTTGAGGCGCGTTTGAATGCGAAAGCTGATCAGAAGCCTTCCGTCCGACCCGTGCCTCCTTTATTGCGATTCCGCACGAGTTTCCGATACATCGCGAGTGTTATATGCGGACGCTTCTCAGCAGGCTCATTCAAACGAATATGGAGGACTCTTGGCATATACGGAGGCTGTATAGGAGCTTCCGAAGCGTCCAAGTAGGTTATAAGTCGTAAGTCATCGACTATGGGAGTGAAACTTATTGGCGCAAATGTACACGCGTTTGTCGCGACCGGAAGGAGAAATGACGGTTTTTCATTGACGTTTCTCTCGGAATCTCCGGGAGAAATGACGGGCGTAGCGTATGTTTTGTTTTCGCTTGAATTTCACCGTTTTTGCGTGTTTTCTTACTGAAATTTCGAGTTTTCGCGAAAAACTCGATGAGATTCGTAATCGGCGGAAAATTTGCGATGTAATAGGCTGTTGAACCGTCGAAAAATCGAAAAAACTACATTTTCATCGTTTTTGGCTACTTTTCCAGAATCGTCGAAAAGTCGAAATTTCAAAAGGCCATAACTACGCTCCAAATCATGCTACATAGATAACTTGGGGGTGTTTTGGATAGCCCTCGAGTAGACTTAAAAAATGGTGCAAGTTTCATGTCGATAGCTAAATTCCTTCCCCCTCAAAATCGATGTTGAAAATCGGCGAAAACAAAGGAAAAGGGGTATGTATGTATGTATGTATGGGAAAATTGGCAAAAATCGACGGTCCAACTTAAAAAATCTGCCAAAAATCGATAAACCAAGATATCTGGACAAACCAAACGGCAATTTGAAGCCTCAACAATTGCGAAGAGAATAACCACAAGTCTGAGTATCTACCTCGAAGGGAAAAAAAATGGCAAACATTTTAGTGATTCAACTCAATCCGGCAAAAAATGTCGAAAAATGTTGGATTTCAAAAATGATTCTCAACACTCCATATCGATGTATTTTTCCCCCTGATTGCGAACCACCCCGGTATTTCATCGAAAACCCAATAATTCGCCCCAAAAATGCGAAAACACGAATTTTCTCAATCAACCACTATTTTCTCATTAAAACACGCGAGTTTAAAACCGCGCGAGCTCGAGAACGCATCCCTGCTACAGTTTCATTCCGCAACGGTCGAATCAACTTCGCTCACCAGAGCAAACAGACGCGCGAAAAGAATCATCTTAACAACAACGACGCGTGAGTGAAAATTCACGCCGAGAAAAACGGAGGAAACGCCGGTTTTCCGGAAACGAACACATTCGACACTCGGTGTACGTACGAGCTTCCGGCATTGTCGGTTAAAATTCGGTTTGGCGCAGAAAGCTCAGCGGTGGTTAGAGGAGAGGGCATATGCAAATCCCCGCATTAATCTTTCTCTCGCAAACGTTTCTCGAGTCTATGAATACACTCGCACAGTGTTTATCGAGGGCAAAACCTTTGAGGAACATTGTATACATAGACCTACACGCAATTATATTCCACACCCTCTCCGTCTTTCGATTCGCTTGTTCGCGGGTTCGACAATAGCGGGAAAGCGCCCCTGCGCTCCATTCATCTCCGAAACGGCAAGCTCGGTGAGGAGAATGGAGGAGGGGGGGGGGGGGGGGGAGGAATACGTCGCGAAAAGTTGTAGGAAATAATCTCGGGGTGAAAATGAGAGGGAATGGAGATTTGTTGGGGGTTTATCGCTCGCGACATACGCCCCATGTATTTATTACCGGATTTGCATATCCATACACACATGTACATATGTATTTTTCATATATACACATGTCTATACATAGAGCCAGCACAGAGTGGATTTAACGATTGTCGGTGTTTATCGCGTTTCTCATTTTCCCACTGTTTCCCACCCCCGTGTGTCAGATTTTCCTATAGCGGCCGCGCGAGGGGGTGGTTTCCAGTCTCTAGGACGGAAAGCGAGAGCCAGGGGTGGCTTTTCACATTGTAACACCGTCGATGTACACGGAGAGGAGGAGGAGCAGGGTTAAAGCTATTTCGCGCAAACGCCAAGCGCACGGGAGACGCGGAGAACGACGCGCGACCCCGTTGATGATTGTTGCCGTTGGAGCGCAACCTTTTATTCCGCTATACACGTCATTATCGCGTGTACAACGTATACAATGCCATCTACGTTTGTATACATGTACACATGGGGGTACAGGGTGGTGAAAAGCTCGGGACGTCGACGAGTCAGAGTTTGATTCGCGGGCGACCGGAACTCGATGACTTTGAACGTGTCAAACGCGTTTGAGTCTACGAGATTTCTGCGGAAAAGCAGCGCACGAAGAGCTTTCGGATTGCCAAATTGGGAACTTGGTCCCCGATGAAACCGCAGCGGTTTCGGGACACCCTGTATGCAAGGAGGAGTATATATGCTATACGCGTTAGGATCCCACGGCCTTATTACTCGAGAATCGAGCGTGGAATACAAGGTGAGAGAAGCTCGCTTTTTTCGCTGTTGCAAAACCGTCCAACCTTGGCTCACCTGCAATTTCAACCAATTTAAAAGCGGGCGTCCAGCGCGCACTCGAACGACCGTGGAAAATTCTATCGCAGCCGCGACGGTGCGAGACCGCTCCTCGGCAGACTACGGGGACGTTTAATCGCGCGAAAAAAATCGTCATCCCTCCCGAGTTTTGTCCGAAAGTTTCGCCTCTCATTTCCGTCGATGGGAAAGCTTACGGTCTTTTTATTCAGAATGAAATTGGTGAAACGCGCATCGATAGATCGCGGTCCATCTCGGGCAGCTGCCCGCGCGAGAGGATCGCGAGAGCGTTTGCAAACGTTTACCTTTTAGTTTTCGAGTAAAAAAAGAACTTTCCACGTGCCTGCCTGCCTGTGTGTCTGTGTGTGTGTGTGTGTGTGACAAAGCTTTCAAGCCGAAAACCGTTACACCGCAACGTAGAACACGAGAAATCTCTTTGGTCGACTAACGAACGGCGAGAGAGGAGTTTATTTTCCTCTTCTCCTCTATTATCTCTCCCCGTGTTCGTGCAACCCCCGGTGGTAAAGAGAAGGCTCTTGCGGACGAAAAATCCCGCACGTATACGTCCGGCAATTTCGGTCTCCGGACACCGGCAAAGACGAAAAGAGCCAGAAAGAGGCGAAAACAACGGGAGAACGGAGTAAATTACGCAGCCAATGGACCCCGATCGTCGCTGGACGATGAAGCGACGGGTATACACGCTTGATTCGAAAAATCAACGTCTCGAGAGCAGGTTCCTGGGACTGGCGAATAAGTTTTGCAAATTTCGCGTTTCTTCCGAGACGTTGAATAAATTCGATCTCGCGATGGGGGCGCCAGCGGGAGAAAAGGGAGGAAGAAAAGAACGCGCACGTGAGAGCATGCGGAAAATTGCGAACTGATGGACCAGCAACGTTCTTGACGATGCTGGGACGTGTATTTGACGTTGGAAAATATCCCGAGGTTCGCGTCGTTAAGGGCGTAGGTACCGCTCGTTGCCGAACTTTCGCACCAGTCAATTTCGCCAAATTTTGTCCGTCATGTACCGTCAAACTGTATATATATATATATATATATACTTCCGTCTTTGCGCGTTGACCGTATCTTTGTGCAAACGTCATACGGTTGCGTAATCCACGCTCGGGGACGAGAAACGTCAACGACACAATCCCTTCAATCCCAGCACACGGTGTACCGCAGTCTCTGCGATGCACGACCGATAAATCCCCGTGGAACGAGGCGCGAGCCTCGATCGAAAATCGGCTCGCGACATTGTTGCAAATTCGCCCACTTTCGTCTCGTAATACGACCTTCCGTGGCGAAATACGACGAAAAATGCATGGAAAATGAAATTTCGAAAAAAAACATCGCATCGCTCGATCAAAAACGTTAAAGGATCGGAAAAATCGTTGCAATTTCGGCGGATTGATGTCCAATCTCGAAACTTTTCCTTTCTCGTGCTACTCCATTTTCCTCTTTCTGACGAGGAAAAAAAAACTCTTTTCACACCCCGGGAGATGTTTCTTTCCCGTTGCGAGGGCGAGTCACCCCGCCGGTGCGACATCGTCGAAGGGAGATGAGTCTCCTCGTCGTTGAGGAAGAGCAACGCGTGCACCGCGTGCGGAAAGGTCTTGAACCCATAAAATAATACACACGTATATGCGTGCGTTCGATGTATTCCGGAATGTTGGCGTTACGTTTTTTATGCTAACGGAAAGATCGATATGTGCTTCCGATACACGTGAGGGCATCGATGGGAGGAGGGTCTGGAACACGTACGCTGGATGCTCGCAGCATCCACCGAGGATGTACAAGATCGAGAGGAAGAGAGATGAGGATGCGAGATGAGGATGGAGGAAGCATGCGGATACAGCAGAGTGTCTCAACACTTCCTCCTTTCTCTCTCTCTCTCTCTCTCTCTCTCTCTCTCTCTCTATCTGGCTTCTCTCTGATTTATATTAGAGAGAGCCTTCGATTCAATCTTTGCCCATTGATTTCAGGCCTCCCTGTGCGTCATTGATCAATCGAACAAATTTATCGTCATTCAATGCGATACAAAAATACAATACGGAGTTATGAAAATATATCATCTTTCTTTCCCTCGCTGGTCCATGACGATCGGGTCCGACCCTCCACCGTCTCTCTGATTTAAATTAGAGGACCCCTTGGCTTCGATCTTTGCGCACTGATCATTTCAGGCGTCCACGTGTGTCATGGATCGATCGAGAAAATTTATTCTCGTTCGATGACACAGAGACGAATACGGAATCGCAAAGATGCGCTATTTTTCCATCGAAATGGACCAAACAAGATACTTTTCCCCTCTTTTCTTTCCCTCGTTGATCCATCGCGAAATCGTATTTATTAAAAATGGCCCAGAGTGCCTCTCCGACTCTATATACGTCGTATATACATATATATACATCGGAGAGTCGCTCTGATTCAATCTTTGCGAGAGAAATTGAACAAGTTGATCATCCTTCGACGATGCGGATGAGCACGCGGAATTTATAAAAATACACCGTTGATTCGAGCGTCCTCCGCACGGGGGACGATTTTTTTCAGATCCTCTTTCCTTTTTTTTACGAAATACTATTTTCTCTCGCTGGTCCATCGCGATATTTATTGAACCTCGCGTGTGTCGCGCGGAAGCTGCGAGCCGCATCGCTCGCCGCACATGCACGACGATATTGTGTATCTTTGAAGCCGAGCCAAGCCGCTCTCGCGTTATGGTACGTTGAACGTTTCCAGTCGATATCCTGGACATAATCGAGTCGTCGAGAGAGGCAAAAAGCGAGAGAAAAAGATCGAGAGAGAGAGAGAGTGAGAGAGAAAGACGAGGAGCACCGCGCCAGCAGCGGAGAATCGGAATCGACGAGGTAGCCGATCGAAGAAAAAATGAATCGCGGAGGCGAGGACCGAGGGTGGATCGGATGCACGCGCGTGCATCCCGAACGTGCAAAGAAAGAGGAGAAATTCATGCCCTCTCTTCTGTTTCTATTATTTCCATCGAGACTCGCTCTCGATGACGCGGTCCACGTGCACCGGATGTGACCGCGGTATACATGGTATCATATACATGCTTTTTTTTTATCACGACCGAGCTCTCCACTCGCAGTTACAAATCGATACGACCGACGATCGGGAAGAAAATCGGCACCCACGACAACGTCCCGTACCCCCTTAAGGGACTGAATGTTTTCTCCCGCTACCGGCGCACCCCCTTTGGTGACTTTTTGCGAGCGATTAAACTCTAATTTGCCCTCCAAATTTTAGCAGGATTTACGAAGATTAACGATAAATCGCGACTCGCCTCGCGATCGCAGTGAGATGGAAAGTTTGAGAAATATAGAATCGTCGACTTACCGAGATCGAAAAAGCGGAACTTTTGGAATTGGTCGGATGCGAGAGTCGTCCGGCGTTTGCGAAATCCGCCGACCGGAAGTCGGAGAGAGGAAAGAGTCGCGAAGAGCCGGGAGCTCGCGCCAAGATCAGAGAGGAGCGGAAAAAAGGATCTTGACGCATCGGCAGCCGCGCGCGGCACTGAAATCGCCGAGGCTTCGCTGACGCACTCGCGCTCGACGCCAGGTGACGCCGCGGGATTCTGCGCTCTCGCGCCTCCTCCCGCCACGCTCTCGAATCTTTTTCGACTCGCGCGGGAGCGCAAAAAATACGTCAAATCCCTTGTCAGACGCGGGAAACGACCCTCCGCGAAGTTGAAAACATTTTATATTCCCCCTCGCGTGTTTCTCTAAATATTGATTTTAGAAAAAAAAAGCCCCACGAGTACGGACTCTAAACGCGCTTGTCAGAGTCCTACGTATTTGCACTTTTATTTTGACGAGCGCTTCTCGAGGGAAAACTCGATGTAAATAACGCGTAATAGCGAAATATTGACGAGTAGAAAAGGATATAGAAAAGTGATTGAAGTTTGAAAAGCGCGGCGCGGTATCGGAGATTGGATCTCGCAAAATAGTCAATTTAGTTTCTCGGCAGAGTGCTTTTTCGATAAAACTTGTCGGCGAGGCAATTAAAAAACTGTATAAAAAGAAAGGAGAATCGTCAGAGTTGACGCATGGTCGACGGTGACGCCAAAACTCGGACGGCTTCCGTCCGTCACTTCCGGCTAGCATTTGTTTGCTGTACACTCGCCAGGCAGCAGTGGTGTCGAAATCCCAAACGAACGAAGTTTTGTCATATGTTGACCATGAATAATAAATTAAAAATAAACAACTCGACCAAAATTTAACCACGCATAGAGGAAACGACTCTGAACGAGATGCTTCATTTCCGGTTGTCGGAAATTTAGTTTCAGTTTTTCCCCTTAAGGGTAGCGGCAGACGGAAAGAACGATCGACAACTCGATCAAAATTTAACCACGCACAGAGGAAACGACTCTGAACAAGATGCTTCATTTCCGGTTGTCGGAAATTTAGTTTCAGTTTTTCCCCTTAAGGGTAGCGGCTGATGGAAAGAACGATCGACAACTCGATGAAAATTTAACCACGCATAGAGGAAACGACTCTGAACAAGATGCTTCATTTCCGGTTGTCGGAAATTTAGTTTCAGTTTTTCCCCTTAAGAGTAGCGGCAGACGGAAAGAACGATCGACAACTCGATCAAAATTTAACCACGCATAGAGGAAACGACTCTGAACAAGATGCTTCATGTCCGGTTTCCGGAAATTTAGTTTCAGTTTTTCCCCTTAAGAGTAGTGGCAGACGGAAAGAACGATCGACAACTCGATCAAAATTTAACCACGCATAGAGGAAACGACTCTGAACAAGATGCTTCATTTCCGGTTGTCGGAAATTTAGTTTCAGTTTTTCCCCTTAAGGGTAGCGGCAGACGGAAAGAACAATCGACAACTCGATCAAAATTTAACCACGCACAGAGGAAACGACTCTGAACAAGATGCTTCATTTCCGGTTGTCGGAAATTTAGTTTCAGTTTTTCCCCTTAAGGGTAGCGGCAGACGGAAAGAACGATCGACAACTCGATCAAAATTCAACCACGCATAGAGGAAACGACTCTGAACAAGATGCTTCATGTCCGGTTTCCGGAAATTTAGTTTCAGTTTTTCCCCTTAAGAGTAGTGGCAGACGGAAAGAACGATCGACAACTCGATCAAAATTTAACCACGCATAGAGGAAACGACTCTGAACAAGATGCTTCATTTCCGGTTGTCGGAAATTTAGTTTCAGTTTTTCCCCTTAAGGGTAGCGGCAGACGAAAAGAACGATCGACAACTCGATGAAAATTTAACCACGCATAGAGGAAACGACTCTGAACAAGATGCTTCATTTCCGGTTGTCGGAAATTTAGTTTCAGTTTTTCCCCTTAAGAGTAGTGGCAGACGGAAAGAACGATCGACAACTCGATCAAAATTTAACCACGCATAGAGGAAACGACTCTGAACAAGATGCTTCACGTCCGGTTTCCGGAAATTTTTGTTCTACAGCCATATCGGCACAGTACTACCGCTCGACGCTGGCCCGGAGAGGCTATCTTTCCGCTCTACAGCAATGTCGGGCGGGTAAACAGTCTCGCAGGCGCAGTATTAACGCTCGACGCTGTAGTACTCGAAAGTAGTGGCAGATGAAAAGAACGATCGACAACTCGATCAAAATTGAACCACGCATAGAGGAAACAACTCTGAACAAGTTGCTCCATGTCCGGTTTTCGGAAATGTTTGTTCAGTTTTTTTAAAATTCCTTGCTTTCCACAATTTGCTACTTATGCCGAATTATAATGTGTTCTCTAGCCGTAGCGCGAAAACGCAGCCGGTCGCGCGCGTGTCTTGTCCCTAGTACAATAAACAGACGCTAGCCGGAAGTGACGTCATTTTCGGTTAAATGGTATTTCGATTCGTTGACACCTACCCTCCTCCGTCATGCATTCGCGAATCCAATTAACGCTAACGATCATCGCTCTCCTCTCGCGTTTCTGTAAATCACATTTTCCACCGCAATTCTCAATCATCGGCAATTTGTTTCACCGATGTTTCACACTTTTTGTTTCGTCAAAAAAAACATGATAGCAGCAACTCTGACAATTCTTATTCCCGTGCCAAGTGAATCGACCATTCGATGAATTATCGACATTTGATGTGTCGAATTTATTTTCGAAATCACATTTTTTCGTAAACGTCGAAATGTGGTGCAAAGAAAAGTGCGAATGAGGGTCGAGTAACTCGCATCTTCGCCGACGTTCGATGTGATTCGAGCGCTGTTGTCGCAGCCCCTCTCGCAATGTTTAACCTTTATTTCACTCTGTCGTATAATATCATCATCGCGTATTTCGCACAACGAGGCGAAATTTATCAAGCAAATTGGCGTTGTTCTCGTTCCGTGCGATCCTCCCGGCACCCTCGGGCGTTCCTCTTTGTTCCGCGGTGCACATCCTCCTCGTGGATGAAAACGAGCGCGCGTGCACACAAAGCTTTCGACGAAACACGACGCGAGCGAGAGAGAGAAGCAATTTGCGATGAGCTCGTGCTTTTGTCATCGTGCTATCAGTGTCGACGCCACCATACGTGTTGCATTTCACGTCCCTCCCTTCTCCAACCCCCAACCGCCATCCACCCTTCACCCTTCTCGATCCTTCTACGCCCACGAACGAACGACATTTTCGCGTGTACGCGCGAATGTACTTTTCGCTTCCTCTCTCAATGGAGATTCCGCGCGTCGATGCTCGCGACGCGTGGGAACTCGATCGCGGAACAATGAAAAGCAATAAATAAATAGACCGTTTTTTCTCCTAATGAAAGAGAAATTCATTAAGATTATCAAACGCGAAATCTCGTATTAAAGCAATTTCCCGGGATTTTCGTGATCGCTTTTTTTTGTCTCAATTTATTACGGGATAATCGCGCGATGTATTTTTCTCCACCTCGCGAAAAAATTTGAGGTTAGAAACCCGAATTCGAGGCCTCGTTTGCCGTTTTGATCCTCTCGATGTTTTCAATCATCTCTCGCGATTGAAATACGATGATTTCGTTTCGAGAAAAATACTCTTTTATATTTCCTTCATCTTACGAAGCAATGTTTTGCTTCATCAACTAATTTAGCGCGCAACGATCGAGCTTTTCTCAGGGGTCTTTTTTTTCTCGCGAATATTCTACGATAATGATTCCCGTTTTCCCCCCCCTCGAAAATCGACCAATAACGATTGCTTATTATCGCTCTCGATCACTCGGCAATTACCGCCAAACGAGCTACAAACCGCCAAAGGATACGATCACCAGCGAGAGAGAGAGAGAGAGAATTACTACGATGTGATTATTGATCGACGTGACCGTCGTAAACTCGACAATATCGCTTCCGGTGATGAAACTCGGGCCTCGTCGACTCTTTCACGTCCTTTGCGAGCACAGAGATCGAATTGACTCACGTTTCGAGTTTCCACCTCGTTATCATCTTGCTAGCTTCGAGGCATCTGCCGAGAGTTTAAAGGATGCTGGGCGTCATCAATCTGCAACTTTTCATGCGTCTCTCTCACTCTCCCTCTCTCTCTCGGTGCGTTTATCCATCCCCTCTGTACATGTACGCAAAAATCCCCCAATTCCCGTCGATTTTTTCTTTTTTTTTCGCTTTTATTATGTTAATATAAGATAAATTATGTATAATATATTTATATATATATATATGTATATTTGCGACCGAATAGGAATAATAAAATGTATATCAGAGTGCGAAGAGAAGGAGAAAAATTTATATGAAAAAAAAAGAGAGAGATTAGCGATCGCGCGATGAAAAACGAGTCGAACAACGAAGATACTTTTTTGTTTTCCGTTTTCCTCTTGTCGCTTCGTTGAACGTGCGACGGAAAATCAAGGAGAATTCGAATCAGCCCAGAGGAGTTCACGAGCCTTTCGCCTCTGCGCAAAATAGAATATTAAAAATATATCTCTCGGCCGTTCCGTCTGATTATCGCTTACGATTTAACTTATTTATCGATTTCATGTTCGATTTTCGCTGTTTTTTCTTTTTTTTTCGAAAAATCGAGACAACTCGAGCGCGGGATCGAGGCGAGGCTGGAAATAACAATTATGTACATCGCGACGCGGGTTCCCGAGACGCTCCGATCGCCGCGCGAAAGAAGAAAAAAACGGAGAAACGATGGAAAATTAAAGAGCGATCGCAGCGATCCTCGCGGCAACTGGGGGTAGCCGATCGCCTCGCCAACGACGATATTAATATCGTATCGCTTGCCAAACGCCCGTCGCCTCGTCCCGCCGAAAATAATGAGGCCTGTTGTCCCGGAATACCGTCACAGCCGGGAATTGATTATCCTGGATGTACTTGAGGGTCGCTCGAATCTGAAACAAAAAAAAAAGGAAACTTCAACGAAATGAAATCCCACACGTTCGCGTATGAGTTCGCTCGAGCGGACTAGGAAAAAAAAACAAAAAATTCAAGCGCGTCCAAAGCTTCACCTGAGAGACAAAGTGCGGCGGCTCGACTTCCGGCGACGTCGACAGATGCTGCAGAATAAACTGATCCGACTGCGCGAGCCAAAGATCGACGCCTCTCAGAGGATCGTAATTGAAAGGCCCGATGCGCAAGAGTCCCAGAGTGGAATCGTAAATGTCGAGTACCTGCGGGAGCCGAAAAACAAAAACGGATATAAGCGAAGGAAAAAAAAAAAAAAATTCCACCGTCGACGGGAGAGCTTTCAGAGCTTCACGAACCTGCTGACCGCCGGTCAAGTGTCTCGCCCCGCGCAACGCGAGATCCGGCCCCTTGTCCGGAAACGTCGCCGGAAATATCTCGCCGGTTTTGACGTTCAGGCCGATCCCGTAAATCACCGGCCAATGTATTCCGCCTCTGACGGTGGTGTTGAGCTCTCCGACGCAGCACAGCGTCAGGTCGACCTCGACCGGTTGCTTGTGAAACGCGGCTAAACACGTCACCATCCGAAACAACGTGTTTTTATTTTGTATCATTTGTATTTTCAATTACAATTTATATTTTTATACACATAAATATAGTTATACCGATTTTGATCGACAATTTTTTTTTCTCGAGTCTAGTATGAAAATACGTTAGATTTTGGCTTCCTGCGAGCCCTCGAGAGAGGTTCGGAAGAATTTTGAAAATTTCGAAATGGGCAAAATGCCAACTTTTCGTTTTCTAATTTCTTTTTTTATAGGCGATTGTTGAGAATCGCTCGGGAATTTTTTTCCTCGTTTGATCGTCTTTGTCCGAGTTTCCATCTCCGTTCGAATGGCAATGTTCTCTCGCTCGTTTACTCACACAGTATGTTATAAAACATCTCCTCGGAATAATTTCTAGGATCCCTATAACCGCCGGCTAAACACGTCACCATCCGAAACAACGTGTTCTTATTCAGTTATACCGATTTTGACCGGCAATTTTTTTTTTTTTTTTCAAGTCTAGTATGAAAATACGTTAGGTTTTGGCATCCGGCGAGCCCTCGAGAGAGGCTCGAGGGATCGTTTCTCAGGTGTCGGTGAAGAATTTTGAAAATTCCGAAATGGGCAGGAAGCCAATTTTTCGTTTTCGAATTTCTTTTTTTTCTCTCGCTCGTTTACTCACACAGTATGTTATAAAACATCTCCTCGGAATAATTTCTAGGATCCGTATAGCCGCCGACGAGCTGAAGCTCCACGCGTCCTTCCGGATAACCGAGGGAGAGCTCCGTCACCCGCTGCAGCATCAACGCCGCAGCGTCGTCCGTACCAGCTCCATCCAGATGAGCCAACGCCACAGCGCCTGATCCTGATTTTCGGATGCAGCGGTGACAAAAAACAAAAACACGAATCGTCCTTTCATCTCTGCAATTACCAATCCGACGCCATACTTTCGAGCGAGACTCTATATTTTTTTTGTCCCACGTTCCTTCGAATTTTTCGGCTCTTATCAACGGAAACACGATTTTGGGATTCTCTAGCGGTTAAAACCGATTTTCAACGTTCAAGCGGAGAGGAAAAAATTCATCGGGGTGTTTTCGACTTTGACGAGATTCGACTGGCAATTTCACGAAATTGGCGCTCTCCGAGCGACGAAAAGTGCAGCATCCGGCTGACGGACGAAAAGTACGTAAAAACGAGCTTTATTTTTCTCGTCGTTTTTTCCTCGTCGATCGTTGAAATCTCGAACGCGACGAGGGGAAAAAGAAACACGAAGGCAAAGACGATAATACGATACGAGCCTCACCGGAATGCCTGACGACGACGATGATGCACGTCGTGACGTCATCCGAGCCGAGGATGCTTACATTTTCTGTAACAAGATTGATCAACAACTTTTTTATCGATCGCAACACGCGATATTTATTCATGCGCCAAAGACGACATTTCGATATCATTTCATTACTGGTGAATTCTTCATGGGACGAATTTTTTTTGTTTACCCCAATTGCGAGCGAATTACGAGGCACGTGACTGCAAATCATTTTGTAAAAGAATTTTTTGTTCCTCGTATTGAAAATAATCGAATCAGGCCTGTAAAAATACTCACTATCGTGAGGTAAAGTAGCGGCCAATTCACGCTGCTGCACGTAGAGGAGGCCCACCGGACCGACCAATTTCGCTGGCATCGAGTGCAGCTGCGCCGCCGTTTCTCTGTAAACCGGATGTGCGGCGTACAGCGATCTGCTGTCGGCGGGGGCTTCCTCCTGCAGGACCCCGTTCACCACCAGCACCATTCTGGACCTTGGGAAATATTTAAAAAACATAGATTGTCACAAGCAAATCCAGCATCGTGCGGAGAGAGGGAGGGAGGAAAAGGACGGAGCGAGTCACGCGTTTGGCGCGCGTATTCGTTTAATTCCAAAGTGTCGTTTCCGCTGTCGAGCTCTAATTTACATTTTTTTTTTTTTTTTCAATCCTCTTCCCTCTCATTCCTCTCGTTTCTCACTCATCCTCATCCTACAGCGATGTCGAGAGTCTTCTCTGCATGCGCGCGTTAAATATATGCGCGAGAATCGCGGCGCAACGTGTGTATCGCGAGCGCGTTATATTTTACAGCCGTGTACATCAGCGAGCCGCATTTCGCGAGCATTAATTTCATCGCGAAGCTTCGGAAAGCAAGCGGCCGGGTCTCTTCCAATTCGTTTTTCTTCTGCGTCTTCCTTTTTTTCGTTTTTTCCTCCTCCAACGGTTGGTTTTACGTATCGCACGCGCAGTACATGCATATATATGTATATACTGGCGCATCAATGACGCGCGCACTCTCGCTCTCGTCTCGCTTTCATTCCATTTTTCCTCCCTTCTTATTTATATTCGCGTGTATTTCGAAAGGAAATATTTGTGTATATATATACAGGGTGTCGCAAAAATGGATGCTGATAATTTAAGGGGACTTTGGCGACGAAATTCCAAGTCGAAAAGTCCTTGAGCACTTTTCGATCCGACGAATCCCCACCGAGTTATCGATCAATACAGTTGGGCCAATGGGACGGCGGGGGCGTGTCCGAGCGGCTCAAACTTTGACGGTTCGTAACTCGGCCGGGGTTCCTCCGATCAAAAAGTTTTTGAGGACTTTTCGCCTCGGAATTTCATCGTCGATTCGCCTGTCAACTACTTGCGCGCGAACTTCCGGGACACGCTGTATGCTGATATTTATTTTGCGTATATCTTCTTTTTTTTGCTACTCGCGCGCGTATCCACGGGCGTTCCGCGTGTCGGCGAGATCCTCCTCTTCGTCGCCTCTATATACCCACGCGCGAGATGTTTTTCACGATGCTCCCTTCGCGCGCGCGGATAAAAGAAGCTCGGTCGGTCTTATCCAGTTTTTGTACATGTGTATTATACTACATTCACGTATATCATCATCCGTGTATCAAAGATGCTGCGGTGAATCATCTATGCGTCAATGTTGCAATAATAGACGAGAACTCGAAAAAAAATGGACGCAAACAAATTTTTTGGGAGAAAAATAAATAATTTCTCTCATTTTTTGTCGTACGATGTTGTACCAATCGGCAAAGCGGCAGAGATTGCCTTTTTATACTGCTGGGACTCTCAAAGATATCGAATAACGGAAAAAAAAAGCTTTCTCTCTCTCGTATCAGCTGTTACGAAATTACGCGAGATTACAAAGCCGAGTTGGACCGTACAGGGATGACGGACATTCGTCGAACGAAATACTCTCCATTTTCTGACGGAATAAAGAGTAAAAATCCGCACACACTCGAGCTCGTTATCCAAGATGTGTCTTTTTTTCCTGCATCCCCCGGTCCATGAGACTTTTCGCGCATGTTTCTCAAGTTGCATACATGCACGCGCGAATCTGTATCTCGCTGTGGGTAGAGTCATCATTTCGAGACAGAAAGAGAGAGAGAGAGAGAGAGATGAAAAACGAGATGAAAAAAAAAGAGAGGGATGGAAAGTGCGCAATCACGAGTGCACGACCGTCGGGAGACTTTCCGTGCGGGAGAGGGAAAGACGGAGAGAGCGCGACGATCCGTTGTGCACGGTCTAAAATTATGTACAATATCTCGTCCGAGTCGAAAAGGACGAATGGTCCATACGGGAACAAACGACGCGCTCTCTCCTCCGAATGGAGCACAAAGGCCTTTCGTGCGGATATCCTCTGTATATACATGTATGCATATACATAAACATGTACCGCTCGGTACTTTTGGTACATAGTAGAGCGGTACTCGGATGCACATTACACAAAGTCGATAGTCGCGCGAGATCGAAGACGAAGATGAAGGAGGAGGCGAAGGCGGTACCGCCGCCGCGACTGGATCGAAGATCACCGCGCGCGCGGTTGCATTGTTAGGAAGGAGGAACCGCGAGAATAATAAAGAGAAGACGATCGCTCCGCACAGATACGGCGAAAGGTCTATCGACTTCTTTTCTCCTCTCCTCGCTGCTTTTTTTCTCTTTTCTCGATCTTTATTTTCTCTCTCGAAACTCGTTCCGCGTCACGAGAGACGGCACACGCCGTGTGTGCATGTATCCCTGATGTATACCGAGTATACACGCGTCACTGTCTGCCCCTCGAGAGAGCGAGAGAGAGAGAGAGAGAGAGAGGAGGAAAAACGAGACTGCCGGGTTCTGAAATATATTCCAAGGAGCTTGGTCCAGCGACGAGGAGGAGACGAAATAGACGCGTACGAGGAGAGAAGAACAACCGCGTATCGGCACTCGCCGATCGCGCTATCGCAGCGGCGTTTGCGTTGCGAACGCGCGCGGCATGTCTATATACACTCGTGACGAGATTCAGAGTCCAAGGGAACATCGCCGACTGCAAAACATGTTGTGAAATTCGTTATTCCGCGCGGTTTATTTCTCCTTTTTTTTTCTCCCGCAAGGAGGCGGCGCAATCGTCGGAAGTTGGACGACGTCGCGATAATAACGTCGAGTCTCGACGGAGGGGGCGCCTCCCGCGTCTCTTTTTTCCTCGCGACACGTGTAACGAGAGTGAAAACGATTTTTTCGAAACGCTTCATTTCGCACGTTTCCTCGGCACTTTTTCTCCCCAAAGAGGCGCTCGCATGACGACCGGCATAACGCCGACGACTTTGCGATCCCCAAAGGCGACGTTGAATCCTCGTCGAAGGGGGGGGGGGGAGTCTCGTGTCTTATTTTTCCACCCTCTCCCTCTTTTCCCGCGCTATCTACATTGTTTACGCGGGTATCACGTGGCCGGAGCAAGTCGGTACCGAGGAACGGAGATTCTCCGAGATTCGGAGCTCGGAATTTTGGAAAAAATCCAGCGTACTTTTCGTTGCACAAAAAAAAATGTAAACTCTCCGCGATGACCGTTATTCGGCCGTCGTTTTGCTCGTCTCACCTGCTGTCCCGCGCGGTTCCTCGACAGCCGCGAGTTCGGACTGCCCGCCGGCGATCGTCGATTTTCGATCGTCGATAGAACGGAAGTGCGATTATTTTCTCAATTATCCAACAACGTACATATATATATGTATGTATATAACCGTATTTACGTATGTACGTACACTCTCGCCCCGATCACTGGGGATTCATCGATTCGCGTTCGATTCGATCCGATTCGCGACGTTCTTACGAAAAAGTGACAACCGCGAGGAATATAATCGACAGCACGGGAAAGAGCGAGGAGATCGGACGATGGAAAGAATACTGCCGCGATCTTCGATTTTCGATCGTCGATAGAACGGAAGTGCGATTATTTTCTCAATTATCCAACAACGTACATATATATATGCCTGGCCCCGATCACTGGGGATTCATCGATTCGCGTTCGATTCGATCCGATTGGCGTCGTTCTTACGAAAAAGTGACAACCGCGAGGAATATAATCGACAGCACGGGAAAGAGCGAGGAGATCGGACGATGGAAAGAATACTGCCGCGATCTTCGATTTTCGATCGTCGATAGAACGGAAGTGCGATTATTTTCTCAATTATCCAACAACGTACATATATATATGTATGTATATAACCGTATTTACGTATGTACGTACACTCTCGCCCCGATCACTGAGGAGATCGGACGATGGAAAGAATACTGCCGCGATCTTCGATTTTCGATCGTCGATAGAACGGAAGTGCGATTATTTTCTCAATTATCCAACAACGTACATATATATATGCCTGGCCCCGATCACTGGGGATTCATCGATTCGCGTTCGATTCGATCCGATTGGCGTCGTTCTTACGAAAAAGTGACAACCGCGAGGAATATAATCGACAGCACGGGAAAGAGCGAGGAGATCGGACGATGGAAAGAATACTGCCGCGATCTTCGATTTTCGATCGTCGATAGAACGGAAGTGCGATTATTTCCTCAATTATCCAACAACGTACATATGTATATGTATGTATATAAACGTATTTACGTATGTACGTACACTCTCGCCCCGATCACTGGGGATTCATCGATTCGCGTTCGATTCGATCCGATTCGCGACGTTCTTACGAAAAAGTGACAACCGCGAGGAATATAATCGAGAGCACGGGAAAGAGCGAGGAGATCGGACGATGGAAAGACGACTGCCGCGATCTTCGATTTTCGATCGTCGATAGAACGGAAGTGCGATTATTTTCTCAATTATCCAACAACGTACATATATATATGCCTGGCCCCGATCACTGGGGATTCATCGATTCGCGTTCGATTCGATCCGATTGGCGTCGTTCTTACGAAAAAGTGACAACCGCGAGGAATATAATCGACAGCACGGGAAAGAGCGAGGAGATCGGACGATGGAAAGAATACTGCCGCGATCTTCGATTTTCGATCGTCGATAGAACGGAAGTGCGATTATTTCCTCAATTATCCAACAACGTACATATATATATGTATGTATATAACCGTATTTACGTATGTACGTACACTCTCGCCCCGATCACTGGGGATTTATCGATTCGCGTTCGATTCGATCCGATTCGCGACGTTCTTACGAAAAAGTGACAACCGCGAGGAATATAATCGAGAGCACGGGAAAGAGCGAGGAGATCGGACGATGGAAAGACGACTGCCGCGACCGAGTTCACACACACACTCCGGTGGTCGTGTTCCGACGGTCTTTGCGACGGGAATATCGTCGAAGTAGGAACGAGGAGGAGGAGGAGGAGGAGGAGGGGGAGGGGAATTTGTACAGAGGAGAAGCGGAGCGCGCGTCCGGCTCATTAACGAATCGGGCTAATTATGGCTTCTCCTTATCACCGAACGACACGATTGGTCGAGGAAATCTCGATGAAATCGGTGGGAGGAACCGACGTTGCTCCGCACATGTACGCACGAACGTATATATATATATTTGTGCCATGTACGCACGTATGCGCTATATACCGTATTGCGAAACGTCGGCGAGCTCGAGAATCGCGGCGTGAAAAAGTCGAAACTTTTTTTTAACGCACTTTGAAAACTGCTTATATCTGCATTCATCGTATTGGGAATGTGCAACGGACGTATATACGTGAGGCACGGGGGGAAACTGGGGCACGACGGTCCGCCCCCCCTCTGGAAAATCTTGGGAGAATTTTAGCTCCGTTTGCGACAGAGTTGCGAATTTAGCGGGCTCCGGAACGCGTGTGGTTGTCGGGTGTAGAGAAAATTTCGATTTTTTTTTTTTAAACTACCCTAAGGAAGAATTTTAATGCGAATGTTGTGGATTTGTTCCGAGACGCGCAGAGTGACGAAAACACACTGATATCGCACTCTTCTTCCACCCCCGCCGTTCGCCGCGAGTCCATCGACGAGGCGGGAAAAACGATGGAGCATACCCGGTGAGTCTCGAGTCTTCGACGTGTCGCGAAAGCCTCCGCCGTCGTGCCGAACGACACGACGGCCCATCCGCGCGAAATATCGAGTCTCGCGGGATGAAAATCGGGGCCCGTCGATGTTTTCGAAAATCTCGCGAAATATCCACGCCGAGTAGTGAAATTCTCGTGGAAATTTGTGGAATTTCCTCAGCGACGCGATATCTTCCGTCGATGATACATAGATCGCTGATAATAAAAAAAAAACGACGAAAAACCACGAATCATCGAAATGATCGATAGACACATCGATCTTTGCTCGAGTCGGAGAGTCAAACGGACGCGTAAACGGTCGGAGAGCCCCTCGCCCCGACGGATCAAAAGCGAGAGAGACGCGGAGAGTGAAAATAGAGGGACGAGGGAATTTCGAGACGGAGGATGAGAGCGAAGAACGCGATGAGGCACGTTTCCTGTACAGGAATGCAATTATATCGCGAGAGACGCTGCGAGATCATCCGTGCGATCCCTGACCGTGTGTGCTGTGCGCGAGTGTGCGGGATAATATACAGAGCGGAGGAGGAGGATGGGGAGAATGCCTGGGAGAAGAGGACGAAGAGAAGAAGGAAGAGAGCAGGAAGGAAAAAGGACGAGGCGGGATAAAAAAGGGCGAGGGAGGAGAGGAGATCGGCAGTGTACGGAATGAGGAGGATGAAGAAAAAGGCCGTCGGTCCTTCGTGACTGTAATCGGCGAGAGAGAGACAGGGAGAGAGAGAGAGAGAGGGGGGGGGGATTACCGATCGCTATATACTATGTTCACGTGTGTATGTACATAAACCAGAGGGTGTAGGATCGCTACGAAGGGCGGGTATGGCGCACACTCGGGGCACACGGAAATCTACTTGAAAAGTAGCCATTACCTTAATTGTCGGCCTCTCGAGGAGGAGCGGCTCGCTCCTCCGACTCCCGACAACGATACTACGATACTTTTTCGTACATCATACGCGTCCCTCTACATACACACATGTACATAGCCGTCTACGTACACGTATGTGTACGTAGACGTGTATTACGTTTGCGGCACACACCCTCACGCTCCTCTACGCGGTCTATACTTTGCGTACACGTACTCGAAACTCGGAGAGTCGTTAGAGGAGAAATTGGTCCACGATTGACGGCGACGGGCGCGTCCGCGATCAGAAAAATCGAGCGTCAACCTCTCGAGGAGAAGGAGAGAATTTTTACGCTCGGAAAATGAATGCAAACGACAGATCGTATCTCGAGTTTCTACGATAAAAAGGCGGTAAAGGAGGAAGGATAAATGAAAGATCGAGAAATCGCGTTTTCCCGATCTGTTTTTCCGTCGATTCGTCAGCACACTAAAAACCGTGTGCGGTATCTTTTTTTTTTTCTTCAAAGAAAAGCCTCGGTGGCACAAAGTGAAAAAACATCGAGGGCGCGAGTATATAATTGCCGTCGCCGGGGATAATCTCTCCAGCCTCCGCGATACGGGCGCGATAAAAAATGAATAAAAGTTAAAAATCAAGGAACCGTTTTCTCGATCTCTTATCGCATATCGTCCGCATCGATTTATCGTACGTACGGTATATATTTTTCGTCAATGTGGTCATTCACCCCCTCGGCGATGCTTCCCTCGCCCTCTCCCCCGCTGTCCCTCTCGCGATAAGTTACCTCCTCGAGATTTATATATATATATACACAAATATATATTATTTCTTTTTTATAGGATCGAAAAGACGATACGGAAGAAAGGACGAGGGCTGTGTGTACGCACGACGAGACGAGGAGAGAGCGAAATGGAGAACGATTTGACCCGCGAGCAATTCGAGCCGAGCACGAGAGACTCCGGAGAGGAAAACGGGCGACTTATCGTTCTCCCGTCTCTCTCTCTCTCTCTCTCTCTCTCTCTCTCTCTCTCTCTCTCTCTCTCTCTCTTCATATATAAATGTATATAAAAGCTCTCTTATGTACATGAAAATATATATAACGCGCGAAGCCCATATCCTATACGAGGAGCGCAAAAGATCGGAGAGAAATGAAAGATGAGAGAGATTTCGAGATTTATCGTAACTCGTTACCGCGCGCGCGTAGCCTCTTCTCTCGATTCGAGCGCCATATACAATCTCAGCGATGTACCATATACGTGTAAAGCCTCGTATTCGACGATATATACGTGTATATATAGTCGTTTAATACGCCGTGTGTTCGGACGCTCGTAAATTATTCGTCAACGTTTCAGTTTCGATACTCGCGTGCTGCGCTATCTTCTCCCTTTTCTCTCGTGACGCGAACCTTTCACCGTGCGGGTTTCCGCGAGAGTCTAGCGCGAGCGCGTCTCTCTCCGCTCGCTGTACTGTTAGTAAGTGTTTATCCGTTGTTTCGGTACCGAGATATTGCCCACCGTATAAACGAGAAACGGCGTTGCGTTCAGCCCGCTCTTACGCCGCGAACCTTCGCTGTACACACGTTTCTCGTTATCGCGAAATTTATTTCATCTCCTCGACCAAACTATACGTACGGGAAAATCGCTTCCCTGTTCAACGTCACGGCGATGTACATCGCGCGAATATCGGACGGCTCGAAAAACAGCATATCTTTCATTATTCGATGCTGAAGGCAGGGGAAATTTTTGAAATCGACTCTGCGATCGGCGTTTATCCGTTTTTGGTTTTCTTTGCCTCGCGAGATTTTCATTTTTTCTTTTTTTTTTATCGAAATTGCGGCGTTTCGAGCGATTTTGGGGGAAATTGCGGATGAGGATGCTGAATTTTGGCGTGATTTTGATTTTTTTTTTTGGAAAATTTTCACGGAGAGGGAGATGCGCCTCCGGCGAGGCTAGAGGGCATTGCCGTTGTCTCCGGAGACGCCGAATACTCTGCGGGCACTGCCGTGTGCGTCCTTACTCCCGCACACGGTGCAGCATCTCACCCTCTCATCTCTCTCTCTCTCTCTCGCTCGCTGGTTGATTAATTAGCCGGTTTAATCAGGCGCCTAATTACTACCGGATACGGATCTCCGCTGGTCGCGAACCGGGAGAATAATCGGACAGCTGGGACACACCGCGTGCATTAAGGTGGTCGTCTCGCAACGGTAAAAGCGGTACTTCCGGTACGTTACATCCTCGTATACCGTCGTTGACTATTTTTCAAACGTTCCATGCTGAATTACGCGATCTTTCCGAATGTGAGCGCGAATTTTGTTGGAACTTTGCGAGAGCCGTCTTTGAAACACGATCGAACGAAAAAAAAAAATAGACGGTCAAGAATCTATCAAAAAAACCGGGCATTTTCATCGACTCTGAAGGAAAATCCAATGTTGATTCAATCAGCGTACGAATTTTCGATGAAATTGCGTATTTTTCGTCCGCATTCGATCAGCGAGTGTATCTCATGTATTTTTGTATCGAGTGTATTTTTGCGAAACGCGGCGGATTCTCGCGCGTCGTCCGCGATCTAATTTCATTCACGACGATATTAATATTCTCTCCCCCCTTTTTCGTATATCGCCTTCGAGCTCGTCCCGAGCGAAGAGCGAGGAAGATAACGCGCGTGAATATATAAGACGCGGCGAGATGCGGAGAAAAAAAAACGAGGGGCAACGCGTGAGTTACGATCGCCGCGATAAATAGTGCGTGACGATGGAGGAAAAATTAATGTTGAAAAAATGAGAGAAGAAAAAAAACAGAAAATCGGCAGCGATAGCGCCTGTTACGCTCATAAACGTCCGTATGTGTGCATTTAAATTGTAAATAAACGACGTATGCGATCGTGTTTTCATCGACGTGTGAGCCGAGAGAACGTCGACGTTTCCTCCCCCCTCCTGCTCCTCGCCGCGACAAAATTCGTACGAGCGGAAAATTTCCAATCGATTATTTCTCCGCGTATGCGGCAAAACCGCGAGCGATTGTTTTTGTCTGTCCTTTTTTTCTCTGATTCCGCAAAAAAAAAACAAAAAACGCTTGGGAAAATTGGCAAAAATCGATGGTCGGACTTGAAAAATCTGCCAAAAATCGAAAAATCAAGATATCCCCATGAATCAAGCGGCATTCCGAAGCCCTTGCAATTGCCCGGAGAATGAGCGCAGGTTGGAGGATCTACCTCGATCGGGGAAAAAATGGCGACCATTTTAATGACGAGCCAATTTGACAAAAATTCCCAAAAAATGTTGTATCTTCAAAATCGATCTCAACAGTCCGTATCGATGTATTCTTGCCCTCTGATCAAGGAACACGTCGACATTCCATCGAAAAGTCAATAATTCAACGCGAAATTCCAAAAAAATTCTCTCGATCTTTATTATACATTTTTTTTTTGTTTTCAACGCAAAAATCGTCTCTCCTCACCTGATTATCCAGACTGCCGTCCCTCTCGTCGGATCTCTCGCAGTTTGCAGCCTCTAATCGTCGGGACACGTCCCAGCCGCCATATTTCTATTGGACGAGCCCCAGATTTCTCCTCCGCGCCGATCGTCGCTCGGACAGCTGTGGCCCGTCAATTTTTCCTCGTTCCGAGCCGTGCCTGTAATGAAAAAAAAAAAAAAAAAAAAAAAAACACACCCCAAAACGATTTTTTACACACACACGCGCGCGACAAGATCTCCGGTACTCGCGCGCGGGTTTCGGCCGTAAAATCGCGGAAATTCGCCAAACGGCTGACAAAATTGGCAAACTCGGGTAACGCATACGTATATCGCGAATTCGCGAATATATACGCGGAGATTCGATCGATTTTATCGCAGCCGCGTTTCGAAAAATGCTAATTCTTTGATCCCCTCATCCGGCCGGCTGACCCGCCGGTCGTTTACGTCCGAAACTCGGCGCGATGGACTCTCCCGACACACGGCGAATCGTCATTTCCAATCCCCGCGATAATAAAACGTCCCGAGAGACTCGCGGCGCGCGCGTTTTTTCGCTCCTCTCGATAGGTCGTTTTTCCGCCATCGAGGGCTCTCGGAACGATATATCACATCGTCAGTTCGCCACCGGTCGGTCAACGACAAATTTGCATAAGCTCTGGTGCACCGTAAATCGTCCGAAGCAAGCTCTTCCCCCTTCCCTTGCCCCTCCTCTCCTGCCTTTTGCATATTCATCATCCTCGACTTCCTCCGATTGTCTCTCTCGAAATTCACCGCTCGAGTTACGATAAACTTAAGAATCGAAAAGGCAATCGATACGGAAGGAAATTTAATCGCAATTTATCGTCTTTTCGCGTCTTTCGAAGCGAATAATAAGTAAAAAAAAAAAAGATTATAACCGCGGTACCGGTAATTACTCGTGTAGAAATTTTGATCGGGAACAAGTCAGGCCCAGTACTGGCTTTCCCGATTTGATATCGGGGCATAGCCAGGCTAGCCAGGCCGGGATCCGGCTAGCAATGTAACGGGTAATAAGTCAGGGCCTGGTTTGATTTCCATACATCGGGAAATAATCGGGAAATAACCAGGGCCTGATCAGCACCCGCTCAGAACAGTAAGCCGGGAAATAGCCATGCCCAGCCATGGCCCTTACTTGGTTTTCAAATGTCATTCCATGCCACAGCCCGGTTGGAATCCGACCTGAGACTCAATATGAAATCATACACATTTGTGTAGGGAAATAAGGAAGTAGAGCGCACGGAATAAATTGAAACATAAAATTCAAATGTAGGCAAGATCATATTTTAAATTCTATTTTTCCCTTGTCGCACTGCCTTACCAACGAATGTTGCGCGTTAGGCGCAACGAAGGCGAGCATATCGGGAGTATATGTATATAACTCAAAACTCGGAATTGTATTCATGGAAATCCCGACCAGGCCATGAGCATTTTCTGACATGGAAATATTGACGAGAATAGCCCGATTTTCCCTATTTGCCCCTTACCAGGCGCCTACCTAAAAACTAAGACCAGGCCAAACCAAGGAAATCCAGACCAGGGCCCGGTCTAAAGTCGGGACGTCCAGATCAAATTTCTACACGGGTACTACATTATTGTTATCATTATTGATACCAGTACGATAGTGCGATAATACGATTACGACGATAATCATCGTACGAGCGTCTTGTTATCGTTATTGTCAAGTACACGCATGTCCAATATTGCCAATAATGCTGCATACGCCGGAGACGCTTTTTTCCGTTGTTATCGCACGTTATCATCATTATTATTCGTGATAACGATTTGAACTCGTGGATCGGGCCTGCGGGCTAGCGTATTTTCGCGCGTCCGAGAGGGCGCTCGTGCGCATACACAGACGCGCACGCACAAAGGCAGGCAAGTTCGAAGGCAGGAGAGAGAGATTCCCAGCACACTGTGTGCCTCAAAGTTGCACAGGAATATACGAACGGTGTGTGTGCACGGTAATGTACCAATACACGGATCGTTCCACATTCCATGAGTGGAACAACCGGTACACGGTCCAGAGGTTCTCAGCGTCTCAGCGGAGGCTGAGACGCTGAGATGCTGGAGAGAGAGAGTGAGAAAGGGAGAGATCTAATCCTTCTCTCTCTTTTTATTTGCGCTGGAACGCTCTACGAATCGCATGCGATGCACACGACGTCGGCGTAGGAATTTCACTCTCTCTCACACTCTCGGGGAACCCCGCGGGTGTTCTCCCCCTCAGGACGCTATCTCTCCCTACGGTATATATATATACGTGCGATAAATACACCCAACCGAACTCTCTCGCGGAGGATGCGAGAGCAGAGCTTTGGGCGCGCGGTTTTCGGCTCGCGTCGTTCATTATGCAATCCCCGCGGACCGGCACTTGTTGAACCTCTCTCGCGCGCGTATATTATCTCGCCGTCCTTTTTATCCTCTTCCATCTCCCTCCTCTTTGTCTCATCAATGAAAGGACCAGTTTTGCGGAAGCTGCCGCAAAACTTCCGGTTTTCTTCTCTCTTTTTTCAACCTCTCCATCTCTCGATTCTCGAAATATACGATCGCGTCAGGACTTTGATTTTTCCTCGGAAAAAGGACGATGATTTCTCCTCGGCGAGCAAAGTACCGGAACTTATGGACGGAAATTCGTTTCTCGGTCAAATTTGCTCGACGAGAGGGATTATGATTGAATTGATTATTATATTATTTATTATTATTATATTATTTATTTATTATTATTTATTTATTATTATTTATTTATTATTATTATTTATTATATTATATATTATATTATATATTATATATAATATATTATTATATTATATTATATTATATTATGATTGAATAGATTCGTCTATTCAATCTTCATTTATTACAATTGAATAAATTTTTTGTTGGATCAAATAAATTTTTATTTGATTCGATTTGCCTATGTATTCGCTTCTAACATATATATTTATTTAACATTGAGATATACTTGATCACTAAATTACACGAATATAAATGATACTATAAGAAATATTTTTCGTATAGTGCATGAATGCTGATATCAAGCATCGTTATTAATAACCGAAAGGCTATGGCGGTGGTAGTTACGATGGTGGCTACAATTCCTCGTGACGGTCCAGCATTACTGAGATATAGACGATTCGAGTGAAAAAAATCATAAGTAGCCGTAGCGCAGTGGTTAGCGCTCATCGCTCTCATCGGGAGGACCCGGGTTCGAGACCGTCCAGCGGCGGGGCCACCATTCCGTTCACTCATCGTCACTGGACCGGCTCCACCACTGCAAGACCGTTCGGGTCATCACATCCTATACAACTACTTCCGATACTAACTCCAGGCTCGTTCCAATACTTTTTAAATAACACCAATAACACTGGTTGAATCAAATAAATTTATATGTTGAATTTGAATAAAAGTCTATTCCGCCAGGAGCCAAGCAAAAAATCTATTCAAATTAAATAGGTTTTATTTGAAGATAATAGATTTTTTTCTGGGTGTATGGACGGAAATTCGTTTCTCGGTCAAATTTGCTCGACGAGAGGGATTTGCCTTACCGAATCGTGGGAGTGTGCGTGTGTGTGCGCGACGCCGTCACCATTGAGGCGTGAATATTTACACACACGGGCGTGCGCGAGGTGCCAAAGCCTCACAGAGGGGGGGGGGGGGATCATCGAGAGAACCGAGAGAGGTTAACACCCTCGGTAACCGCAGCAACCGCGAGAGAGAGAGACCTCTCCTCTCCGGTACTCTGACTCACGGCCGTGAGTCCGTGACTCGTCGAGAGGAGAGGATCTCTCTTCGCCGACGATTCCTGCCTGCGCGCTCTCCGCGCTTGGCTCGGCGGGCGGGCGCACGCGATCGCCGGATGGATTACGAATTTTGCACCTAATGCGGCTCGTCCGATTCGACCTTTCGCGCATACCCGCAATGAATTAAGGGGTTCCCGAGCTGCGGGCCCAAAAAAAATTGCAACAAATTTGATTCTTCCGCGTGGATTTCGCGAATTTCGAAAAATCCATCGACAATTGCGAGTTTTTGTTTGTAGAATTTGTGAAATATTTCATCGCGAATGTTGGATTTTTTTTTTAATTTTTATTTTGACTGGTCGGGATTAATATCGTTAAAAATAATTCTACGAGGTAGTCTGCGGGTGGTGGATTTTTTTTTCGAAATTTCTACAGGCCTGTTGAGTATTAATCTGAAAATGGGAAATACGGCGATGTGCGGAGTAGCGCGAAGATAATTCGGAAGCCTCGCGAAAGAAGAAGAAGAAATGTAGAGCGAGAGAAGGGAGAGAGACAACGAAAATAGTTGTCAAAGCGCGACAGCTGACCGAGCGGAGCCGCCACGTGTGTGGGTGTCATGGGAGGCTGCTTTAAAACTCTCCGCGGCGCGCGGGCCTTCTCTTTTTATTTTACCGGCACGCGACTCTCTCTCTCTCCTTCTCACTTGCACACACGCGAAAACACTCTTTTTCTCTTTTTCCGCTGGCAAACACGCTATGCACGCAAAACACGGGCGCGCACTTTGCGTCTCATTCGCGTTTCGCGATTATTCGTCTCTTTCTACCGCGTAACGGAGCGCCATCTCGCGGAGCTGTCCCCACCCGCTGCTCTGCACTTGATTTCTCGCGATTTTCTGCCGCAAAAACGAGCGTGAAAAAAAAGCTACTCACTACATCGCGAACGTTACGACATGGATCGATGCGCGTCCGCCGCGAGATGCTCTTTCGTAAGAAAAAATAAACAAAAACTCTTTGGTTCAACAGGGGACTCGTGACGGTAGAGTAGGCGACATTTACGGGAGTTTGAAAAAACGAGTTTGCGCCGCGAGAGATCGCGCTTTGCGTCGTACAAACGCGGCACATGCAACTAGTGGTGGTGACACGCGAGACCGCCGAGCGAGCGAAAGCGACGTTTTTTTTTCACCGACATGGACGTTACGACATGCGGTTGCGATTTCCGTCGTGTCTTTGCGTCACGTATCGTCACAATGAAGCCTTACTAACGTAAGACGATTATGGCGTTTGACAAAATAAACAAAGGATCGACACGACGATTGCCGAAAACGTCACTCGGCGTCGAACGTCGCGCGCTCTCCCGGCACTCTCCGCGACACAAATATCAACCTCTTTTTCTCTTCTTTTCACGTTGACGCTGCTTTCCCTCCTACGCGAACGTCTCTCCCGAACCGCGAGTCACTCGTGTGTTGGTACTGCAGATTGCCGCGGGAGGGAGGGGTGGTATACACCCAACTCGTAGAGTTTCCGTCACAACGCGAGTATCGCGGAGCGTGCGCGGATTGGCGACCAACGATATTTTCTTCCCCGACCGATGGACCCCGATCGGTCTGACAAGCGCGTGTGAACTTTGACGGGGAGAATCCGTATCGCGCGAAACAACAATGCGAAAGGCGTTTCGAACCGATCAAACGAGGACGGCACACACGGCTGTGCTCGGCCGCCACACTGCCTGCACTGTCGACCGCATTTCTCTCCGTGCGGCAACGAGGGCCGTTTCTCCCCGTGCGCCCTCGCGTTGTCGCGCGCGTGTGTGTGTTGTGTGTGTGCTTGTATGTGCGCCAAGCCTACTCTCCGATGTCACGTGGCACAGACGCACGCCTCGCGGACAAAAGGACGTACAGAGTTTTCACGAGCAGCGAGTTCGCGCTCCCGTATGACGTTTGGAGCTTGGAAGAAACGTTTACAGATGGAGTGTGGGTGTGTGTGAGACATTGGAGCAAACGCTATGATGCTGCCATCTAACGGACGACAATTCAGTTATTTTTCCTCACTGTACCGACTGATGATCACGTGTTACCACCGCGATACAATCTCTCTGCGTATGATGGCGCGCGCCTCGCTCTCACTCGTCGGTCGGTAATACAGAACGCCTCGGTAAAATTTGTTTTCTTTATAGACGAAAATAATTATATAAGACAGTGAAAGTGCGAGAGCGAAAGGGGCCAAGGGCAAGAGTGCATTTACCGCGAGTACGTTGCGCAGTGTGATATACGGGAGAGATCGGAGGAGGAAAACACAAGGGCTGCGGGACGCGAGACACCGAGGGACACCTTTCGTGCGCGAACAGTGAATCGCGAGGAGCGCGACAGGGACGTGTTGACGTTGACGACGCATCGCTCTTGTTCGTAACGCGGAGGATGGCGAATACCGAGAGTCAGGGTCGCTCACGGACGTGAAAATTGCGCCTTATCCCGGGTGAGTACATTCCAACATTGTCCATTTCGCATCAGCTGACTGGTAGTACGCTTTCTTTAGCTCCTTGCGTGTGTGTAACGAAAAAAAGAGCCTCGCGACACGCGTGTGACGATGAATTTAACGATAATCGATAATGGGTCTGATACGAGGTTTTCGCGGAGCGGCAGAGGGCGGCGGGGGAGGGGGGGGGGGGATTGAGACGCGACGCGACGCCGCGACGGCCGATTATGGAGACAAACTGGGAACCTCGGGAAGTTCAATGCGCACACACGTGTATCACTCGTCGCTGCGACGAGTGAGAGAGAAGATGACGCGCGTGACCAATGCGCCCGCGCGTTTCCGACTCGTTTCGATGTTATACATTCAAGGGAGTTTTTTCAAACATGAAAGAAAAATACGATAAATTCAATATCATCGAAGCCTCGTCTTTGAAAACGTATATTCTTCAATTCTGTAACGCGTAAGGAAAGTCGTGAAAAAACATGTAAATTAGGTCCGAGGAATTTTTAAATCGTCTCGTTTCTCTCGAAATGCCTCGTGTAAACGTGTGTCTCCGTGATGTATAGACATACGCGTACAGACGCGACGCGAGCTAATCCATGCGAGCCACACGCTGCGTTCGTTCTCATTCCGATAGCGCTCGAACGTTTATCGATAAACACTGGACTCGGTAAAAGCCAAAAAGGGACGCGAGGTTCCGTCACACGTGTGGCTCGGTTCAAAGTTCGCATCCGGAGCGCATATGTACATAATCTCCCTTCCTGTCCCCCTCTCACGTGCATGCAAGCGTAGTACACATCCCGCTTCTCTTTTTCTCTCGCGCGTCCGCCCGGAGAGCTAAATACAGACCCCTCCCTCTCTCTCGCATCGCGGCTTACTGCATGTAGAGGCGCTCGACGTTCTTACGCTATTGAAGATTTTCAAAGATCGCGCCCCCGCTCTTATCCCATTCTGAAAAATCGTCTTTTCTCACGCACATCTCGTTGAAAAAATCTTAGAGTCTCTCGCGTCTGTTTTTTTCATCCTCGTGTTTACTTGTGAGAAAATTCCGAGAAAAAAAAGGTGATTTGCAAGAAACGGCGTTTAAAAAAATACGCTGTTTCCGGTTACGTTGATTCTCAAAAGTTTTTCGATCCTGACGAATTAAAACTTTCCACGCAATTGAATCTCCACATCCTCCCCCGGTCCACATCCTCGCACGTTCCCCGCGAGCCTCTGCACGTTTCGTCGTTGCTGTCGCCAGGGCGTTGCGCGAGATTGCACACACAAATGGTACAAGGTTTCAAACACTCCCTCCGGACGTTCTAATTTGCACTTTTTCAGATGGTGACGGTACTCACTCACTCTCTCTCTCTCTCTGTCTCTCTATCCTCATACCGCCTTTGCTAACAACCGCGAAAAAAAGCCCTCCGAGGAGCGAAAACATCAACATCACAATCTAACAACTCATCTCATTGGGTGGGCGCTCGCCAAACCCGTGTATCCCCGAATGTAAACAGAGCGTTGGCAAACTTGAAGCGAGAAAGAAAGGAAATTGAACAAATACAAAAAGAAAACAAACAAACAAGACGGACGTCATTGAAAAAGGGGTGTGGCCCAGTGTGGCCCTCCGACGGGACGTCGCAGTGCGAATACTCGCGTCGTCATCGAAATCCTTCCGTTTCCCCGACGAGGATCGTTCGTGCCGGCAGCGACGCTCGTAACAGCCGATTTCGTAAGGACGCTCCTCCCTCCTCCCGCGGCGTCCTCGAAAAAATTCTCACAAATCACGAAAAAGAAAAAGAACGGAGAAACAGGGGGGGTGAAGGGGAAGAGAAAACATCGTCATCGAGAGCAAAGGAGACTTAGCCCTCCGGAGAATCGGGTCGCGGGCGACATCGATGCCGGTTGGTAACCTCCCCGCGCGTCGTGTCTCCTATTCCGTACGGAGAATTTCGTACCGCGTACCCCATCCTCCGCGTCTCTGAAGCACAATCGCGAGGTTGCCCCTCGGACGCGTCTCGGTCGAGAAACGCCGAGTCGAATAAATTTGTCGGATCGAGTCTCGGCGGCGGAGTTGCCGAGAGGGGAGCGCGGAGGAGAGAGGGGGGAGGTAGAAGGAAAGAAAAGAGCGGCGGTGATATCCGGCGGTGGCAGCGACGACGTCGACGCAGCGTCGATCGAGCGGCGACGTCGACGCAGCGTTGAAAGCTCTAACACGGGCGCGCGGGAATATAGTCACACACGAGAGCGCGGACGAGAGTGGAGAGACGATAATATCGACGCTGCGAGCGCGCTTGCGCTGAAAAAGCGCGCAATTGCCCGGCCGGAAAAGGAGGGAGAAAACAAGAGCTCGAGAAAGAGAGAGAGAGAGAGAAAGATAGAGAAAAGCTCAGTCCCGAACAGCCGGAGCGAGGCGAGAGACGTCGAAACGCGTCAAGCTGCGAAAGCTCCGTGTTTGCCATCACGGAGAGTCGTCTCCCGTTCGAGAACGATCGAGATTCCTTCGGTCTTTGCGTTCTTTGTTTTTCACGACTCTTCGGGTCTGGAAATCGTTTAACCCTAAAATCGAGTGACTCCAACGTCCGCGGGGAGGTTAGTCACCGCGGAAGCGTGCGCGGACAATCGGCTGACGGGAGATCGCGTTTCTTCGCCGAGAGTCACTCGTTTATCGTCGGGTGATTCGAACGCCCGCTGGGGAGAAGCTTTTTCCGGGGCAAAAACGTCAGCTTTGTCCGAGACTGTGAGAGCGTGTACGGGAGATGCTGGGCGGTCGACCCGTATGAACTTGTCCCTCTCTCTCTCTCGCTCTCTCTCTCTCTCTTTCCGTCTCTCTCGTCAATAGGCTCACAAACACAAAGATTCCGTGACTTTTATCGACCGAGAATTGGACTTGCGCCGAGGGCAAGCTGATCCTCACCCGCGCGGATCTTTAAACACGAACAGAGACGAAAGAACGAGAGGGAGAGAGACGAGAAAAAAGAGAGCAAAGCAGGCCCGACGTAAAAGTGATCTTCGTGGAGATTCGACGCGACGCGAAGAGATTCGGTCGAGCGAGAAAAGAGGAGAGACCGTTTGGTTTCGGAAGCCACCATCGGGGGCATCGTAATCCCTCGCGACACGAACGACAGACATCGCCGAGATAAGAAGGAAAAAAAAAGTCACACGCGCGACGCGATAAAACTATATTCTCTCCGTCTCTCTCTCTCTCTCTCTCAACGAGCGTGTACGCTGTTTGCGCGTGTTCTCCTTTTCGCAGCGACGTTTAATCGACGTATATATCGTCGCGCACGCGCGCTCCGTCCGTCGCGATAAGAATAATAGAGAACGAGCGACGATACAGAGCCGCTCGCGTGCAGCCGACTCGGGGTTTGGCTGGGAAAAAAAGGAAACAATAAAAGGTGTATATCGAGGAGAAAAAGAGAGAGAGAGAGAGAGAGAGAGACAGCCGCGCCGATCGAGGCGAGATTTTCCGTTTCTCGGACTCGGTCGACGATATCGCGATGACGAAATCGCGGGAACGTCCGTCATTGTCGTTACACTCGGTTGCCGGGTGCGGTCGTCTCCCGCGATCGATCCACCGGATGTCGCGTCGTTATCGTCGCGCTCGATGATTCGCGAACGTCGAACCTGAGAGAAATTCGAACGCGAGATGACCAACGATCGTCAAGAAATCATCGTCGGCGGCGGTGGCGGCGAGTCTCGCTGCGTTCAACGGGACAGCGCGGTCCACCTCACGGAACTTTTGCCGGTTGAGCATTCCCGCATAATAACCGACCCCGACGACGATTGCGTCGACCAGGAGACGACCGACGGCCTCCGCGCTCTGAGGAGCTTCGCCCGCGGCGAGGATCCCCGCTTTTCCACCGAAAACGACGCCATCTTTGATTCTTACCGGAAGATCGACCGGGTCGCGGAGACTGACGGGACGGAACAATCGAGAAGAGGAGGAGGAGGAGGCGGAAAGAGGCGAAGAAAGACCGGGGATGACGGCGGGGTCGCGAGGAATCGGGAAAGCGAGATGCGACCTTGGAACGCGAGCTCCGCCGAGAGCAGCGAGTGCGAGGAGGAGCATCCCTCGGAATCCATCGAGGTCGAGGATCAGATTTATTATTATCGTCAGAGACCGACGGACGCTCGAGAGAGTTCGGACGAGGACGAGATTTCCCCGGAGAAGCCGCGAGGAGTCATCGAGGAGGGGAACACCCTGGGGGACGTCGGTCGAGCGTCGAGGAGGCGCGGGAGGAAAGTCGATCGAGGCCGGCGGGACGGGGCGGAAACGGACGCTGAGAAGCGCGAGAGAGCCCGCCGGGACCTGAGACTCGAGATGAACGGCATCATCGAGGCGAGCAACTGCCTCCTGGAGGGCGGCGACAACAACAACGTCGAGGAGAGAAACCACAACGAGACGAAGGTCGGTTCGAAAGGCCCGGAAGCCGAGGACGTCCCCGAGGGTCACACGTCGTCCAGGAAGCCGGGCGGATCCGCGGGCAAAAAGTACCGCTGCGTCATATGCGACTCGAGCTTCAAGGGCAGCGGTGGCCTGAGGAATCACTACAAGGTCGTGCACGCCGCGGGTCCGATATACAAGTGCGACGAGTGCGGCAAAGAGTTTCCCCTCAAGGAACGCCTCAAGCTCCACGTGAGGACACACACGGGCTTCAAGCCGTACAAGTGTCCAGAGTGCCACAAGAGCTTCGCCCGCGGTGGACAACTGGTCCAGCATCGCGGGACGCACAGCAAGGTCAAGCCTTATCGCTGCAATCTGTGCTCGGGTACGTTCACCTGCGCCGCCAATCTCGCTCTCCATCTGAAGCGTCACAACGGCCAGAAGGATCACAAGTGCGAGATATGCGGGCGCGGATTCGTCAGGAAGGACGCGCTGAAGAAGCACCTCGAGTGTCTTCATCGGGACGTCAAGTCGTTTCTCTGCTCGATCTGCAACAAGACCTTCAAGGGACACCTGCCGCAGCACATGCGGACCCACGCTCAGGATCGTCCTCACGGTTGCGCCACGTGCGGCCAGAGATTCGCTCAAAAGTCACAGCTGACCGTTCACCAGAGAACCCACTCGGGTCAGCGACCCTTCAGGTGTCTCGTTTGCTGGCAGGCTTTCGCACACTCGACGGCCCTCAAGCTCCACACGAGGAGACACACGGGCGAGAGGCCCTTCAAGTGCGCCGAGTGCAACGCCGGGTTCACCCAGTTGCCGCACTGGAAGAAACACATGAAGTGCATACACGGCAGGAGCGAGCCCTACAGCTGCAAAAACTGCGATAGTTTCTTTAGAATCAAGAATGACCTTGAGAATCACGAGAAAACTTGCTACTGCGTGGAGGCGGCGGGCGACGACGACGACAGCGACACGCCGCTCGCGGTCTATCAGCGCCGCCCGGAGAATCCAACGCTTTCGTCGGACAATCCGAAATTTCGCTCCATGAGCGTCGAGCGCATGAGACTCTTGCTGGCCGTGCTTCTCAAGAGAATCTCCAGGCCCGAGAGGCTCGAACAGCTCGGTTTCGGCAAGAGACTCATCGACGAGGTACTCCAGGATTCTCTGCTCTCCGCTGGCAAGGAACCCTCGCGCGTCGGCCAGCTCAACGAGCTCGAGAGCCTCCGCAGGAATCTCGAGACCTTCCTCGAATGGACCGTGCCCAAGGAGCATTGGGACAAGTTTCGAAAGATCAACAAAACTCCGGAGGAGATACTCGAGACACTCACCGCCACTTAGATCGTTACGTTATTGTTATCATTATTATTATCGAATAATATATCCCTCGATTATCGTCTCTGTTTCGCACGTTTCACGAGTGAGTATATATCACGGTGGGTAAAACAGAAAACGAGAAAGAATCAGTCGTTTTTCCACCCACCCTCGAGCATAAAACGTTTTTTATAAACGGTATTTCTCACGAAACACCGTTTCCTCCTGTTTTTTTTTACTTCTAACGCTTCTCAGCCAAAGATATCGGTCCAACTCCGAAGCTCCTGTTACCAGAGTTTGTTCATTTTTTATTTCGTCTCAGAGTCTGTTTTTTTTTGCTCGCGCGAATAAAAAAAAGCGGAACTAGTGCCATTGAATCGTTCGACTTGCCATATTATACCAATGAGAGCGCGTCGTTGCGCGCGGAGAAAGAGAGCCCCTCGCGAGGGGCAAATTATAGCTTTAGCCGAGAGAAAACTGCTTGCCATATTATTTAGATCGTAATTTTAATAGAGAACCGGCGCTCGATGAAATTTGTTTCACGATCGTTTATTCAATTTACCAAAAAAAAAAAGAAAGAAAAAAAAACAAAGAAGATGAGGGAAAATAAGCTAAAGAGTTACCGAGCAACGTTTAGATTTTAATATTGTTACTCCCGAGTCCTTTGAATTATCGATTGAGTCGTTGCAGCATTACCAATTTTTTCATTTTATTTACGTTATACCCGGGCTCATTGTTAATCCGACATATATTCCTCAAAAGGGAATTACTCCAGAGTTAATTTGGCATAAAAAAAACTAGAAAAACTTGAACTCCAAAAGGAACTCACCGGAAATGCATGAAAATTAGCTCTGGAATAGTCCCTCATCGAGAAATCTATCGATTCGCCAATAATCGCGTATAAATATATACGCACTGTCGATTAAAAGTTTCCAGATAAAGCGCCACTTTTTTGTGTCAAAAAAGGTTGAATGTTCGGCTGTTTTAGTCGTAAAGATGGATTTTCCTTTGCCTCTATTTTTCCTCTCCTTTTGAACGACAGTGCGCATATATCAACTCGACACACATATTTATATCACAGTTTGATACTTTTCCCACTGTGTTAATCAAGTTTATACGTTGACGACGTGACATTGTGCTATGGGATTAAAGTGAAAAACATTTTTATCGACGAAATAAAGGCGTTGTTGAAAAAAGTAAGAAAGAAGAAACGCGAGCCGTGCGACGAATCGCCACGCGAGTTTAGTTAGGTGTGAGTAAATGTGAGAAGACAATAATTGAGAGGAGGAGAGGGGGAGAATCAAAGGATTATCTCGTAGAACGTAATTGGTATAGCATGATTACTGTAGCGTGAATGTTAGTTAAAGTCGACGACGAGTCGACTCGAGTAATTTCGGGATTTTCGTGAAAAAAAAACCAAAAATCCAGTGTTTATCGAAATCCCGGACGCGATTCGGACTTCACTGCCCGTTTCGACGATCAACGTAGCGAGAAGAACAAAGCTACAAAAAAAAGTGATAATAATTGTAAATTCGTTGATTTAAAAAGCAAAAAAAAAAAAAAATTCCTCGCAATTGCTCACTCTTGTCTTTTCCCCTCGTCATTTAAAAAAAAAAAAAGACTCGTCTATTTGATTTCTCAACTAAACACGGCTACCTCGTTCGTTTTTTCGTTCGACCACAAAAATCCCTTTTGCTCGTGACGCGCAAATCGTCGAGTTTACCGGTGAAAAATGACGACGGATTTTTGTAAGTTATACGAGAGACAAGAATCGGTAGCGATTGGAAAAACGCGCGTGTACGAGGGCTTATGGAAATGCGGGTCAGCCCCGGCCAGCTCGGGACCGATGAATAACAAGAGACGTCTCTCGTCGCGTTTTCTTTTTCTTTCTTCTCTCTTCCGGTTCAGTTACCGTGCCAAAGAGCTTATCGGCGTTTTTTTTCCTCCCCCCCCCCCCCCTTTTCGTGACAATCGATTCGATCGAATTCGATGGTCGACCGCGTTTGCATACGCGTTTTTTTTTCCCGTCTCGTACCGCTCGTTCGGTTCTCGAAGACACCTCTCGATGCACCACCGTAATGTGGTCCAGTGAATCCTGATGTATAAAAGATGCTGTAAACTCGCGTTTTCCTGTGCGCGTGTACATCAGCGTGCTTCCGAGTAGACTTTTTTCACTCTCAAACTCAGACTCCAGAGTCAAGCCGTCAATGCCTGCCGGAATAACGATTTTACCGACGAATGTTTTTCCAAAATGTTAATCTCCTTTTTATTTTTTAAAATTGACAAAAAGAGTCATCGAGGCAGGGATTGTGGGTGTTTAAAATTTTCTTCGTTTTCCAGCGTTTTTTTTGAGCGGTAAAATAATGATTCCCAGCGTAGCCGCGTGAAAAAATTGCAATTTGGAAAACGCCGGTGCACACGCGCGAGGTTGAAGTTCGCATCGCGAGACGCGAAAGTACGCGAGTGTCATTTGTACGCGAATGCGAGCTTCGACTTGACGGACGAACAAGATTTTTTTGTCTCGTCACAAGTGCCATAGATGCTGATTTTACTTACACCGTGTAAAATGTAACAAACGAAATTTTTCACGAATAAACCATTACTTTCCCTTTTTATCTCTGAAAAAAAAACAAAACAGCGAGTGTAGTCCTTCAATTTTCCCAAAAATTCTATCTCTTCCAACGGATAATTGCTATTTCAGAAAAGTTCCAATTTCGGTGGAAAAAAACGTGCACACTCGAGGGGAACAACACGACCGATAAAATTAGAGCGGCAACATTTTTATTGCGGAAAAGTTGTGTATGAATTTAAAAAAAAAGTGTAATAAAAACCTTACGGTCAAATACTGAAAGAATTTTTCCGATATCTCCTCGTAAAATGTAACAAACGTAATTTTTCACGAATAAACCATTACTTTCCCTTTTTATCTCTGAAAAAAAAGAAAACAACGAGTGTAGTCCTTCAATTTTCCGAAAAAATCCTATCCCTTCTAACGGATAATTGCTATTTCAGAAAAGTTCCAATTTCGCTCGAAAAAAACGTGCACACTCGAGGGGAACAACACGACCGATAAAATTAGAGCGGCAACATTTTTATTGCGGAAAAATTGTGTATGAATTTTAAAAAAAGTGTAAAAGTGTAAAAAAGTGTAAAAACCTTACGGTCAAATACTGAAAGAATTTTTCCGATATCTCCTCGTAAAATGTAACAAACGAAATTTTTCACGAATAAACCATTACTTTCCCTTTCTATCTCTAAAAAAAAAGAAAACAACGCGTGTAGTCCTTCAATTTTCCGAAAAAATCCTATCCCTTCTAACGGATAATTGCTATTTCAGAAAAGTTCCAATTTCGCTCGAAAAAAACGTGCACACCGCACTCGAGGAAGAACACGACCGATAAAATTAGAGCAGCAACATTTTTATTGCGGGAAAATTGTGTATATCGTGTTGTTCCAGCGCGAAACGCCAGGAAGACTTTTGATAGAAGTCAAAACTATATTCTATTATTTCCTCACTGTTGCTGACGAAAATGACTCGAGTGCGTTTATCACAGATTTTTCCCCTCAGGAAAAACCCCAATTACATCCAAGACAGCTGAAATTCCTCCGTTAAATCCGCTCCGAGATTCCTTACGGTCAAATACTGAAAGAATTTTTCCTTCTTTTTGTTGAAAATCGATCAAAAGTCAAAAAACCGTGCCAGCGCGTAAACTCACCGATCTCTCCTCGTCGTACTCGAAACGAGTCTCCTTTCCGTTCACCTCCACTCGGACGACTCGTTGGACGACTCCCATCACTCGAACTTTTCCCAAAATCATTTTTCCTCCGTAATTTCCGTCTCGAATTTCGGCCTTCCGCAGAGTACGATTTTTCAGGCTGAATTTCCACCAGCGATACTCGGCGCCGTCGATCGAGGCTGAAAAAAATATTTGCAGAGTTGCACGATCGAGGAAAAAGAATGGAGGAAAACATACGTACTCGCGTCATCGCCCGCGTCCCAGTATAATTCGCCCTCCGCCGATCCCCCCTCGTCCGGAGCGATCAAAAGTTCGAAATCGTTCTTGCGACTCTCGGTCGTCGTTTTCCCGGGCGTTTGGCCAGGTAGGATGGCTCCGCCCCGCACGAGCAGCGGTATCGCGTCGAGAGGCGCCTCCAGCGTGTAATTTTCGCCGATCGAGACGATCGGGCGCTTGTCGTAAAAATCGTACCAAGTGCCACGCGGAAGATACGCGCCGACTTTCGTCGCACCCTTGAAATAAAGCATAAAAAAGAAAAAAAAATTCACAAAGCTAAAATTCAGACTCAAACATTTTATTTTCCTTAATTTTCTTCGCTACCCGCAAAAATGAAAAAAAAAAAACGAACGCACCTCTTCGAAAACCGGAACGATCATGAGAGAACCGCCCCAGAGAAATTGCGAATCCAAATCCCAGGTTGCGGAATCGTTGGTGAATCTTTGGGGGAAAAAAAACGAATAAATAAATATCGCACGAGATCAGGCGTGATTTTTTTCTTTGCTTCCTTCGTACGCACTCGAAGAAGAGAGGACGCGCGACGGTCTCGCCGAACATGTGAGCGCGGAAGAAGAGCGTGTAGAGATAAGGTAGGAATCTGTAACGAATCGTGAGAGCTTTTCTCGCAGATTCCACGACGAGGTCCCCCATGGCAACGGGATCTTGTTCCTGAAAAACACGACAGCGACATTGGTCCACGGTGGAAATTCAAAGCAAAACGATGAAAAATCATTAAACGCGATTACGATGGTGTCGTCGCTGTTGTGATTTCGCGAGAAGGGATAAAAAGCGCCGAGCTGAGACCAACGATTGCACAAGGCTTCCGTCGTGTTTCCGTTGAATCCGCAAATGTCAGCTCCCATCATGGGAACCTGATAAAGACCGAACGACAACAATTGAGGAACGCTCATTCTCATGTCGCGCCAGAGCGAATAAACATCGCCGGACCAATGACCGGCGTAACTTCCGATCCCGAGCCAGGTCGACCTCGAGATCACGAAAGGTCGAGCTTTGCGGATCCTCACGAGCGCCCTGAAAGCCATTTTTCACGAAAATCGGTAGGGGAAAAGTTGTTTTTGCGAAAAATTGTCATCTCGGGGTCGACGGAGTGTCTGACCTGTTGGTCGCGAGGGCCTCGCTTATACCGTAAATGTTGTGAACGTCGTAGTGCGGGCCGAGATAGTGCCTGGCGTTCATGCAGATCGTCTTCGTCGCCAGGCGATTTCCGACGACGTTCGGCACGTATTTCGGATCGTCGAGCTCGTTCCTGTCGCAACCGTCGGCACGACCGTCGTAAAAGTTCGATGGCTCGTTCATGTCCTACAGTGCGAATTACCAACGTGGGAAAGGGCAAAAGCTTTGTTCTATGAACCAAAAAAAAAAGGAAAAAACTCACGATCCAAGCTCCGTCGTAAGGGAACATGCGCCACATGTCGTTCATCATGTCGTACCAGTATTCGTGACTCTCGGGATTCGTGAAATCCGGCCAGACGGTTGAATTTCCGGTCCAAACCTTGCCTCGGAAGGGCAAATTCGTCGCCGCGTCCTTGACGAATATATCGCGGCGAATGCCCTCGTCGTACGGACGATATTCGCCACTGGCTTCGGCACCGGAAACGCCGGGATCGATCAGTGGTATGTAATGCATTCCCGCCTTTGATTCGATTCGTTTTTTTTTTTCAAAACCCTCGATTTCGATTATTCGGCAAACTCGGACGAGTGGAAAAATATGGAAAAAGAAGTTTACCTCGTGAAGTTGATCGACGAATTCCGGCAATCGTCGGAATTTGTCATCGTCGTAGGTAAAGTCGCGATTCTTCTTCATGTAGTCCAAATCGTTCCACTGCGTGTCCTGAGAACAAAGCTCGTTTTTCTCGTTCGTTCGCTCCGCGTTCTCACGAATATCGAAAAATCGTGCTTACAAACGGAATTCCAGCGGCTCTCGTTCGATTCCAGACCCTTTTTGTTCCTTCCAAACTTCCGTATCCGTATCGGCAGAGATGAAAACCCAGCGACCAGTACGGCGGCATGAAGGGTCTTCCAACGATGTCGGAATATTTTTGAACAACCTGGGACGGCGTTGGTCCCATTATGACGAAGAAATCAAAGACTCCGCCGATGCTGCGATAAGTTATCGCCGGTGTCGGCTGCAGTACGACATCTGTGTGTGAAAAAAAGAAACAAAAGATGTAGTTTTTTGATTAATTTTGTTTTTTTTTTTGATTTTTGAATCTTTTTCGCTTTTACCCATCGCGTTGCTGTTGAGAAACAAGAGCCCGATGTACTCCCCGGGACTCGTCATGATCAGAGCGAACGGTTGAGATCCGTACAAATTGGCATGCTCCGTCGGTACTTGATCCTTGTTGAACATCGTCAAAGATCGCCAATCGGTCTTCAGGTTGAGCCCGTTACGATGCTCTCCGAGGCCGTAAACGTTACAGCCCTTGGGAAGCAGGAAGGAAATCTGGAGAAATTGATCGGCGAAGATGAAACCACCGCCGTCGATGGAATCCAGTCTGCAATGGAGGATTAACGTGAAAAAACATCCAAGGCGAGTCTACGAGTGGGAATTAACGAGAAATCAACTCGCATCGTAGAATTGTCGAGGGTCCTTTTCGCTCTGAAACCAGCGGAGTATCCAACCGTCTCGATCCAAAATAGAGGATTTTCGGTATTACGCGAGGGACCCTGCACTACCGGCAGAGACGGCTCGTACCGCTTGCGTTGCGCATCGACGATCTGTAATTGACAATAACTTCGCTCTGTTCCAGATTCATCATGCGAAAAAAATAGTCTCTGCGGTATTTCTACAAAGTTCTCTTACAATTGACTTGAAAAAATAACAAAACGGGAGATGAGTGGGAACAAATATCGCGAGTTTTACTAAAACGTTTTTGAGGAGAAAGAACTCCACAACTCCGCTGAAAGCATAAATAAAATAAATTGAAACCTCGAGATGTATAGAGCAGCGGCGGGTTTGGAAAATTTTTTTCACCTTGATTCTCGCGACGCTGTCGTCTATCCGATCGACGTTCATCCTCAGCAGGGGAACGTCCTTCTCGTAGGCGGAGCTCGCTCGATTCTCGAAGAAAATATCGCCGTCGCTGGTTCTGTCGACTTCCCGATAAATTGTCCAATTTTGCGGATAATAACAGTACGGAATGTTGGGAGCGAGTTTCCTCGTCTTTCTCGAGGGTTTTCCGTTCGGTGGATTCCAGCAGCAGCCTCGTTCCGTGCATTTTTTAGGAGAGGCGCCGTCCTCCGGGTGGCAATCGAGACGTCGATCTCTCGGCACGTCCGGGAGACACAAATCGGCGTTCGAACTCGAAATGAACAAGCTGCCATATCGCGTTATGCCCGGCGAGACGCACTTGATCTCGCCGTTCGTGATTAGCAACAGGCAGAGCACGAACAGCACAACGGCTATAAGCAAATAACAGACGACTGAGACGCATCGACGGAACAAGTTTGCGGAAGAAAAGTCTACCCTGTCCGACGACCTTTCTGACGTCTCGTCGGCCTCCCCGTACAACAAATTCGACCAAGAGACGCTCGAGCGACTCTTGCGTGTCGGCAACATGATTGCGACGCTGGCAGAATTCTGAAATACCGACAAATTGTCTAAAATGTTGATAATTTGTGTGCGATGTTGTGAGAATAAATGACTTTGATCGTACTTAATTCGTTTTATGCGAAAGCGGCGAACTTTGACATGACGTGCGATTTTGATGTAGAGTCGCGGATCTGTGAAATGATTTTATTATTATTGTTTTGCTTCCTCGATGATAAACACTCGCCGAGGAATGTACGTGTTGAAAGTCGCGAGAGAAATGTGTTATCTCAATTGAAAGACAGGCAGCCGACGACGTACTGTGCGCAATTCAACGTTGGAGCAATCGTTGTTCGGTCACTTCTCAGTTTGTTTGTTTTTTTTCTGTCGCGTGTTATATTTTTAGACCGCCTCCTCCCACTCGAACGGAAACAGATTATCACTGCGAAAATTGTTCTCTTGTTCTACATACACGGGTTTCAATCACCCGAGAGACTTTTGATTTGTATAAACGCGAGTTTACATTTTTTTAGATGAATATACATTACGCGTCGCCGTAAGATTTTACATTCTCTACAGCATCACGTTTTTGTTGTTGTTTTGTTTATTCGTCAGTAGAGGCGCGCGAAAGCGTCTCGAATATAGAAAAATCCAAACAAATATGTAATAGACTGTTTTAACGATCAGGATGTGTGGGTAGTATCTTTTGGACATTAAGAAAGGATTGTTAATTGGCGTTAAAGTCATTACTGATTTATTGAAACATTAGGTCGATTGAGAACTTTTTGAGGTTAAGTTGACTCGAAGTCTCGCGTTTGACCCTCGTAGTGAAATTTGAATTCCACAAGATGGCCGATGAACAATTGGATGATGTACGATAAAAAAAAGAAAACTTTTGCTTCCAAACCCATTTGCCGTTTTATTGCATCATTACAATTCATTACGCTGGCGTTTACGCGTTATTCCCTCGACAAAATGATTACTCCATCATTGTCCGATTCAGGCACTGACACCGCATTATTTATCTAAAATAATCTGTATTGTATGTACAATATTTAGGCATAGAATTAGTGCAATTGTGTTTCCGTTTCTTTCCAGGTGAAAGTCAAGTCCGATCCCTGCCGTGCGTGTTTCAAACGTAGGAAACTCTGTTTTTTTTCTGTATCCTCAAAAGGAAACAAAAAAAAACATGTTTCCCCCTTAAATTCGATAAAATAATCGCAACGCGGAATTACATTCCGCCGAACTACGAAAATTCATCGATGTGTGCGTGTGCTTATTCACAGATACATTTAATGTGTGGCAGTCGTCTTTCATGAGCCGAGTTACGCTTTAATCAGAGTCTGGTCTTTTGATATTTTTTTAGATATCCGAGCAACGCAGGCTCGACGGGCTGTTGTTCGTTTTTTCAAATGTTTCCCATGCAACGTCATTATTCTCATTTTTACCTCATTTACTGTACATTACATTTAAAATCGGTGCAATCAACGTTCAACCTATGATAGCAGGAAGTCTATGCGATATTATTCCGATTCTTTCCCCCTCATTTCGTTTTCATTTCCCTTTCCCGCTTTTTCGTTAGTTCGAACTCTAGAAGAACCTTTTGAAGAAGCCGCCGAGGCTCTTTTTCTCATCGCTTTTAATACACCTGAGAAAAATGCTGTCAATGTCTTTGAAAACTTGCTCGCTCGATCTGGCCGCGTTCACGTAATTGTGTATACCCTGAATCGCGTAGTAATCGACCAGAGGTTGAGTCTGAGTGTGATACGTTTTCAGACGTTTTTTCAACGCCTCCGCGTTGTCGTCCGATCTTTTCATCAACGGTTCGCCGGTCAACTGAAATACGAAAAACGAATAATTTCATTCGACCCGGATTTTTCTCTTTGCGTTTCAATTGTCGGAAAAACGAAATTTAACTCACGTCGTCTTTCATTGCGACTTTGGGAGGAGCAAATTCCTCGTGATAAGAACGCCCGCTAGATGGATGCACCAGTCGTCCCGATATTCTTTTTACCAGCAAATTATCGTCGATACCAAACTCGATTACAGCGTCGAGACGAGTTTTCCGCTTTGACAACATTTCGTCCAACTGTTTGACGATTCGATTGAAAAATATTTATTCAATTCCAGTAAAATTAGCAAAAAAAAAATCTCGGCGAATTCTCACTTTTTCAGCCTGTGGCACCGTACGTGGAAATCCATCCAGTAAAAAACCCCGCGAACACTCCTGCGTGTCCAAATGTTTGTTTATCATGCTGACGACAAGATCGTCACTGACCAATTTGCCTTCGTTCATGATCGTTTGCATCTGCGCTCCGATCGGAGAGCCCGACGCCACTTCGGCTCTCAGCATATCGCCGGTCGATAAATGACAAACTCCGTAACGATCTTTGAACATCGGCGCCTGCGAGCACAAATTGCAACGAGGGCATTTTACGCTGGCAAATTTACGAGCAAATTTTCATTCTCATTTAGCGTCGGGATCGAGAGATTCCTAAAAAAATCTGTGGAGCATTCTTTTTCGATGTGTGCTTGAATAAAAATGTGCAAATATCATTTAAGCGAAATTTTAGCGAATTTCGATGTAAAATTCGTAAACCAACAAAAGATAATCAAGTTGCATTGACGAAGAAAAATCAGACGGAAACAAGTGATGAGAAAAAAGAAGGTCTGCAATAATCGTCTTTGAAGAATGAAAGAGCATTCGATTCGTATGGTGACCGATCGAGCGAGTATTGGCGCAAAAAAAGGCGACGAATGAAATAAACATTCTCAATCTTTGGTCGTACGCGGGCTATCGAAAATAGATGAACTTTAATCGGTTGTGCAAAAGATTGCGTGTACGAAATTTTCAACGATTGTCGCAATCGAATAAAGAGTTGATTAAAGTCCACACGATAGGCGTTTAACGTATAGCTATGTATATCAAACGTACAACTTGTATATATGTATATTTATTCGAGGATTACCTGAGTTCCTTTGCCGCTACCAGGCGGTCCTAACAAAACCGCGCTTATTCCTCGCGATGGATGCTCCACATTTTCCTTGATCATCGTTTCCGTTGCTGTTGGGGCCATATCCTTCGATATTTCTACTTATTCCCGGGTCTAATTGCCGTTGAACGATTCGAGAATTCTGCGATCAATTTGAATAAATCGTCGAAATATCTACAGCGAGTGAACGAGTGGCAATTTCATTCACTCCTCGAGACTGCATATCACAGACAAAACTGCTTTCGGGGCCGCGAGATTGAAAATTGGCACTTGGAACTTGGACGTGAATGTATCAAAGCTTCCTCATCAGGCCGCTAGATGGACGTTCGCATCCTCGCGAAGTTTAGTTCAGCCATTGTCTCACAGATGGTCGTTCAAGCTCGACTCGCGGGTTTCGAGGCTGCTCACGATGCCATTTGAATGGTTCAAGACATTATTTCGACAGTTTACCAATTACACAGTTTTGCTAATGAGCGATGAAAAAAAGTAATAACGAGATTTGGACAATAACTTGTCGTATCTAATCAATCACTGTAAAAGTTAATTTTTCCCGAGAAAAGGATGAAGAGACAATGCACGCAACTGGGAGAATGAAAAAAAACCACATTTCGGTAATTATTAAACTTATATTTTTTACAATTCTGTCATTTCACCCGCACATTTTCGTGAATAAGTTATGATTCCTTATTTTTAATAATCACATTGTTGGTCTGTATGTTCTTTCGTTACAACGATTTTTATCCTTCGCACGTGTTTTTAACCCTTATCGTTAAAAAAAAAGAAGAAATAGAATTACGAGTTGTAGCATATCCCGCTAGACCACAAAGCTACCGGAAATCAATTTTCGCAATTCTCATCGGTGATGGTAATTATCGAGTATGAGAGAGATTTTTTCTTTCAATTACTGACGGAACGACTGCCACTTCCGCTCGATCCCTGCCGCGTTAAATCGTTTCTAGCGCCACCAACGGGCCTTTGTACAATCTTGTAATGTTCATAAGCGTCTTTTCCATGACCGAGGATTTTCGCACTCCTCTCTCGTCCGAAATCTTCCGCAACTTTGTTTCCGGATGAATGTTTATCGTTGGTCGCTTTATTGATTTTCGGTACGGTATTCATCGCTTGCAAAGCGTTGAAGCTTTGCATAACGAGATGGGACGCTACGGTCATTGTCAGGGGATTATTATTATTACTACTGTTGCTACTGTCACTACTGTTATTATTATTATTAACATAAACATTATTATTATTATTGACAACATTAGAGAGAGGGGAGACGATAGTTGGCTCGGAAGCCGCCCGTGGCGCTGCGAGCGAAACGACAGCGTTGCGACCCGCTTGCGTTTCCCCCTCGTAATCGTTGTTGATTCGAGGTTGCTGTTGTGGCGGAATTGCGCTCGGGAAAGGTGCAGTCTGCGAACGATTCTTCCTCACGGGAATCTGCGGGTTCCTCGACATCGATCTCTCTTCCTCGTACGTTCCTCGATCGGAAATCCCATTTTCCTTCGCAATTTTTCTCAACGGCGAGTTTCTCGCGGAGTCTCTCTCGATAAAATCGTTCGGAACGTCGAAAGACCGACTCCTCGTGGTAGAATCGTCAAAAACGATCGAGTCGTTCGCGCTACCGACCGGTGACGCCAATTTCACGGGGTTTTTCGTTAAAATCGTTGCACGGTCGCTGGTGACGGCGAGGTTAGGATCGCCATTGGGGAAACTCGCAAAACGCGCGACGGTGTGTCGTTCCTGGGCTACCTGCGGCGCGAAAGGATTTCGCCTCTCCGTTCGCCTCAATGTTCTCGCCGCCCGATGATTCGAACTCAATATCGTATTCGCACGGCGCGTTTTTCCGCTCGCTTCCTTATCGACAGTATCAGTTTTATCGTTAGTTCGCTCGTTCGACGCTGGCGTCGCGCCCGCCGTCGATGTTCGCGACGTGGACGCCTCTTGCGGTGTCGCTCTCAAGCTCGGCCGTCTTTCCGGATAATGCCGACCCTTCATGCTCGTATCCTCGTCGATTTCCGAATTTCCGTTTTGTCTCTCGATATCCTCGATATCCGACTCCTCGTCCTCGTTCTCCTCGGCTATCGCGCTCGATTCTATCCACTCTCTTATACGATCTTTCTTTCGCGTTCGATCCACCGTTGTCTCGATACCGTATTGCGTCAGAGTGTACAACAATTGATTCTTCTCCTCCAACGAACTGTGAAAACTGTACATCGAGGGTGAGAGCTCGTCCCTCTCGTCCGCACCACCTGAAAATTCACCAGATTGTAAAATCGATCCTACCCTAGTGCAAATTTTTTTCCGAATTTTTCATAATTTCTCATATTTTAGTCATATTTGAGATTTTCGGAGAAAAAATGATTTAAAATATGGTGTATTCCCCAAAAACTCATTTTTTAATCTGAAAATTCATTATTTCTCATTTTTTTCCCGGAAATTTCCCTTTTTTCTATGACCTGAGTGAACGGCTGCGGAGAGATTCGGAGAAAAGTTAAAGATGAAAAAAAATGAGATTTTCGTAAAAAAACTTGTAATTATTTTTTTTCCGGAACTTTTTCTTTTTCCTGTCATTCTTGAGTGAACGGCTGCGGAGATATTCGGAGAAAATGTAAAGATAAAAGTAAAAAAATTTCCGAGATTTTCCCGTGATCGTAATTTAAGTGATGAAAAATTTGGAGAAATTCGTAGAAATTCGGAGAAATTTGGAGAAATTCGGATGTTTGCGTAAAAACAATTGTCCGCAAAACTCCGAATTCTTCATATTTGTTCCAATTCATAGAGAAATTCGGAAAAATTCGGAAAAAATCGGAAAAAATCGGAAAGTTTTTCCGGAAAAAATCGGAGATTTTCGGAGAAAAATTTGCACTAGGGTACAAACGACCAAAAAAATGAAAAATTCGTCTTCCACGTTTCGAAAACGCACCGTTCAACGCCTTTTCCGCGCCCAACTTTGCCAGCCATCGGTCTTCCAGATACTTGTTTATCTCAAGGACGCTCACGGGTCGTTTCTCCAATCTCGGTTCCAGCAGCCTCTTGAACATCCTGAAACGAAGTTTATCCACCGGTTCTCTCATTATTTATGCTCAAAATTACTCAAAATTCCCAAAAATCACAGCAAAAACATCACGATCGTAAATTACTGTTCCTTGAATGATATTTCGCGATAAAAATGACGATGAGCGACCTCTGAGCTCGGGAGCTTATGAGTTGAAACAGTTTTGGCTTTTTCGCGATGTTGAGCGTCGCGGTGTGCCAATTGAGGTATCTCGTGTATCGCCGATCGTCCATCGCTGCTTTTTGCCAGGGTATACATCCGGTTAGACAGACGAACAGAACTATGCCGAATTGCCACACGTCGTGGGACGTCAGAGCTCTGAAAGATGGAAAAACAGAGAAAAAGGCGTGGGGGGGAGGGGTTACGAGTGAAAAACAACGTTTTCCTTCTCGCAAATCCAATTTGACGCACTTGTACGTTTCGTCCGTGTCGATTTGCAGGACTTCCGGTGGCGAATACGGCAGCCATTCGTTGTGCCGTCGTACGATCGTGTTCGCTCGTCTCGTTTCACCAAAATCGCACAACTTTATTCGCGAAAAATCACTGCGAAACACGAGAATATTGTCCAACTTGATGTCGCGATGCACGAGCTCGCGACTGTGAATATGATGAACCGCCGCTGCCAATTGCCTCGCCACTCTCTTGGCGTGCAACTCTCCCAATCCGGTTTCCGTCACGTTCGACGTCAAATCGCCTGTTTTCAACATTACCATCATGCTTTTCGAAAAATAATTCACCTTTTTCGATGTTTTCAATTATTTTTGCATCCAAAGTTCCAAAAATTCCTCGAAAATCGTGAATTTTCATGATTTTCAACGAGAGGAAACAAAAAAACGTTCAACTTGCCCAATGGCGCGTACTCCTGGCTGAATATGTAGAACCCAGCGGTCTCAAAAGCGACGTCGTACGTCGTGATGATGTTCCGATGCGCCGACAAATGAAGCCCGTAATGAAACTCGCGATAAAAATCCGTAACACCGGTGTACACTTTTGGCAATGCCTTCAACACCATTTCCGTCTGGGTGCTTCGATGCTCGGTGAGCAAGATCTTGCCGAACCATCCCTCTCCGACGATTTGCAAAATGTCGAATTCGTCGGCAAGATTCACCTGCAAACCGACCAGAGTGGGCCCACGATGACTGCACATTTTCGCGCTTTATCCTTTAGCACTTTTATTTTTTAATTCTCTCCCACGGGAATATCACGAACGCGAGAAGCCTTCCCGTATCTCCGCGGGCGAAATTTCCCAGCATCCATCCGCGCGAGTTCTCCCGACACGTTTATACGTTCCTCGCGATATCTACAAGACTCGAATCTATTTTTAATGACGACGACCGGAATCATCCAACGCGAGAACTTTTCGCCTTTCGTCTCTCTCTCTCACTCGCATCTCTTTGTATATTTATACATCTCCAAGTATACTCGGGGCACTCCATGTGCATCCGACGAGGGTCCAGTTTCGTTCGCTCTCAACATCGGGGAAAAAAATAGAAAAAAATAAAAACCCTTCAAACGGAAAAATCGATGTGTCGATTGTCGGATGATTTTTGAGAGGGTCTGATTTTTTTCCAATTTTTTACAAGCCTCTTTACCATAAAAAAAAATATTACCGATCGAGACTCGGACGATCGTTGATTCGACACGGAATGCCCCATACAACATACATCGGGATTTATATACACAAGCGGGAAAGCTCCGAGATACGTTTGCTACATGCATCCCGCTCCACTTTGTACCACCTTCGTACGAGAGTTATATTTAAGGGGGTTGAAAAACGACGACAAAAAAAAAACAAGCGAAAATGACGAAACTCTCGAAGCCTCTCATTGGCTCTCTCGGAGAATGCTCGCCGCGACCCCATTTATTATTTCAGACTTGCGACAGACACGGACAATTTGGAAATATCTCTCGCGTGTACGATCTCTCCGAAGACCATCTTCCGCGGTCGATAAATAAAACGAGAATCTCCGATTCGAGATGGAAAAAAATTGTTTTCGGAATAGTTGCGCGTTTAAATAACGATTTGACGGTAATCCGTGACGTTTCTTTGAGAAATACAAATTTGAATGGCGATGCGAGCGCGACGAAAATCGGTATTACGTTGATCCGACTCTGACCCGTTTTCACTTCCGGTGTACGGGGGGGATATAATGTATTCAGACGTTGAAGATTGTATCGAAATTTATGAATGAACGATTTTTATTTCTCGGCTTTAATTCGTCGTTTTTATTGAAAGTTCATTCGATCTTTGGTGCTTGTGGGAGGAAATAAAGCATTGGATTGTTGTCTTTTTTATTCTTCGATGTTTATAGCGTGCACTTTTGGCTCGCGTTGATTTACTCGTAGGTATGCAGTAGGGAAAAGTTCAGCCACGATCGTAGCGTAATTACAAAAGTTTTTCGAAACTGGATCAATGCCAGGAAAAAGGGAGAGTAAACTCTCCGTCACGCGGTCTCGCATCTGTTACACTTTGGGAGTAAATGTTTAAACGCTGAGGCGGTTATTTTCCTCGTTCCTTCGATACCTCGAGATATCGAAATTTCCTCCATGGAATAAGCGTCAAAGACAGAAGACGTTTAATTACGCGACGATGAAAAAAATTTGCGGAAAATTTTCATGAAACATTATTCGAATCGCGGCTCGAAAAATCTCTCTCGCGAAAGCGGAATAATAGAATTTTCGAATAAAATTCTAATTCTCATTCGAATAAAAATTACACTTTGGGAGTAAATGTTTAAACGCTGAGACGGTTATTTTCCTCCTTCCTTCGATACCTCGAGATATCGAAATTTCCTCCATGGAATAAGCGTCAAAGAGAGAAGATGTTTAATTACGCGACGATGAAAAAAATTTGTGGAAAATTTTCATGAAACATTATTCGAATCGCGGCTCGAAAAATCTCTCTCGCGAAAGCGGAATAATAGAATTTTCGAATAAAATTCTAATTCTCATTCGAATAAAAATTACACTTTGGGAGTAAATGTTTAAACGCTGAGACGGTTATTTTCCTCCTTCCTTCGATACCTCGAGATATCGAAATTTCCTCCATGGAATAAGCGTCAAAGAGAGAAGACGTTTAATTACGCGACGATGAAAAAAATTTGTGGAAAATTTTCATGAAACATTATTCGAATCGCGGCTCGAAAAATCTCTCTCGCGAAAGCGGAATAATAGAATTTTCGAATAAAATTCTAATTCTCATTCGAATAAAAATTACACTTTGGGAGTAAATGTTTAAACGCTGAGGCGGTTATTTTCCTCCTTCCTTCGATACCTCGAGATATCGAAATTTCCTCCATGGAATAAGCGTCAAAGAGAGAAGACGTTTAATTACGCGACGATGAAAAAAATTTGTGGAAAATTTTCATGAAACATTATTCGAATCGTGGCTCGAAAAATTTCCCTCTCGAAAGCGGGATGATAGAATTTTCGAATAAAATTCTAATTCTAATTCGAATAAAAATTACACTTTGGGGGTAAATGTTTAAACGCTGAGGCGGTTATTTTCCTCCTTCCTTCGATACCTCGAGATATCGAAATTTCCTCCATGGAATAAGCGTCAAAGAGAGAAGACGTTTAATTACGCGACGATGAAAAAAATTTGTGGAAAATTTTCATGAAACATTATTCGAATCGTGGCTCGAAAAATTTCCCTCTCGAAAGCGGGATGATAGAATTTTCGAATAAAATTCTAATTCTAATTCGAATAAAAATTACACTTTGGGAGTAAATGTTTAAACGCTGAGACGGTTATTTTCCTCCTTCCTTCGATACCTCGAGATATCGAAATTTCCTCCATGGAATAAGCGTCAAAGAGAGAAGACGTTTAATTACGCGACGATGAAAAAAATTTGTGGAAAATTTTCATGAAACATTATTCGAATCGTGGCTCGAAAAATTTCCCTCTCGAAAGCGGGATGATAGAATTTTCGAATAAAATTCTAATTCTAATTCGAATAAAAATTACACTTTGGGAGTAAATGTTTAAACGCTGAGACGGTTATTTTCCTCCTTCCTTCGATACCTCGAGATGTCGAAATTTCCTCCATGGAATAAGCGTCAAAGAGAGAAGACGTTTAATTACGCGACGATGAAAAAAATTTGTGGAAAATTTTCATGAAACATTATTCGAATCGTGGCTCGAAAAATCTCCCTCGCGAAAGCGGAACAATAGAATTTTCGAATAAAAATAAAAATTGAAAATTGCGTTTTTCGTAACGCGAAATTTTGTAATTCGACGAAACCGCGACGTTCCGTTACCGAAATTTGGTCCAAGAAATTCATTATCACCGAGGAGAAAACCCGAATCGAAGCGAACGGATTTTTGGCAACTTTGTTCGTCAACGAGCCCGACACACTTTGTTCCCTCGATCGAGCGTCTCGCGTGTTATATTCGTTATTTTCTCACGGTTTCATTTTTTACCCGCATTTCGCGAAATTTTCGCCGCTCGTCGATTTTTCGCTCGTTGAAAACGCCGTGTTTTTTTCTTCGTATTTTTATAGTCGCAAAAGAAATTTGTAAAATTGAGGATGAAAATTTGAAAAAACCAGATAATTTTCTTAGTCGATCGCCGAATTGTGGCAACTCAAAATTGAGGGAGAACGAGAGAATTCTCACCTTTTCCAATTCGAATTCTCTTATCCTGTGGATCGAGCCACCGATCGCTTTCTTCATCAGACTCATCTTCGCTGACGAGCCTTTCCTTCGCCAAACCTCCTGCACGATGATTTCGCTTCGCTGGCTCTAAAGTCTATTTTCAGGAGGCGAATTGTTCTTCAATTCGGTTGATTGACCAAAATAAATTTCGCAATGACGTCGAGGCTGCGGCTGTCGATGCTTCTTGGGTCCTCGTGGGACGACGTTCGAACGGGTGGGCCTCCAAACGCTCGGATATCTCGCTTCCTCATGCTACCGCACTAATTTTGCAAATGTAAACATTTATAATATCGCACGGCTCGAAAACCAACGCTACATATCATACACGAGGTGTTTGAAGGAACTTGCACGTTTTTTCAATAATTTTGTGTATTTTTTTTATCGCCGATCGATGATTTTTCATCGAAATACGAATTTTTGCGATAATACAATTTTTGTGACACGAATTAAACCATTTTACAAAATTTTTAATACCGTATATTTATTCCAAAACCTCGTGGTCTCGTGTAAAAATTTGCAAAAATTTTTACCGTCCCGTTGAATATTTTTTTTCGTTTTTTTTTTCGATTCCCACTCCGAAACACGCTGGTATACGCGCGAGGTGAATGAAAAAAATCTGTCAATGGGATTTCCCCGTGCGACTTTCGAGCGAGCGAAAGTCGAAAATGGTGAATGAAGACCTAAAAAAAACGCCGAAGATCGTCGCATTGACCCGCGGGATGACCGTGAATTTGGGAGGATTTTCTCGGTGCGGAAAAGCGCTCCGTCGAATGCGAAATCGTAAATTCGCATTCTGGCAAAAGGCTTTGAGTGTGTGCGTTTCGTCTCGTAACTTTGCTCTTTCCTTTAATCGCAATGAAACTTTGGTAATTTGCGACGTTTTTAGCTCCCGATAATCGGCACGTGAGTACGTTCAATCTCAAAGACGAAATTCGCAAAATTAAAAACAACGACGAAGGAAAAAGAACCATCGAATTATTCCCAATTCGTAATAATTTCAATCGCGTATTGAACGATCGATTTCATTGAATCGATCCTCGCGATTTGTCGATTAGTTATTGTGATTTAAAAAAAATTAAATTCAACCTTTCGTCAAATTTTGTCGTCGATAAATCGTTAATTATTATATTATACTCGAATTGAAGGAAAAAAAATCGTTTCCTCTCTGTGAGATACTCACGATTTCTCACGCAAAACGCACTTGTTCATTTCGACTGTAATCGCTCTGCACTTTCTTCTGCACTGTTTTTATTCCTTATTTTGCTCGAAACCCTATGATTTTGTTTTTTTTTTTCAATATTAATCACTTTCACGCCCGTATTTTCGCTTTTTTGCCATTTTCTCCGCAGCAGAGTGATTTTTTGACAAAACGAACAATGCACCGCGAGAAGAAACACGATTTTAACGATCCGAATTTCGCGAGGCGAGTCTCGATGATTTCTCGGTGGGTTGCACTCTTTCATCCGTCTGCAGTATTTATAAAACACCGACCGGAAAGCGACTGAGCTGATTTTGGCGTCGAGCCGGCTTGGCCCTGTCGCACTCGTCGCCGACGTCGAATCCTCGAGTCTCACTGCTGTGCGAGCCAGTCGCGTGAGGTTTACACCGCGATTTGAGGTAGAATTCGAGCCACGTTCGAGCAGAAACGTGACAAAAATAATTCGAAAAAATTCTTCACCTCACAGACGTCGGTAAAGACTAATGGTTCGAACAATCATTCGAATCTGTTCAATCGGACATGATAATTAATTGACGATCGCGATAATTATTATTATGCAGCATAAATAAATATTACAACATTTATTGCCGCTGCAATTCGACGGATAATTGATAAGAAATCAAAATTTTCGGCTTTTATTTGAAAAATCAAAATTTATTGTGCTATAAGTTGATCGCTTAAAAAAAAATGATCGCTGCATTTGTAGCTTTCATTTCATCCATCTTTCTGCACGATTATCACGGGCTCCGAGATGCTTAGACACGTTGTTGAATTTTTATTGCAATATATAGCGTGGAAATTCATCTGAAATTAAATTTACGAAAAATGTCTAGCCCTGCAGCGCTCTTTCATAGTGGTCTAGCGTGAATACGGTATAGATGTGACATTTTTCAACGCAATTTGAGTAATCGTAAATTATAGACGAGATCGAGCTGCTTATCGGACGCAGCCGATATAAAGCGACAATTTACAGGCGCCTCTTTGAAGCTGCGAATTTTAGAATAAATTACAATTGCGAGCATACGTACATTCGCCAAAATCTGTAGCGATTATTCCCGCAATCGGAACCTTTTCGATTTCAAATTTTCATCAAAGTTCAGAATCGTCGAATATGAATATTCAGGCGATTTTACAACATTCATTTTTTTTTTAACAAAGTATTCAAAAAATCTTCAACAATCGTGCATAATGTTTCAAAATTGTCAATGTCAAAATCGAAAAGTGAAGAGTGCCGATTTCGTATTTTTTGGGATCGATAGCAGCGCCTCCGCGGTCGCGTCGCGAGCGAAAAGTTCGCGCGATCGCCGCGCGGCGGCGTCAGCCTCCTTCTCCCGCATACCACTCTCCCCTCTTCGATGGAAATTCAAACGAGTTTCTCGCGCACCTACCTGTGCGTGTGTATGCGAGCCTCGCGTGGGTCCTTCGTTCACAAGGAACCCACAGTAAAGACGGAGAAAAAAAAGTAAAGAGCAAGAAAAAAATCATGAAGCAGCGTGTAGAATCACCGCGAGCTGCGCCGTCGCCTCAAACAGGTGGTTCTCCTACAGTTTTACATTATTCGCGCGTGTTGCGCCACGCGCGTACATGTATTGACTCCGTGTTGGTCCCGGGAGGCGCTTCGAGAGCGTGTGTTAGTGTCAGCGGGCGCGCCGCGCTGTAAAAACCGTACTGGTGGATCACGCTTCGCGATTGTTAGTTGGGTAACATCGCGCGAGCAATTAGCATGAATTTCTTCGCCAGTGTCTTTTTGCGATGCTAAAAAGTGACGAAGAATTTGAAACAAAAGAAAAACATCGCGCGTACCCAACTTTTCAACGCGATATCTCGCGTATCATTTTTATCACGTATTCAATTCGACTCGCGGAACTCGTGCGATAAAAACATACATTTCGTAAGATATCGCGATTCGGGGGAACTTTTCACCGGATTTTTTCACCGACTCTCACCTTCATCGGGAGAACAAAACGCCCCTGAAATATCTATCGAGTGATTTTCGTATTTCGCGTTATTTCTCTCCCAACTTTTCCCCACGTTTCTCTTTTTTGTCATTCTCCACGATCGAATGATATACATCGTGCCGTAAAAAAGTTGGGTTATAACGGATTCACGCGAATACATAACTGTACCGCGTCATTGAGTGCGAGTTAAAAGGGAGAGAGAGAGAGAGAGAGAGAAAAAAAAGAAGGAATATATGGACGTGACATACTATAAACAATTCGTCCTTCATTCATGGACGCGTCGCAGTAGTGTCATCGTGTTTGTACACTAAATTCTACACGTTTACACCTTGCATACTGATACATACACACATGTCCGTGGATAGCACATATCTTCGCGTCTTTGAGTGTTATTTCCAACGTGTGAGACACACAGTCGCACAGTCGGTGTATGTACAAGCAGAACGTAGGAATCGCGCATCGGTGAGGATCGTGACGACACACAGGCGCCCGACTGTCAAGCTCGCGGTAAGGTTATGTTTCGTAATTCATACGTTCATCGTGACGTGTTTTTCCTTCGTTCTTTCGTTTCTTTTTTTTGTCTCGCTTCGTATTTTTGTCAAATCGCATTTGTACACTCGTGGGCGTCTCAGAATTTTTCGCGGCGTGAAAACACAGCGTACGTCGATTTTGTTGGTTAAGTTTTCGCAATCTTCGAAAATAACGACGAAAACTTAACATTTTGCAAAAAGTACATTTTTCTCTGACAAAGAAATCGATTTTGTCAAAATTGGTATCGAAACAGAGATTCATTGTTGTTTGTTTCGTCTTGTTATTTTTCCGCCTGTAATAATAATCATAATCATAATAACAACAACAGTCATAATAATAACCGTCCATTCGAGAAACAACAATATGAGCATGCATCGCTATCTGAGATTGGCGTGTGATAAAGCTGGAAATCCGATAGGATCCAATTTCTCTGGAATACAAACGCGCTCTGTAAAAGTGTTTTATGGACATTGATTACGCCACGTGCAGAATATTCTCAAACTTTTTCTGTTTTCCGTTTCGACGAATGGTCATTTCAGGACCACGCAGGAGCGTACGGGAAGAAACTATCGAGACAAGATTCGGGCATGCGAAGAGCGAGAGCCTCGAGCTACGAATTTTCTGTCAAAAGAGAAAAAAGAACGACGGACGACAAATTGCGCCACAATGGACAGAGCCCACGGCATGACTTATTCAGGGGGGGAGAGCAATCTCCACGAATACTGGGAGGCTTATCAGAAAATGATGGAGGAAACCAAAATGCTGGATGATTATCTGGACGAAGAATGTAGTCCGCGCAGTTTTGACGGTAATCTGACTTTATAACACTCGAAAACCGAGTGTTTCACGAGAGATACACGATAACATCGAGTTTTAAGCACGATTTAACTTGAGAGATAAGCACGAAAAATAATAATGTACCAAAAACAAATTTTTACGAAAAATTTGCAAAACATCGTTTTCACGGTATTTTTATTATTTTTCTCAACACGATTTCAAAAGTAAACATTCGCAATTATAACTTGTTGGAAGATCAATTTTCCTACTGAAATAATCCATTTTTCGAAGGGGTAATTTTCGAGTTAATTGAGAAAGATGTATATTTCATAAGGAACATGGAATAATAATAATTGCACAATTGTTTGCTGCACAGGAGAATTATGGACATTTTGCACATTTTTCAAGTGCGTTTTAACGTAAAAAACAAGAAAAGAATCGTGATTCATCGAAACAATTTTTGTGTTTGATCCGTTTTCACAAGTAAAACGTTGTTTTATCGGGGAAAAGAGAGAAAGAAACAACCGGAAGTTTGGAGGAGAGTAATCGACGATAAACGAAACACTTTTACTTCGGGTCTCGGTCCGTTGACCGGAACCGTTCTGTAAGACGCGTCGCGCTCGAATATTCACAAAATTCGACCCTTCCTTGCTGAAAACGCACGACTCCCGTTTAAAAGATAAATTCTAGAGAAAGTGTTGATTTTCCGATAAAACTTTCTGATAAAAATAAAAAGTTGACGAGGCCCGGAAGTTGATCTTTTTTCATTTCGATTACAGAGGGGGAAGAGGAGGCGGAGTGGCTGAGAGCAGCGGGCTTGGGCGAACTCGCCGAACCCTGGAAAGCCGGACGCGAAATTCGCCCCGACGAATTGGGGGCAGCGCTGATTCCGCTCTCCAAAGCTCAAGCCGAGGCGGTCAAGAGACGCGTCAGGTCGCTCAATCACACGGTCAAGCAGAGATTCACGCAACGGAATCGAGCTCGAAAGCCCGACATAAGAGATGTCTTCAAGGACGTCGAGGTGCCGAGCTACTTTTTCGAAAGTTTGCAAAATCTCGTGTTTTTTCAAAAATTCCAATTTCTCGTCAATTTCGAGTTTCATTCGACTTTATTCGTAACGGATTGTTCAAAAAACTGTTTTCGAGAATAGTATTTTGTGCAAAGGTTTCCAGCACGGGGACGAGATCCCGCAGCGCGACTCCGGATTCCCTGGACTCGACGCCCGGGGAAACGCCGGGAAGCGCGTCGCCGCCTTCCCCACCGACCGTCAGCGACACGATGCAGTCTCATCATCAAAAGTTGGTCATCGATAAATGAATGATTTATTCAACCCTCGAACGTCGAATAATTCTCTTCATCGATTATTTCCGAAGCGTCAACGTGCCGAGTTTCGTGTCGATTTTTCAACGCGGACCGTCAGATGGTAAGGAAGGGATTCGCAGATTGCCGAGCGCACCCACGACGCTCGCGGCTGCTCCGGCCAGCGTGGTCCCTCCGACGACCTCGCAACCGCTCCAAGAAATCTTCCGACGGACGGGACACTGGGCACAGAGAGGAGATGTCGCCACTGATTCTGGTAATTTCCGTTACAACGTTATCATACGAGTTAGAAAAAAAAAATGACCAATTTGGAGGAAAATTTTTCCTTGTAACTTTCCGCTTGTGTTTATCTCTTCAGAGGGTATCAAATTGACGGCCTATCAGCGATTAGGAACGATTCACTTGTCGAGGCCCGCGATTCAGAGGCGAAGCGGAAGCGATCCCAGTGAAGTGGCAAATACGACGAATTTGGACGTGGAGCCGACGAGCAAGCTCTCCGCTCCGAAAGATTCGACGCTGCGGTAGTTTGACGTTTTTTTCCCTCGTCCCCTCGACGATTTCGCCTTTTTCTTTTTTCAAAATCCCTGTTTTTTCTCCTCGACGGCGCAGTCGCGGTCCGGGAAGTCACGCGACCGTCACGCGGAGTCACAGCAGTCTGTACGGCATGTCAAGGTCGAGTCAGGAGACTCTGATAACACACCCGTTGAATCGAACCTCCTCTCACGGTCATCTGAGCTTCGAGGAGATGTGCCGAGCCAACGAGACCAAGCCGGAAACCTGGAAGGACGACGTCCTGACCAAGGACGACAACGACGACGACGCCCGAGAGGGCCTGGAAATGTTGTCCCAGCGCGATCTCACCAGACTCCAGCCCCTTCTGTGGCTCGAGCTCAGCGCCGTCTTTGACAAGTACAACGTCCCGCTGGTCAAACGGAAACCCAACAAACGCAGGAGAAAAGGTCACTTTTCGCGCCTTCTTTCCTTCTCAGCTTTCACTATGCAATTTTTCGTTTAATCTACTTGAAAAAAGACCGAAAAGGTCGCGCAACGAATCCCCGAAATCCCCATCGAATTTCGAAAAAATCGATGCCGACGATGGATAATTTTTGAAAATTTTCGTCTCGAATTTCATGCAGCTGGAAATTTGTTCGGCGTGTCGCTGTCGACTCTGTTATTGCGGGACAGTCAGTTGACGAGCGACGAGAGCAACATACCGCTGGTGTTTCAAAAGCTTCTCCTCGAGCTGACGAACCGAGGTGTGAGAGAGGAGGGAATATTGCGAGTCGGCGGTCACAAGCAGAAGGTCGAGGCTCTCTGCGCCGAGCTCGAGATGGATTTTTACTCGAAGCCACGTGACGTCGAGAGGATCTTCGGGAGAACGCCTTGTCACGATCTTTCGGCTGTTTTGAAGAAGCTCCTCCGAGATCTGCCCCAGCCTCTCCTCACCGTTGAGCTCATCGACGCTTTCTACCAGAGTCACGGTGAGTTTTTCGATCCAACGGTGCGCGCCGGACAATTTTTTCATTATTTTCCGACATACCGTGATATTTCGTAAAATCGGTGAAATTCCGATCGATCGTTTACTCGCGAGAGTCTTCTCGCCTTATCTCGATCGTGTTTTTTCTCCCGTTCGAGTTTTCGAGCACTTTGAGAGCGGAAGAGAAGTGAAAATGAGGCAGGAAAATTGACCGTAGATTCTAGCGACTCTGCGATATTTTTCGAAATTGTAAAAGTTCCATAGAATCCATAGAATCAAGGTAGAGGACGATCTGTAGCTCAAATTAGATTCGCTTCTTTTCTCTCGATAATTCTTCGCCAATTTTTCCTTCCTATTTCTCATTCAATTTAATTTCGTATTTATTCCTCGCACAGCCTCCTCTCGAATTCTCCCATTTTCTCTTGTGTTTTTTCTCTCCGTCGAGGCTTTTTCGTTTCGTCTTCGAAAGCGAAGCGGAAGTATCCATAGTCAATTTATCTTCCAACGTGAACCATCGCCATCGAATTTCCCGATTTTTCTTTGCCCTCGCGTTTCGTCTTCTTCGCTCGTTTTTCTCTCGATTTTTCTGACGAAAAGTGTTTGTGTTTTGGAAAAAATGAAAAAAAAAAAACAACAGGTGTGAAAAATCCGAGCGATTTGTCGTACTCGCTGAATCTGCTGGTGCTGCTGCTGCCGGTCGAGCACCGTTCGACCCTGCGTGCGATGCTGAATTTCCTCAAGGTCGTGATCGAGAATCAGCGCGCCAACAAAATGTCGATACACAACGTTTCGATGATCGTCGCGCCGTCCTTTTTTCCGCCTCGTTATATTTATCCGCGCGACCGTACGGATCTCAGCGCGCAGGTAAATATGGCCGCCGTTTGCTGTCAAGTTACGGAAGCTCTGCTC